>OU612024.1:21152500-21902500 GCA_914767945.1 Eilema depressum
GGCTTGCCGTATCTAGCATATCCTAAACCTGTGTACACAATACAATCATATGATCGCTGTAGTATATAATATAGCCACAAATTCCAATTTACATGTATTTATAGATTTTATAATAAAATCTGGTATAGTCTGCCAAATAATGCAATGATAGATTTATATATAATATTAATAAATAATTATTATTATCGAGTATATTACAGCCATCAAATGCATACAATTTTTCGGGACAATTTCTTGTAAATTTGTTCTATGTACTTTGTACTCTATCACATTGATATTTAGGTTGATATTCGCGTGTCGCGGCACGCCGCTAGGTGTAAGCAGGTTCTTGTAAATTTTAATATATTTCGCCCAGTTTGGTGCTCGCATTTATTGAATACTGTTTGTAACGAATTTTTTTAATAAATATCATATTTTTTTAATCAAAATAATATATTTAAGTGTAAAAATAGCATATCCGAGGTACTATTTTTCACGTCGCGGGTCCGTCGTGGGCTATCCCATCGAGATATAACTCCTACCAGGGTTGCCAGTTTACTCCACTGATATATTTTTTCGTTACAAACAGAATTCCATAACGTTTTTTAAACAATTGTTGTAACTTGTACTAAGCTTAGTGCTTCGTGTTTTTGTACGCATCGCAGTTATATGTGTAGGCACACGCGCAATGAAATATATAGGCGAGTGAATTAAAAGCTCTTAAACCAATAGAAACAGATGAATGTACAAGAAAGTTATTTGCAATTGGTCAAAAACTCAGGCAGTGCCAAAGTATGTACAACATTACTCCTATACATAGTCACACGTGTAAATCCCCGAAGGGTTAGGAAGAGGTGTATTAACACACACATTTCGCCAGCAATGATTCGAACACGTAATAGGGATGACGCTATTGCCGTCAAACGGGCACTTTATCATGGGCTGTATGTACATGGAATGCAGAATGCTAAAAGTATTTTTGTGCACAATTTTGAGGCAATTATATTAATTACAGGTGATCTATTAAAACCTTTTTTAATACTTTTTTATCAGTAACTTTTTTATTCCCGCTGATCACCCCTTGGATACAGCCCACCGGGGGGTAGTTATGTCTGACTCGAAATGACTAAAACCGCACGCCGTCTTGGTATTCAGACGCCTGGGTATAAGATTGCCTAAGACATACTCCTCACACCTGTTCATCTGTATCCAATGGTTTAAGAGACTTTACTCAACTCGTCTAAAAAGTGCAAGGTTCATTTCATGACAGAGCCAACATATTGAATGAAATTTTGAAGCATTTATTATGCTAACTATTCAAATCGATTAAGAAAGAGAAAAGAGAATCATCGCCCCAAAGACGGATATATAGATGAATTTGGATTGGCTTCGTGCGGGTCTCGGTGGCTTAGTGGTCAGAGCATTCCCCCTGTAAGGGAAAGATCTCGGGTTCGAGTCCCGCCTGAGGTCGATTCTCTTTTCTCTTTCTGAATCGAGAACCAACATATATCACTCGAGTAGTTCTCCTGTCAGTTTCATGGCAGTCAGTTCTGAAGTTTCAATCGGTTCTGTCAGTGAATAATGTCCACCGCTCCACACACGTACGAAGCATGGATGGTAGCGTAAGTTTTGTATTTATTTGTATGTAGTAAGTGCTAAATGTATTGTGTAATGCGTTGAGGAGTGTACTGTAGTGTGGTCAATGGAACGGTATTTGTTTTTTATGAATTTGAACCATAGACTATGCTGTAAGAGAGCTAGTCAATGTCTGTCTAGAATCTTGTCTTACTTAGGCCCAAATTCTAGAATGGTACTCAGTTCTAAATCTTGAATCTCGATTCATATTGTATAGACAGATTGAGAGATTTGACAGATTGTCTATTCTAGAATACGGGCCATAGAACCAGTGAAGTTGAATCATGAAATTGGAATGACATATTTTTCTAATATTCCTACATTCCCAATCGTTCAGGACATAAATAAAGAAATACTGTTTCAGTGAACATAGCGTTAGATGTGAATGTCCGCACCGGAATGTATCGTTATTGCTTCATGGGACTAGCCGATGTTGTAATGTCTGTCACGGTTTAACGTTTTGACTGCCATTGTGAAAGACAAGTAACGCCATCTGTCATAGATTTCAGAACTATTTTGAAACGCGCTATCGAAATTGTACCCGGCTAATATTGACTGTTGGCTTGCTTCTGTAAACAAAGCATAGTTTGGCAATGAGTATTTAAGAAATATTTTCAATCATTGAGTAGGAACATGTAATTTTCAAGTATTGTTTGCGAATGGTAGGATACCCTTGCGTTATAATGGCAGTCAAAATGTCAAAACGAAAAAGTAATTCTAAGTTTTGTATGCAACAAAGTCTGATATTTTTAAATCTCCACGATTTATTTTTATTATATTCGGCTGTTGATCCGCCATTATGGATATTTGGGTTTAGTTTAAGGTAATGTTTGTTGTGAGAAGCCACCCACTTGATTTAACACTATCTCTCTTTCGCTTGAGAGAAATTGAGATAGAATATCTGCTATCGAAAGATAGATACATAAGATTGATGCGTTACTTGCGCCTTTAATTTCATTTTATCCAACACCATTTTTGTACTAATACTGATATCGTGTGTAGGCTTCCTCACAATAAACATTGGGAAGATATAATCGTACAGCAAAGACGAAAGGATAGCTTATTATTATAATAATTTAAAGTGTTGAGCGTGTGTACTCGGCTTATCGCCCACAGAGCTCAGTATGTATGATACTGTAACTGTAATGCCATTTCTATGTCCACTCAGTGCTACGGCACATAGCAATACGGAGTTAGCATAATAAGAGGCCTCGTTGTATCTTAAAATGGCCGAAATGCCAAGACGACTTTACCGAATGCTTTAGAAGAATATATTTATAAAATCCGATCGTCCAGACCCCATAGGGAAGTGGCAATTCGTTAGCCATATTTTAGAATATAATCATGAATGTATGAGATTTGACGTATGTGACAGTTGACAACGTATGTCATAAACGTCAAAATACTTGTCATATACGTCAAATCCCATACATTCATCATTCTATTCTACAATACGCCGGCTAATTAGGCGTTTTGTCTCATCATACAAGCGTGTATGGACGTCAGGTATCTTGCGGTACTGTCAGTCGCCAACGCCACGTCTGGACAGTTCAAACCAATGTCTCTCGACGTTAGGTGCGGACGGTAAATGTCAATTTGACAGCCGACGCCGATGGACGTTTTACAATTTGTATTCCTAATTGTAATTTCTTAGGCGAAGATCAAGCCAACGCGTTTAGCTTGCGTTCGTTGTGGTGTGCGTGTGGTAATGCGATTTTATCGTACTAGTAAAGTAAAAAAAAACACATTGACACCATCCGAGACATGTACTACGATTCCGGTTCCGTGGTTCGGACTGCTGTTGGCGACTCGAAAGCCTTCCCCATCACCGTCGGGGTACACCAAGGATCCGTCCTTAGTCCTTACCTGTTCAGCGTGGTATTAGATGTTTTGTCGGACAGCATTAGAAACTCACATGAGCAGCCTCCGTGGTTGCTCATGTATGCTGATGATATTGCGCTCATGGACGCGGACAGGAGCAGATTGGTGCGACGCGTGAAAGGATGGAAAGAAGCGCTTGAGAACGGCGGTCTGAAGCTAAATGTAGCGAAGACAGAATACTTAGCGTTAAACTCCACAGATCCCACACCCGTCCGCATAGGCGATGATTTGGTCGAGCGCACGGACCAGGTTAAGTACCTAGGATCTGTACTTCATGTGACCGGTGAGATCGACCACGACGTCAAGGCACGCATTGCTGCCGCGTGGGCCAAGTGGCGAGAAATGACTGGCGTGACCTGTGATCCTAAAATGCCAGTCAGGTTGAAGGGGCAGGTCTATAAGACGATCATTAGGCCTGTTCTCTTGTATGGTTGTGAGGCGTGGCCGCTGCTCGAGCGACACAAGCAAGAGCTGCGTGTCACGGAGATGAAAATGTTGCGGTGGATGTGCGGCGTTACGCGTAAAGATCGCGTACGGAACTCTCGCATCCGCGGCAGCCTCCATGTCCGTGACATCGCGGATAAAATGCAAGAGAGCCGCCTTCGCTGGTGCGGCCACGTCTTGCGGCAACCGCCAGGCTACGTGGGGAACAAATGCCTGGCAATGGTACCCCCGCCGGGTCCAGGTAAAAGGGGTAGGCCAAAGAAGTCCTGGCTTGACGTCGTGGAGGGTGATATGCGTGCAAATGGTCTCACTACCATGGACGCCCAAGATCGTGCGAAGTGGAGAAGGAGGAGCCGGAAGGCGGACCCTGAGCTCCGGGGTCATCTTGGCCACGGATGCAATCGGGAGAATGCGTCTATATGCAGATGATGATGAGTAAAGTAAAAAAAAACTAGGCCTGTGTTGGGACGCGGTAATGAAAGTAATTTCTCATGTTTTGTATGAAGTAAAATATTCGAAAATAAATGACGTAAAGAAAAAAATTGAGCCACTCAGCGACTGAGAGGCAGATTTGTATTTTTTACTTTTTAAATTTAAATTTTAAATACACGCCTTTTTATTCGTCGTGAAATATTTACCGCACAGTCAAGTCGTTGACTGACTGGACGTCCTAAGGCGTATAGTAAGTTGCACCGCAGCCGCCACGATGAACGCAAGTTGAACACGTTGGTCTGAGCGTACCTTTATAGAATAGTTACTTTAGTTCACAAATGTATGATTATGTACCTACGTGTATGTATGTATATCGAAGTCACAGGAACAAAACGATTAATATAAAGCAGGAAATATACAGATTTGCAAAATGACGTGTATTATTTTTTAATGTGAACGATATAAAGTAGGTAATATTTTTCAAATTATTCCCCAAAAGTATCAACATTGCTCAATCCAGTATAAGTTTGAATTGTTTTGATTAGTTAGTAAGTGTCAAGAACTTGACATCTGCATCGAACAACCCTTGTTATAGAGTCACCAGTTGCAAAAATACTGTCGATTCACATTGCTGAGCCTTTACAAAGACTTCGAAGCTTCTTTCTGATTTTCACTGAACGTGCTTTTGCAGTGTAGCCCTTCCTTTTCTCGATTACGCTGATCTGAGGAACAAGTTGGTCAAATTAAGTAACTTCCAAATCAAAGACATCGTCTTTTTGTGTTAGACTTGAACGACTTTCAATAGGATAACATAAACTATAAGGAATTAAGCTCAATTCTCATCATGCTGGCCGTGGTTGATTGGACGACGTGAGAGACAGCGATGACAAGACAAGGTGTCATCAGGGCACCAAATAGGGGTATTCATTTGCGGCTCCTCAGAGCACCATCGCTTTTGGACGACAGCTAAGTTAATAAGTAACAAAAACAAATATGTATAATATTCCACAAGTGTATCCTAGATTGTAAATAAACTAAACTTGAGTAAACATGCGCAGGCTTTCCTGTCATTGATCCGAACTATGTCGGCGTTGAAGAAGGCGCAGGGCCCCCTGGAAGAGCAGTCGGATACCAAGAAGAACACGTCATCTTGCTGCACCTTGATCTAGCTTCACTACAGACTGATGATGAGCAAATTTGGACACAGCATGTGATATGTATGGGAGTTCTCCTACAGCAAAACCAACGATTCTGTGCAATGGCAGAATAGAAACTACGTTTTTCACCGTCAAATGCATACCTACTATTATTTTGCAAATCAAAGACAATTTAGCACGATTTGACATTTTTGGAAATAGAAAGTGACTGCCTCCTTCAGTTCAGGGTGATGTTGGTTTTGCTGTAATAGAAATTGTTCATAATTCAGTCTCAGATCTGTCAAAATCAAATGTCAAAAACGATTTTCAAGAATGGACATTGACATCGTGATCGTTTCATTAACATTAGATTGAAACTTAATAAAAAAAAATATTATGAGAATAGCCTTCTTTTCATTGAAATCTTGATCGTTTTTGACATTTAGGAGTTTGAGATTAGATCGAGACTGAATATTGAATGCCTAGATTTTAATTAGGTACTCTGACGCCAGATTTTGCATAGATACGTCTGACAGACAGATGATCGACGATCTACAGGCAACCAATAAGCGTCCAGCACCAATTGCTAAACGCTTATTGGTTGCTCATGTTATGTTGATATGAGTTCCACAAGCTTACGAGAAACTGGGCTAAATAATATAAACCTGTTTCTTTTCTCGGGCGCAAAATCCCCAAGAATACCAGAAACGACGGCGGGGGTAGTTATGTCGAGCTCGAACCGACTAAAATGCACCCCGTCTGTGGTTGTAGGTTGCCGGATGTGAAATTATCGGACATATCTCTCGCACCCAGACCGGCCCAGGGCCAGTTCTTTTGAGCCGGTCCTCTTCGGGTGTGTGACCACGGTGTCCCCATTTAGCCCCCGGGTGATATAAATAAACCTATGTCCATTTGTGTAAACGCTTCGCACTGCCAATGTTAAGAATATCAGTGCTATTTAGTCAATGACCTATCACTTTATATAAAACTATATGTTGGTACTTTATTGTACGACAAACCTTTCTATGATCTTTACACTATCTATGACTATGTATATATTTTAGACTTCTCTTTAATAAGCTGATATCTATACCTATTGCGATACACGTGGTAGAAGGGAACGTGGACACAAGGGTTCTCATTCGACAGTATTGTTCGGGATATATAGTCCGGTTAACCGGACAACTCAACCGTACTACGGGTAATAGATGATATCTTGGACCTAAAAATGTGCTCAAAATGTGCTCTATACGCGCAGTAGGTACACGTTTCTTGGGTGTCTTTTGAGGATAGCACTGGGTGCTACTGCGGTGGATGAGCTCAAATTCACTTCGTTTGTCTCATGATTTAAATCCAAGATACGTGTACTTATTCAAGAGCTGCACTTAGATATACTCATACCTAAGTGCAGCTCCCGAAAAAGTATGAGGTGATATAGGTATTTATGTGTAGGAGATTACCTCAAAGGCTATTGTAACATTAATGTTAATAATTAACCAGATTGGTATATATTTTAGCAATGATTTAAATCCGCAGTAACTAGGTACTAAAGCTTCAAAACTGATATTTGTGCTGCTAATTGTGGTTCTGATTACCCAACTACCTAGATAGGTATAGTTCCTTCTTCAACCTTTGTAACCAAAGTCAACTCCAATATAGTGCAAGTCACCATCATCTTCATGAAGACGTATTTGCCTGCTTGCATCCGTTGCCAAGATGACATCGGAGCCATTCGGAGCTCCGCCGCGGTCCGCCTTCCGGCTCTTCCTCCTCCACTTCGCATGATCTTGGGCGTCCATGGTAGTGAGACCATTTGTACGCATGTCCTGAACCCCTGGATGGACGTTGTGGGGTTCCACGACGTCAAGTCAGGACTTCTTGGGCCTACCCCTTTTACATGGACCCGGCGGGGGTGCCATTGCCAGGCATAGTGCAAGTGAATTGCTGTATAGTTTCAATTAGAAATTAAGGTAGTTAGTTAATTCGTTTGTGTCAGACAGAACTTACTGTACCTACGTTTACTCAACTAGTATTTATTATTGATATACATGTGTAATATAAGTTGTATAGCATAAGTAAGAAATAAATCCTTTCCGATAACAATATGATTAGGTCATCTTTATACCTATTATTTAGGATTATGTATTTATTGTTTCTTCAGCTTGAGCCGAGTGCCAATATCATATGCAGACAAGAGCCTCGCCGAGCTGAGTTATTAATGTTCCTGTAAATAATGTAATTATTAACCACGGCGTATGAAATTAAGAAAAAGTGCTCTCGTGTATCATTAGTAGGGAGCAGAAGCAAATTACGTATAGCATGTTTCGAGAACTGTGCCGTGGCACATAAGCAGTATCTGCGGGGCATTTACTCTTAATTTTATACGCCGTGTTATTAGTATAATAAAACGATTATGTACAGTTGATGCATTTTTATTTCCGTATAAAAAGATTAATTACAAAATATATCCTCAAATTCAGTCTGTGATCAGCTGATCATTCGTTGCACTTATAACTAGGTACTATATACAAATGAAATGATTAAAAAAGCCGCACAAGGGCTTATTTTATTTTATTAGCAACATAATTAATACTACCAAGACGCGGAGACAGGAAAGGGGTGACATAGTAGGCGTTAGGCGTTGTCTTAATAGATCGTGACTACGCGGTCATTTTTTATAAGAAATCAGTCGACGAGTCGAAAAAAAATCCTGTATCCACGCTTGTAACAAATTATCAAACAGCCATATGGCTGATGGCCGTCACCGGTGGCTATGGCAGCTTGCAACACAACAGGACCACGATTCTGCTAAAGCAAGGCTACTGTCATTCCAAGGATACTGCAAAAAATACTATTCAAATTTAGACTCTACTGCTATGCTGTTAAAGTTAAAAATCGAATGGCCCTTTGTAGAGTGAAAAAATGTATGAATGCACTGCAATGTATGAATACACCCCGCTAAATGGTAAAAAGTTAAAGTGCATTTCAGAAGATACGGACCATCATTTTTGATGCTATTGGCCTTAAAATGTTAAAAAGTCTAAAATTTAATGATATTTTCTGCAGTGTTAGTGATTCAAGACTTATTTTGTATTTATGTGATATGTCAGGAGTTTTGCTATGACATAAAAGCAGAATTGGGTCGAGGAAAAGAGAAGGAGAATGGACTAAATACGAGAGGAAAGAGGAAGGTCAGTCTCACTAAATATAACGCATACAATACTTATATTATGTCCACAATTAAATCTTTATGAATAGGAACAATAAACTTTCAAATACCAGTACTCAATATAAACTTACATAATATGGATTTATCTTAAACATAAAAGCTATCATCACACACACATTTTTATAGAAACATTATATTTTGACGCGATTTAAATAGAGCATAATTTATATTCCAATTTTAATTTAAGGACATTATCTATGTAGCAATTTTGTGCATAATTTTGCTCTTAAACTCCTCCCAAAGAAAAGGTAAATAAGTCTTGCTATTTATCAGAAGTCACACACTTTCACAAGTTTCACGCCTTATACAGAACTAGCCGACCCGCTCGGGCTCGCTCCGTAGCCATTATATGCCTACAATTTACTCATTTTCAAATAATGTATGGGAATCTGTTGGATTTGTTGACATTAATGATTACTGCTGCGCTCTATTAAGTAGTAGCGTGCTGATATTTAGCTTATATTATTTCTCGATAAAAAAATATTTTTGTGTTGCATAGCCACACAAAAATATTTTTTCAATAAGAACTAATAGTTCTCGAGATTACCGCGTTCAACCAAACTCTTTAGCTTCATAATATTAGTATAGATATGGAAGTAATAGATTGGTAAAAAGGAAAGAAACATTGGTAATGTGTTTGGCACTGTCATAGTCAGTTTTTGATGTGCTCATACGTAATATCCTGGGATCTATGTCCGATCGATGATCGTAGTAAACTTTAAAATATCTTCATCTCTATAGCGCAATGGACTAGACAGTGACTAGTACCCTATTTTATATTAAAGTGTCAAATATCTGACTTTTATCCCCTTAGGCCGTTTGTCCACCGCCGCCGTCACCGGGACGTCACCGAGAACGAGATGACGGCGCCGATTTAGCGATACATACATTTACTATGGCCATGTGTCCACCGCATGCCCGTCAACCGAGCGCCGTCATCCCGGCCGCCGATAGCGAAATAATCTCGTTCTCGGTGCCGTCCCGGTGACGGTGGCGGTGGACAAACGCTCTTAGAGGTATTTGAGCTTGAATATAAGCAAAATAATCTGCCAAAATCTGCATGCCTGATATGGCAACACTATAGGTGACGATACTAGCGACATCTAGGATGTAGTGACGAATTTATTATATAACAACATTTCTTGTACGTAATGCACAATAATTTAAAAGTGAGTCTTAACAAAATTATACAGATACATTTAAGAATGGATATCTGCAGTACATTTTACCTTAAAAGTTGTCGTGGTCAAATAATTATATTATAGTTTATTTTGTTTAATTTCTAAACCAAAATGTGGATTTTATTATTACTTTTTCATTAATTGTAAATAGCACGCGTAACATCTAAATAAAATGAACACATAATCAGGTTATTTATCTTCTTGGTTACGACTGGACATAGCTTTTTGTCAAAGTCTATATTAAACTTCACTATACAATGCCATGCTCGGGAACGGTTTTTATACATCTACTCTGTGTAAAAACCGTTCATGAACATGACATTGGTTTTTTAAACACCATTATTGTTATTTAAATTAGATATTCTTTAAATAGACATAACTCGATCACTTCCAGGATAAGCAGACATGACTGCTCTCCATTAGTTTGTCTTCACACACTTACTCCTGTCTTCAAAACCCTCCTTGGACGGTATACCTGTAGATATCCTCAGGTTGCAGGTGTCAGCCGAGCTGGCAGGTGTGTCCGCAGCCGGCGGGACACAGCTGGTACTGCTCCATCCACTTGCGCATGTGGTGCAGGTGTCCGCCGTGAGAGCAGCCCTGACACCACGCGTACAGGCCTCGTACCACCTGGAAGAATATAATGATACTATAGTAGTAGTTCGGCCTCACGAAATTGTTCAAATCCGAAACAGAAGAGGAGAATTAATGGGACCCAGATTTGGACCCTGTGGCACTCCAGAAAGAGTAGAAAGTGTTCTTGACTCTTTTAGGTAAATAATAACAGAAATAAGGCTGGGAATCTAGAAAGATAAGATAGCAATCAGTACAGGCATGGATATCATTGAAATATTTCAATTGCCATAAGGAGAATAAATTATGATCGACCTTGTCAAAGGCCTTTAAAAAGTTCATATTTCTTTCCGTCTAGATGGCGAACAACTCATGCGAGGGAAAGCTTCTATTCGTCGAATTTTCGGTCCATAGTGATTATAACTTTTTTAAAATAATTACAACTAACGATTTGGGTTCCTGAAGTGTTGAAAGTCATACCGGTTCAGGGTTCAATGTTTATATATCGGTACGAGTTTGTTAGAAATGTGCAGCTACAGTGGGTGGCCGCCGCCGGCTAGCCACTGGCGGCAGTACCTGGTGGCACACGGCGCACAGATCGGGCGTGTGGCGCAGCAGCGGGTGGCACGAGTCGCAGGCGGCGTGCGGCCGCGTGCGCCGACCGCAGCGCCCGCAGCACACCGCCACTGCGGTCGACTGCTGCGACAGCACCCACACCGAGCTCAGCCAAGCGCAGCGCACCACCTGAGAATTGAACACAGTTACCTCGACATTCTAGAGCGCGTCAGAGATTCATAGTGTATCTATACTAAGCATTCTGGGAATCGACCTAAGCTTTTGATTGCTTCAAAATCATGCACGTCATATTGAAAAGTACGAGGGGAGGGGGGGGGGGGGGGGTTAAATTTCTTAAGGAATTTCCGAAGTGACCCCCCCCCCCCCAAACTTCAAGCTGCGACCGCGCCTGCCCCTATGTGACATTCGCGTTCACCGTTAGCCTGCGCCCAAGGGGCTGACAGAAATTGCTGGAGATTTTCAAGCCTGATTCGTGAGATCTTTATCTTATGGTGCGAGGGAAGTGACTTCCATCGATCTCTCCACTAACCCAGGCTCCCAACCAGAATCCCTTCAAGGGGAAATATTTGTATTCCATTCCATTAAAGCGCCCTTCGTAGAAGATGATATCGCAACCAAAAATCACTTGAGTACAGCAATAGCTTGTGAAGAATGATGTTTTATGGCTCAAAGGCAACAGCAAAAGCACCGCTTTGGGACCTGGCAGCACTCTAGGCTCTAAAGACACTCGGATCCCGTTTTGAAGGGCTCTATAACGTATACCTCAAGTAGAGACGGATTCCGAAAATTTATCTATATATATATATAAATGTATCTATCTGTCTTAAATTTTCCGAAAATTTAAGACAGATAGATACTCATATTGTAATGAACAATAATTCAATTCAAGTAGTTAATACCACAGTTTTTCTGGGAATAACTCTAGATAGTAAACTGCAATGGGGTTCTCATATCACAGCCTTGGCAGGAAAACTTAGCTCAGCTGCCTATGCGGTTAGAAAGATAAGGTCACTAACTGATGAGGAAACGGCACGATTAGTTTATTTTAGCTACTTTCATAGCGTTATGTCATATGGTCTGTTGCTGTGGGGCTCAGCTGCCGATATTGAGACTGTTTTCATATTACAGAAACGCGCGATACGAGCAATCTACGGCCTTAGACCCCGTGACTCGCTGAGAGAAACATTTAAAGAAATTAATATATTAACGGTTGCTTGTCAATATATTTACGATATTATTTTATACATACGGAAGAACTTAAATCTTTTAAAAAAGAACTCGGACACACATGATTATAATACGAGAAATAAAGATAAACTAGCAGTGCCAATACTCAGGCTTCATAAGGTTGGTAATTCATTTGTAGGCAACAGTATAAAAATATTCAATAAAATTCCTCAGGATTTGGTTGACATGCCACTTAATATTTTTAAAATAAACGTGAAAAAACGTCTAATGGAAAAAGCTTATTATAAAGTAGAAGAATATCTTAATGATAAAAATGCATGGTCAACCTAATCACTTTCTTGCCCGCACATTGTAAATTGTATAAAAACTGTATTAAAAAATAAATAAATAAATAAAAAGGATAATTGAGTTCTCTGAGTTTCTTGCTGGTATCTTCTCAGTAGAACCAACTACCGAACCAGCGAAAGAATCATTTTCAAATGGTTTACTTTATATTTTTAATATTTTATTTTTTGTTCACATACTTCTTGACACAATTGTAATATTTTGACGTTCATATGTGCTCTATATGTGCCTAAATTGAATAAACGAAATTGATTCTTTGATTCTTTGATTCTTTGAAAGACAGGAAAACTGGTCCTCTTCTGCAAAGTTTCCGTCCGCCTATCGGCTCATTGTATTGATGGACAAGGTGTGCAGTCATGCAGGTGTTTTAAACGAATTATTCCTCGTGAAGTGCCACATCGAGCGCCTTACAGGAGTGAGGCCGAATTTGGTAGACAATAAATTTGGTTATAGTCGGGAGCACCGTGGATGCCAACACGCGCTTGAGGGCCCTGGTGGAAGAAGCAGTGGCACGGCGAGTTGATGCTGGCAGTGTCTATTGTTGCCTACGTCTTTAACACCTTGCCATGGAGCTGCATCAGAGCTGCACTCTTTCAGCACGGGGTGCCTCTCTATCCTCGCGTCATTGTCGGGCCACCCATATAGGACAGGGCTTGGTAAGTGAGATATGTGGCGGGGTGTTCCGGCTGGCGCGGATCTGGGGCCGCTTCTGTGGAACATCGTCTAGGACTGGTTGGTGACGGCATGAAATTAGAAGCAACCAAGTAAGCCACAGCTGGAGTTACCCAAGTCCTTGGACGTATTTGGTGACTGGATCTGAAGTGGGCATACCTGGTTCTCCTACTTACGAACCCTTTCTGGCCAATTGATGTGTGGGGAGCACAGAGGCTGCCCATACACCACCTGGCAGTCCTTAAATAGATTTCGGATGCAGGTCAGCCGAAGTAACGAAAACCGAATTAGATGGAGTTTCTCAGATGAGGTGGACCCAGGCACCACGGTATGAATGCCACAGTGAGGTAGGCGCTAACGTGTGCTGCAGGCCTAAGCACGTGTACACCGCAGGAACTCATGGGTGCCTCTGAGAACGCCATCAGGGTGGTTGCACACTGGGCAAACAAAATATGACATATGTCGTCGACTCGATAAAAGGAGAAGATTAGCTCGGATGAGGTGATGCTCGAAGGGGGTTCTCACACGTCTTCGCTGCCGATAACGCGATAGAGGTATCACGGTAGCTTCTTCTACCAGCTGACGCAATGCGCCCAGCTATGGCTGCTTCGGTGAGTTCCTGAGACATACAGATCAGGAGCCGACCCCTGCAATGCCACCTCTGCCTGGGCTCCTCCATGTATATGCCACTTCATACGTTGTATTCTTTAAGCAACCGTCAGAGCGGGAAACCTCTCGCCGCAGGTCCTGGTGCTAGTTATGGCCGTCTGCGAGGGGTGATTATTCCTCGTGAAGTGCCACATGCGGTCTCGGTTTAAAACCGCACACCGTCTCTGTCGGGTCTCAATTATAGGGTGTAAAGTTACCCAATTAGATATTTCCCTCGCAACCCGGCTGACCTTTTAAGATAGCTCCTTCGGGTGTGGGTAGTCGGTGTTCCCATTGAACCCCGGAAAGGTACGGGTTTCACCGCCGCGTTACCGGTCTGAATATATTGGAGTAACAGGCGACCGCACCTGTCGCCCCCAGGTCTCGGGGAACCAGCCGCCCCTTAGCTGCTCTTATCTGTGCTCTCTGCTAGTCATAAGGATACGTGGAAACCCTATGAGTAGCCATTTACAGCGCCGCTACCACCTCGGCCGGAATTAACCGTAGGCGGTAGCGTCTCCCTGCCGTCTTCGGCGCCCAAGCTGCTTGGCCCCAGTTACACCGTACTTGAACGCAAATGTTATTTAGGGTTTTCTAATTTGAATGCAATTAAAATAATGAGTGACATAGTCATATTGTAACTAAGTAAACTCCAAAAAATTAAAAAAAAAATATATACGTAATATTTACTCTAATAGGCGCCTTTTAGAGTCAAGATTAAGGCGCCCAGAGATGTAGACATTCGGGGCGGCAGGTTGCGAGGGGCGGCGGAACCGCCCCGAGCGTCTATCTCTGGGCGCCTTTCAGAGCAAGATTAAGGCGCCCAGAGATAGACGTTCGGGGCGGTAGGTTGCGAGGGGCGGCAATGCCGCCCCGAGCGTCTATCTCCGGGCGCCTTTTAGAGCAAGATTATGGCGCCCAGAGATAGACGTTCGGGGCGGCACGTTGCGCGGGAGCCGCCCCCGAGCGTCTATCTCTGGGCGCCTTTTAGAGCAAGATTAAGGCGCCCAGAGATAGACGTTCGGGGCGGCACGTTGCGCGGGAGCCGCCCCCGAGCGTCTATCTCTGGGCGCCTTTTAGAGCAAGATTAAGGCGCCCAGAGATAGACGTTCGGGGCGGCAGGTTGCGAGGGGCGGCGAAACCGCCCCAAGCGTCTATCTCTGGGCGCCTTTTAGAGTCAAGATTAAAGCGCCCAGATCAGATCTTCAGGGTCGGCAGCACGAGTGTGACGCCCCTGGTGTTGCATACGTCCATAGGCCACGGTAACCACTTTCCATCAGGTGGGCCGCACCGTGTGCTGGTCTGCAACCTAAGTGGTATAAAAAAAAAAATTAGACGCTCGGGGTGGCTTCGCCGCCCCGAGCAACCTGCCGCCCCGGGCCATGGCCCCCTTGGCCCTAGGGTAAATACGCCCCTGATTATGAATAATCTGTTAATGCTGAAATGTCATAGAAATATAGAGAATGCTACAGGGACATATTCTCGGTCCACCTCGGGCTTAGAATTTTGCAAGCATTAGTATTGAAGGTGTGACAGGTTTTATGTACGAGTAAGTAAAAGTGTACTTACCTCAGTCGCAACATTGTACAATTTATGTCTCTGCAACAATTCGATGTAACCGAGCAACCAGTGCTCCTGGAGACTCTCCTCGATGTACGGGTACAGGTCGCTTCTGTAAAGAGTTTGAGTTACTTCAACTCTTGCAACATATTTAGCGTGTCTTTAAATTACATTAGGTAAGTAATGGCACGTATGCAAAATTATTATCAGCATCATCCTATTGACAAATCCACACTTTGATAATAAACGGGGTACTCGTCCGGAGCATACCTGTGCTCCTGCAGCACCAGCATGACGACTGCGGCCGTCTGCACGTCGCCCAGCTCGGCGTGCGCGCGCAGGGCGGCGCCCAGCAGCGGCGCCAGCTCGAGCGGCGCGCGCCAGTTGGCGCCCTCGCGCACGGCCAGCCCGCCGCCTGACTCGCCCGCCTCGCCCCCGCCCAGCTCCGCCTGGGCGAACAACCACAACGCGTTTATTACCACACATATCTTGAGGTTATTTTTATTGTACTCCTCGTCAGTTGGTGAATCAACCATTTATTGATTAGATATTATAGCATCACTATACCGATATCTACTACCAAAGGCAATATACTAAGGCCAAAGAAAATAAATTAGTATCCTGTCTTCAAATTGATAAATATACATATAGATTTTACTAGAGCGTTTGACGTGGTCGACCATAGGTGAACAATTTTTATGTCTAAGATAGTGCTAGATTCGATGGAACTCGTACCAATCGTACTCCTAAAAATCAATTCTAGCCATTGTTAGAGATTTCAAGTATATATTACACTAGCCTTCCGCCCGCGGCTCCGCCCGCGTGCATCTCGGTTAACGCGACCTTTGCTCATATCTTCGGTTCCACTTAACCGATTCTGATCAAACAAACTTAAGATTTTAAGTCTGAGCAAGCCCTTTCTAACAAAAAAAACCGCATCAAAATACGTCCAGTAGTTTTTGCGTCCATCGCGGACAAACAGACAAACAGACAGGAAATGAAAAAAATATATTTTCGTGTTCAGTATCGTTAATATAACATAACCCAAGTTTTTTTTTTTAAATATCTCCAATGTACAGACACGACCACTTTACAATTATATAATAGTATAGATATAACATTATACTAAAATTAAACCCTCAGGCATACCTCAGGGTGAAAATATGGGCCCCGGATCATTGTTTATTATGGCTACAAAAATATATTATATACGAAATGAATACTGAATGAAATGTACTAACGTGTATATTACTGCTGAAATGAGCATGAAGGTTGGGCGGCGCGGTGCACGCTGACCCAGTGGAGCCCGACCCTGGCGACGAGCTGCCCCCGGGAGACATGCCATCACCCCCACTGCCGCGATGAGTTGCTGCACAAACGCAGAATAAATGCTGGTATAAAGTAACTGGGAAGGTATAGTATTAATATTCCTGTCAGGTAAACTGATATTGTAACTTATGAAAGCAATATAACAAAAGTTCCTCACGCGCAACCACCTGCTGGGTAGAAGGAAGAAAAGAAAAAAAAATAATGAAAAGATTTTTTACTTCCAAAGATAAATCTCCTCTCACAACCCCTTTGAAAGGCCACACTCTGCTATTTAAGGTTGACCATAAATGAGAGGTTGGTCCTTCGAGCTGGTCTATTAATTTAAGAATAGACCGGCTCGAAGGACCAACTTCTATATTCAATATACATGTATACATATACAAAGTACTAACGAGGAAGCTCCTTCTCCTCCTGGCTCGGGTGCTGATGATGTACAGGCGACGTGTGCTGCTGGTGGTGCTGAGGAGCCGGCGGCGGAGGAGCAGTCCTGAGGGGGAAGGCCTCCTCCGGCAGCGTCCAGTCGGCCGCGTCCACGTCCACGTAGTGCGCCGACGCGGCCGACACCCACCCCGCCGTATCTAAAACATTTTTTACATACATATTTTCATGTACATACTCACACGTTTCTCCTTTCTGGGCAGGCAGAGATAGCCCGCTAACTGTTTCTTACGTTAGACACTTCACGAGCTTCTTCTGATATCATTGAAAAGGCTATAGATAGACATATCATGGCCCCGCAATCCAATTTTATTGGTAATCATAATGGAATTTGCAACCACAACACGTTTCACACGAAACTAGTATGTTACTTCTACAGTTCCATAGGTACTTACCATCGTTCCTGACATGTGCGGGCTGCTTGGACGGCGGTATGTATATGCTTAACGTGGGCTTGCCCAGCACTCCATTGTTGTGGAACTGTGTCTCTGCCCAGTCTTCTACTTCTTCTAATGGCTCTTCTTCAACAGCACTGTTTGAGAGTGAAGACCAGAATTAAGTTAATGCACATTTGGTCACCATGCATAGCATGTAAGAGGAATGGCATCAGTGACGGATTTACAAATTTGTCGATTAAGTTAAGCTTGCACAGAAAATAGATTATTTACCGTGCCGTAACAAAGGGGGCTTGACTTTGTGTGAATACGTTGGAATTCCGCTCATCACCGAAGTGTAAACTGGTATAGTGATCGACAAAATACGTGTCAATGTCAGTCTTTTCATGACATGTACTCAGGTTGCACAAAGCGCATTTATAGGTCTTTTTGGAGGGTCGCGCGAAGTGCAACGGCGGACGCACGCCAATCAACCAATCATATCCAATTAATCGCGGGTTCGAAGCGCTCGCGTCTTCAGTTGTTTAGTCCTTTTATTGGCTGGCCAGCTAGTAGACACGCACGAACGTTATCGCCGTTAGTTCACGAAGTTTGCCTGCAAGTATTGACGAGTACTCACTTGGTGGTGTAGGTGTAGCTGTAGGGCGGCAGCGGGGGCGGGTCGGGGCGCGGGGGCAGGTCACGCGCGGGGGGCGGCGCGGGGGTGCCACGTCCTGCCGCGGCCCGGGCGGCGTACTCGCAGCGGACCACTTCCCACACGTGGCTCACCTGGACCACGCCCACACGACACGTACACGTTATGACTCCTCTACACGTTGACAGATTCATCCGTAGATTTCATCGGTGGACGCGGCAGCCGACGTGCAACGGAGCGACTTACCCCGTCCACACATCAGCAAACGCGTCCGTCACTAACATCCGCAGATGAATCAGTCTACGTGTAGAGGACTCTTTATAAGTAAATTGCATGACTTACAAAAAAATGCTTGCTATGAGAGGAAGAGAGAAAGAAAATGTGTTCACGCACTTGCTTTTACAGTAATACCATTATACGAAACGCATATCACTTTTCCTCTCTCTTATCCTCACAGTGATTCTTATACGAAACGTAACTCTCTCTATCTTCACTAACTTATATCTCCCTCTCAACTTCCGCTTGCCTCGCCCGATTACACTTTTCGTAACGCTCTCACGCATTCATCAGCTTACTTCCCAATTCAAGCATGCGTAAAGAAGTTTTACTTCAAAAAACCCAGTAAAATGTCCTAAACTCACCATGTGTCTGTTTTGCGACCTGGCAACCTCAGCATTATGCGCGGCCAAGTCTTGCGGACTGCCTCCTCTTATCTTGTAATTGAGGGCACAGTACACGAGCGCGGCATGAAGCGGTGCGGCCCGCGGTTCTGACGCGACGTGCGGCAACATTGACGCGTGGGGCAGGACCGTGGTCCGCGGGTCTAGGGGCGGGGGAGCAGTGGGCGGGGCAGTGGGCGTCGCCTGCGGGCCGGCCGTGGCGCGGTACCGACATAACGTGGAGGAAGCGCCTCCTGGGAAGGCACGCTCAAGCTGGGCCTGGGCGGCGCTTGATAGGGCGCCGGCTGTCGGGTGTTTGCGGCTGGAGAATAAATGCCGCTAGTCAGTGGTGGAAAGGACAGACAAAATTTAATCCTGGGTTCTTCAAGCGGGGCGTGAAAAAGCATCTATCAGGGTAGTTAGAGACCACCATTTTTTAAGGTCAATGGCACCAGAAATGGTGGTCCGTATCTTCTGGACTACACCTCAGCTTTTACCATCTAGCGTGGTGAATATATAAAAAAAAATTAAACATGACTGACTTTTTCTTAAAAATTTACGTTCAGCTTACCATCAAATTATGTCGACTTGTCCAATATAAAAAGATACCATTAAAACAATCTTCAGTTAGAAGAGGGTAGTTGTGAAAAACACGACGAATATTTTTGTACACACAGAGTCACAGGGGTTCACCCTGATAGTAGATAGTAGTAGAGAGTGGGCACTCACCCCAGGCCGGGCAGATGCCGCTCCACGCCAGGCGGCGCCATGGCGGGCGCGGGCAGGGGCCGCTCGGGCGCCGCGTGCGCCAGCTCCCCCCGCGCGGAAACGCACACGCTCTGCGGGTTGGCCCACAGCACCGGGTGCGCCGCCGCGCTGAACTGGTGCCGGTACAGGCTGCAGTCCTGCGGAGAAAACATGTCACAACTCGCATCTCAAATTTCACATAAACATTCACCAAAATACGAGCAACGGTAGTCGTACAATGCATAGATAAATAATTCTTTATTATTTATTTATTTATTTATTCGGAGGACCAACAGCCATAACAAAGGTATAGTGATTTAAATTAGTTAAGACACTACTTTCTTGTCTTATTGACAAGAAAGTAACGACGGATTCGTTGATTTCAGATAAAAAAGTTGATTTACGTACCTGTTCGTGAGGCCCCAATCAAATACCAAAGTTATATTCACATTTATTCGCAATGTAGACAAATTTCATTAGAAATGGCGGTGTAACCTGCAGATCACCTTGGAGTGGAGTTCGTAAATATGCGAACCCAGTGTGCGTCATACTGCGCTTGCATATTCACGTGCCTCACTGAAAGGTAGCGTTGCGTCTGGCTTCGCTGTCAATCTCTCCCTCTAGCTGGAAGTTCCTTCAGTTATTTCAGGTTCGTTTCAGGAGTTTTGGTCTCGCTATGATGGATCCTGTTGTGATGTTGATCGTATCTATAAGATTTTCTTTTTCTCTGATGATAAATTAAGAAATGCTAACAAACTCATTCCAGAATCAAAGAAAAACTTTCCAACCAATTTTTTTTAAATCTGTCATTGTCTAAATCAGATTAAGTTAGATACTACTTTGTAAAAGTAAATCTTGTCAATTACAATACATTACAATACATCAAAACATTTTTTTAAACATACAATACATTACAATACATCAAAACATTTTGCTATAACATAATACATAATTATGTTTAAAACAAATTCATTCACAAAACAATTATGATTCACACAACATACATACGTAACACAGATATTAAACCTGATAAAAACCAATAATAATAAGCAATAGGTATAGGTATAGTTTCTGGCAAACTTGGTGACAATTTACATAGGCTGCGTAACGCGCGTTTTTAAGAGTTAATCTATAGGACTATAGTGCGGTATTTTGGTTGGCGATATACTCGTAGTGTAATTGCGCGAACTTTCTAACAAGTTTTGTTCAAAAAGTTTGCCGGCACCTATACATTATACATTATCAAAACATCGTATACCCCCGGACACGTATCTTGGAGCTAAATCACGAGACAAACGACACCCTGGCGCGCGCAGATTGCTTTGTAAAATCTATGCTTGGTGAATTTGAGCTAGTCCACTGCAGTAGCAGCAGCACCCCGTGCTATTCTCAAAAGTCACCCAAGAAACGTGTACAGCGCGTATAGAGCATTTTAGGTCCAAGATATTTATGTCCCGAGCAACATAACCTGTAGAGGAACGTTGTGATGACGCATATAGCTTGTACCAGCTAGAACTTCACTTTCGCGATGCAGGATCTGTAACGACGTCGTAGTTCGGCTTGCTGCCACTAGATGGCGCTGGGTACATGTACTGTACACAAAGGCGGTAGGGTCGTGTCGGCACTCACCCTGCTGGTGGAGAGGAAGGAGTGCGGCTCGGCGAGCCAGGCGATGGCGGTGGTGACGTCACGGTGCTCGGCGAACGTGGCCAGCGGCACGTGCGGCCGGCGCACGTCCCACATGCCACTAGATGGCGCTGGGTACATGTACACAAGACGGTAGGGTCGTGTCGGCACTCACCCTGCTGGTGGAGAGGAAGGAGTGCGGCTCGGCGAGCCAGGCGATGGCGGTGGTGACGTCACGGTGCTCGGCGAACGTGGCCAGCGGCACGTGCGGCCGGCGCACGTCCCACATGCCACTAGATGGCGCTGGGTACATGTACACAAGACGGTAGGGTCGTGTCGGCACTCACCCTGCTGGTGGAGAGGAAGGAGTGCGGCTCGGCGAGCCAGGCGATGGCGGTGGTGACGTCACGGTGCTCGGCGAACGTGGCCAGCGGCACGTGCGGCCGGCGCACGTCCCACATGCCACTAGATGGCGCTGGGTACATGTACACAAGACGGTAGGGTCGTGTCGGCACTCACCCTGCTGGTGGAGAGGAAGGAGTGCGGCTCGGCGAGCCAGGCGATGGCGGTGGTGACGTCACGGTGCTCGGCGAACGTGGCCAGCGGCACGTGCGGCCGGCGCACGTCCCACATGCCACTAGATGGCGCTGGGTACATGTACACAAGACGGTAGGGTCGTGTCGGCACTCACCCTGCTGGTGGAGAGGAAGGAGTGCGGCTCGGCGAGCCAGGCGATGGCGGTGGTGACGTCACGGTGCTCGGCGAACGTGGCCAGCGGCACGTGCGGCCGGCGCACGTCCCACATGCCACTAGATGGCGCTGGGTACATGTACACAAGACGGTAGGGTCGTGTCGGCACTCACCCTGCTGGTGGAGAGGAAGGAGTGCGGCTCGGCGAGCCAGGCGATGGCGGTGGTGACGTCACGGTGCTCGGCGAACGTGGCCAGCGGCACGTGCGGCCGGCGCACGTCCCACATGCCACTAGATGGCGCTGGGTACATGTACACAAGACGGTAGGGTCGTGTCGGCACTCACCCTGCTGGTGGAGAGGAAGGAGTGCGGCTCGGCGAGCCAGGCGATGGCGGTGGTGACGTCACGGTGCTCGGCGAACGTGGCCAGCGGCACGTGCGGCCGGCGCACGTCCCACATGCCACTAGATGGCGCTGGGTACATGTACACAAGACGGTAGGGTCGTGTCGGCACTCACCCTGCTGGTGGAGAGGAAGGAGTGCGGCTCGGCGAGCCAGGCGATGGCGGTGGTGACGTCACGGTGCTCGGCGAACGTGGCCAGCGGCACGTGCGGCCGGCGCACGTCCCACATGCCACTAGATGGCGCTGGGTACATGTACACAAGACGGTAGGGTCGTGTCGGCACTCACCCTGCTGGTGGAGAGGAAGGAGTGCGGCTCGGCGAGCCAGGCGATGGCGGTGGTGACGTCACGGTGCTCGGCGAACGTGGCCAGCGGCACGTGCGGCCGGCGCACGTCCCACATGCCACTAGATGGCGCTGGGTACATGTACACAAGACGGTAGGGTCGTGTCGGCACTCACCCTGCTGGTGGAGAGGAAGGAGTGCGGCTCGGCGAGCCAGGCGATGGCGGTGGTGACGTCACGGTGCTCGGCGAACGTGGCCAGCGGCACGTGCGGCCGGCGCACGTCCCACATGCCACTAGATGGCGCTGGGTACATGTACACAAGACGGTAGGGTCGTGTCGGCACTCACCCTGCTGGTGGAGAGGAAGGAGTGCGGCTCGGCGAGCCAGGCGATGGCGGTGGTGACGTCACGGTGCTCGGCGAACGTGGCCAGCGGCACGTGCGGCCGGCGCACGTCCCACATGCCACTAGATGGCGCTGGGTACATGTACACAAGACGGTAGGGTCGTGTCGGCACTCACCCTGCTGGTGGAGAGGAAGGAGTGCGGCTCGGCGAGCCAGGCGATGGCGGTGGTGACGTCACGGTGCTCGGCGAACGTGGCCAGCGGCACGTGCGGCCGGCGCACGTCCCACATGCCACTAGATGGCGCTGGGTACATGTACACAAGACGGTAGGGTCGTGTCGGCACTCACCCTGCTGGTGGAGAGGAAGGAGTGCGGCTCGGCGAGCCAGGCGATGGCGGTGGTGACGTCACGGTGCTCGGCGAACGTGGCCAGCGGCACGTGCGGCCGGCGCACGTCCCACATGCCACTAGATGGCGCTGGGTACATGTACACAAGACGGTAGGGTCGTGTCGGCACTCACCCTGCTGGTGGAGAGGAAGGAGTGCGGCTCGGCGAGCCAGGCGATGGCGGTGGTGACGTCACGGTGCTCGGCGAACGTGGCCAGCGGCACGTGCGGCCGGCGCACGTCCCACACGTGCACGGCGCAGTCCAGCACCAGCGCGCACGACGCCACCTGGTACCTGCCGCCGGGGAATTAACATATTAATTAAGACAATATAGTAGAATAGAGAAGCTCATGAACGGTATTAGCATGAGCCCTGGGTCTCGATTCCGCAAAAGCAAAACTACTGTCATACCACGGACACTGCAAAAAAAATACATTTAATTTTAATAGTTTATGAAACTTAAGGGTTCTTAAAACACGACTGTGGGTTAAAAGAACGAGTCGTAAACGAGTTTTTTTACAGTATCGAACAAGTGTTTTAAGACCAAAATATGTGCAGTTTCATACACTACTTTATCTAATTTCATGAAATAATTTTTCATTCTGTACGGGTATCCTGTACATCGACTCCTGTTGTGGAGTATGTGGTAGTGGTAGTTGTTGTGGAGACCCAAAGGAAAGATAGCCGAAAGTAAACGAGTAAACGTATATTGTAATGTTAAAGTTAACAGAACTACTAAGTGGCCGATCTTTCCTGGATAAAGTCGTGATGATAGTCTCTATAATCGTCTCTTAGGTAATTGGTTTGTGGTCGATATAAATACAAATTATTGTGCAACAAATAATGACGCACGTCGTCGGTTCGGCCTGTAGTGCAGCGTCAGCAGCGCATGTACAGTCAGGTCACTATACACGCGATGTACAGTCGTGAGACTGTACACATTCACTCTAGTAAAGAGTAAATGAAAAAGTGTAAAGAAACTCTTTTCATTTAATTTTGAACTTAAAGTCCATAATGTAATGCCACCGCACCGCGAATATCATTCAGGCCCTTAGTACTCTATTAGTACTACTACTACTCTAGTAGTAGCCTCTTTACTAAACAGCGCAAACGGCGTTTAGTAAAGAGGCTAGCTAGGCTGTTGATTGAACGACTGATTAAGCTAATTGGCTGCGACATACACATACAAATGAGCAGGTGCACCATAATATGCTTATTTTATTTTATTGAGAGATAGTTTTGAATTGTTCAGGGAAACCGAAAGTCCACCTGAACCCGCTACCGGGTGACGCCAGTGTAGGTATAAAGGGTCGTGAAATTCGACGCGAGTACGTACTTCTTTTGTGGCCTCCACTTGACGTGGCCGACGGACGCTATGGTGTATATGGTGTGCTCCAGATTCGGCTTGCCGTAGATGTCCCACACCTGAAATCATAGCGTTAAATTCATGGAATTATAGTGTTATATTCATGGAATCAGAGTGTTATATTCATGGAATCAGAATGTTATATTCATGGAATCAGAGTGTTATATTCATGGAATCAGAGTGTTAAATAGTGTAATAAATAAATTCGCACAGGGTGGGAATCGAACCCGTGATCCCAGATTTAGCAGTCAAACGCTCCGCCGCTACTCGAATTGGTATAATAATGTAATGTGTAAAGATATAAAAAATATTTACACTTAAATAAAAATGCAAGCAGCAAATTCCGCTTTCTGAACAAAACACTTTCAGATTCACAAAGAAATGTTCACCGAGCTATCAATACAATTGAAATGTTTTAATCGCGATTTATTTGGTATTACATATTTTATTATTTTCACTCATCCCGACGTGTCGGTTGCTTTTCAGCAGTCATGGTCACGGGGAGACTAAAGATGCTGGTTGTAGAATAATAAAATAACACCAAATAACTAGCGATGGAATTCGTAAAAAAAAGGTAACCCTTTGCAGTCGGGTAAAAATAGTCTGTAATATTCGCGTAAACTTTAGACACTATAATCTATACATTCATCTTCTATACAAATATATGAAAACAAAAAAATGTCCTTCTTTCTGTCTGTTTCTTCCGGGTAATCTCTGAATGGGCTGGGATGGGATATTAACGGGATTTTTATTACAGATAGTTGATATTATAAGGCGTAACATAGGCCTTAAACCTAACCTACCTTGGGCCTAACTTAGGTTTTATTTCAGAAAAAAAAAGGAAGGTTCCAATTTAAAAAAATAAAATTCAGATCGAAGGCCAGTCAGGCCAGGCAAGTTCGAAGTACCTACAGTTTAGTCTATCAATATAATGCAACATTCGCAGCCAACATGCTGTCATTCCGTTATCAGCAGACTCGTGTCTATCGCGCTGGTAAACGCTAGCGCACATAATGTAGTCGTGTTCTAAGGTCACGACTTCACGAGTCACGGCGATTGTCGCTGAGTCCTAATAAGCATTATTCTACTTGACAATGAGTTTCAAACGCTATCGTAGCGCGACTACACGGCGGAGTTCAATTGGTTAACATAGAAGATAGAAATTACGTAAAAGTAAACCGATCTAAATGTGTCGGTTAATAGAAGCGCGCGTAGTTACTGCATAGTAAGTCAAGTCTAATAAGGGCCCTATGAGACCTTTGTGTGTTATGGCTAGCACACGCCGGTGTTATCGGTTAACGACCACGGTTACTTTCTTGGGTGTTACATTCAATGTTTCAGAGACAGCTAATAACAAATTTGAAAGCAACCGGCATGCTAACTTTTTTTCGTACGTTCGTAAGAATATGGGAAAATTTATTACCGTTTTCGACAGACTTGGTCAATTGCGAGTCAGAATCGCATCGCAATCGTTTTGCGCCATCGTAC
Source organism: Eilema depressum (assembly GCA_914767945.1). Classification (NCBI taxonomy): domain Eukaryota; kingdom Metazoa; phylum Arthropoda; class Insecta; order Lepidoptera; family Erebidae; genus Eilema; species Eilema depressum. The sequence goes on from OU612024.1 coordinate 21,178,767, forward strand.
CTATCAGATCGGTCTTCTTTTTAGCCGACTGTCGAAACGACAAAAACCACGGTTCTTCATTGAGACCCCATCTTACTTTGATTTTATTATTATTTGTTATAGCGAAAATACTTGTATTAGTAATAGCTTCTGTAAGAATGTCAGATGTCAAGCTTTTATAAGATACAGCCCGCTGGCAGAGATACATACAGCGGAGTCTTTCGGAGCCCTAAAACGCGAATCAAGTTATTAGATCACCAACTCGCATAGACACATACAATTAGATCGAACAAATACACATACCTAATGTCGGCGACCAACATAATGGGAGTTATCTGTCTGACCCACATGTTTATCGACGGACTCCGATAATGTCACATTTAGTCACTACCGATTTGCATAGTTTGTTGCTATACATGTTATACAGACTAATGGACAAGATAGACGGATGACCTGAAAAAGGTAGCTGGTATAGATTGAACGAGTAGGGTGGCATCCATTGGGAGAGGTATCTGTACAGCTGTAGAACACAATAGGCTGTTTATTGATTGGTTTTGAGGAGAGAAGGATATTTGCCAGGTGTGGAAAAGAAGCAAAAGTCCAGCATTGCCCCGCACCACAGAAGCGCCACAAGCGCCTGTTTCCTTAAGTACGTGTCTGGGGGCAACGGTTTAGGCTAGCTGTCGTCAGAAGCATGTACACTGTGGTATTGTGCCCCGCACGTACTCCTGGAGAAAGGAGAAATCGATTCCCACAAATCGCGGCAGAAGCTGGCGACCAAGGCCGGTTGGAGTCCGAGGGATTTCCTTACTGCAGTGTGCTTGATTCTTACAGAAATAAAGGAACATCGTGGTGTTTAATATGTTCAACTCCGACATACCCACCTAGTAAAGCTCGAGAGCGTTTTCCACATGAAAAACGGTTGATCAAATCATTATCGTATCGTTAAAATCCTTGTAACCTACTTTCTAACATCGCGTATTATTCTGATCGAATATTTAAAGGCACTTTATGAACCGTGTTATATACAACATTCGCGGCTGCATTACCGTAAAAAACTATAGATTAAACGTAAAACTCACCTTGATAGTCTTATCTCTGGATGCTGTGGCCAGCCAGGGCATCTCCGGATGCCAATCGCACGCGAATACCGGCCCCGAGTGCGCCGTGAACTGAAGGAGACACCGCTCATGTCTCCTCACGTCCCACAGCTGAACGTTCCCGTTCTCCGAGACCGCCGCGAAGGTGTTTGCTTGGTGCGGACTAAACTGCACGTCTCGGATCGATTCCGTGTTACTGTAGAACAGTAAAATGCTATTGCGAGATTCTTTTCTTACAGGCTTTATTGCAGGTTAAATCCTGTCTAAATGACCTTGCTAATCTGGCTGTAAAAGTAAGTTAATGGGGAAAAGGCGAGTAGGTAATTCTAATTCGAGTCATATTGTTTCATTTGAGAAGTCAGCGAGAACACTATTGGCGTGGCCGCAAACCTAGATTAAAGTGCTAGAATACATATACGACTAACAAAGAGTAGGTGAAATCATTTGGCTAAGCCACCATACACCTGACCAGCACTGCATCGCCCCACGCGGTTAGCATTCTTTGTATGGAATACAATGGGTATATGATCACTATATCAACTGCGAAGCGCCTCGGCTTACAGGCTGATCCTGCGCGGGCCATTCGGCGACCCTAGCCTGGACAGTTACCTTGCGTGACCTACGCGCTATTCCCGAATCGATCACGCGCCGTCCACGATTGGTTCACGCGCCGTCCACGAGTGGTTCACGCGCCGTCCACGAGTGGTTCTCGCGCCATGCATTACCACCTATTGGCGGACAATACGATGTCCACTCGTTGACCACGCGATGTTCACTCGCTGATCACACGGCGGCCATACGTGAACCTGATGTTCACTGGATGACAAGTGGCCCGACAAACGTAGACGTAGATACCGAGCAACGAGGTGGTGGTGGTCGGATGTTAGGTGGCTGACCTTGAGACTAATGGCCTTTTAGATATAGGTGAAAAAGAAATTGAAAATCCTGTGAGTGTCGTAAAAGGCGACCATGAGATAGGCTTGTTCTCGATTCGACAGTAAATATATAGCCCATTACAAAGTGCCCGCTAGACGTCAATAGGCTCGCCCCCTATTAGTTATATAGTTGGCGAAATGTTGGTGTTAATACACCTCTGCCTACCCCTTCGGGGATTTACAGGCGTGAGTGTATGTAGTAATTTCGGTTGCTAAAATTCTTAAAAAAAAAAAAAAAAAAATGAAGATTGTATTTGAAGAGTTAAGCTATCAAAAGAATGTTAAAATAGATTACTAATTGCTGTTCATAGATTATATTTACTTATAGATTGATAACTAAATACATTAGACTTGTAAGAAAGATTACCTTATGAAAGTCCGAGCAACTTCTTTCATCCGTAGGTCAAAGCATTTCATCATCCCATCTTGCGAGCCCGATATAAGCAGGGCTGGCTCTGTTAGGTGGAAGCTGACCTGTGTGAGACTAGGGGTGAATAACAGCTCAAAGTTCCGAAATATTGCTATGGTATCACGGCCTGGTATTCGCAACTCAGCAATGCACGGTTTTTGGTGATATATTACACAGATTTTTTTTCCAGGGACACTTGAGATATTGAGAGAGGCCCTGGGATCTTGGCCAATACATTACTGATGTGAACCCACTTCTTACACAAGCAATTTAGCTGAATTAGAGACGTAACAAAAATACTAATAATATTTCAGTTGCTATTAATTTTTTTAAATGGAGTTTCATGAGAACTTAGAGAGTTACTTTTGGGAACATGATTTAATAGGAAATTACATATAAGCATCACCTTATTGACAGTTCTCTTGTGGTCTGAGAAAACATGTTCCTGTTTCGATCTGCCCGACCTGCCCAGGTTCCACACTACTACTGCACCATTGGTTGCTGCTGTTGCTAAGGTGTTTTCTGGGTAAAAAAAAAATCTCAGTGAAATATAAAGTAAATTATAGGGACCTATTGATATACATTCTTTCATTTGAGTTACCTATATATTTTATTAAAATAATAGGTATAATATAATTATCAATTGTTTACCTTCGATAGTGCTCCAAGCCACATCAATAGAAGAAAAATTTAGATTTAAATTTTTCCCCACTCTTAAGTTACACACTTCGGAAAAATCATTTTCGCCGATTGAGAATACTTTGAACACTGCAACAAAATTGCTTCACGTTATTGCGCACACTTAAATTGAAAATAACAAAACATTCTGAAAATAATTTACCATTTCGCCCGGCTATGACAACTTGAGAACAGTCTTTGTTGAGAGCTAAGGCGTTCGCAGGCCCTTCTTGGGACACGCATATTGTGTTCGACGGTATCATTATTAATAAATAGATATCAAAACATTAAAACAAATTGCCGAATAAACAAGTCAGCGCATGATCACATCTCTGTTGAATATTACTCTAGCAAATCTTGGTCGCCACTGTGTCTGTATTAAGAAATTACAGATAACAAATAATTACATTGTATTATCATAAAACTTATACAAACTAATATTTTATATGTAACAACACGTAATTTTGTTTATTTTGAGTTTGACGATTTTGTTTTGAGGTTGTTTGTCAATGTCAGTTGTGTCAATAAATAAACTGTCAAACTTTCTGACAGACTTGACAGCTTATAAAAATGATAAATACGACTCGTTTCACGAATGAAAAATACGATATATTAACTTTTAAGTAAAATTTATTGTATTTAAAGTTATATTTGTTCTAAAATTAAAAGATATTTACATGCAATAACAAATATGACAATAACTTACCCTATTGACCTAATTTTAATTCTAAAAATAATAACAGTAAAGTGAAAATATGAGATGATTTTATTTTGGATCTGCGTAAAAAAAAGTCTAATGTCAGAACACAAATCAAACGCAGGTTTTCTTTTTTTCACGAATATTTCGAAAAAAACGTAATAACAGAGTATTGGTTTGGTATTTAGTTCTCAGAAAATTTCAAAAGTACAACCATTAGTATGTGAAATTTAGTGAGAAGCTTATTTAACAGCTTGAGACGATGGATGGTGGAGACAGGATTTTGGTGGCTGCGGGCCTGACCGCTGCTGTAGTGGTGGGTGCGTTCGTGCTGTGGGGTCCCGGCGGGGCTCCCAAAGTGCGAAAGCGTCGGGGACAGATAGCGGGGCTCCAGAACCTGGGTAGGACATGTTTCCTCAACACACTGCTGCAGGCGCTGGCTGCCTGTCCCACTTTCATCGACTGGCTCAAGAAATACGCCAAAGCTGATAGTCACAACAGTATGATTACTACATTGTATACAGTTATTGAAGGTAAACATTTTTAAATATTTACTTGAATACAGGAAACACCTATCTCAAATTAAGGTGTTTTTATCGCTCAAAATGAATATTTTTGAAGCTACATTTTTAAGGTATATACTTACATATCTAAATGATATCCTTTTTACAAAAATTTCAAGATCAAATACCATCAGATAAATGTCAGTAGGTACATGAACAGTATCATAGAATGATAACAGATATCTCTGTCTAGCCTGTGACCTTGTGGTTATATCATAGTTTTTTTTCTATACACTTTATTTGCTGTCATAAAGTAGCAGTCATTGTGAAAGTAAAAATATTTTGAAGATTCAGATATGCATCTATTTTCTCTGGCACCTGTATACCTATTTGAAAATACCTTTACCAAGTTGTAGAAAAGAATCTTTTTCCCCAGATTTATTTGTTTGACTAGAGTAGTACCACCCACTCACTTAAAATGTATTTTCTTTAGCAGTGCTCTGCATTTAATTTGTGAGTGTGTTTGTGTGCTTCCCGATGCTCCTTTCTCCCGTTTACATTCAATCCCCTCTCCCCTGCCCCTCTGCATGAGTGCCACAACATTATTAATAACATTTGACTACATAGTAGTCACTTCAGTTGACCTGTTCAATTTGGTTTCCTACCAAAGAGTTTAACTGAAAACCTATAAAGTAGTTTAACTTATTTTTAAACTTGATGGTTTTTCTTATTCTTATTTTCTTTTTTCTTATTTCTTATTATCTTCTTAGTTTAACTTATTTTTAAACCATCAAGTTTAAAAATAAGTTAAACTACTTTATTTTTATGCCTAATCTTTAGAAAATAAATCCAGTCTAGCCAAAATACTAAACCATATTTTTGAGTTGTTACTTTGTAAATTTTCATACTTTTACTTTTACACTCATGCTTGTATATTTACAAAGAGGTTGAGTCTAAATATACTCACTCGTTGCTAACTAAATATACAGTTCCATATCATGGGGATCAAGCCTATTGGGGCCCATGATAGTAGTAGTTGCAGCTGCTATTCATTCAATTTAATATCTATCATGCAAATCACCAGGTCATATTAGGTGTTATCAACTTGTGAATAACAATCCATAAAATTGTTATTGTGTCTTATCATTAGTTTAGTGTATTTGATAAAGCCCTATTGCCATTCCTCTGTATTGAGATCCATACTGTTTTGAGATGACTATCTTTTGTATCTTAAACTATCTTTTGCCCGCGGCTCCGCCCGCGTGGTTGTCGGTGATCGCAACCAAACATAGCCTATGTCCTTTCCCAAGGTCTAATCTATCTCTGTACCAAATTTCATCAAAATCGGTTCAGTGGTTTAGGTGTGAAAGGGTAACAGACAGACAGATATATAGACAGAGTTATTTTCGCATTTACAATATTAGTATGGATATGGATGTTTTGCAGTACTATTTCTGATTGCTGTGATGTAAATTCAAAGTCTCATAAAAATGCCCCGTCATAACTTTCACAAAAGTGAGAACTCTGTCATTTATAAGCATAATATAGATAAGTGGTGTACAATAAAGAGTATTTTGTTTATTGTTATGATGACTGATAAAATAACGCCATCATATATCATAGCAATGTGCTGTCAAAACTTTAGATATTAAATTCAAAGGTTGAACATTCATAACATTCCGTTCACCTACACATTATTCAGTTCACCTGAACATTATAACCCTAAAAAAAAAAAGAATAAAAAAAAAAAGGTTGAATGACAGTAGAGGATGCTTGTGAAGAGAGATAGAAGCAGATGATGGGTTGTTGTCTCTGCCTACCCCGTAAGGAAATGGCGTGAGCATATTTATATTATCATAGAAACATCAGTAGCTTAGTGGTTTGCCTTCCAACAGAGGGGTCCAAGGTTTAAATCCCATTAGACTTCTGATGTAAACCCATTCCTTATACAAGCATTTTGGCTTACCTGGAGCAGTTAGGCGATTATTAGTAACTAGCTTTATCGCGGCCAAACATAGCCTATGTCCTTTCTCAAGGTCTAACCTACCTCTATACCAAATTTCATCAAAATCGGTTCAGCGGTTTAGTCGTGAAAGTGAGACAGACAGACAGACAGAGTTACTTTCGCATTTATAATATTTATATATTATATATATATATATATATATATATATATATAATATATAATATATAATATATATATATATAAATATATATAAATAATATATAATATATAATAATATAATATATAATAATATATAATATACCAAGATTAATCTTGTGAAAAAAATCCTTTTTTAAACCATTAATATAATATAATAATATATAATATATAATATTAAGTAGGGATTCCAGTTAGTAATATTCTATATTAAAAACATAATAGCTTTTATTGATATTGTTAGGGCTTTGTGTAGAAACTTCAGTTGTAGCCATTCATATGAGATGTCTAGAGTCAATGCTTTGGACCAACAACAACCAGACCCTTACCAGGGAGAATACCCTGAGCAACTCCACTGTCTCCACAAGACATAATATGCACAGTATTCGTGAAGCTGATGATTGTATTCTTGTATGAATGAATTTCAGTAGTGAAAACATTTTTCAGGGTTTCACATTATTATGAAATTCAGTAAGTAAAAAATATGGTAATAAGTTTAGTTTGCCTTGGTTATGTTTCCTATCATGGGTGAAATCCACTTCAAGGCAGCTAAGCTACAGGTATATTGAACGACAAGCTATTGAAGCCTGCGAAAAGCACGTTTTTCGGTCTCTGATGGAAAGCACGGGGTGCGACGGCGGCCAATTAACCATTTATAGGACGGGTTCACGTTATTTGTTGATCATCATCATGTCGTATGACTTTTGCTCAAGTCCTCATAATATGTCGACGTCCAGTTGGCGAAGCCAGTCTATTACTGCAGTTATTGGTTGATCAGTCCTATTATATTGAATCCTAGCGGCCGTCTGCGAATTCGTACGCGTGGAGTTAGACTTTCATGCAAACTACCATCCCCTGTTTTAACTCCAAAAGGGGGTTGATTTCTAAGAATACATTATTAGTACACCTCCAAACCATCTATGGAGTATACATTTTAAATTTTATGTATATTACTTCAAATATATGGGACTTTCATACAAACTTCCAGCCCCCGTTTTAGCCTCTTAGGGGTGGTGTTCCGTAAATTCTGTTCTTAGCGGATGTCTACAGCCTAGAAGGAGCCTACCTGCCAAATTTCTAATTTGTACGTGTTATAATATAATTTTTGAGATTTCGTGATTAATCAGTAAGAAGTGGTGTTTCGCTTTTATTGCTCGGGAAATATATTTTGGCCTTATACGCGCAGTACACGTTTCTTGGGTGTCTTTGGAGGTTAGCACGGGGTGCTACTGCGGTGGACGAGCTCACATTCACCAAGCATAGATTATTACAAAACAATCCGCGGACGCCAGGGCCTCGATTGTCTCGCGATTTAGGCAGGCGCGGTCCGAGGGGGGGGGGGGGGGGGTCACAGGGGACATGACCCCCCCTCTCCCCCCAAAACCATGCACGTCATATTGAAAAGTCCCAGTAGGTACGAGGGGAGGGGGGGTTAAATTTCCGAAGTGACCCCCCCCCCCCAAACTTCAAGCTGCGACCGGCCCTGGATTTAGGTCCAAGATACGTGTCCCGAGGTATATTATAGATTTGGTTGGCCAGTTAGTGCCCATGCGTAATATTTTTGACGTAGATTTATTATTTTTTTCGATGACTATGCCAGTGTAACTCAAAAATGATTCGCCCAACAGAATTGTTAAGTAATATAATACTCTACGTTTTTGAGTCAGTACTTTTTAAAACAGACTTTAGAAAACTTGCCGTTCAGAAAGATTACAGCATATATAATTTAATTTATGTTAATTTAATGTTTATGATGCTCTTTCCATTAACTATTACTGAAGATCTTTGTGTACAGTTGTAATTGGCCTTCAGTTTGGATTTGTTGTAAAATAAGTATAGTATACTATCTTCCCTGGACACCCACGAATATTCAAGACTAAAATTAGCCAAATCGGTTCAGCCGTTCTTGAGTTATATAATAACAACGAAAAGAGGCATTGATTTTTATTTAGAGAAGAAGATAGAAGATATTAAAACATAAATAGAAATAAACGAAATTATATTCTTTGCAATGTAGCTACTCTAGCTACGCAGAATGCGTTTTTGTTTGGGTCTTTTTGGTAGAAGTGCGGGGCGTGACAAAGGGGATCCCCAATCGACCTATCTACCAATTTAACCAATCACGGGCGGACGGGCTCGCGTCATTGGTTGATCTTCCTTCTCAGTCAGATCAGTCCTCTTGTCAGTTTTTTGGTTGGTCTGTATAGTGCACATGCGCGTACTTTCGTTAGTTTGTTCACGAGGTTTGCCGGCTCATATTCCTATAACAGTTGTATTTATCACATTTTCTATTACTTCAGGTTTAGGGATGGAATTGTATGAGGTCTTATTAACGTCTTCAGGGTTCGTATCCGCAAACCATAATATGTATAAAACGCAAAATGTTGACCGCAGCTCCTTGCACGTGGAATACTGATCCCGTTTCCGTAACGGGAACCTATTCCAGGAATAAAAAGTAGTCTATACATTATTCCAGTCTGTAATCTATCCCTGTACCGAATTTCCGCCAGATCCGTACAGCCCTTTCAGCGTGATCCCCATCCAAACATCTTCACAAACTTCATGTCACATTTCATCCACAATCGTGTATCTATTAGATCATATTTATTTCTTCTTACAGTTGTAAATGGAACACACGAATCGGCCCGAGGCACGCCAGTGTGCCCCCTGGGGGTACTGCAGTCACTCCGCGCGGCCGGGTGGGTGGTGCCCGCCGACCAGCAAGATGCACACGAACTGTTACACGTGCTGCTCTCGTGCATAGAGGAGGAGACGACTGCTATGTCTAAGAAGGTAAATTGATGTACGAACATATATCATTGAATTAGGGCGCTAAATATTGCGACTCGGACTCTACGCGTCATACATTTCCTACAAGATTTGACGAAATTTCGAAGGACACAAATCCCTATTTGATCTTTATGTTAATCAATAATCAATTTCCACTAAAAAAAACCAGCGGTCTCCAACGGCTGGAATGCTGCCCTTCTTTTGCCTTTAAATACATTTTAACTTTTTCTCCTGTAGATAACCTGCAGGTAATATTTTGTCTCGAACAGCCGCTGCCGGCCGCTGTTCTTTTAGTGGGAATTAATCTTAAAGGGCCAGTCTTCGTAGTCCAAGTCAACCTCACATACGAGCTTCGAACGAGAAATAGCATTAGGTACTTGGTCGAAGCATACGCAGGTTTTTCGGGTTGAATATGGGTTTAGTTCATACATTCATACACATCTCTGGATCGTAGCCAATGGAAAAATATTGCTCTTGGCTCGGGGTACGCAAAGGCAAAATTTTGATTTGGGCAAAACTTCTCAGAAGATTTTGAGAGATTCTGAAAAGAAGGCGTGGTTGTGTATTGTATGTACGTAAAACGCAAACCCAAGGTCTCAGACACAACGCAATAATACCCAAACACAAACCTAAACTTATACTGTGTTTGCATTATACTGTGTATAATATAGCACTAAAAGACTTAGTAGACGAATAAATTACAGAGTTAGAAACTCGTTAAAATTAAGTTTATGTAAGTATATATAACAGTTAAGTTAGAGTTATCTTTCTCTCAATGCGCTCGTAATTTCGCGAGTAATTGTTATTACCAGTTTGAAATGAATGAAAAAATATCGCTCCAAGATTGTTATATTATCATGAATTTGAACAATAATGTTATTCATGAGCTATTATTCACACTTTTTAGAAATACGTGTACGCATTACAGTATATGAATACAAATACGACTCAAGATCAGCGGTGTTTTCGACGTGCTTATCGGTAACTTCCATTGAGTAAGTAATTGTTACTGTTCAATAGAGCAACAATATGGAATGAATCATTTTTTTATTCACTCTATTGTGTGTTACATCGACAGAGGCAACTTCCGTCACCTTCTAAAAATATACTGATCGTTATTTTTTCTACCGTACTGGTGGTGCAGTTATGCATCACCCGAATTATCACGACGTTTATTGCGAATCACTTGCGATTCAGATTTGGCAGCAGTTTAGATTGTTAGATTATATCGAAAGAATCCGCGCGTCAGGACCTCTTTTCTCTCACCACTTGGGTCCAAAATACAAGGTGATTTTGTACCTAGTCGTTTCGGAGCGAAAGATTTTGGGCACAGTTTCGATAGCGATAGTGTCTGCCGTCTGGAAGTATTAATTTGGCGATTTTTTTTTTTTTTTAAATAATTTTTAGGAATAATGTACAGGTGAAAGGCATATTGTATGGGGGTTGTAATAAAAAAAATGTTTTTTTTTTCGCCATAATAATAATACTTCCAGACGATTTTGCTAACGAAACTGTGCCGGACGCACTGCGCGGACATCCGCGACCCGCACCCGCTTAACGCAGCGAAGGCGCTTAGCTATAGGAAACTTATGGCGTAGTGACTTTTACGCAATCACATCAACTAAAGCCGGTTGCTGAATATAGACTGGAAATTGCCCAGATCTCATACATACATACAATCACGCCTTTATCAAATGTTAAGCAGAGGTGAATTAACACCCACATTTCAACAATCATTATATTAGGTCCCACGTAATAGGGGATGAGCCTATTGCCGAATTCCAGGCACTATTATTGACTCGAGCCATGTATCTGAGGCTAAGCCTGGGCTGTATATATCTGTCTTATGTTAAACAGCCCTATCCCTTAGTCGCCTTGTACGACACCGCAAGGGAGGAGATGGGGTGGCCCAAATTCTACTCTGCCGGGAACCAATATATTTATACCCTTAAATAGGCAACGGACTTTGCAAAACCCGAAGGAGTCACGCATAAGGCTTACTTGGGGCCTCAAAGTGCTTGTTGAAAATTGACCTACACCTCTGCATAAATTGCATTTCCACTAAATAAATGTTTCTTTCTTTCTTCTTTCAGTTATGGTTGAAGTCCCTTACTAATAAAAAATACACAGTATATACAGGGTGTCCCAAAATTCAAGGTTAAGCCGGCAACAGAGAGTGGCCCTACTTATGGCTGCTCAGGAAAAAATAAGAAAAAAAATCTACATAAAAATTTTAAAAATCCTTCGAAATTTGGTACCCCTAATGATATTTTCAACTACCAGGCCCACAATTGTGCAATATTTTTGAACTCTTTTCTTTATAAGCAAGCTAAAAAGCATGGTTATCCATCATTCCATCACCACCATGTAAAATTATAGAATATTTGTAGTTGTTTTACAAAAATAAGTCAAAATATTTTTTGCTCGATAAATTTTCATAGATTTTTACTTTCGACCCACTTTATCTTATGACGGTGAAAAAAAAAAGGTATGGACACCACTATGGCATCCTTTTTTAAAAATTAGTGCAATTATCCAAGACCTCAAAATGGTATGATTTGGATATGATAGTCTAATGAAATACTAAAAAAAATTTTTAAGTAAATAAGAATTACATATACATTGCTTATATTGAAAATCACCATGATTTACTTTGTACACAATGCATTTATCATCAATAAAAAATCATTGACGGGACTTGTGACTAAGTGGTAACCGAGTAGGTTATCACATTACGAGGTTAAGCAACACGCCAGGTTGGTTTTCGGATGGATGACCATTCTTAAGACATTGGAGACACCTCCGTTCCTCAGAGAGTACGATAGGCCGTCGATCCCGGTGGCCATATGAGTATCTATGACAGTTGTTACGGGTAGTGGGAGTCCTAAAAGTCTAAAGGCGGCTACCCACTTACAGTTTATCGAACGACAACCGGATGATATCGGTCTGTCAGTTCATTGCAATAGCCCACACACTTACAGTTTCGTATACGATTTTGGACTGACGGCTAATATGTGTGTGGCCGCTTGACGATTTCGGTCTGCAAAGACAGTTAAAGGCCGAACAGTCTAGGGCTGTCGGCATTTTATACGTAATAACATCAGACTAAAAGAATAAAATAATGTTATTATGTAAGTCTGAGGTAATAAAACTATGACGACAGTGATGACATAAGGACTGCAGGCCGCCAGACAGACGAAAAACTGCAGGCGGACTGTAAGTGGGTGGCCGCCTTAACAAAATGTCATCATCATCTTCATGGATACATATTTTCCTGATTGCATCCGTGGCCAAGATAACCTCGGAGCTCAGAATCCGCGCTCCCGTTCTTTGTCCTCCACTTCGCCAAGTGCAACAACTGGTCTAACTACATAACTTCGACATTGCCAGTGGGTTGTGGAGGTCAGGTGGCAGTCGCCTCCCGGAAAATATCCCGGAAGCTCAGCGCCTCACAGTTAGCCCGGAAATGTGTATGCGTGCGTGTGTGAGATGCTATAAAAACACTCGCCTTCGGCTCGTGGTTTTAACTCACACTCGTGTTTTAAGAACCCTTATTATGCAAGTTTCATAAACTACTATTTTTAAATAGTGTCATTAAAGTACTGTTTTTTATTTTTTAATGTTTACAGTTTCATTTCAGTATGCGAGTAGATAAAGTTTCTAAACAGAAAAATATTAATAAACGTGATTTTTTAAAATATAAAATATTAAAAAAGACACATCAAGATTGTTATTTAATTAAGTACCTAACCAAATGTAGTATGTATAGCAAAGGTGAAATAATGATTTTACTAAGGAGAACGATAGGTGGCGTTGTACTAAATTTTTTGAATCACGGTATGGTTACGTTACATGTTGGTGTACATTATCAACTAATTTTTTTAATAACCACGTTCGAAATAATGAAATCCATAGATTAATTTATTTAATCAACTATTTTTGGTGTCACAGTCTTTTTAATACTGTGATTAATATTTAATATACTATGAGTACGAGTATACTCCGTTGTTCGGTTAGGCTTAGGTTTTTTAGGTAGTTACTAACTAAAAAGTAAACAATCTTGTAGTGTAGCGACATTTTATAAAAACTAATATACGGTAAATACCTTTTTTTTTATATACAGTAAATACCTACCTAAATTAACAAATAAACTAGGTAGTACACTAACTGAATAACCAGTAGTTCCTTTTCGGTTTTTAGTCTTTAAGAGTTTCTAAACAGAAAAATATTAATAAACTGAGTTTTTAAATATGAAATATTAAAAAGACACATTATGATTGTTTATGTTTAGTTAAGTACCTAACCGAATGGAATATAGCAAAGGTGAAATGATTTTAATAAAGAGTGCGATAGATGGCGTTGTACTAAATTTTTTGAATCACGGTATGGTTACGTTACATGTCGGTGTACATTATCAACTAATTTTATAATAACCACGTTCGACACGATAATGAAATCTAGAGATTAATTTATTTAATCAACTATTTTTGGTGTCACAGTCTTTTAATACTGTGATTATAATATTCTATAGTTAATAGTATACTGAGTATACTCCGTTCGGTTAGGCTTAGGTTTAGGTAGTTACTAATTAAAAAGTAAACAATCTTGTAACGACATTTTATAAAAACTAATACAGTAAATAGGTACCTTTTTTTATATACAGTAAATACCTACCTAAATTAACAAATAAAGATAAACTAGGTAGTACACTAACTGAATAACTACTTAACTAGTAGTTCCATTTCGGTTTTTAGTCTAAGAGTTTCTAAACAGAAAAATATTAATAAACTGAGTTTTTAACCGACTTCAAAAAGGAGGAGGTTCTCAATTCGATTGGTTTTTTTTTATGTATGTACACCGATTACTCCTAGGTTTATGATGCGATTTCCGTGATTCTTTTTTTATTCGATGTGAAATAGTTGTCATTTGGTCCCATAGAAATTTAACATAGTTTGGCCCAGTAGTTTTCATTTTATGATGCTTCTTGTGTTTTCTCATTTCAAATTTTTACCCAACTTCTTATATATGTTGTCCCATATTTCCGTCGTTTATGAACTGGTTTCGATCAGGTTTGGAGTCGATGTCAACCAAGGTAGGTTTGTAACTTCTCACGACACCGACTCCAAAACTGACAATAATTTGTAATAAAGTTTTTGAAGAATACACAATTATTTTCAACTTTTTAGTGCATTTTATTTTTATTGGAATAGTTTTTTAAATATGAAATATCAAAAAGACACATTAAGATTGTTTATGTTTAGTTAAGTACCTAACCGAATGGTATATAGTAAAGGTGAAATGATTTTACTAAAGAGTGCGATAGGTGGCGTTGTACTAAATTTTTTGAATCACGATATGGTTACGTTACATGTTAGTGTATATTATCAGCTAACTTTATAAATGTTTAATGTTCAACTACGAAATTCTGAGATAATTTTATCTTTATACTATTTTTGGACTCACAGCTTTTTCGATACTGACTATGATGTGATTAAAACATAAACATACTATACTATAATAATACCACTTCCCATGCGCTAGACCGTGTGCTTATCTGCGTCAGTGCGTCGTGCGTCCTAAGTGGTGATTTTTCAGAATCTCTTAAGTGCAATCTGTGCGTCTGTTGCAGCCGGGCTGTCTGTCGGACGCGCTCGGCCTGGGCGGGAGTCGCGCGTGGTCCGCGCTGGCGTCCCCCGCGTCCCCGCCCGCCGCGCCGAACCCCCTCCGAGCTGACTCCACACCACCCACACCCTCGGCACTCTCGATAAGGCCGGCGTCCGCTGCCCCAACCGATGAGCCAGATTTAGTGGAACCAGGTAGGAGATTCTGACGATTTCAGATTGGTCAAAGAGTCGAGCACTTAGTGGTTAAGAGTACGGCCTTACGAATAAAAAGTCCTTGGATCGAATCTTGGTTATTACATTACCGACGTGGACTCACTCCTACCACAAGCATTGCTCTGTACCTACATGCGCGAACTTTATAATTTATATGATAACTACACCATTATCTTTTGTGTTGTCTCATCACTGTCCATCCCAAGGTTGCCTGGAAGAAATCGCTTCCAGCGATAAGGCCGCCCATTGTACATTAAACTGTATACATGATACCTACTTGTCTCTATTGTAAAGGACATCATTCAGATTGGGCTAATTTTTATTTTGCCGGCCAAAGAAAAAAAATACAATATTCGGTTAGAGCTTGTTCTTACTAACATTTTTTATTAGTGCGTCAAAGTTGAGGGACCACTTCCAATGGTTTTATTAGAGTTTAAAAATCTTAAAAATATACACTTTTTATGATACGAACTATTAAAAATAAATGAAAAATATTGTTCTACGTTGGAAGAATAGTTAATAAAAGCAATAAAAAATAAACACCATACTGCATATTGTTGTTTTTCGTCCTAAATGGAGGTCCAAAATTAAAAGTGTCGATTAAAGAAAATAAGTGAGATATTCCGCTAGAATTTTTCCTCATTAGCATTTTTTAATTACGGCGTCAAAGCTGAGGGACCACTTCCCTCGGTTTTATTTGAGTTCTAAAATCTTGAAAACATACACTTTTTATGATACGAACTATTGAAAATAAATGAAAAATATTGTTATATATTGGAAGAATAGTTAATAAAAGCAATAAAAAATAAACCTCATACTGCATAATTGTTGTTTTTCGTCCATTTATTTAGGTCCGAAATTAAAAGTGTCGATTAAAGAAAATAAATGTGATATTCCGCTAGAATTTATCCTCATTAGCATTTTTTATTATGGCGTCAAAGCTGAGAGACCACTTCCCTCGGTTTTATTTGAGTTCTAAAATCTTGAAAACATACACTTTTTATGATACGAACTATTGAAAATGAATTAAAAAAATAGTTCTATATTGAAAGAATAGTTCATTTAAGTAATAAAAAATAAACCGCAAATTGCATTAACGTTGTTTTTCATTCATTTATTTAGGTCAAAAATTTAAAGTGCCGGTTAAAGAAAACAAATGTGATATTCCACTAGAACTTGTACTCATTAGCATTTTTTATTATTACGTCAAAGCTGAGGGACCACTTTCCTCGGTTTTATTTGAGTTCAAATCTTGGATATAATACATTTTTTTAAACGTATTATTGAAAATGAATGAGAAATATTGATTTATATTGGTTAAAGGTGCATTTCCAATTATTGAACTTAGTAAATGTGTTGATCATATTCCACAGTTACAAGGCACTAATGGCAATGCCATAAGGTAGATTCGTGGACGATAGCAATCACGTCATGTCCAGGTTCGTCAACATTATACATACATTATCATAGATAAAACAAACAGGGTTGAGTGCAATGAAACAGTGTTATTGCTCGTGTATTTTATTTTTAATTGCTTATTTTTATTGCTTTATTGCTTTTATCAACTATTCTTCCAATATAATACAACATAATTTATTATTCCTTTTCAATTATTTATTTTATTTAAAATATACGTTTCCGAGATTTTTGAACTCAAATAAAACCGAGAGCAGTATTCCCTCAGCTATGATGCTATAGTAAAAATGTCAATGAAGACAAGCTCTAACGGAATATCATATTATTTTTCTTTGGCTTCACTTTCAATTTTTGGACCTAACTAACGAAAAACAGCGATATGCAGTATGGGGTTTATTTTTTATTGCGTTAAACAACTATTCTTCCAATATAGAACAATATTTTTCATTCATTTTCAATATATAATATCATAAAAATTATATGTTTCTAAGATTTTTGAACACCAATAAAACTGAGGGCAGTGGTCTCTCAGCTTTGACGTAGTAATAAAAAGTGCTAATAAGGACAAGCTCTAGCGGAATATCATATTTGGTTTCTCTGACCGGCACTTTCAACTTTGGATCTCAATAAATGGACGAAAAACAACAATATAAAGTACAGGGTTAATTTTTTATTGCTTTTATTAACTATTCTTCCAATGTATAGCAATATTTTTCATTTATTTTCAATAGTTCGTATCGTAAAAAGTGTATATTTTAAGATTTTTAAACTCTAATAAAACCGTTGGAAGTGGTCTCTCAACTTTGACGCCATAATAAAAAATGTTAGTAAGAACGAGTTCTAACGGAATATCGTATTTTTTTCCTTTGGCCGGCACTTTCAAAACTAGCCCAGATTTGTATGGAGAGTGAATGTTGTCCTTTATTGGTGTACAATAAAGTATTATCTATCTATCTAACTTTTTGACGTTTATGCACGCAGTAGTCTAGATTCTACAAGGAAAATCCACACAACGTTAATGACATACCCAATAATAATTTGTTGTACCCAATAAATGCCCTTCTTACCCGTGGTGCTACCGGTGACACTACTGGTAGTACCAAGGGGAATTTTTTTTGCCCGTAGTACTACTATCCTGTCTGGTAGTGCCACGGGAGATCTTGCATTACCCCTGGTACTACTCATCAATATTTAACATTATAAGTTACCATTACAAACGTATTCGAAGTATGCTTCTGCTAGAAAAAACGAGTGATGTAGAACCTTTTTATAATAAATCTCCCGTGGTACAACCAGATAGGATAGTAGTACTACGGGAAAAAAAATACCCTTGGTACTACCAGTAGTGCCACCGGTAGTACCACGGGTAAGAAGGGAATAACTACTTACTTTGTCAAATTTATAGCGATATGAGCGTTTGGAAACAAAACTGTCCAGCAACGCAATTCTGTAAGCGCACAACGACGAGCACAACGTTGCGACAACCTTGACAGAGACTGTCATTGGTCGGAATTAATTGGCCGTCTCCTAGCATAATTATATTTGTTACACTAAATTAAAGCTGTAAGTTTTCCTAAGATGTCATAAATAAATAAATGGGTGACGTCACAGGAGATCGACCAATGATAATCTATATCAAGGCTGTCGTAACATTGTGCGCTTACAGAATTGCACTGCTGAACCGTTGTTCTAATTGAAAGTTTGACCGCCATTCACATTCGAATGCCACTTTACGTGTTGCCAGTATTGTCAGTATTGGTCCCGAACAATATCAAGAATAGGCAGTATTGCGATATTGACCGTCCCCCGGGTGGTCCGCAGAGCCGACGCTGCCGCGGCTGACGAAGGGCGTGTCGCGCTCGCTGTGCCACCTGAGCTCGGTGGGGCGGCGCTGGGCCGCGCCGGCCGTGGCGCGCCCGCCGCCCGCGCCCACCTTCCGCGGCACGCTGGCCTCCCGCCTGCAGTGCACCGTCTGTTCACACAAGGTACGCTACTGACGACGGGTGTACCTATACCACCTGAGCGCGGTGGGGCTGAATATTCCTTGACAACTTGTTTTGTGGGATTTTTTATTAAATTGATTTTATAGGTGAGATGACATATAATTTGTTGACAAAGAACTAGTTAAACTACTTTTGTCATTAACTGTCCTCCTTATTATGGTTTGCAAACAGTAAATTCTAGCACTTATATTTCTCGTAGCTACTTTTCTGTTTCTATAAACCGGTTGGGTTACATTAAGTTAACTAGCCAGCACTTTACACAAGTTTTTTCTCCAACATACCATATAGGTGCTATGTGTATTTTCTACAGTACTTTCACAATGTTGTTTCCCCTCCAGAGCCCCATCCGGTACGACAAGTTCGACAGCATCTCTCTGTCGATGACGCACGCCAGCGCGGGACTCGCCGGCTCCTTTAGCCTCGCCGGTGAGTGTACAAGCACCTGTCTGCGCACTTTCTAGCTTACCTACTTCTTTCTTTCTCCTAGCGTTAATTCCTAGTCGCATCCGAAGCTTTTTCTCAGCTCGGAGTCTGGGGTCCGCTTTACCAGTCTTAACTACGGATTTGGATAGTAATATTGTAGGACATTCTACACAACGCTATCTAGACCCAAAGTAAGCATAGCTAAACTAGCTTGTGTTATGGGTTCTATAATTGCGGATAAACATACTTATATACATTTTTTTTTGTAAATACATACATATATTATACATAGAAACACCCAGACCAATGCAAATATTCATATTCATGCATACAAATATTTGCACTGAGCGGGGATCGAACCTGCGCCTCCTGCGTAGCGGCCGCGTTCACTACCGCTACGCTACAGAGGCTGTCAAGATCTCGATTATTTCCGTGAAGCGATTACCAGCTTACCTACTTACTATGCGTATACCTCGGAACACGTGTCTTTGACCTAAATCGCGAGGCAAACGAGGTAGTGAACTATGCTTGGTGAATTTGAGTTCGTCCACTGCCGTAGCAGCCCGTGCTATCCTCAAAAGACACCAACGAAACGTGTACGGTGCTGTATCACATTTTAGGCCCAAGATATATGTTCTGAGTAATATCATAATCGTAGTTTGGTAATGTCCCAGGGCTCCTGCGTGCCTTCACCGCGCCGGAGATGGTAAAAGGCGTGCGTTGTAGCAAGTGTTGTCCGGAAGGCGCGGCCGCGCCCGCCACGCCCCCTGCCTACACCAAGCACATACGGACCGTCAGCTTCGGGAAGGTAACGACATTAAATAAGTAAATATTATTAAAGTAGTTTATCTAATCTCATACATATGAAATGAAACATTAAAAAATTAAAAACAAAACTTTAATGACGGTCTTTACAAAGAAAATATCAAAATAAATTTAAAATAGTAGTTTATGAAACTTGCATAGTAAGGGTTCTTAAAATACGAGTGCCTCGTTTAGGTGTTACTGGATGGGCATAGCGTGAGCGAGTTTTTTTATAGTATCACATGAGTGTTTTAAGATCGAATTATGTGCAGTTTGCCGGTCCTCCTATTTTACACACTGTTGTACCCTTGCGCCTGGCCTGTTGCAGCTGCCGTACTGCCTGTGCCTGCACGTGGGGCGCGTGGAGTGGCAGGGCGGCGCGCTGAGCAAGCGCTCGGAGTTCGTGGCCTTCCCCGAGAGCCTGTCCATGGCGCCCTACGCCTCCGTGCCGCAGCCCAAGGTCAGCCACACTCCGTACATACACAACACATCACACACATACACACCACAGCACAGGGCGGCGCGCTGAGCAAGCGCTCGGAGTTCGTGGCCTTCCCCGAGAGCCTGTCCATGGCGCCCTACGCCTCCGTGCCGCAGCCCAAGGTCAGCCACACTCCGTACATACACAACACATCACACACATACACACCACAGCACAGGGCGGCGCGCTGAGCAAGCGCTCGGAGTTCGTGGCCTTCCCCGAGAGCCTGTCCATGGCGCCCTACGCCTCCGTGCCGCAGCCCAAGGTCAGCCACACTCCGTACATACACAACACATCACACACATACACACCACAGCACAGGGCGGCGCGCTGAGCAAGCGCTCGGAGTTCGTGGCCTTCCCCGAGAGCCTGTCCATGGCGCCCTACGCCTCCGTGCCGCAGCCCAAGGTCAGCCACACTCCGTACATACACAACACATCACACACATACACACCACAGCACAGGGCGGCGCGCTGAGCAAGCGCTCGGAGTTCGTGGCCTTCCCCGAGAGCCTGTCCATGGCGCCCTACGCCTCCGTGCCGCAGCCCAAGGTCAGCCACACTCCGTACATACACAACACATCACACACATACACACCACAGCACAGGGCGGCGCGCTGAGCAAGCGCTCGGAGTTCGTGGCCTTCCCCGAGAGCCTGTCCATGGCGCCCTACGCCTCCGTGCCGCAGCCCAAGGTCAGCCACACTCCGTACATACACAACACATCACACACATACACACCACAGCACAGGGCGGCGCGCTGAGCAAGCGCTCGGAGTTCGTGGCCTTCCCCGAGAGCCTGTCCATGGCGCCCTACGCCTCCGTGCCGCAGCCCAAGGTCAGCCACACTCCGTACATACACAACACATCACACACATACACACCACAGCACAGGGCGGCGCGCTGAGCAAGCGCTCGGAGTTCGTGGCCTTCCCCGAGAGCCTGTCCATGGCGCCCTACGCCTCCGTGCCGCAGCCCAAGGTCAGCCACACTCCGTACATACACAACACATCACACACATACACACCACAGCACAGGGCGGCGCGCTGAGCAAGCGCTCGGAGTTCGTGGCCTTCCCCGAGAGCCTGTCCATGGCGCCCTACGCCTCCGTGCCGCAGCCCAAGGTCAGCCACACTCCGTACATACACAACACATCACACACATACACACCACAGCACAGGGCGGCGCGCTGAGCAAGCGCTCGGAGTTCGTGGCCTTCCCCGAGAGCCTGTCCATGGCGCCCTACGCCTCCGTGCCGCAGCCCAAGGTCAGCCACACTCCGTACATACACAACACATCACACACATACACACCACAGCACAGGGCGGCGCGCTGAGCAAGCGCTCGGAGTTCGTGGCCTTCCCCGAGAGCCTGTCCATGGCGCCCTACGCCTCCGTGCCGCAGCCCAAGGTCAGCCACACTCCGTACATACACAACACATCACACACATACACACCACAGCACAGGGCGGCGCGCTGAGCAAGCGCTCGGAGTTCGTGGCCTTCCCCGAGAGCCTGTCCATGGCGCCCTACGCCTCCGTGCCGCAGCCCAAGGTCAGCCACACTCCGTACATACACAACACATCACACACATACACACCACAGCACAGGGCGGCGCGCTGAGCAAGCGCTCGGAGTTCGTGGCCTTCCCCGAGAGCCTGTCCATGGCGCCCTACGCCTCCGTGCCGCAGCCCAAGGTCAGCCACACTCCGTACATACACAACACATCACACACATACACACCACAGCACAGGGCGGCGCGCTGAGCAAGCGCTCGGAGTTCGTGGCCTTCCCCGAGAGCCTGTCCATGGCGCCCTACGCCTCCGTGCCGCAGCCCAAGGTCAGCCACACTCCGTACATACACAACACATCACACACATACACACCACAGCACAGGGCGGCGCGCTGAGCAAGCGCTCGGAGTTCGTGGCCTTCCCCGAGAGCCTGTCCATGGCGCCCTACGCCTCCGTGCCGCAGCCCAAGGTCAGCCACACTCCGTACATACACAACACATCACACACATACACACCACAGCACAGGGCGGCGCGCTGAGCAAGCGCTCGGAGTTCGTGGCCTTCCCCGAGAGCCTGTCCATGGCGCCCTACGCCTCCGTGCCGCAGCCCAAGGTCAGCCACACTCCGTACATACACAACACATCACACACATACACACCACAGCACAGGGCGGCGCGCTGAGCAAGCGCTCGGAGTTCGTGGCCTTCCCCGAGAGCCTGTCCATGGCGCCCTACGCCTCCGTGCCGCAGCCCAAGGTCAGCCACACTCCGTACATACACAACACATCACACACATACACACCACAGCACAGGGCGGCGCGCTGAGCAAGCGCTCGGAGTTCGTGGCCTTCCCCGAGAGCCTGTCCATGGCGCCCTACGCCTCCGTGCCGCAGCCCAAGGTCAGCCACACTCCGTACATACACAACACATCACACACATACACACCACAGCACAGGGCGGCGCGCTGAGCAAGCGCTCGGAGTTCGTGGCCTTCCCCGAGAGCCTGTCCATGGCGCCCTACGCCTCCGTGCCGCAGCCCAAGGTCAGCCACACTCCGTACATACACAACACATCACACACATACACACCACAGCACAGGGCGGCGCGCTGAGCAAGCGCTCGGAGTTCGTGGCCTTCCCCGAGAGCCTGTCCATGGCGCCCTACGCCTCCGTGCCGCAGCCCAAGGTCAGCCACACTCCGTACATACACAACACATCACACACATACACACCACAGCACAGGGCGGCGCGCTGAGCAAGCGCTCGGAGTTCGTGGCCTTCCCCGAGAGCCTGTCCATGGCGCCCTACGCCTCCGTGCCGCAGCCCAAGGTCAGCCACACTCCGTACATACACAACACATCACACACATACACACCACAGCACAGGGCGGCGCGCTGAGCAAGCGCTCGGAGTTCGTGGCCTTCCCCGAGAGCCTGTCCATGGCGCCCTACGCCTCCGTGCCGCAGCCCAAGGTCAGCCACACTCCGTACATACACAACACATCACACACATACACACCACAGCACAGGGCGGCGCGCTGAGCAAGCGCTCGGAGTTCGTGGCCTTCCCCGAGAGCCTGTCCATGGCGCCCTACGCCTCCGTGCCGCAGCCCAAGGTCAGCCACACTCCGTACATACACAACACATCACACACATACACACCACAGCACAGGGCGGCGCGCTGAGCAAGCGCTCGGAGTTCGTGGCCTTCCCCGAGAGCCTGTCCATGGCGCCCTACGCCTCCGTGCCGCAGCCCAAGGTCAGCCACACTCCGTACATACACAACACATCACACACATACACACCACAGCACAGGGCGGCGCGCTGAGCAAGCGCTCGGAGTTCGTGGCCTTCCCCGAGAGCCTGTCCATGGCGCCCTACGCCTCCGTGCCGCAGCCCAAGGTCAGCCACACTCCGTACATACACAACACATCACACACATACACACCACAGCACAGGGCGGCGCGCTGAGCAAGCGCTCGGAGTTCGTGGCCTTCCCCGAGAGCCTGTCCATGGCGCCCTACGCCTCCGTGCCGCAGCCCAAGGTCAGCCACACTCCGTACATACACAACACATCACACACATACACACCACAGCACAGGGCGGCGCGCTGAGCAAGCGCTCGGAGTTCGTGGCCTTCCCCGAGAGCCTGTCCATGGCGCCCTACGCCTCCGTGCCGCAGCCCAAGGTCAGCCACACTCCGTACATACACAACACATCACACACATACACACCACAGCACAGGGCGGCGCGCTGAGCAAGCGCTCGGAGTTCGTGGCCTTCCCCGAGAGCCTGTCCATGGCGCCCTACGCCTCCGTGCCGCAGCCCAAGGTCAGCCACACTCCGTACATACACAACACATCATACACAGGGCGGCGCGTTGTTTGAAACTGCCTGTTTGATCAAATTATCTGAACGGCCATTACAGCTATCAAGTGTGTAGCAGCACTTCGCATCACCAAAACCACTTCTACAATATAGTACACACGGCATAACTCAACTGAGGAAGGAAATATAGTCGTCGAGGAGTATCCAATGGTGATAAGAACGTGTATCCCCTGCAGGTGGACCTGGTGTCGCTGGTGGGCGAGGGTCGTCTCCGCAGTGGACTATCAGCCCTGAATGCCGTGGAGAGCGGCGCGGGCGAGGGCGGCGCGGCGCTGTACCGGCTGCGCGCCGTGGTGGTGCACGTGGGCGGGCCGCGCTCGGGGCACTTCGCCACCTACCGCCGAGGGAACGGGTTCGAGGCCAAGAGGTACGGGAACCACTATTTTTATATTTAAAAAAAAAGACGTGTGGCACTCGGGGACTGCCGCGGTAAAGCTATTGCATAGCATTTTTTATCAACTTATGCAATTATAATTACTTACGTTAAGCGGAGCGACTTCGGAGCAGCTCGGCTCGATTCGTGCGAGCTTCGGGGTGTTAGGTTTTTTTCGTTACGGAATTTCTGGATTCGGTCTCCACGCTCAAGACCCGCGATAGAAGCTATGCAATAGCTTAAAAATTATTTCACGTAGACTTGATATGAACAGTAACAAGTGGCGCCACCTTGAAACAGAAGTATACGCTAAGAGAAATCGTTACTATTGCACAGAACGAAACTATGGACGTAACCGAGGTTGGGGGTTTCAAACGGGGAACCTGCCTCACTGCTCTATTTTGCCGAAGTTAGGAATTTTCCCCATATCTGATTTCGCTTTTACGCCCATGAACGGAAACTGCACCGATATGTGTACAGTTTTTAGATGTTTGTGAAACAGATCCATCGAACAGAGTAATATAAAAATTTGTACAGATAAAACGGATTCGAAGGGTCGATAAATCTGTGTTGATAATCGTAACACGGGCCCCTAAGTACTGTTAGTTTTCCGCATGGATCGCACGGTGATTGATTTATTTATGTAAATAAACGCTTGCAAAATGCTTCAATTTCGTGAAACAAACCTACAGATTGATATCTTTAAAACCCAACCACAAAACTATAATTTTGATTTACAAAAACGGTTTTAACTACTCTATAAATATCTCTGACAAACAAAAGCAAAACAAAATAAAGCTATATCTCTCGCCGCAGATGGTGGTACACATCAGACACGCTGGTGCACGAGGTGTCCCTCCAGGAAGTACTCCGTTGCTCCGCCTACCTGTTGTTCTACGAGCGCGTGCGCCCCGACACGGCCCTCTCTACAGCCGGGACACACCACTTCTAGGGGGCCCCACCCCGCCCGGGGCCCCCCGGACATTACTCCACTCCCGAGGCTGTACCCGACCAGAAACTGTCAGTATTCGATCAACTATTTCGACGTTTCTATTACACTATAGATGTCATAGTCCCTATGACATAGGGAAATGTCAATTATGTCATCTGTATAGTCTACTATTCGGAACAGAATACGATCAACTGTATTTTGTACCAATGAGCATATATTGTTGCCAAAGAAGCAATATGTTAAAAAAATTGTAAAACGTTAGCAAGTGCATCTGCACTGCATATCAAAAGTCATTTAAAAATAATTATGGTATGTGACCATTGTTGTACCAATAATGGTCAAGTGTCATCACACAATATTTGTAAAAAAAGAAAGATCAATTTTAAGAAAACGTAACAACTAAAACGGTCATGAAATTACATCATTATTCATGGGAAAAAGATAATATTTTGAATATGCCATCGTTACTAAGACCTCTCGCAACAGAATATTCGTTTTTTAGAGAAATTGTACTAGAGAATGGTACATTCTGTTTCAAAAACTAATAAAAAGAATGAGACGATAGTCCAGTCAAACACATTTTGTTCAAACTTAATCTACTATCAACATGCAGCTACTTTCGACTATACAAAAATACTGATCAATTTCATCCCTAGGAATAAACTAAACCAGTTAATTTAAAATCGTTGAATACAGCATTATCGGTAAAACATAAATAAGGCTAATATTTAAATACATGAGATCAGTAATTTAGTTAGCATCGTCAGCCATAGCTACTGTGATTTAAATTCTAAACAGCGATTGTCGTAAGGTATGCTAGAGCTTGAGAACTTATACTGTACAACTTGTGCAGGATATAATATGGCAATATGATGGTCGATATTTATGAATTGATAGTATGTACACACGGCAAAAGGGATAAGGATAAATATAACGTATGAAAAGATGTAAACTTATTTACACCGCCATCTGTCCGTGGAAGTGCGCAACTTCCGTCCCGGTATCTAAAACTATGTCACTTTTCACACGTCAAAGAAGTATAACTAAAGGCGACCTATCAAATAATTATTACAATAATTAAAATTAAATAAATATTTGGCTGTGTTCTAAATGTAAATAAATTCACTCACGTTTTTAACTATTTGATCACGTAACGCTCATTTTCAGTATTATAGAAGATATTTACTAGCATTTCGTACTGGCAATTGGATTAAGTGATAATATACGACGTGACTTGATACTTTTTAATTGATAACTGAAAACCTCAAAAGTTAGGGTAAAGTATTACTAAGAAAAATTTTGAAATTAAAATAGGTAATCTAAATTCAGTTCGTCCTCAGAAGTAAGTATATGCAGTCGAAGTTGCAATAACCAATTCTTGAAATATACCTTTCTGACCCGTGGTACACCTATGTGTTCCACGGTTAACTCTTTGTACCCTTGGTTCACCTAATTAGTAAACCATGGGTATTTATTTAAAATAATGTACGCGTAGTTCACCTAATGAAAATGATGTTGGTGGTGAATGATGGTGGTGGTGGTAATGGTCTTTTTTACACTTAGGTGAACCAAGGGTGCAAGAAGTTAACCGTGGAACACCTAGGTGAACCACATAGGTGTACCACGGGTTAGAAAGGGAAATATAAACCACTGACCAGTTGTACGCCAGTCCTGTATCCAAAGTTTGAATAGAAGTTACTCATGTCCAGTTAAGAATTACATATCTTGTGGAAAATAGGTACGTAATAAAATCTAAAATCTTTTGAGGCAATGGGTAGCGAAAGGTAGAATGTTAGGATCGTCATTAAACATTTTTAACTAGATTAATCGAGAATATAAAGTAGAAAGTTTAGGAAATTTACCACCGTCGCGCTGTGGCGATGTGCATAAGGCACGAATCCCGCCGCATTTCCTTATGAAACCATAATCAGAACTATTACAATAAATTAAGTGGGTTTTAACACCAAAATATATTTTATTGTACATCAAGAATATTCAGTTTACAATTGGCGACCTCTCTCTCGCACTGAGAATTTCATATTCTACGGTTCTGCTAGCTTACTGTCTACCGGGCTGATACCGCAATAATTATGGCATTAAATTTACTGTGTGAAGTGGTGTGACTAACTTTACCGACATATGTCAATAAATTAGGCAGTAAAACGTGGTTAGGCGTTGTTGAAATTGTGGCGTTAATTATTGGTATATCACGGTAGTGTAGTCGTAACATGACGAGCAAACATTTTTAAAATTCTGTGGTGGTTTATTCCTTTTCAAACTACTCAATTAAAGTAGTTGCTATTGCTGCCCTGGAGGCCTTTTCAAGACTGGCAGTGATTATATTCCTATGAAAATATATTAGTCCAAGTCTTCCTATTGCTGGCTGAAGTGTGTTCTAGTCTCCTCGATTTCGCTTTTAAGTGTGTCACGATTTTTGTCAAAAATTCTTCACATATATTTAAGCCTTCCACGAAACGGATTTCTCGCCAGGGATGGGCCCAGCAAGCTTTTCCGATCATAAATCCGGCACACTATGGAGCCATTGTTGCCCCGATGCTGGCGCTAGCACCGGATCACTGCGGGTACCGTAAAACCGGACTGTGTAGGACATGTCTAAGGAAAATGCGTCGGTATAGATTCTGATATTACTAAATAAATAATTAACTCTTATGAATTCAATTAAGACGTCCTTTTATATCCTCAAATATAAGCACCCTTTTCAATTTTAGTGTTGCCATTTGAAACTAGATAACAGATAATATATTTTTCCACTAAACTATTTCTCGTGATTACTTCAATAAAAACTTTTTACAATAAATTCTTACACGTAATCTGTTTAATTCTATCCTTAAGACAGCCTGTCTACCGATATAAGAAGTGCTCAGCTATGTACCGAAGGAAGTATAGGACAGTCAATACGATCATTTGATTTTTATACTAAGACTACTGAATGAAATGAAGTGGCAATATGTGAGTTACGGACCACATTTTGTTAAGAAATATCAAAGATGTACTATCGAAGCCATTTGTTGACCTTGATACCACTATATGGTACAACTACAACCCAATATTTTTTACCATTGTTGTACCACCAATGGTAACTTTGCAAGCATGTTTTACTATACTACAGTAATGGGTTCAAATCTAAGAGCAAGCATTGTTGGAGCCTGTTCTCTGATCACAGCAGCCCCTTAGACAAGTGGCAATTAGTTGGTCGGCGTATTGTAGAAAAGAATGACGAATGTATGAGATTTGACGTTTATGACATACGTTGTCATATGCGACAAATCCCACATCCCAATTGCCACTTGTCTAGAGGCTATATTTAAAAAATTCGAAGTGTTAATCGTAGGTTAGTCCCTTGAACTGTCCCATTAGCTAGCGATTTGATGTAAATACAAGTAGTAACAGAACACGAATTTATGTCTGTATTTCAATAAACTATTTTAGAAAACGTACATTTTAATATTATACTGGGTGGCGCAAAAGTAAAGACCCTATTTGGTTCGGCTATAACATTTTTTCTAAATTAGAAAACTAGATTTAGGTTTTTTTAAATGTATATTTGTACCATTAAATTTCGTACCATTAGGATTTAAAGATGATGTCTTTTAAATGGTGACCTCCAGAGTTGATACATTTGAGCCCTATTTATGACATTTTGCATAACTTGCCGTAACACTTCCTGCGATATGTTCGTTATTTCTTGACGAATGTTTTCTTTTAGAGCTGCGAGAGTCTGTGGCTTGTTCACATACACCCGAGATTTCAAAAAACCCCAAAGAAAGAAGTCTGGACTGGTCAGATCGGGTGATCTTGCAGGCCAAGGCAAATCGCCAAAACGAGAGATAACTCGGCCTGGAAAAGCGTTTGACACAATTATTCCACGTTCTTGGGGAGTAAAACGGTCCATGTTTATTTTCAGTGTATTTTACATTTGTTCACTACACAATTTTCAACAACAGAATGACAGAAAATTTCATATAAAAAAAATAAAGGTATTTTCTTTAGTGCCACTACTTTTGCGCCACCCGTTATATCTGTCATTCAATTGGAGGGAAACGCATTTGATTTGGCGGGCGATGTGTTTGTAAATAGTAGCCCTTTTGTTCCCCCTTTCTTGATATATACGCCCATAATCACAGAATATAATATGAAGAGGAAGAGCCATAGTGCTGTACAAATGTGCAGCATAATTTGGAACGTGATTGCCTAGTAATTGACTTTTAGGTTACTTTTGTAACTATTTTTCCGATAAACTCTTTTACCTACTGTGGTACATCTGTGGTCACGGAATGGTAAATATTTAAAAATAGTAATTTAAATGACCATGGCAATCTAAAACTATGTACTTATTTTAAGCTTGTACGAGTACAATGTTGAACATTATGACCAATCGTGTCACTGTTTTATATGGCATGATTGGCATATGCAAAAGTTGGCAACACCAGTCTCCAATATTTATGATGTTTTTGAAGGCAATTCCTGTTGATAGTATATTGCGTGCTCATAATCGTATTCTGTTGCTCAATATCGATGTTACAATGTGCTACTGGTATACTGCATTTGTCTTTTATTAATAGCAGTTTCATTCTGAAAATAATAATGGCATAATATTTTTATATATAAAATTATGTTAACATATTATTATTTTAATTAGATTCTATGTGGGAAGTGGTGGGTGGGAAGAGAAAATCTGTCCACTTGGTATCGAGATGGAAAAAGAAGTTTAATTGTAAAAGTCACGAAAAGAGATCGAAAAGACTTTCTTTTCGTGACTTTCAATCTTGTCTAATGAAGTATGATTTTTATGTGCATGTGTTAGTGTTTCGTAATTTTTTTTGTTGCCTAACAGAGCGACCGCTTCACTGTACTTACTGTTGCATTTATTTTTAACTATTGACTCTACTGTAAATAATTTACGATACGTCTTGAAAATCAAATTTTCGATACTAATGCTCGTTTTATAGATTTTTGAATATACATAGCCAGGCTAATGTAATTTGTTAGAAGTCAGTTGTTTAAAAGTCGTAGGGGGATGAAGATTAGTTCTTTCACGAAGTCGCGACATAGCTATGCCAAGTGCGTGCGCCATTGATGATTGACTTCGCCGATGCGTCATTTAGTAAAATGTCAATTTACTTGTTCACAATCGAGTTGGTGAACTAGCTCTAGTTCTCTACGTGTTATTTAATTGCCATCACTCAATAGAAAAAACTGCATATACAAAATGGATGCAGTATTTCTATTTAGTGGCGGCACGAAACTTCCAAACCAGTTTTCGAGTCATAATTACAATGATTAGTGGTAATCGTCCATATAAGTACAAACGCCTAACACAATTACCATATTATTCAATTTTTTGTTGTAATTAGTAGCTGTAGGCATGTTTTTTGTGATTCGACCGACTCGACTAACCTATCTGTGTAAAGCCACATGATCGATACCAGTGTTTAAAAGAGACGTGGGTTTAAGTAGAGGGGGAGGGGGATGCCAAGATTAATTTAAATCCTAATCATTAAGGTAGGGTCAATCCCTATTGAAAGAGTAGCGGCAGCGCCACCTTCGCCTTCAAATGACTATGATCTTTTTCTACCGTAGATAAGATTCAAAATGGTTTGTAATATATGGCCTCAAAAAACCGCTGCTCTTTCAGTGAGGAATTGACCCTTACAGTTAGATCGAAGAAAATCGCGTGATATGTATAAGTGCATTATTGTAGAAACTACCATCAGTGACCATTTACGATCTTGATCTATCCATGATGTCTGATTTATAGCAATAACAGCTTCATGAACGGAAATAGAGTCATGAACCGCTTAATATCTGCAGTAAGAATAGACAATAGGTACCTACAGGTGCGCACACATTCTTGTAACTACATTAAATCGCAATGATCATTCAGTATCATTCATTCATTCATTCATTCAATGGCGTGACTTCGTGACGGAAAAGGGCCACGATTCTGCTATTTGGTATCATAGTAAAGCCACTATCATTCCACGGACACTGTAAAACATATGTCATTTCATTTTAGATTTACCGTGAGGCAGTTAAAGTATAAAATAAAATGGCATCTTGAAGAGTGAATGAAAAAAATGTAATGAACTCTTCATTTGATTCTTGACTTTATGTAAACTCAATGGCATTTTTTGCAGTGTCAGTGGAATGAAAGTGGTTTTGTTATGACACAAAATAGCAGAATCGAGGCCAGATCTGTATATGGTGCCTAAATGTTATGGCGAATGTGAGGCCATCAAGTGACTTCGACTGAGATGAGAGATGCCATGTAATCGTAACGCATAAATATAGTTGTAGATGTTATTTATTTTGGTTATAGTGATTGGTAGAGGCTCGAAACGGTTCTGCGTGCAGGGCAGATGGCAGAACGTTATTTGTTTTGGAACTTATTTTTAGAACAAGGTGAAGTTTCTGTTTGAGTACTTAGAAATGTCTTGAAGTAACAAGTCAAGCTTTTTGGAATACAAATTGTACCACGAATCCACGGTACGGAACAAGGAGGCGGGGATGTGGGAGGGGTACAGTACGCGGCGATAAGACAAATAGGTTAAGGAATTTTGTCACCTTTCTATTTAACAATAGCGCGCTTTTTTGTAATGACGTCATCCGAAAACTACATTGATATCGCGAAATTCATCCATCCATTCATCCATTTTTAGTATGCCATTTGTATAGAAATAGAAGTCCAAAGCCTATTTACAATATTCCAATTTGAAAAAATATTCGTTCACAAAATAAATAGTCAGGCTACATTGAAATGGAGCTTCAAATATATTCTCAAATTGTTGTGCCAACTGACCCTGTCAATCGAATAAAATTCTTTATTATATTTAGTTATAGAAGAATATTACACAATGTAACATAAATACAGTACAATTCTGTATTTTTGGAAAAATAAATAAAAAACAGCTTAATTTGTATTTCAAATGTTGCTTTGTAGATTAATTTTTAGGATATTAGTTGTACATAACTCCAACTGAAAATTGTGAACTGTTTAGAGCCCGTTTTTTATTATTACAGTTGATCATGGAATTAATAAATGTTGCGTAATATTTTGGCAAACTAATAAGTACAAGAAGTATGACTCATTATGTTGAAATATTACCAGGAATTGGTCAGGGTTACCTAAATTAAAGAAGCTATTAAATAAAAGCTTTCATAATTATTTATTTATTAATGAAATTATTGTACAAAACATACGTACCTTACCTCACAGAAATTAGTCACTGTCGACCAATTTTCTACATTGTGTTTATGACATAATGTCAGTCAATTTGATTACTCATCATTGTGTACAAATGAAGAATATCTATCTAATTTTCCAAAAAAAAATCATTGATAAAATATACTTACATTTATAATCAGGATAAGCAACCAGTATTTTTGCTTGTATTTACATGATGATTGCATAATATTATTGCGCAACATGTGTTTATTACCTTGATACTCATGCATGAATGAGTTCGAGAGTGAGTGAACTATAATGAACTTGATTTTCCCGCCAAAATACGGAGTGCCTCAAACAGGTGAGGTCAATGACCTTTTTTCACTATTGGAAAGTCTATATTTTTATCTTGTGATTTATAATTTCTGTGTAATTAGTTGGACTAATTAATTGGAACAAATAGTCCAATTGGGTTTTTAAAATTTCAATAACAATATTGTATTTAGAAAATTGACTAGGTAATTGGAATATTTTTCAGTTCAACTTTTTAGCTGGAATTGGAATTGAACTTATTGGAATAGTTAATGAAATTATTAACTTTATTTTACAAATATTATTAAATAATGTAAATCAATAGGAACAAGGGTTTATTGATTATCTAGGTTCTAGAACAAGATAGATCCAGCCCATTTGAATGAGACTGCAGGGACAGTACCTATAAGTTGCCTAGATAAAAAAGGAAATTGCAACTATTAATTATTTAAAAATAAAGCTTCCAAAAAACGAATAATAAAATATTATGTGAGAATAAATTAATAATGCAAATATTAGAAAATGTTCAAAACTGAACTGGCTTACTCTAAAATCATGAGGGGTCTACTCCATACTTTGGCAGGAAACCATATCATTAAGGCTGAATGTCACCAGTGAAAATCTTAACTAACTGGGTTCTGTTTTACTCAATTCATTGAGTGTAACATGTAAACCCAGTTTAGTTTTAAATGTTAAATTAATCTTGGTTCCTATGTTGAAATCGGCTCTAAACTAGAAATCTTGCAGGATATGTTGTTAATGTTTGGTTCCTATGGCAATGTTAGAACTTCCAGAGAAAAGAGGCAACTGTAGATAGACAGATTGTATCTAATAAATGTTTATAAATAAAGTGTATCATAAGTATGTAGCGTGTGTTCATTTAACCCTTATCTCAATTACAAGAGTAAATAGGCTCGTTCAAAATGGAGTTAGTCTTATCAGTTCTGCTACAAAATGATCCTATACATTATATTTCAAACTAAATCCATAGGAAAGGTAGCATACTGATTGCTTTAATATTACACTTATTGATCTATGATGTTTTAGAATAATAATATTTAGAAATGGTCATAGTTTTGTTCAATTGGTTTGAACTAATTTTACTGTGATTGCCAATGAGTTAGTGTCAGTCTTGGGTCATGGTCCACCATGTCTGAGTACATATCATTTGAACACAAACATCCAACCTCTTCATACAATTATTACAGCATCATTGATTACTAGGATTTGCATAATAAAGTCTACTACAAGTTTTGTTGTAAATCAAGTTTTATTAGTATTCACAATTTATTGTTTACAAAAAGTACAGTCCCAAGACTCACAGGATGTATGCAATCCAACCAACAAATATTTACTTTTTCATATATTTCTTTGCAGTGTGTGCGGGTCACAAAATAAACTATCACAAACAGTCTGCTCCACCATACGGTAATTAACGTTATGACATGCTGTCGATGAGCGATGCTCGCATTGTAGACGTGATTGCTGTAGGTTTAGCATCATTTAGTTTAAATACACTCTCTATTACTGAAATCTCTGTTGATGTTGTGTCTAAACCACAGAATGCACACCAGTCATTAACAACCATTCCTGCAGCAATGACATCACTGCCTCTGTTCACTGTGCCGGCCACCAACGGCACTTGTAATAGGGATGACAACTCATCCTGATCCTGGATTGCGGTTTTAGGGTGGACTAGCCCACCGCGGTTACTAAGCGCTGCGTACGATCCAACTAGAACGTTGCTCGCGACCGTTTGTCTGAATACTTCCACATCTAGTGTGTCTGCTAAAATCTCTTCAGTGGCGCGGTCTAGGTCGGGGTGCACGAGTGCTACATAGTCGTTGCACGCGATGACATTGCCCAGGGCGCTGAGCCGCTCTTCCACGCGCTGCAGCTTGACGTTTTCTGGGAGACTGTTTCTAATGTGTTGCAATTCTGTGTCTGTTGTGGACGATGGTACCAAGAGTCCGTTCTTGTTTCCGACCGTCATACGGCCGATGATGCGGCAACCAGCTATGCTTACATGTACTACAGGGATAGTCTCGGCCAACTCCGCCTCGAACACGCTGTAAAAATTCTCTGATCCTCCGATTGCAACGAGGCAATATGAATTTGTTAGTTTACTAAACACTCCCACTTCATTATTATTTTCAAATTGAACGCGGACTGCCATGATTTTACCGTTTAATATGTAATTGCAAGGTATTTCACAACAAAAAAAGCTTCACGTGGGGAGAAATACACGGAATAATCGGTCCGGTCAGTATACGTCAATTTGACAAATATGTGCGCTGTTTTATTTCGATTGAGCGTTTCACTTGACCCTGCTTACACTGTATGTTGTGCATCAATAAGATGGTTTTGTCCCTTACTCACTTTATGATCTCTTTGATATGGCATTGTCTTTCCTTATCAAATGATGTTGAATATCGTACTTTTCACAGACAGAATACTGGAACGCGGTGCAAAAAGTGACATACCAAAAATCGGTGTTACCAGGTTACTAAATTATAATAATGTTGTTATATAAGAATTTATGAGGAAATCAATAAGAATTTACGGATTTTCGCCACGAAAGAAAACCAACAACAACAAGTTTAATGATAAATGACAATGAGAGTAACAATTTAAATCAATGGATAATGACTATTGTAAACTTTTTGTTTTTTTGGAGATAGACCGCATTGAACACACTCTCAGATCTTGATATCTGTTTGTCTATTTGTAACATTGCGCAATACCCACCTCAGTGCCATGAAAAAATATGGTGCAATAAAATTTTGATTTGGTAAATCTTTTGTTCAATCATTGTACAATCTTCTTCTTCATCTTAGCGTTAATTCTCAGTCGCATCCGAAGCTTTCACCTCGGGCTCGAAGTCTGGGGTCCGCTTTACCAGTCTTATCTGCAGATTAGACCTCGATATTCATAGAATCATTGTGCAATCTTCAATCAATAATATTTTGCAACTTGTAATATTGCACAATATTGAACTTTTAGGGGCTGTCTTGTACGAGTTACAATGTATAATTATTATTATAATGAATGACGGGCACTTTACAAAAAAACATTCGAGACGGTTTGACGAAACGCGTGACGTGACACCCCCAGATGTTCCTAACGTCTATTTAGGCTATGTGGTCGCTTCTTTGCTACATTAGTGGTATAATTTCGCTTCGCACGTCCACGTGAATTTCGGTTTTCACAACTTTTGTTCATATATTATTTATTATGGTTCTAGTGTTCTGCTCAACCAATAGGGAATATGCACGTAACGCTAAAATGGACAAAATGTTTTTATTTGTAATCTTTATTGTTTATAAAACATACTTATACAATTTTTTTATTTTTTTTTCAATACTTTATAGTGAAATTTAATAATCAAAAAATGGATTTTTTGAAATTCCCTCGCAAATTTTTAAAACGCAACGCTATTGGTGAAATAAAATGTGACGTCAAAGTACAGCCGATGACACTGATGACAGTTCGCTTCGCTGAGTTCGCAACAAGTTGTTTGTTTACTTTCTAGTGTGTTGTTTGTTATTGTTACGCGATTATTCCATATTGAGTTGTTAGTTTTCTGGTTTTCTGTGTATAAACAATTATTACCTAGTAAAAAAGACTAAATACAATGACTGAGTCCGGTTTTGTCAAAGGACAATCAGATAACCTGCCGAAAATTGATGTCTTTATGATGACTACATATTTCGCATCTAATTCGGATTATACGTCTACTGAACTCAGAGGAGTTAAAGCTGCGAGGTAAATAAGTCGTATATATTTAATACATGATCTTTTCCATGGTTCTAATAAATATACCATAAACATAACCTGAGTAAATAACATAGGGAGCTAATGTTATTATTTTGGTGACAGAATACTTACGTTAAAATGATCTTCACAGCAGTATATAAGCTTCTCATTGCCTTGCACCACTTTTTCCTAATACTTGCATCTCTCGGCATAAGGAAATATACTTTGTCGGGTGCAGTTTTCGTGTTATTTTCGCACATAGGAACGACACAATTTTTATAATTAGCTTTTCTGTGCTTCTCCATGTCCATGCTAATAAGTTGATTTTGTAACTCACTGTTTTAATTTAACTTTTAATAACTGCGTTGTTTACAGTTTAAAGTTGTTGATTTTGTTGACATTTGACTGTTGACATGGTTGACACATACGTAGGTAACGCGTCTGTACTATGACGTCACAGAAAAAGCGCGCCAAGATGGCGCGTTTAAATCGCCCGAAAATTATGGTGATTTTAAAATATTTTTTTTAGCCGAATGGTTAATATTTCGGATGAGTTATATTTATTTTTAGTAATGTTATAACTAGTAGAAATGTAAAAAAAAATAAAAAAAATACATGCATATTCCCTATTGCGATGAAGCTAACGGAAGATTTTAAAACACCGCATCAAAATCCAATCAGTCGTTAAAAAAGATAACAAAAAAAAAATTTTTATACTACCTAGGTGGCCGACAAGCACCCGGTCCACCTGATGGAAAGTAGTTACCGTTGCCTTGGACGTATGTAGGCCTAGGGGCGTTACACTCATGCTGCCGAAGTGCCGACCCTGAAAAAATTCATCTCTTCATGGATCATCAATACCAATTCTAAAGGAGGTATTATCGCAAAAATGACCTATTTCTATTAATTTTATTCAACGGAAAAACAATCTATGACAAATCAAAAATTGTCAAACCATCGAGATCACGAGGTCACGCAATGGACTATTTTGAGTAACTCATGTTCCAGTACATTTTTATATAAATTACATAAAAAAGAATAAAAAAAATATTTCCGCGATGTTGATAAAAAATGCGTAGATACGTAACTATAAATTGCTTAGTGGATAGTAATGATACGGAACCGTTTCCAAGCGATGTAATTCAAAAGCTTAGGCAGGCTGTGCTCGCTCCGATTGGGTTTTCGCCGAGGATCCAGCAAGCCTTACAAAAGATAAACTTCAAATTTCACAGGACTTGCAGTTATTCGAATATCATAAGGGTATTTTTTTTTGTTATTTTTGGTGTAGTACCTAGTGATTAGGACCTGCATACCATACCACTTTAAATGACGGCTAACAGCAACTCAGGTCACCAATTACCATTGTATGAGGTACTGGACCTTATAATATGTAACTTACTGATAATGATAACTTAGCTTTATATTAACTAGAGGTAGTAGCGTGGCGTAGCGGTAGTGAACGCGGCCGCTGCGCAGGAGGCGCGGGTTCGATCCCCGCTCAGTGCAAATATTTGTGTTCATGAAATATGGGTATTTGTATTGGTCTGGTCGTGCCTCGGAGAGCACGTTAAGCCGTCGGTCCCGGTTGCCATAAGAACATCTAGTGCAGTCGTTACGGGTAGTTGGCGCCCACGCCCTAAAAAATCCAAAAAAACAACAGTCTAGCTGCAAAGCTTCAATATCGCCTAATGTTACCATTGGGATGTGGAGGTCAGATGGCAATCGCTTCACAGAAAATATCGAGGTCTAGCCAAATCCGTAGCTAAGACTGGTAAAGCGGACCCCAGACTCCGAGCTGAAAAAGCTTCGGATGCGACTGAGAATTAACGCTAGGAGGAAGAAGTAAGTTGTATAGACTAAAATGCTCTTGCGGCGGCCTAGCAATCTTCCACCCTAGGCCGTGAGGTAGGCAGTAGTCGATAGGCGAATATTGTACCAAAACTTAGAATGATTGACTTGTAGGAATGTGATGTTGGAGAAGGCGAGACTCTGTTGATGTACTGGGGCCTTGGACGCTCCGACAGTAAAGCAACTATGAGTATGTCTGCGTCCAGCTGCTCGTCTCTGCACACGCCTGTGAGTATTGTAACATAAACATAACATAAACTCACGCCTATATCCCCGAAGGGGTAGGCGTTGTGTTGTGCAATTAAATGTGTTTTCTTTCTTTCTTTCTTTCTTTCATTTCGCCGTTTATGTTTAGGTCCCAATGTAATAGGTGGCGAGCCTATTGCCATTAACCGGGCACTTATAAACCTGCGATAAATACACACATAACTTCGAAAAGCATCGAAAAATCATTGGTGTGTGCCATGGTAAAACCTGGGATCGAACCCGAGACCTCGTCTCAGCAGTCCATTACCCATACCACTAGGCTACCGCGGTATTGTATAGCGTAATATTGCTGTAGGTACCTACCCTGTGCTAGCAATACCAGAGCGTCTTTCCCCTTAAGTGGCTTTGCTGTGAATACTTAAGTTACTTAAGTGTCAAAACAAAATTCTGTCATATAACCAAAACGACTCGTTTCATTGTTCAAAGAGAGACTCAAGAGACACGAGAATCATGGGGCAATGTTTTTTTGTAAGAGAAATACAGAAAGTAACGTTTAGAATCGTGATGGTATAATATTGTTTGCATCGTTATTTTTAATTTGTTGAAGTTTTTTTTTTTCGTTCTCTCTCTTGTAAACCTTTTGAGGTATAGTTATGAGATATACCTAGTCTTATACCGCGTTGTGTCCAGGTATCCCCACCGCCTCAACAGCGCGAAAAAGAGTTGCGCTCGACGGCTCAGCAGACGGATATCAGCTGTCGATATACCCCCGGGATCTCCTCGCCAGGTACCGGTATCTACAATTTCGAGTACATGTCCATACTCGGTCAGAGCCTCAGGGTCGATCTCTGTGAAATCTTTGGATATTTTGAGAATTGAACTTCTGGACTTTAGCCATAGTTTGATAAAAATATTCAAGAATCCACATTAGTTCCATGGCTGTTTAATGCCTTTCATTAATTAATATTGGACCATGCAATCGTATGGTCCTCCGTCCTGGGTTCCGGAAATCGACTCTGAAGCCTATGATCCTATAGTTATCAAAATTCGTTAATGCAGGGGTGAGCTTTTGAATTAAAAACGTTACTTGTAAGAACTTAAAAAGATAAAAGAATGATTATCTATATTAGGGCTAAGGGTTAAGTCATCTAATCTTTGAAATCAATTCTCCAGCCACCGTAAATGACAGCGAGGAGCAAAGAGTGATGCGCGCGCGCATCGCTGACTCCCTGACGTTCTCATCGCCGGCATCTTCACTCTTGCAATCTGGCGGAGGCAGGTCCATGTCTATTCTGGGTTCAGTGTGCGCCTTGCTACTCAATAAACAGGTAGTTATTGTTTAAAAATTATATTTGTAAAATTATCGAATTAATCAGTACTGATAAGCATGCAGCGTCAGCAAATTTCACATTTCAAAATTCGTCATTCCTTTTTGACATTTCGTATAAACCCTAACAATAAATTCTGCTAAGAAATCTGTGCAACGTGAACTTATGCCGTATCAAATCATTGAACTTGGGGATATAACTCATTAATCCTAAGTTAATTACATAAGGTGTTTGCTTTTAAATCAAGTTGTGTAGTGCGAAGTGTTCTGTAAAGGGCCCGCAAGCTGCTAAGGAGGTAACGAGCTTCACAGGCAGCCTGCGATCGGACAACATCTGCCGAATCTGCTTCGGAGGGGAGTCTGCCGAGCGCCTGGTCCGACCTTGCTCTTGTCGAGGGACTATAGCGGCCGTGCACCGCTCCTGTCTCGAACGCTGGTTGCTGCAGGCCGCCACGTCGTACTGCGAACTTTGCCGACACCATTATGTCGTCACCAGGAGTCATAAGTAAGTTGCTGTATTGGTTGTAATTAATGGTGTTGAAAGAAGTAAGAATGGCTGCTTTCCATCCAATACTAAACATTTTTTATCAAAAACGTGTTGGTTAACGGCATTATTATGCGGGAGAATGAAAAGAGTTCGCATTGTTTCGACAGTTTTTGCAACTAGGTAGATATAATGAGGGACTAGCTTTCAGCAGTCCTCCGACGTACAGCAGGAAGGAATGGCACTAAAAAACTACAAAACCCAGAGCAATCCAGAATAACATAGCGTTATGGGTGATTCTTTGTAAACCAGATTAGACATGTTTTTGACTGAAGAACACATCAATTTATTCTCCAATTATCACAAAAATTTCAGGTTACATAGTAAATAAAAATGTCTATCGACGCATATATTAATTAATTGGGATTATTTAATACAAGCAATAATTTAACTAACAGAAAACAGTAAAAACTAATTAATCTGGTGTGTCCCCGTGCCGCTTTTTGTTGAATTATTATATTTTTTGCGATCTTAAGAAGCAATTATATTAAAATAAGAATGTTGCATCGATATTTGAATATATGTTTCTTGATATGTTATAACTGAAATTCAAAATAATTGGATATCATCGTTATTACATTACTTTAAAAAATGTCCCCGACGAAAATGATAATTCAACTGGCGCATCTTGTTCAAGCATAATTTCAATGTAAGCACAAAATATTTGCATAATGAATACCGACTCGTGATTGGTCGCGTCAGTCAGTAGCCAGCTATCGAACACTTGCACGTTCAAGTGTTATATTTTGTTAAAAAATACGACTGAAAGTTGTTATTTGGGAGTTTGTCACGCATGTCGCACAATTAATCTGTATTCTTTCATGGATTGCGGGTTTTTAGTTATGTTTTGAAACTTAACCAAGGTCTGTCATAATGTTGTCTATTCATGTTAATTACACCTTTCATTCTATCTCTTCATAAATAAAGGTGCAGGGTTCGATTAACTATAACTTTCTAATTTGTCTGGCTCCCATTAGTCTGGTTTTATCTGGCTCTTATGCCCAGATGAATTTGACCGGGCCAGATAAATTAGGATTAATTAAAAATAACAACAATAATCTCAACTTATGACCAGTTTTTTAACGTTTTTATGAGCTTTAATGAAAAAGAATTTTTAGGTGCAAGGGGGTTCACCAAGATCTTGGGCCCCAGGCCAACCTCACCTGCAAGCCGGTGCACCTGCTGAAGAACGGACGAGGCTCTGGCGCTGGCTTTCCCTTCGGGGTTGGAGGTTGGCAATTGCCCCCGGAAAGGCCAAAAAATAGCTGACGTACTCTGCAGGCAGAGAGTGGCCGTGGCGTTCCTGCAGGAGACTCGTTGGGGTGGCAGTAGCTCCATGCACATTGGGGACGGCTACCAGCTGATGTACACAAGTGCACCTGATTCGTGGTGCTCTCCCGGACGTTGCGACTTATGGTCGGGAGAGTAGCCACAGGCTAGGCGTAGCGAAGCCGAAAAGATCGTTCTGGGACCAACTCAGGGAAGTGCAGGCTTCGTGACATCCCGCTGTCGCAGGGAATCGTCCTGGGTGGTGACCTCAACGGTCATGTGCGTGGCGGGTGTGAGGAGTTTGAGCGTGTCCATGGTGGTTTTCGATACGGTAGTCGCAAGTTGCAACCCTATGCGACTGCCGTTCATACCATCGTGAACACGTACTTCAAAAAGAAATCCGAACATCTTAACACCTACTCGTACAAGAGCGGAGGGCGCTCTACCCAGGTAGATTTCCTACTTAATAGGAGGCACAGGATCAGCTTGGTGGCCAACTGCAAGGTTACACCCGGGGCGACTCTCACTAGCCAACACCGTCTCCTTGTCATGGACCTCCGCGTGAAACCTAAAGGCAAACGTGCTGAGCGTGCCCAACGCAGAATTAAGTGTTGGCTGTTTGATGAAGTCAAGTCCCAAAGTCTCGTCTCAGCCATCAATGACAAGTACGCTGATGCTGTAGACGAATCAGTACAGGTTTGCTGGGACAGGATTCAGGCAGCTATTCTTGAAGCGGGGAGGGCGGCGCTCGGTATGTCTATGGGTGGACGAAAGTGTGACAGGGACACTTGTTGGTGGAACGACACAGTCCAGAAAGAGATCAGGGCGAAGAAAACCCTCTTTAAAAAGTAGCAAGCGTCCAAATCTTCCGAAGATCGCGATGCGTACAAAGATGCAATTTCACCCCAAGGAGAACCGTAGCCAGGGCTAAATGAGACCACTTGCAACGGCTATATACCAAAGTTCAAGTTCAAAGTTCAAAATTCAAAGTTCAAAGTTCAAAGTTCAAAGTTCAAAGTTCAAAGTTCAAAGTTCAAAGTTCAATGTCCTTTATTTGTTGAATATGGTACAAAAATGTTGTTTACATTATAGTGGAATCGTCTGAGGGGCAAAAGTTGGCGCGGTCCAGGGCCACAGCGGCACAGGGTATATCCAAGTGCCGCTGCACTCAAGACCCTGGGGGAAATCTGTTGTACGAGAAAGTCGCGGTGAAGGAGAGATGGCGCCCATCTACCACGAGCTGCTTAATAAGCAGCATATAGAGGTGCAGCCACCAGACCTCCTTCCGAATCAAGGACTAGTGCCACCGATATCGCCTGCAGAATTCGAGACTGCCATTCGCCGCATGAAGAACCGGAAAGCTGTAGGACCCGACGAAGTCCCTATCGAGGCTTGGAAGGCAAAGGGTGCCCATGGTGTAAGCATTCTAGCAAATCTCTATAACCGCGTACCCGGTGAGATTCCAAGCCAGTGGAGGCTGAGCATCATCACACCAATCTTCAAAGGCAAGGAATCGGTCCAGGAGAGTGGCAGTTACCGCAGATAACCGACGACTCCCGGATCCGACAGAAAAGTACACTCTCGGGTTGTCAGTACGGGTTTCGTCCCAGGCACGGAACCATGGACCCGGTGTTCGCCCTAAGGATCGTGGCGGGGAAACACAGGTCGAAGAACACGCCTCTGCACTGCCTATTCTTAGACATACAGAAGGCCTTCGACTGTGTTCCTCGCGCGGTGATTTGATGGGCATTGCGGGCTAAGGGAGTCCCAGAAACTTACATTGACACCATCCGAGACATTCCGGTTCTGTGGTTCGGACTGCTGTTGGTGACTCCAAAGCCTTCCCCATCACCGTCGGGGTACACCAAGGATCCGTCCTTAGTCCTTACCTGTTCAGCGTAGTATTATACGTTTTGTTGGACAGCATCAGAAACTCGCATGAGCAGCCCCCGTGGTTGCTCATGTATGCTGATGATATTGCGCTGATGGACATCCATCAGTGCAATATCATCAGCATACATACAGCAGCTCCTGTCCACGTGGACAGGAGCAGATAAAATGCAATAATGAATAATCGCGAATAAAATGCAAGAGAGCATCCTTCGCTGGTGCGGCCACGTCTTGCGGCAACCGCCAGGCTACGTGGGTAACAAATGCCTAGCAATGGCGCGGATGGTGCCCCCGCCAAGTCCAGGTAAAAGGGGTAGGCCCAAGAAGTCCTGGCTTGATGCCATGGAGGGTGACATGCGTGCAAATGGTCTCACTGCCATTGACGCC
This sequence comes from Eilema depressum, assembly GCA_914767945.1. NCBI lineage: Eukaryota > Metazoa > Arthropoda > Insecta > Lepidoptera > Erebidae > Eilema > Eilema depressum. Next base: position 21,222,931 of record OU612024.1, read on the forward strand.
TAAGATCGTGCGAAGTGGAGGAGGAAGAGCCGGAAGGCGGACCCTGAGCTCCGAGGTCATCTTGGCCACGGATGCAATCAGGAAAATACGACTTTATGCAGATGGTGATGATGATTGCCAGATATTTTATAGTAAAGTTGATTGAAGATAATATGTTGTTCTCATTTATCTGCATGCTTCTAATTAATATGGTGCAAAAGCCCATTCATCTGCCTTGGTCATCATTAATCTGGTTGACCAATTTATCAGCACAGTCTATATCCTAAACTACTGGGTACAAATCAGTGCCTTCGAAATATGATATAACATATAATGATCTGGTCACGATTTTATGTGAGTTAAAGTCTAAAAGTGAAAAAAAAATTCAGCCATATCAATGAGGCAAATACACTCGGTTTCAAAGAAACACCCTATTAGTGATGCCGCCATGAGGTGTAGATCCAAGAATTGCTGGCATAACCCCGTAAGGGATGTCAATTGAGTGTCAGTGTCACACCACGAAGGATGTCGAATCCTCGGATGGAACTGGCACTCAACGCTGATATGATATTGATGACTTTAAAGAAAGCGACGTTCCTATCCCTCGGGCTGCCCCCAGGTGGTCGTGGATGCGCTCGATGTGCGAGTGGGCGGTATCGGGGCGGGGGCGCGCGCTGGCGGCCGACGTGTGGCGCGCGCTGGCGCTCGGCACGGCCAGCGTGCTCGGCACGGCGCGCGCGCTGCACGCCTGCGACGCAGTGCTGCAGGCGGGGGCCAGGAGGGGTGGCGGAGCTGCCATCGCCGCCAACCTCTTCTCCTCGCTGCTTATTGGAGTCATTGGTTACTATTGTCTTACTTCTTGTAACTCCTATATAACTAGGATCAACCGCAGGGCCCTACGTCTGGTAATGACAGTCGGGAAGTACTAGGCAAATTGAAATTGTCTTAGAACAGTTGGACTCCGTAAAGGAATTAATCAGATGGAACTTGGCAATAATACGTAAATCCATTTTTCTTTTTGGCAATACGGGATAAGACAATAAAGCCAAAAGACAAACACGAACCCACTATAATCTTAAAAGGCTTCGTTCATGATTCTCAAAAAAGGTTGTCTTGTTGGTTCCATTAATGGGACACACAGAAATATCGATTATGATGATGATGAATATTATCTTTTCGCTGTAGATAAGGCGCATAACCTGATAAAGATAGTAACAGCATGTCATGATAGTATACCTACCTTTTTTGTTTGGCAGAAACATACGAGTTGAATAAAACAGAGTTTGTTTTTTTCAGGTACCAGGGCAGTATACTAACAAAACAACAAATTTTGTAAGAAAAATACATGATTTAAAATTCAGTGCTAATACTTTCCTGGTACTTCAAACGAAGAAGCTCTTGAAAGTTCAATATTTTTCCTTTCGCATTCTTCATTGCTGATTTCAAAGCCCTTGATGGAATCAATGCGAGCTGTTTCCACGTTCTGGGCTTGTCGCAGGACAGTTAAAATTGTAAGTCCCGTTGGTCTTCATCAGATCGGACCTTGTTAAAAGCGATCGCCTGCTACTTTACCTACTATAAGCAGCTTCTTTATCTTATACTTAATATCGAAATAGTCAAAGAGTTTGTTGAGTACCTTGCGAGCAGTTTAGTCGCAACCTTCCCCCCATCATCGTCTGCATCTCTCCAAAGAGTATATAAAAGTTACATCTATCTTTCTATCACTGTCAGAAAGTTTCCCACTTCAGTTTCAATGACCGAGGTCTGCATCTTGTAGAAATAGATCATGTGTGCGGGATTTTAAATATCCTGCTAGCTATAACTTATTTTTACCTACGTTACGTTTTGAAACCTGATTCCAGCGTTTGTTTTCGACGCTAAAACATAATCTCCCCAAACTTTTAAACAGAGATATTGTTCTGCTGCATTTTTTATTTTTTTCTCAAAAAAAATGTAGCTATTTCCTCCAACTCTCCAGCTACACTAAATTACACGTAGTGTTCACGTGATCCCATTTAACGGTACATGTTATTGGAACAAACAAGACACCAGTACACCCGACTAAAACTCATATACTGATACCATTTGCAATATGAATGAAAACGCGTAATTGTATCTGGTTATCTAGATAGCGCACTGTTTCAACTTTTCGTGATGACCAACACACCAGGTGCGCTGAACGGCCTGCTGACGACCTGGATGTTGCTGAAGATCCAGGAGCACCAACTGTCCTGGCAGGCGTGGCGGGACAGCACGCTCCACGTGCACGTGACCCTGGCCGATGAAGAGAATACGCTAACCCCCCACCCGTCGGACACGACCGTGGTGGGTGATGACACAGGACGCGCGACCGCTGACAGGAGCACTAACGTTGCCGACCCGTTTATGGTCGCCCTCCCGTACATGCTGCCAGATCCTTGGTATGAGGTTTTATTTTTTTTACGGCACATGAACATAGGGTTAGCAATCCCTAGATAGATACTAGATGTGTCATGATGCTTCTGTATCTGAAGTGCTAGAGGCCTTGCCTCTCTTGCTTTCCTAACTTTCTTTTCGGTTTCCACCTTTTTAGAGTTCCGTAGCCAAATGGCAAAAAACGGAACCCTTATAGATTCGTCATGTCTGTCCGTCCGTCTGTCTGTCTGTCTGTCTGTCTGTCTGTCCGTCCGTATGTCACAGCCACTTTTTTCCGAAACTATAAGGCCTATGCTGTTGAAACTTGGTAAGAAGATGTATTCTGTGAACCGCATTAAGAATTTCACAGAAGAATAAAAAAAAAGCATTAAATTTTGGGGGTCCCCATACTTAGAACTGAAACTCAAATTTATTTTTTTTCATCAAACCCATAAGTGCGGGGTATCTATAGATAGGTCTTTAAAAATGCTATTGAGGTTTCTAACATATTTTTTTTCTAAACTGAATAGTTTGCGCGAGAGACACTTCCAAAGTGGAAAAATGTGTGTGTCCCCCTGTCTAACTTCTTAAATAAGAGAATGATAAATCTAAAAAAAATATATGATGTAAATTGCCATGCAAACTACCACTAAAAATTGGTTTGAACGAGATCCAGTCAGTAGTTTTTTTTAATACGTCATAAACGGCAATTTTCGCCTTTGCTACTACGGAACCCTTCATGGGCGAGTCCGACTCGCACTTGGCCGATTTTTTTATTCGTTTATCTAGGCTCAACGATCTAACTGTTGCAAAATTCCAGCTCCATCCACTTGGATCCCTGTATAAATTCCCTGAGGATTTATATGGACCCCTTCGTCTATTAAGATTCCGCGTAGAATTTGTGCAGATTTTCATCCACTGGTTCCCTTTATCCAGTGTGTTATCCCATCAAACTCCAATTCCTTTCGAGATGGATCCACTGTTTACCAGTGGGGGTTAACTATGGTGTCGTCACAATAACAATAGCTTTTCAACACTATATAATTATGCTTGTCTATAGTATACATTACATATTTACTTACCTTGTGTGTTTTTTTAATGTGGACACACAATGACCTAGGTACCGCTTTTGTTAATGTTTGCTTTATAATGAACTAGCTTTTGCCCGCGGCTCCGCCCGCGTGGATGTCAGTTATCGCGACCAAACATAGCCTATGTCCTTTCTCAAGGTCTAACCTACCTCTATACCAAATTTCATCAAAATCGGTTCAGCGGTTTAGTCGTAAAAGTGAGAGACAGACAGACAGACAGAGTTACTTTCGCATTTATAATATTAGTAGGGATACACACGAACGCAGCATGACTGGTGTTTTCTTTATCAAAAACTACTATAGGTAGGTAGGTACATCTATTTCCCATACCCGAGTGAGCCATCGCAAAGTCGGAGATGATCCTGATTCAGCCGGTTTAGAAGGGAAATGCCTTATGGATCACGTAACACCCCAGCAACTCTTCAGTGGCAAAGATGAAAAAAAGGTACCTACATCGGTGTTAATTTTATTTTCAGATGCTGGCGAATTATCTTGAGTGGAAACTACAAAACTATCACAAATATTTACAACATGGCCATCTCCTTCATAGTATTCTTGGCATCGACTTTAATCACCTTCGTCATCCTGGTAGTTTTTATTTTTATTAAGTCATCTGAAAATACGAATACAAATGGATGTCTTAGAGAAAATTAGTTCTCTGAACTTAATAATTATAATGATGAGAATTTATTTGAAATTGTATAGTTAATATTACTTACTTAATTGTTTAGTCCATTCACGAGCTGTGCCTTACACCCGGTGTAGATAGATCATTTCTTTATGAGCCATCTGAGGCCACGATTTGGAAATTTGATCGAAACATCGGGTGAAAAATAAATCTAGAATAACTATCAAATATTTTATACAACTTATTATTGATGTTTTCGGAAGATATATTAGTGAGATAGGGCAATATTGTAACACTTGTGGTAGATACAGTCGGCAAAGGAGATAAGTAAAGGTAACACTTGGTACAAATATAATTATGTAACACTTCGTACAAATATTTGTAACATTTCATATGAAAGTTATACCTTTACAACTTTATGTGAAAGGTACTATATGTATCTCACTTGCCGTGTATGCATCACAATAACAAATCTGCGGTCATAATGTCCTCGATATACTTAAGATCTGCTGGATATTTTTTTTAAATATTAACAATTAATCCCAGTAGATTATATAGAAGGGATATTACGATATGTTACCGTTGCAATGATTGAAGTTGAATATTTCAATAATATATTGATTTCTGATATCATTATACTTTATCGATTTTTACATAAAATTAGATAAAAATCGGGATTTGATCGCGATATTTAATGAAAGTACGGTTCTTTGCGACCTATCGTACCTAACTAACAATATAATCGCGATTCAAGCCCGATTTCCATCTAAATGTTGATTTTATTTCAATTATGTTATTAAAGTACGTAATTACACAAAATCATGATATTTCTAGTTCAAAGCTTTTGAAATTTATATGTTTCAATAAATGTAATTTAGAATTAAATTGAAATTATGTCCATGGTTAGGTCAGCCATCTTGTTACCTTTCAAATAAAGATTAAAATAACTACAACACAGTTTTGTTAATCAATATTTATTTCATTATCAATATAAATTAACATAATAATCAATAATATCAAATTTTATAAAATCAGTTTGCGAATACATCAAGCCGCTGGTAGATATATTAATATGTCAAATCCTAATATGTTAAAATGTTCGCGAGACGGTCTGTACACTGAGTGGCAAAGGGCTCTACTAACTTATGTCGGCTATATAAGTGCAAGCGACCCTTTGCCGGACTGCTCTATGACCATGACCTATGTCCTATGACCTACAGTCGGTATATAAATGTTAGTACTTAAAGCTAAACGTAGAAAAAAATCACATGTTGAGATTATAATAAATAGGAGGACTGTCGAGACAGCGCTGGAGATGCGAGTTGGGCGGACACTGACATAACATAACAACAACAATCAACAACATACGCTCTTTGGATTTGTAACACTTCGTACAAATATTTGTAACACTTGGTACAAACATTTGTAACACTTCGTACAAACATTTGTAACACTATGTACAACACTATTTGTAACACTTCATACAACTATTTGTGACTACGACGTTCTACTGCTCGCTGCCGATTCCTGCGACCATACCGACGTACCGACCGCCGGTACCCTCTCTGTCTACCCCGTCAATAATAGTACAGGATAACAATCAAATCACTGGCATTGTTTCAACTTAAGATTATACTGTTGTTAAGATCTTGAGCACTGTAAGATAAGTTTGTACAATATTTTATACTGTGCTCTTTTTGAACACGGAATGCGGCACACGATAAGCTCAACAAATATATGGAAGCCCCACGTAAATATTCGAAAGCCCCACATAAATGTACAAAAGCCCCACAAATGTGTGAAAACCCCGCATAAATCTACAAGAGCCCCGTAATATAAATGGACGAAAATCCCAAAAAAGTGTACTTTGCTTGCTACTTTTCTTATTATCTTTTCATTAGTAGGCTATTTGTAATATTTTCGCCTGATCAATCATTTATGATACCGGTAACTACTCAAGATGCAAGACTAGAATATTAAGTTGAATGTATACCACTGATTTAACTGACTCTGTATACTGAGAATTTCAATATAAGCTCTCTAGAAATAATCGCGATCTTAGACCAGGCTAATAAATTACTTGTCGAGGCTTGTCTGTCGGTGGGAGGGGGGCGGTACGTCGGTGAGGGGGGGGGGGTGGCGATGTGGTGACGTCACTCGTCCTTGAACCGGCGGTGGATGGACTGCACGTACGTGAACACGCACTTCCAGTCGGGCTTGCGCATCGCCACCATATCGTCCACGTCTAGCAGGGGGTAGATGCCCGCCTTCTCACTGGAATAAATGGAAATACTGTTTAATCGCCATAAAATTTGATATTAGTTTTTGGATCCAATGAGAATCTAGAATATCATTATACCAATACCTTCAAAAACAAGGTTTCGTTAATATGATGCATAACTCGAAAAGAAATTGGCTAGTTTTCTTAATCCCTTCCTTGGTCTGCAAGGTAGGGAATGGGGAATTCAGATGGGATAAAAACTAGAATTCAGGAGTGGGATATCTTACAAATATCCATATTAATATTATAAATGCGAAGGTCTGTTCGCTTTCACGCTTAAACCTCTAAATCGATTTTTACCCGACTACGGCAAAATCAAGCATTTTGACAGGGATGGGTACAGATATTCTATGTTTGGTCGAAATAACTGACATCCAGTTGTAAATATTTTGCGAGTGTGATGCACACGTCCATAGGCTACGGTAACCATTTTCCATCAGGAGGACCGTATACCTGTCTGCCACCTAATTGGTACAAAAGAAAAGATAAGTTAGTACAAAAGACAATAATTACTCGGCAAGTTTGAAGGCGAGCGTGAAGTTTTCCCGTCGCTTGTCGGCGCTGAGGCGCGAGTAGTCGAACGCGTCGGGCAGGAAGTGGTGCAGCAGCGCGCAGAACGCCAGCCCGTCCGCCCAGCTCGTCGAGAAGTTCTCCAGCTTCACATTCTGCACAACCACCCACCACACGCGTGTTAGACACCTTCTAATACACGTTTTACCAGCGGCCATATAGCGCTCCATATATCGACGCGAAGAATAGCTAAGAACCATCTCAGAAGCGGGTTGTGTGTCTTGGAACTTTTAAAAAGTGTTTGAAGCAACTTATCAAGGAGAATTAGCTTGCTCTTCCTCGATAAGACTAGCTGATAAATTGTGGAGCGGGTAGCCTTTTTTAGGATTTCTGAACAAGCTCTTTATTGACTGTACAACATAAGGAGGACTGTTAGATTAGTTTGACCACAAGGAAACAATTTCTTAAAGTGTCGATTATGAGGTATTGTTTCCTTGACAAACTCAACTCAAACTCTCGTATTCTAGAATTGCACTCAATTCTGAACCTCGATTTATCTGAGGACGAATTGTATGGACAATCTGTCAATCTGTCTATACAATCTGTCCTTAAATATGTCGAGATTCAGAACAGGGTCTTTCTAGAATACGGCCTCAAACTTTTTAGTCCAACGGTGGAATTGGACTAAAAAGTTCTGGAGATCACATGGAAGGACCCAGAGTCAACAGTCAGATAGAGTGATAACCTGAAAAGGTGACTAGGATAAACTAGATACGGAAAGCAGACTATCGGGAGAAATGGCGCACATTGGGAAAGGTGTATATCCAGCAGTGGACTGAAATAGGCTAGTCGACAGTGCAGTATGACTCAAGTAATTATTTTATAAGTTTGTGACGAGTTTATAATAACCGACAATAATTTCTCTATTTGTGTTTTGAAATAACAGCAACAGTTGAAAGGAAACAGTGAAATGCCTCAATGTGGTCCTTCGCCTTCCACATCCAGTATAGAATTCTGGAGGTCCAGTGCTATGACGCACATTGGAGAGGCCTGTATCCAGTAGAGGATTGCAACAGGCCAATGTGCTAGTGCTAGCTAGTGTTTATAAGCCTAAAGAGCAGATAATCTACAAATACAAAGTGCAACTGCGGCTGCTCAAAGTATCAAAGTAGGTTGTTGGTAAGTGTACAATTTCTACACATTGAGCCCCCAATTTATTATTAGGTACTGTGACATTACAAACACATATTTACACAACAGTACTCGCTATTCATATGTTATCGACACACAAAAATCATGCAGTTTATTCCAAGATTTTGTCCAGTTTACACTTTAAAACACTTTTGAAAAAATAAAATTCAAATTCATGCTCTTCACATCTTATCAAGGTAAGTAATTTTTTTTGTTAATTCTCGTTTAGTTACGGTAAAAATTTCCTGTTATATTTTTTGTAATAATTTATAATAATTTATTAATGCATTATAAAATATATAAAAAATATGTAAGTAGGTACTTATAGAGAGAAGTATTGTATATATTTCGAAACCAAAGTAATACAATTTGGCCATACATAAATGGATTATAATAATACACAACCTATACATATATACAGAAGTGGTAGTCGCAGTGAAGCAATAAGTGAAGCGTGTACAATGAGCGGTAGTGACAGTGACGTGTGTGTTAATGCGAGGTGCGCGTGCGCAGCGAACGCTAACAACATGCCTCTCGACAACGCGTTAAGTCCGTTACATCCGAACGCCCCGGAACCAGATGCACACTTTAATCTAGGTTCACTTTAAAAAAATATGCATCTGTACTTTATATGCAACCTTTACCGCCCCAATACGTGTCTATAGGTTCTATAAAAGTTTTAGGAACAAAAATCGCTTGCAGCTAAAAAATATACAGCTACTTATCTGCAATGTAAAGCGCACAACGACGAGCATAACGTTGCGCAGCCTTGATATAGATTGTCATTGGTTGATCTCCAGTGACGTCACCCAATCCGACCAATGAGAGTCTATCAAGGTTGTCGCAACGTTATGCTCGTCGTTGCGCGCTTACAGAATTGCATTGCTGAACTAAGAGTCAATTTCCACTTAAAGAGCAGCGGCCGGCAGCGGTCAGAATTTGTTACTATAAACTTGCTGGCCTCTTTTGCCTTCAATCGACTATGAGCTTTTTCTCCAGTTCATAACAGTCAAAATGGCTTGTAACATATTGCCACAAAAGTCGCTGCTGGCTGCTGCTCATCAGTGGGTAAAACTAGACAACAGCGTACGCAGTGGGGGGTAGTGCAGAGGGCAGAGGGCTAGGGGCGGAGGGCGGAGGTGTGTGTGTACCTCGTAGTCCCGGGTCTTGTCGCGACACCACTGCAGCAACCGTTCTTTTATAGTGGCGGCGCTCGCTTGCAGCGCGGGCTCCGTGAACTTGAAGTAGGGCGCCGGAGAGCCCGGGCTCTTCGGACTGGCCGAGCTACAACGGGGGGCAAGGTTAGTCACCGGTACACGGACCAGGCGCTGGCTGTTGTATGGTATGCCACCACTGGCATTATTCTACTTGACAGTGAGTTTTAATCGCAGTCGTAACGTGATTTTGGTTGGTTAACATAGATGATAAAATTGAAAACCAACGTAAAACTAAAAACAAACTTTATTGTGTCGCCTAAGGATCAACATACATTTATCAACGCCTTTCGCATTTAGCTGTATCTCTTTAACATTCTTAAGCTTTGTAACACCTTTTTTTTATCGTGCGAAAAATCCGCACGGATACCTCCCCCGCTGGAGCCGGAGGAGGAGGTTATGTCGGACTCGAACCGACTAAAACGCACGCCGTCTGTGGGCCGTCGGTTGCCGGAGGTGAGATTGTCGTACGCTTTGTAACACTCATAAAATCACAGCGAGATACAAATCGTATTACATTCTTACACTGTCATCGAACGCTACGGGCTGTGTATCTCGTTCTGATTACGGATGTTTCAAAGCGTAAAAACGGGATAAAAATACAGCTGAACAAGAAAGGTCATTGAGAAATGTGTCTTGACCCTAATGTCGGCTCATATGAACGCGCGTAGTTACGGTACGGTTGATCAAGGCGAATAAGGGCCCAGCAGGCGTACTTAACGCAGAGTTAACTCGCCCTATTCCACACTGTATTAGTTCGACACGTCGTGTGCTACGGAACGCGTGTGCATAATGTATTATGTATTAATGGGTCTCGTTATTTACAAGATATTATTATTATTAACGCGTGCCAAGTCATGTCAACTAGGTTCAAATCATTCTTGTGTGATTTAATGTTCCATGGTGGGATAAGTGCGTACGCGTTTTTCACATCTACCCGCGTACGTACTTGGCCCTGAAAATGATTCGTAGAAGCGTCTAGTATACATGTTATAGGTATGCAAATTGAACTTGAATATTTACTTGGAACTATCCTTATTCGTATCCACAGATATGGCTGCCAAATAAATAAAATATACTGCATTAAATTACTTATCAAGCGACAGGATCTTATACATACAATATAGTACTTTGATGTTCGATATAATATGAAATCTTTATGTTTCTGATTCGTATACATTCGAAGCGTGTGTAGGTGGTACAGGTAGGAGAACTTACTTGGGACTATTGGTAGAGTTTTGCTTTTCGAGTTGCCGGAACTTTGCGAACGGCGACACGGGTTTAGGCGCTGGCCTGGTCATACTTTCTATCACTGTGAAATGGCATTTACTGATTTATAAATAACGTTCATCTTCCATTAGCTACGTAAAAATAGTGTACTTATGCTATTCTAACCTTTAGAAGTTTTAGTGGTTGTGGTGCTACTGCTAACGGTTTTCTCAGACGAGTTCCTCCTCACGCTCGATGTCACAGTTACTTCCTCTTCCTCTGCAAATGAAACACTTTATGAGTTGTCTTCAAGGTGAGGGTCGCACATGATCCAACACTAACTCCAAACACTTGGAACACAATTAGCAAGACAGTACAACGATACCTAAAAGCTATTAGTCAAATAACACGGCACGGTTACAGGGCGCGGGGCGATGATGGTCGGATGTTACGGCACATATGTACAGACGGGCGCGGGGTGGGGACATGCGGCGCGGGGCGGGGCCGGGGGGGGACAAGCGACATGACGTCACACACACTCGACTCACGCGCGTCTCGCCGCCTCCCGCTCCTAACTAGTGGAATGTGTCGCGGCGCTAACCGAGCGCCGACACCAGGTCCTCGAACGCGTCTTCCGTGTTGCTCTCGTCCAGGAACTGCAGCTCCGACACGGCCGGCATCGTGCGGCTGCGCCCCAGCGAGTAGGCCGCCGCCCCCGCGCTGGGCCGCAGCGCCCGCACGCGCCCTGCGCCCGCCGCCCGGGCCTGCTGCTGCTCCCGGGAGAAGTACGCTTCCACGGTACGCTTCTTCTCTGTGACCTCCTCGCGGGCAATACCACCCTCGTACAACTTGGGCACGGCCAGGAGGTGCATTGACTTGGCGCGAGCGACCACGCGTCGCGGCGACGTCGCCTTGGGGCTGACGGCTATGTGCTGCCAGGAGCCGGACCGGCTGAGCGGGCTGGAGCCTAGACTGGCGACGGACTCGCTGGACACGGACTCGCGGGACGCGACGAGCGCGCCGGGGGACGGGGACGCTCCACCCAGGTCGATAGTGGGGGGGCGGACGTGCGGGGGAGTGGACGCGGGCAGGGGGGAGCGGCCGGTACGTACTGGGGCCCGTACCTGCGTCTTCGCCGTCTCCCGCTTTTTCCTCTCGATCTGTGCGATGACGTCGTTTTTCGGCGATGCGAGCTTGTCGAGTGCCCCTCGGAGGCTGTCGGCCGCGGAGCCTCGCCGTCCGTCGTCGTTGCGCGTCCTGACGCCCGTGGTGATGGTCGCGGAGCCGCGCACGGGGCCGCGCATGACGCGTGTCACCACACTGTTGTGCTCCGTTGTGACTCCGTCGTCTACTCCGTTCGTATACGGCACGTCTCCGTTCTGGTACGCGTGTGGCGACTCTCTAGAGTGGGTAGACCTCGGTGACAGGGGGCTGATGGGTGCGCGGGGGCCGTGGGGCGAGGCACCACTCCGCTGTCGGTCGGTGTCGTTGGTGACGACATCCGGCAGGTAGTCCACCTTGTGCGCCCGCGCCTTCTCTATGTCGGGCGTGCGCTGCAGCGGGACGAACGTGGAGATGTTCCCTGTCGGCGTGTAGTCCGTGATGGTGTAGGCGGGAGGAGCGGGAGGCTTGCGCTCCGCGGGCTCCCGGTGCCCGTTCGTCATCGCTTCGCGGCGATTCTTTTCACGAATCTGCTTCTCATAAAACTCAATTTGTAATCGTTGCGCATCAACCTTCGGCACGTATGAGTCCTCCGTCGGGTACTTGGCGTCGTCTATTTTACGCACTAGCTCCGGAGCGGAGAGCTCGTACTGGTTAGGTATAGTCTTCACCGGATAGTTCGGTACTTGCGGGAGCGCGTGAGTCAGGGGTGGGGGCGGGTGGAACGCGGAGGGTTTGTACGGGGCCACCTCCTGCTTGGGGCCGTCCTGACTGAATTTGGCAGAGGCGATAGCGGCCACTCTTCTTGGCTTATCGACATCAAGGGATGCAACCCAGGGGGCGTCAGACGCAGTCGGGCTGAGCGCGGTGGTGGGTGAGGAATTAACCGGAAATACGGGGCCGATATCCTTGGTCGGAGACATAATATTGTTTAGAACTGATGGCGGGCTCCAGACATTTGCGGGTGCGGTCGTCGGCGATGACACTTTTGTTGGCGGTTTGAACGCGGACATTGGCGCATGAGAAAACTGATTCACGGGGATGGGCCGCGTCGCGAACGGTTTAACGACCAGCGGCTTAGTAGGAGATTGCGGTATTGGTGGATGTGTCGGAGGTGCCACAGGAGCTGCTGGCGGTTGCACAGGTGCCGCTAGCACGGGCGCATGTGTAGACACTGGCTTGCGACTGGGTAGCGGCGCGGGAGCGCGGGCGGGAAGGTGTGAGGGCGCCGGTGCTTGCTGCACCTGTCGCGGGAAATTTATCCGCGTCGGCTCCCGCCGCTCAGATGCCCACGGGGGCTTTATTATATTCACCGCATTTTCTGAAAGGAATTTCCTCGGGCGCGCGACGGCTGGGTTTATAGTGGTCTCGTCGGTGCCGCGCCAGAAGCGCCGTGCGGATGACGCGCTGGACGAGCGGCTGTGGTCCTCGCGCTCGCGGTTCTCGAACGCGTGCTTAATGTTGCCGAACCGATTGCTCCAGTTCGCCTGGACGGTGCCGGCGGCGGTTTCGCGTTCTGCGGCCTCATTCTTTTTCATGAATGCGACAAACTTCCGGTCGTTCTCGGTTTGCGGCCGGAACTCTGGCACCTTTGGCTGCGTGGGGCTGTCGTCCTCCTCGCTGTCCAGTCGGTAGCCGGCGAGCGGTCGACCTATATCTATGGTGTTGGCACGTTTCATGCGTAATCGTTTACTATTATTTGAGAACCTATTGAGCGGTTTGGAGTCATCCTGGCTAGTGGGAGGTGCTGCAAAATTGTATGTGGGTGGAAGAGGCATATATGTGTGTTTGTCTTCACGTTTTATTTCTTTCTGCTGAACCGGAAATTCGATAGGTGCGCGTCGCGGTACGTTTTCCTTTCTATCGCTCGATGAATCTCGAGCGTGGGAGTCAAACTTGTTGGCGATTGCAGCTATGCTACTTTTAGACTCGGAAGGGCGGCGGTCCATATACGGAGGCGGTTGATGCAGTGGCTGCGAGGGATACATTGGGGCCGGAGGGAACGCGGGCTGCGGTTGATGAAGAGGCTGAGGCTGGGGCAGCTGCACCTGCCTCGGTTGGACCTGGGACTGTGGTGGTTGGGCTGGTTGTTGCGGTTGGACTAATTGTTGCACGGGCCGAGTTTGATGTGGCTTGGGTCGTTGCGTTTCAACGTCAGCCACTGAATGGCGATAAAAGTCCGGTTTACGTTGAGTGGGGGCGCGTTTTTCCACAACGACGGCGTCATTGTTAACTTGAGGGGCAACTTCGTAGCTGACAGAGTGTGCTATGGGATTGGGCCTCTGCTGGGAGGGGATAGCCTCATGGTAACTGAGCTCCTCGTCAACACTTTGTTTACGTTCAGGCGTGAGAGCTTCGTCGGTGGTGTTGACAGAGGCAGTGGAGGTGGCGCTGGAGCCGACACGGTCGCCAGGGAGAGCGAGTTGATCGTTGTCCACCAGTCTGCGCGCTTCGTCTAGTTCACCTCTGGTGACTCCGACTGTGTGTCTGGCGGTGCGGGAACGTCTCCGTGGCCGGCGCTGTCTGCACCCGTCTAATCTATCGGCAGCATCGAGGGCGTCCTCTAGTCTGTCAGCGAGGGCGAGTAAGGCTCGAGCCTGCGGATGTGCCGCCGGTGGCGCTAGAGCGGCCCGGAGCCTGGCCAGGGAGCGGCGCACATCGGCGACCACATCTGCGGGCGCAGCCCCCAGGCCGGCCAGCAGGCGCTCGCCGCCGCCGCCCAGGAGCCCCTGCAGCAGCGGTAACAGTAGAGACTCACCGCGGGCCTCGTTGCTGTCCTCTGGAGCTTCGCCGGCCGCCGCCAGCGCCTCCGTTACTGCGCTCGCGCATGCTGCAAGAGAAATAACTCTTCGTAAAATTGCTAAGAGGAAATTTGTAGGATGTTAAATATGAGAAAAGGTACAGGTAACATTAGGGGTCCTTCAAGGTCTATTTTAATTATAGAACAATGGAGTTAGTACCTTCTTGTTCAGCCATTAGAGCACGGATTCGCGCGCGCAGTCGTCGGCGTTGCTCGTAGTCCTTGCTCTCGTCCAACTGTAACATGATATTGTAATGGTTATAATAAAAATACTAGATTACTCAGTAACTCATAGAAGCTAAATTCACGCCCCGCACACTTAACCAATAAATAAATAGGTATCTAAGCCTCTTTTACAAACACCGTATCGATTTACAATAACTGTGTTGCTACTACTAACTAACCATTTTGAAGAAACCCACGATAAATAAAACTGAAAACCAACCCCTATTAAAAAAGGTGAGTAACTGAAAAAAATAACCTTCACAATTCCTTTTATCAATTTTTTTTTTTAATTTCTCTAATTATTATTTTTATTTAAGTATACTTTCACTCACAGCTACGAAAGCCGTCAGTAATCATTTTGAAGACATTACTACACAAACTTACATGTAATTCTTGTATTCCTTTCAACATAGCGATAGATTCAACAGACAAACTTAAGTTCACCGCAAGTAATCGATACACAAACCACTATAACATAATACGGTACTAATATTGACGTTTGACATGCGCGTACGCAACTCGCGTAAGTACACACTAACGCTACCGCCGGCTACTGTGTGGTACTGGTACAATTGCACCTGGGATTGTGGTTGTGGTAATAAGATACGGACTAGTACACACTGTTAGAAATGTATTTTTTTGAAGTGCAGTTTATATTTTAGACGAAAATGATGCAGATTCTGTTCTAAAGTTTATTGAACTTAAAAACTTTCCATATCCTTTCCAAAAATTTGGTTTATTTTGAATTTCCTAGTTCGAGGTTCCTTGTTCCGTCTTCCTTGCCTGAATCTGTGTTTCCGGATAGCTACTTATAACTTGGGTACAGTGAAAAGGTTAGTTCTTTTAAAAAAATATATAGAGTGAATGGTTACTTCTAGGCAAGCGTGCTCCACTATCGACCATATCGTCACTTACCAACAGGTGAGATAGTGGTCCCATAAATATCCCCCCCCCCCCCCTCTGCCCCCAAATCATCATGTCAAATTAAAAAGTCAAATGGCATATTTTGAATGAATAATCGCATGTGACCACCCTTCCCCCCCCCAATTTCAGGCTCTGCCCAGCCTAGGTAAGGTCAGTCATATTCACGTGTCCCATAAAAAAAAGTGAGGCTGGCTTGGATTGATAATAAAATAAAATGAATAGTAGTTAAACATCAGTCTGGGGACAGCCTAATATTTCTGCACGAGCGATCTAGTTGTCAATAAGTGACGTTTTGTAACCGCCGACCGGAAGTTCTCTCTCACCGGAAACAGGAAGTGACTTGCCGCTTTGTTGTTGTACGAATGACAAACCTCATTTGTTGGTAATTTGATTATTTATTTGTGCATAACCCATGTGTATTTTGAACCGACTTCAAAAAGGAGGGGGTTCTCAATTCGAGTGATATTTTTTAAATGTTTATTTCATTTTATTAAGAGCCTGTTCATATTGACGAATGATATTTAAGTAATATTGTATGTTTGTGTGTCTCCGTGGCATTATAGTACGACTCGAAATCTGCTATATTTAATACTAGCTGTCCCGGCGAACTTCGTACCGCCATATTTTTCCCGTTCCCGCTGCACCTATTTTCTCATCTTTAAACCTTCCCTGGACATCCACGAATATTTCAAGACTAAAATAAGCCAAATCGGTTCAGCCGTTCTTGAGTTATAAACTAACAACGAAAAGTGGCATTGATTTTTATATATATAGATAGATAGATATGAAGCTCAAGAGTTTGTCTGTCTGTCAGTGGAAAGACCAAACACATGTCCTGCTTTGTCTTCTGCACTGACGGCACAGAAACTCTATGTTCTTACAGAGTCGGGTGTGACACACACGTCCATAGGCCACGGTAACTACTTTCCATCAGGTGGGCCGTGTGTTTGTCTGCCACCTAAGTGGTATAAATAAAATATTACCAACAATTTCCTAGCACCAGAATCAAACACGGGACCACGGGTGTCATTTTATCTACCAAACCGATTCGTCACGGCAATAATAAAAAAAGCTATAATAACATAATAATTAATAGAACAATTGAATTTGCCTCGTATTATGACATTCGCCTATGAATCTTAATCGACAGCTGACAATGACCAGCACATGTGATGCGCCCGCGCATAGTCAATGAAAGTGATTTGTACAAACTGCGCAAGCGACAAGCGGAGAGCGATTTATATTTATTACTTCTATTTATCCGCAGAATGGACATAATAAGGAATGAGATATAGATATGGAAGTTTGAAAGCTGAACCAGTGAATGAATGTTGTGGAAAAAGTTCAAATAATGTAGAAGTAGGTCAAGAAAATAGAAAATATGGATGGAATGTGTGAAAGATGACATGGCAAGCAAGGAATTGACTGAATAGATGACATGACATTTAAAAGGAGGAGAATGACGTCATGTTGCACTGACATACACTGACCCCAAATAATTGGGACAAGGGCAGTCTATGACTTTTATTTATCTGCCGATAAAACTTGTTATGAAATAAGATTTATATTTTTTGAATAGTATTATTGATGTTGATGTACTTATCTATTCGTGATGTGATAAATGTATCCGAATTTATGTATTTGGAAGCGAGCCAGTTACATTAAATAAGAATGTTAAAACTCTGAATACAGTGGTTTAATATAAGACATTATAATAGTATTGAAGAGCTGTAGTTCACCGCAGTAAGACATGTAATTAAACCAAATTAATAGAAAGGGCATCTTTCCTCATGGAGTTGGGAGGTCAAACGGCGGTCGCTCTCAAAGACAACAGACCAATAAAAAATAAAAGGCGAACCACGGGTCTCGTAGTGGAAACTTTGGATATAACTGAGAAATCAATAGGAGGCTATGTCATCACACTCTTAGTAATTTGATCAGGGGAGGAGAATTTGCTTTCAACTTACCATCAGGCGAGGTGAAGTCATATTGACGTGTCGTTTTTTTTTCTAATTTGGGAACCAATGTCCAACCCTTCCATAAATCTTTTCTATCTCATCAGAATTTTTAACTTTATGAGAATGTATTTTATCTAGTACACTTATGACTTGTGACGGGCACTGCAGTGTGCGAGCCCGCGGTTAGTCTCGCCGGAAGTTTCTCGCGGCGACACGCACGCGAGTGCCTGCTCGTCGCGAGAAAGCCTCACTCACTAGATACTATACTTTCCATACGCTGACTTTGAGTTATTTATAGGCGTTTTGAGAGAAGATAAGTCTGCAGTCTAGGCAGAAATAAATACTAAACACATAATAGTTTTTACATTTATACTCTGAGCACAGATGTAGTAGAACCTCTATTGCTAGCAAATACGTTCTTGAGTCTAGTTGTTAATGAGTTATTCTTACAAAAACATGCTGTCGGGAATATGAAATAATGAACCCGTAGTCTACAGTGGTTATTACCGCTGTGCCACCCTACTCACCAGTATTTACTTACACATACAGCCCCCTAGAAGAATAGTGACATTGTCGTATTGTAGAATAAAATGATGAATGGTACTGACACTTATTTTGACATTTATGACAGTCATCAACGTAGGTATGTCATTTCTAACGCATTGCCACTTGTCTAGAGGAGCAAAGGTGCAATTGCGTCGCAATGCCGGATTACAACTGTCATTCCAGGACTGTCCCGCAGAGTGTAGGATGGTTGGTCATCTTAATGTAAGTCGTTTAAGTAACCGGTGCAGTAAGCAAGTCGACAGGGGACAACTTGTGAATGAAAGTCGTCCGATCGCTAACTGTATTATCGATGACTCACGCGCATCCGATTGCATATTAACTTCTCATAACATGCCTTGTAATGTTTATTTCAATATGTTTTGAAGTGTAATCATTGCATAATATTCAAAAGTTGGACCTGAATAAGATTGTATTTTTACTGACTGCTGAGGTGGTTAAGCTTATTGCGTGCAAGATGGTAAGTAGTAATCATGACCTATGAATGGTTATAGCAATTGATACGAGTATGTTAATCGCGCATTGCCATCTGTAGAAGGGTCTCTACCCTTCTACAGATTACCTTCTTCTAAAGATTAACTTATTTCCATTTTGTCATACTCCTCTGAGTATGACAAAATGGAAATAAGTTCTAAAGCATACCTATATGAAAGCATTATACCTACTATTACTTAAAGCCAAAATTCCCTAGTTGACCAGGCTCATTCGGGACGCATCGCTAATTGGCTGGTTTGTGGGAATCAGCACTGTTCCTTGAAGCGAGAGAGTTAAACATCTCTGGTTCTTTTGGAGAGGCATTCCGATTCCTGAATGATGGTGATCCATTCTGGAGTGCCATCAGGGAAGTTTTAGGCATTGCAACTTGGACATAAATGATCAGATAAAAACCCTAACTAATTTCCCAGCTTTGTTTTATTGTTTATCGTCAAAACAATTAAGCCTTCCTAGACAATGTACAATTATGATTCTGTACACTAGATAGGCCTACGTACACAATCGTATCTGCCTACCTTCCTACGCTTAACTGCCGCATTGAGTCTATTAACAGATAACTAAGTGTATAAATGTTTATGTTTTGTTAGTCCTGTGACATATCTTTGGGTTTATGTTTCCGTATGATCGTGATATCCTGGATTCGATTGCCAAATTAAGCTAACATTTTGCGTTCTTTTATTGCGTCTGGTCTCGAAGAGTGACTGGCAAATGGTAAGATTAGACATGTTTCGCTAGCATGTAAGATCAAAAATATAATTTGAGAAAAATGTCTGTAAAATTAAACCCCTAAACTTTTGGGAATTTCGATTAAGATAGGAATAATACCGAAATCAACTCGGGCAGGACTCGAACCCGCGATCTTTCCCCCTGGGAATGCTCTGACTTGATTTCCTGGTTGCCTGAACTGATTTCGGTTTTATGCTATCTTAATAGATTCTTGAATAGTTAGAATACTAAGTTAAAAACATTCAATTTAGGGGATTTAATAATCGAAAGAATAATTATTCCTTCATGGAATTATTTAAGTACCTACTTAATGGAATTATTCAGACATCTTAGTTTTGGTAGAACTAGTAACTGCAAACAATGTCAATTGATAATGGAAAAAAGAACTTACAAGTTTCCTGAGGAGTCGCTCGTCCCAGCACTGGTCGATGTCGTACTCCTGAACACTGCGGGTCTGCGAGCTGGTCACCTTCCCGCCGTTGTTGCTGCTGGTGCGAACTGTCTCCTGGAGACAAGCACACACGCACGTTAGACCCAAGAGTCAGGGCAATATAAGTAGGTCAAAAGAATGAGAACAGAATGTTGAATCAATGGCGTTTCTTAACAACATGCCTATGACGGAACCGCACAATTTTTAGATTGTTTACGTACACGAACTAAGAAGTATTTACTACACAAGTTACTATTAAATTACACGTTGTGAAACACAACACGTTGCTTGCTCATTACTCATGTATGTGTTAACCGGTTGCTACCCACGGCTCCACCGTGGAAATACTTTGCCGTAGCAGAAAAAATTTTATTTCCCGAATTAAGAATTGTTTTTTCAGGTGCAACGGTTAACTAAATCAGTGCAACGGTTTAATGGAAAGGTAGATACTTAGTTATACAAAATTATTTTTGCATTTATAGATAACTAGCTGACCCGGCGAACTTCGTACCGCCATATTTTCCGCCCGCGTGGTAATAACTCTAAATTTATCAATGTTTCTCTACAATATTATGCATGTATTATACATTTAAACTTTAAACCTTCCTCTTGAATCACTCTATCTATTAAAAAAATCGCTTCAAAATCCGTTGCGTAGTTTTGAAGATTTAAGCATACATAGGGACGGACAGACAGCGACAGCGACTTTGTTTTATAATATGTAGTGAAGTGATACTGTGATAGTGATGATGATATTGTGAGGCCAAGCCGAAAATTCTGGCAATTTTCTTTTTTTTTCTTAATGACTATTTAACGAGCTGAATAAAAATAAAGTTTTTCGTCATGATTGTAATATGGCCGACTTGTACTGGATATTATTGCGAATAATTATTCGTTTCATTTGGAATAGTGCAAGGTGAAACAAGTGGTGGGCTGTTGTCTTCTGCCTACCCCGGGAGGGAAATAGGCTTGACCGTAATAGTATGTAGTGTAAGGTCACTTTCAGTTGACCATAAGTCAATCCATTGCATCCATTGTAACATTAGTGACATCTTGCTTATCTCTAGAGCTTGTAACAATGTCTTTCAGATCAAACCCATCAACACGGTTAGTCACGAAGTCATGACATTTAACAACCATGGCAGAATTGAGTAAGGCTTACAGAACAAAACATTACACAATAGAAACGAAAACAAAACATGCAAATTGAGTCGACACAGCATTCGAGGTACCCACCTACTAAGTATACAGTTTCATCTCTTATGTTTCAAAACTTCACACAAGAATCGATTGCCTCGGTTACCCAACAGAGCTATTTTCATGTCGACGAAGATATTTTCTTTTCTATCTTGTAAAAGTGAAAATAGAAAACCTCGTTGGGAAGGTCGCCCTTCGGCGCCACTCGCCCCGGGTTTACTCGTCTGTCAGCGGATATTTACACTCGTGTTGAGAAAAGTTGAGTGATTTCATGAAATATGTTTTTAAGTGCATTCTTACTGTCGTAGTTTTAGTACTCTTAGTATTTTTGTAGTAAACATTAACTATGTGATTCTTTTCTACCATGAGACTGTGGTAGGTACCTATATGTTGCTAACGTAAAAGGGGTTAATATTCATTTTAATGAAATTTCAAAGCAATTAGTATGCTAATTATTCAAATCGGTTCATCAGACTCGCCTTATCGCACTGTATTTAGGAGAATTTAGACCCTTAACAAAAAAATTAAGTACTATGGTATGCGCGCCGGCCCCGCCCCGGGTACTTCAACTTGCTCACTTCTCTGCCTGATAGGAAAAAGTGAAAAAGACTCAGGTGGGATTCAAACCGCCAACCAGTCACTTACAACGGATTGCTGTGACTACTAAGCTACCAAGTCATGCTTCGTGTGCTCCAAAATGTATTTCGTGGCTCATCGCCACAGGGTCAAGTAGCATGCTAATTACAAAACGAATTATCCTATGTGGACGTTTTAAAAAGCATAACGCCTCATAACGCTTTGTGAACTCTTTTTTAGAATCCATGAGCGTCTTTCTGCTTTGAATGTAATAGTTGTACCTAAATACCTAAGGTTAAAAAATGTTACTATTACTCAAGCTACCAATCAATATCAATCCCTGTAGACTTTGATTTGAAGATAAAAGGAAATACGCTTTTAACTCTTCATCATTTAACAAAACATAAATTAGAGCGTCATATATTCAATTAAAGCTAGTTTTCAGACATTTTATTGATACTAACACTCCAGAAAAGTCATCTACGATCTATTTCCTCGCCGTGAAAATTATTCAACTTTATTTTATGAGGAAATGTGAAGTCAGTGGTTTATTTTGTTTCTTGTTACGCAAAAAAGCAGCTGTTGCGAAATTTCTCAATAAATAACTTTGCTTTCACAATAAAATTCATTGATGGTGTGCTAATAGTGGCGGGCGGAGGAAAGCGCGGGAAATGCGAGAATGCTCTCTGGTCAAGGCGGCTCACTTGCCACTTGCCAGCTTCAGTTTATAAACACACTTCTTGACCTTGAATCAGTAGTTTTTAAATAGGGTTGCCATTTTTTGAGAACGACATTTTCATGTTTGATTATAACTAGAGCTATTAGTAAACGGAATCTTGATTTTTTATACCATTTAGGTCGCAGACAAGCACATGACCCACCTGATGGAAAGTGGTTACAGTGGCGTATGGACGACTGCAACACCAGGGGAGTCATACTCGTGCTGCCGATCCTTTAAGAACAGAGAAATTCAGAGCCGTCAGCGAAGAAGGCAAGCAGGACAACCTTTTGGTCTTTCCACTGACAGGACAAACCTCTCCAGTGAGCTTTGGCTACTCTACTCACTGCCGGAAACACAACACGAGGTTATTATACCAGTGGTATTCTGCAGGGCGTAGGTGCTGCCCCAGTCGGACTGCTCGATTGGGGCTGAAATACCGTCGTGTCCTACGTCCTCCAAATGGCAATTTCATAGTATATTTTCTTTTATGTCTATAAATTCTGACAGGAGCTCTCCATATTTGCTTTTTGTCCACATCTACACCAATAATCCTACAATTAAGTTAATTAAATATGTAAGTAATATAATTTTTATATTAGATAGATAGATAGATAGATAATTCTTTATTGCACACCATTTTTATCACATATATTATTTTACACAGATACAGATAAAGTAAAATGTACAATGTACTTGTAATTAATTTTCAAGTACCTATCTAAAATCATAACGCTTAGAAATCAAAATGCGCCCTCCAATAAACTGTAATAAGTGCGTATAATATCATTTTTGATTACCAATAAAATTAAAAATAGAAAGAACAAAACATACATCTCGACAGTATACAAACAAAAACTGTATAATAACAAGTCATTACAAGTAATTAGAGACAACAGTGGACAGTGAATCACTTTGACAGCCCTACTGACTACTGCGGCAGTATTTTGGTCTCGCGGGCAGTTGTAGCTATTCTCAGAGATAACTCAATAAGACACGACAGTGCTATATCGCTACGATTTTTCTTGATATTAACTAACGAATATTTTAGTTAACATGAAAGAGAATGATACAATGTTGGTGATATTTTGATGTGTTTAGTATTTAGAATAATTAAGTACTTAATATAATATAGGCAATAGGCATAGCTATGCCAGGATCGTAGCAACTGGAAAGACGTTTCTCTGTCTTTGCCGATGGGAAATGCCGTGACTATATTATGTTTTTATGTTAAATTATTGATCTATTGAAAAAAGGGCAGGTCAGAAGGACTCGAAACCGACCAACTTATTTAGAAAGGTAATTAAGAGAATATGATAAACGGGGTAGCACTCCTGTCTCCCGTCCTCTAAAGTCTAAGAACCCGAACGCGATGCAGAATTCTGTCTCTAACATCGAAGGGAAGGCGGACACTGCAATGGGCGGGAATTGAACCTGTAACATCTGATGTCCGACCTACGATTGCTCTACAACCACAATGGACAGCAAAAAATGTAACTATACCTAAATACTGTACTAATACTAAAACTGAAGAGGTTGTTTGAAGACGCAAATTTCTGGAGCCACCTGCGATTTGTACCATTATTTTTGTATTGATTGCAAAGTTCATGTGGTAGGTTCAAGAGAGACCTTATTCTAGCGGTTGCCAGGATAGAACTGAGTACTGCGAGTGAAACCGCGGGGTACAGCGAGTGTAATATATTTGTTTATTAGTATTACTCTTCCAGTAGTATTTATTTACATGTTGCGGTGGCGGGCGCGGCTCCAACACGGAACTTGTTCATAATATTAATGTTACGATGCAGCTTTCCTTCAGGGCGATACACGCCCGAGTATATGTATGTATAAACTATATTAATAGATGCAATATCATGATACAGCGTCTTGATATATTCGTTTTGATATACTGATAACAGATGTTAGTTCAGCTCCAGTTGTTTCCGACTGCGCTGAAGCCAAGAGTTGAGGGTTATACTGATGATTGATGGCGCTTGGTGGAACTAGTTACACATTTTGAATATAGCACTGGTATTTTTCCACAATATGCAAAGAAAAGAGGGTTATACCTTGCAATCGAATGTATTATCATATACAGTACTTGAGGTGTAAGGTTTGACGACACTAGTTTCCATAGCTATAATTATTCTCGTAGCGATTCCCAGATTGCCTTTAAAGCTAGAGGTCCTGCAGCTTCAAAATGCAAACTCTAAGCTTAGTGATTTTTGCTTGGTGTCGGCTTTTCCGGAAGCGTCTGCCTCCCTCCCAACCCTGAGTTCTCTTTCTCCTCGGTGTTCAGTTCTGTTCTTAGTAGGATCTGTTGCATCTGGTGTACCGACTTGCAAATGGGGTTGTCGTCGACCTCAAGGAAGTTGGTAGGGCTCTATACAGACCACCCACATTCTAAGGACACCTCCTGTTGATTTTATATACCGTGTTTACACCCCATTTCCGTCCATCTCGGCGAGTTGATACAGTCTGTCATGCGTCTGCATCAACAAACACTGTTCTCGGTAACTGGTCATCTATATTGGGCTGATGAGTCAGATGTCTTTTGCGGGTATGTCCCGTATCTCTTGTTGCATTCCGCACTCGAGGTGGGCTCGGGTTCGAGTCTAATTCAAGCACAATGTTGCGTGGCCTTGTCGGGGAATGCAAAGAACTAATGGCTTGAAATTCTTGCAATGTTTTGGTTGTTGCAATGTGAGTTTAAATGAATTGAAAGATCTCTCTCCCTGGACTTTACAGGCCCAAGCCAACCTAAAATGCAAATTGAAAGAAATTTTGAAGCATTTTTTATGCTGACTATTCATTTGAATAATCAGCAAAAAAAATGTAAAAAGTTTAAATTTCGATTTAGAAAGAGAAAAGAGAATCGACCTCGGGCGGGAGTCGAACCCGCGATCTTTCCCTTACAGCGGGAAATGCTAAAATGCAAGGCTTGCCATCAGACCTCTGGTACAAGCTTTGGTTTCAGGGTTGGGGGTGAGAGAGCGGTCGCTCCCATAAAAGCCAACCAAACTAAATCTGGTAAAGGAAGAGTGGAGAGCGGATCCCGGGCTCCGAATTACAACCTTTGGGTGCAACCGGAATTGGTATTTCAATTAGACGTACACGATTTGGGGGGGGAGGGGGGAGGAGGGGTCATAACTCCTGTGACTGTGACCGCCACCCCTTCGGACCACACATGGAGTATATTTACGTATAATTCGCAATTAACCAACACAATGCCACTACAAAATACACCAGTGTTATTTATAGGCATCCATCATTTGAATATCAAGTCATCGACCATCTGATTGACAGGCGCAAGCCGACGATCGCATTCGTGGGCGTCCGTTGACATGCTCACTGCTGATGTGAGTCATCAGTCGCCAGTGCCAATACGCGGGGTGGTGATCTACTTTGATGTGCCCAGACTGCCTGAGGCGCCGAGCAAATTATACGGATGTATGAGATTGAGGTTTTCTATCTGCCGTGCTGAAAAAGTTGTGCGGCTTATTTGTTTATATAATGTAGTTTAGTGGTAGCATTGAAACTGCGAGCGGGAGGTCGCGAGTTCTATGGACTCAATCCGAACACAAGGAATTTAGCTGAAATAGTTGGAAAGGGGACTCTTTTGTCCGCACTTAGCCTCCTTTTTGAGCCATTGTGCGTGGAGCTGAAATAGTTATCGGGTATGAAATTTAATTTCGTTTACTTTAAAATGTAGGGGTTACGATTCGGTGTAAACTAAATGATCCTAGATCGTGCAATAAACAGTCTCACACAATATCAACCGTTATTGCATTCTGCTAAGTGTAAAATTATGGTATTTTGAAAATTTATTAGTGTTCAGACTGTTCAGTGTTCAGCTATTTCAGTGACCGATGTTTTGCTACAACCGCCAGGCTACGTGGGTAACAAATACCTGGTTATTCCACCGGTGCCGGCTCCCAATAGGAGAAGTAGAATCAAAAGTTATGACTTGCGGCTTCTAAGACCGCAAGTCAAAACTTTTGGTGACAAAGTGACATGCGTGCCAAAAGCCTCACTGCTAGAGATGCCCAAGAACGTGCAAAGTGAAGAAATAAAAGCCAGGAGGCAGATCTCTGGAAGAAGGATGTAATCAGGACAGAACACTGAGTTGCGAGGATGAAGAGCAACTTCTATGACCTTTAACAAAGCTTATCGTACTAAAGTATCACAATGCAGGTGGCTCCACAGGGAGACAATGATTGGATCAAATCGAGCACGATAGCATTAATAATAGTAACGCGTTATATTTCAGAAGATCAGTGGGCCGCATATTTGGCAGGTCGCGCTGACGCCAGCGCGTGCGCTATGTAAAAATAACGTGATATGCGCCCGCGCCGCTTCCACATGCTTGAGTGGATACGGGATACTACTACTGGAAAACTTGTTGTAGATTATTATAAGGAGATGTTAGCATAAGTAGCTCCATGATGAGACGAAAAATATGTAGACATTAAGGTTAAGAACTAGACTATCTTGGTGGTGCTGCTGTATAAGAAGTTCCAGGTACGACTTTCGGAAAAGTGTTATTAGGAATTTTTTTGCAGTTTCGCGTAGTAGTAGTTCCAACTATTAGGTAATCTGTGTTAGTTATTAGTAGCATATCATAGAGTAGCATTGGTCGGGGGCACCGTTTATTGGTAATGTAATGCTCACTGTAAATGGAAACTTTGCCATCGTAATATTCTAATTGGGATATTAAAATAATATTCAATCAATTCATTAAATTATCTTATCGCCGAGGTTGGTAGAAGGTTTAATCGATGTAATGGTTCGTGATTTCCTTCTCTCGCAGTGATATCGTTCGCTTAGTTTTCCGTTAGTCGCCTCTTACGGCACCTTTCGGATGAGATGCAGTGGTAATACCTACATGTATTGTTTCTCCGTCACCATAATACCGACAAAAAGTAATTCTGATTATGTGATGCTTTTCCTTCGAAAAATTGCGTACAGATCATCCAAAAAACGTAATAACAGCACATACGAATTTTATTAGTAACCGTTCATATAACACCGTAATTTTCCTTATAAGGAGACTATAATATTTAAAAAATAAATTCATTTTAACAAAAAAGTTTAACCGACTTCAAGAAACGAAAAAGAGGCACTGAAAATCGAAAAATAACTTAATTTACAGACTTACTGATTTATTAGAAGTCGGTGCTTAGCCCAAGAGGCCATATTTCAATTGATTGCATCATAGTAGTTCAGACACAACAAACAAAGTTGGCAGGCACCGACTTCTAATAAATCAGTAAGTCTGTAAATTAAGTTATTTTTCGATTTTCAGTGCCTCTTTTTCGTTTCTTGAAGTCGGTTAAACTTTTTTGTTAAAATGAATTTATTTTTCTCTTTTTAGTGAGTTTGTACAGTCTCACGACTGTACATCGCATGTATAGTGACCTGACTGTACATGCGCTGCTGACGCTGCACTACAGACCGAACCGGCGACCGAAATTAATATAAGACTATCTCAAAAGTATACCAAAGCGAATACAAAAAGAATTTTTTAAATCAATGCATATGCACCGGAAATACAGTTGAATATTCTGAACACTTCTGCGTACCCCTTCAAAGGCCTCAGGCGTGATGTTATGATGTGTAATGGCAGAAACATTGCAATAATATGCGATTGCAGCAATCGCGGCTGATTTCCTGGTACTTTTTGAAGAGTTCCTTGGTCTTATCTCGGAAACCCATCATCAGATCTTTACGAAATTTAAATGGGACCACTTCGGAATAATCTACTTACGAACAGAAAAAGAATTTTCAAAATCCGTCCAGAATTGGCTTCACAATCGCGTAACAAACATACAAAAAAAAAATAAAAAAAAAAAAAATTGCGTACGAATTGAGAACCTCCTTTTTTGAAGTCGGTTAAAAAGAAAGTCCGTAATCTGTGTAATTATTGACAAGAAGATGTTAATCTCGAAACTTATGTGGTAATAACCAGAGACGATAAAGTGAACGATATACACGAAACAAAAACATTTTGTACGAGAATTTAATAAAACTTGGTAAGTAATACTTGACTTTTGCGAACTCTCTTGTAAAAGATTATGCTATTTCCAATTTTCAATATTACCGTACTATTCGTTGCCTACAACTCTACCCGTCATGGAAGTACCTACCCAGGGGGCCCATGACTTGCCCCATCCCTTAAAGAATGCTGGGTACGCCCTGATCCAAGTGGTATACCTACTAATCTATTCCCCATGGCCCATAGGAACCTGTTCCCGTGATAAATAGCTTATGTGGTGTTCCTGGTTACATTTTACATAAGTATGTGCAAAATTTCAGTCAAGTTCATCTCTCCGTTTTATAGTTATAAAAAAAAAATCAATCATTTTCGCTTATCAGTGTTTATCCGCATTCTAAAACCCATAATACAAGTTAGTTATATTAGGTTTACTGTATTTAGTCCTGCGTAGGATCTCCTAGAATATTCATTTCTTTGTCTTTTGATGACTTGATGAAGCGAACTGCTTGGACTTAACCACGCTCAGTTAAATTAATAAGTATGTGCATGTATGGAGAAAATATCTGTGATTATAATCATCTGGTTTCTAGTCCATTTACGGAGGCACTGAATACTCATAACTTCACCGTAGCAGAGAGTGTTGAAAAAGATTCACGCGATGCGCGGTGGTGCGTTACGCGCTCGGTTACTAGGTGCGCGCGCGCCGAAGACAGCGCGTGATATATAATATCAAGTGGATATTGTTACGTTGAGTACAGTATAATATGTAGGTATATTAGATATGGATATGTAAGACACATTTAAGAACACTCATATTAGAGTGGCATAGGCCTATGTTTTGTAAAACCCATTGTGAAGCCAAATTGATGGGATTTCGGTAAGGAAGGTGTAGATGGATTGACCATAATTAGAGTCTCTTTAATTATAAGAAATCAGGTGAACTTTCGATTAAACATAAGGAAAATAAAATATAATTGCTCCAGTGTGATAAGAACCTCCTCTTTTTAGCGGTGGTTTAGAAGACAACAAAGTATTTAAAACCAAAAAGTAATTAAATAAGGATCCGATAAACTAAATGAAATTGAAACCGAACGTGAAAACTGTAGGTACCTATACCGATCAACAGGAAAAGAATGATCGATAGTGTGCCAATAAAAACTAAACAAGTTTGTGTCAAGTAATTCGCGGAGAAAGTGACGGATGGCGGAAAATATCGATCGATACCTTTTGTGTTACACTATTACGAAATGTAACGAGGTGACAAGGTAGCTGCATAATATTTTCGTTCGAATGATGCCAGCTAATACTAATATTATTATGCTACTGACTACGAAATTAGACAGAAGAGGGCCATACCGCTTAGGACCAGTGTAACTTGAGTGAGTGATAAACAGGGCGTTATTGTCAGACGAAAAAAAGTTCAATCTTGAGTACAAATAGTAGCAAGTAACAAAGACATTAGACTAAACAAATCAGCGACTTATAAACATCAGAATTAAATATACAACAGAGAATATGAAAACGTTGAACGAGCTGTTGGCATACGTTCACAATTCGACAATATTTTAGTGAATCCATACTATCATTTTGTTTGTGAGAGGACTGCTGCTAGTGGAAATTGGTATAATTTAGTCTAAATTACCAACAATCTTTTTGTTGTAATGTTTGTTTTTGTATCAAGGTTGATGAACTTCGGCTTTGAAATATTAGTGTACTAGTATTTTGTCTGCTACTTCTATTACTATTGTCATGGTCTTTACTATGGCTGCTTCAGTTAACGTGTCATTGGGGGGAACGGAAGCTGGGAGAGAACCGAGACGATTTAATAGCGTATTCTGTGAGAGCCTATCATCAAGAGACATATAAAGTCACTAGCGGACCCGGCGAGCTTCGTACCTTCATATTTTCTGATCCCGTTCCCGCTGTATATCTCTAAATTTATCAGTGTTTCTTTACAATATTATGCATGTATTATACATATAAACCTTCCTCTTGAATCACTCTATCTATTAAAAAAAACCGCTTTAAAATCTGTTGCGTAGTTTTGAAGATTTAAGCATACATAGGGACGGACAGACAGCGACAGCGACTTTGTTTTATAATATGTAGTGATTAACTAACGACGAAGAAGTACTGTTGAGTATAGAAAAGTGATATTTACTAAAGGTGCATGAACGAGGGTGCACCCTCATTGATGTTCCTCACTAACAGGACATATTTTCATAATTTACAATACATAGTCATGTCCTCATGCCACACTTTGTCAGCATCCACTCACACAGAGTAGTTTTATTTGATCGTAAACAACATACGACGTACCTGTTTACCAAAACTTATGCTTCGACGCAAAAGATGTCACTTGCGTGTAGCAGAGATGAAAACGAGAGAGAAACAAAGGAACGAGGAGAAATTAAGATGACGCGGGCACGTCTGGTACGCTAAAAAAAGCTGCTACTTGCTACTTGGTGTTGGTATTGAGTGAGAGGATTGACAATCGAGCCATCCCATCCATGCTAGGGCAGGGCAATATATGGAATAAGACCTTATTGGTTTTGCACTAAATAAGAACAATGCTTAGAACCAATTTGGAAATATAATCAGCATGATACCAGTTGACAGAAATTGCTGGCAATTTTTTTAATGGAAGTGCTTTTGTGCCGTTTTCGCGTAATCGGTGTTCCACTTCAATTACAATGCTTTGTGGTGCCTATCAACGTGAATATTTAGTAGATATGCAAGTCCTCTGAAGCCTGAACCGATGCTCACCACCGTGAATGATTTATATACATATGTATCTATGTTAGGAATGCGTCTGTACGTAATTGTTTGTTGGGTTACATTGTTAACGAACACGTGAACTATGTTGTAACCGGCGCGTAACGTTT
Source organism: Eilema depressum (assembly GCA_914767945.1). Lineage (NCBI taxonomy): Eukaryota > Metazoa > Arthropoda > Insecta > Lepidoptera > Erebidae > Eilema > Eilema depressum. Next base: position 21,254,079 of record OU612024.1, read on the forward strand.
GGCTAATTTGTGAGTTGTTCTAAAGTATGCCGTGTAATGTTTAGCAGTTGTAGGCTGGTGTAACCACTCACTGTTTGCCACTGTTCTCAATTGTTATGAGGATACTTTTCAAAAAGGACCGTTACGTGCTACCGAAGAATGAGAAACCTGTCAAACTATTGACGAGTATTAGTCAGATATGCTTCTCAAGAAGCGAGAGAAACGTGCTGTTAAACGGTTGAAGTCGACAGCAATATAATTAATTAGCCCAGCATTTGTAGGACTGATATTGTAGACAACGGTATCGAACAGGGGAGGAAATCTCTCTGAGTGATAGCGAGCAGGCCCTCTAGACAAGTGGCAATTCGTTGCTCGGCGTATGATGGAATAGAATGACAAATGTATAGGATTTGACGTTTTTGACATTCGTTGACGCCTGTCATATACGTCAAATCCCATACATTTGGCATTCTATTCCATCATACGCCGAGCAACGAATTGCCACTTGTCTAGAGGGGCAGGGCAGCTTTTTACCTGATTGACAGATTAGAGGAGGCAGTTCGCAAGTTTCTAAAGGGTATTTGTTTGTTTCATAGGACGAGATGCGCATGATGGTAATCCAAGTCTGAACGCGGAAGGCTAAGGATCATGTGGTGGACATTGGGAGAGTCCCTTGTCCAGTCGCGAGTCGTGCACTGATCGGCTGACTGTATGTTTGAATCTTTCAATTAAATTGTATGGTCACTTTCAGACAACCGAACTAGGTTAATTCTGGACACATAAAGTACTGATGACAATATAATCATTCAAAATATATAAAGGAATTATATAAATGTCCACAGAAAAAATATATAATTACATCAATTCTGTCCGAATTGACGCAATTATATATTTTTTTCTGTGGATGTAATCGCAAATTGGATTCAGCTGTTAGATAATATCTTAATGCGAACGACAACGCGCTATTATTTTAAGACTAAAAGCAAACGTGGTATACCTATTATTATATTCTACACATTCACATTGAAGAAAATCAACTATCATTATTCAAAAGTTAACTTTACCCAGGTATTAATAAGGTATATAATTCTGTTATAGATAGAAACAGAATTATCTCTACGCTACATTATGGTTCCTGTCATTGATTGTCCGCAACAGTTCACATATCCTGTAGAAAGTACATCCTAATAAAAAACTACATAATATTATGAATTGTCGGTACTGCACTACTGCCGGACTAGACCAGTGTCACTTTTTAAGCAAAAAAAGGAGGTAAACAGTGTCGGTTTCAATTTAGAGCGGTATCTCCGGCAACTGGGGATATACTTCCGTCCAAAGTGGCTTTCCTTTCTGCCCCCCTTCCCCTAGACAAGTGACAATTGATTAGCCGGCGTATTATCGAATAGGCTGATGAATGTATGGGATTTGCGGTATATCACAATCGTCAACGTATGTCAGAAACGTCAAATACCCGATTATGACAACAGGTTCACCACGTGTTCCGTAAGGAAATATGGAAAGCATAGCAAAATATAGGTAAATACACCTCTGACTACCTGTTCTGATATATTTGACGTGAATATATATTGTGCATATAAAATAAACATCGAGAAAACAATGCTCAAAATCATGCGTCGAGAGTCTTACTAAAAATACAATTGACCAAAAACGAGCAAAGCGTGTGCGCAGCGTGCCTTCATTGATCTCGTGCCAAATTGCGCGTCTACGACAAGCTAATGACCTTCCATCTTGCTTCCCCCTTCTCTATATATGGAACGACACAATGTTCTCAAAAAATGACCATGATCTCAATAAATTACCACATAATAAATACGGTATTGCAGGGTGTACCAGCTTGTATGAAAACAATTATGAAAGTAGAAGAAGCGAAAGATGTACTTATGCCAGGATCGTAGCAAGTGGAAAACTGTGGTCTCTGCCTACCCCACTGGGAAAGAGGTGTGACTGTATGTATGTATTACTGTATTATAAAGATAATAAATAGGAAGTCAATCCAGGGATATTAAACATTTGCCAATAAAAACCACAAAAAAATAAGCACAGACGACGACGACGAAAGAAAACTCGAAATTAATCCATGTACTTACCAAACCGACTGGTCGGCGTGGAAACAGTAGGCCAAAGCCTCTCAACATTGGGAAGGTTCCATGTCCAGTAGTGGACTGCAATAGGCTAATTTTAATTGACAATAAATATTTACGAATTGAATATTTGTTCGCCTAGACAACTGCTAATCTAACTCTTATGAAATTACATACACACTCACTGACGCAATTGAAAAGGCATACCCTATCAGTTATGGGATAAATATAGGTCTGTACCATACAATTATTCTGTAGAATATTGGCGGTAGTGAAGAGGAAACATTTTAATAAATCACTGTATTTACGGTATTACAGATAATGGCCACTTTCTATAACAACAACCAGAGAGTTTGGTCCGCGTCTCACACCGCCATGTTGGCAGATGCGCGGGCGCACCACGTGCGGTGACTAGTCAAACGCACAGCTACGTCACACGCGGATATTTCTGGACGAACAAAGACATAAACATACATTACTAGGGAAAATGGAAAGGGAATGATCCAGCGATTGTTGGCGAGAGGCAGATTTTCGGGGAAACTAACTTTTCTTTGGCAGAGAAAACACATTTCTGTGAAAGTGGAAAATGACTTGTTTGTTTTCAATTGATTTTTTATACTTTTTTGAGAAGATGTTCCTAATTATTGTCACACACTATTTTTTTAAAGAACGCTAGTAGTAAAATTAAAAAACTATAGGTACTTATAAAAATAATTTCTAATTTTGGGATTATTTTGAATTGGCTTCAATTCGAAGGATTTTAAGAAAAATTTAGGCTAGTTCGATTTAATTAACTAATATAATATAAATCCGAAAACTAGACACCAAGGGTCTAGTTTTCGGATTTATTCATCCAAAGATCGATTGTCAATTATATTTTTTTAAACTGGTCAACTGTTTAGTACCACGTTTCTTGACGCTACCTTCCATTACCCCGTGAAAGGAAAAATTACAATAAATTAATTTGAATTTTGAATTTTAAAGGTGCTGCCGTTGACGGCAAAAGCAGTAAAAGCAATAGATAATGTACAGACGCATTTTAAAGCGCTTTCAGCCATACACATATTATTTGAAGATTATTCCACATAATCAAATTACTCCCAAAGGTCAGTCAGAGCACCCCACGCTATAATCCGAGTTAATCCGATACTCTTATGTCAGCGTAACCCAGTTTGCCGATACACGCCAGCTTTAAATAGCACACAGTTCCCGGTTCTCCTGACATTATACCAGGCATCACCTGGTATGATACTTGGTATCCATTAATTAGTCGATTGACCCACTCATCTTGGCGCACGCCGAGGCCTATAGTTAGCGAGGTGAATGCCCGAATAGGTAGTCGAATTATTGACCTATGGGCTGCGAACAAGGTGGATGTGGAACCGCGATATTGCAAGGTGACTGTTAAAGGTTCAGCTGGGTACGCAAACAGTCGTACGAATCTTATGTCATTCCCGTAAAGCCCGTTTATTAATTCTAGATAGTAACAATTTGGTGCGCTAGTTAGTTCACTCATATTGGGAATAACTTATTTTGTAGCTATTTTACCATCGTACAAAATTGATATCGTGCAAAACTAAATTGCCAACTATTCAGAAGTAACCAGTGCTGGTCTGAGTTGGAGGATATTCAGTGCCTCGAACACGAAACATATTCGAATTCGTAACGTACTTCGTACTGTGAACCTGTGTATCTGAAGCCGGCCAATCGCAATGCTCCGTTCTCTCGATATGTTCTAGATATAAATTTGAATGCTGCAGTGGGCACTGATGCATTCCCGTTAGGGTAGTATAATGGCAACAGAAGATCTATCTAAGACGCCTGCAATGCATAGATTCTTAAAGGACATCCAGTAAAATCTAGAGACAAGAATGTTGAAACTCGCTTCAGCATCCGCTTTACTTCCCAACCAACTCCGCTACCTTACTGCTATTTGGCAAGAGACACAATCTTTGATCCATTCAATATCAGCTCGCGTAATGGATAGCTCAATAATGTCAATTTGTAACACATTTTACTGTAACGCATTCCGTGGTGGTGAGCACGAACGTGCAATATATGTAATATAAATAATACTATTGCACGTTGTGTCATCACTATGTGTTATGTTGCTAGTATTATTTCAACCTTGTCCAAGTACCTATCACCTAAACGAGGGCATTATGAAGTAGTTCAAATTATTATCAAACAATTGCCTAATCCAGGCCTAATGCCGTAGACACAGAATGACCACATAATGAAATACCTACCAAGAAATACTCGCTAGGGTGAGTCTACTTTGAATGGCTTGTTTTTACACATCTTACAAGCGATTTTCATTGAGTCTGACTTCAGACATCTCACAAATTTACACATCTCTTCAGTACAAAGCCTATGGATCTTGCCAAAAGATGTAAATTATACATGATCATATAAAAACAACGAAAGTTTAACTTGTCATGTTGTCTTGATATACGTTGTGAATGAATGTCGTGTATCGACCGTGTCGACCGGACACATAAACTTATATTTGAACAGCAAAACAATGCAATGAACGCATTAATTACTTTTACTGACAAAGAATGTTGCGAGTTGACGTTAATAGAATCTGTCATCTAATAATAGGACATTATTATCAGGAGCAAAGTGTAAATTTGCCTACCCTAATTAAAATTATTTGGGGTCGGTCCTTCCTACCTATATTCTCTTTCACGTAGTCCATGCACCTTTTATTTGAGCCCAACTTTGCTCTTAAGGCATACCTATTCAAACTTTTGATTGAACCTTTCTGAGTGACATTTCTTAGTCACTGAAATCAGAAAATTAATATCTACAAACGCCAACGGGTCGTGTCCTAAGGTTAATGTTATTATAAAATATCTTTACGTATCCTGATGCAGGTTTTTTTATGCTACTTAGGTCGCAGAGAAGCACACGGCAGGTTTCGAAGTAGTTACTTATATAACTTTGTGTTCTTGATACTTTCTACTCTAGAAGTGTTAATCTTGGATAGCATTTTCATGAATCATGCTATGTCAGGACGTTTTTCAGTTCCTACGCAGCATGCATTTCAGCAATTCCTTTATTCACATCTATATTTCATTCTTGAATATTGTTTCTTTCTTCTTCTTTATGTTTACAACAGTTAACTACGTCATCACCATTTTTAGAACTTTCTTGAGTATTCTTAATGTTTTCTTCTTTGTCAGTCTAGTGTCTTTGTTCTCCAGTATTGTCGTTTGTATATTTGGTCTTTTTGTCTTTGTGGTAGGTTTCCCGTGGAATTAGATTCAGTGTTTCCATATTTATCGTGATCATGTTATATTTAATCAGGTTACTGACTGTTGAAACGTAAAAAGTATCCGCAAAGGTACTTGACAGGAAAATCATTGGAAGTTCATGAGGACTTTTTCTCTTCTAAAAAATCGATGTCACATAAGGTGTTGGTCTAATCATATTCTGTCCTCCGTGATGTTGGTCTATCAAACATCGATACCTATATAATGCATCTACGAAATATACTCGTACCACTATTTGTAAAACGTAATGACTGATGCAGTCGCGTCAATTCTCGTAATAATTGACTAGGCACTTAACGCTCGAATCTCTTCGCGTGTAGCTTCAATTAATTGAATGTACAAATGTACATCTCAAAAGGCGCACATAATGAATAGAAGTGACAATATTGCGTAATACAAGAAAGTGCGCGGTCTCCCTGATATTATGCCATGTGAGAATTAAAAAGTGCTTATCATCGTTCGAGGACTTGTGTGACTTTCAATATCAGTTATTATTTGTTTTAGATGTTAGCCACTACTACGAAGGCAGTTCTTGCGATTCAAATGCAACATACTGACACTGCAATTCTATAGTAATAAATGGAAGATCGATGCTTATTCAGTAATAGTCAAACACTGAAAGAGACATCCAAGTACGTAGTGCTTGGATTTCTCTTAGCACATTATAGGAAGCAAGAAAAAGTAAGATGCAAATGCAGTTAAACGTCGTGCAATTATCAAAACAATTCTATTGGAAAAGGTCACCAGGCCCGGCAATAGACATACAACAGTCTTTTACTAACTTTTGTTTTGCCTATTTGCAGTTGCTTAAAAAATATCTACAGGAACGGAAAACTGAAAGTCCCACAATTATTTTTGCAAAGATAAGGCATCATACTGTAGACAGATAATATTATATGCTTACTTTTAATACAGCTACTAGAGACAAGATGTATATGTAATGACACAACATTATTGTGAAAACAGTAATTCGATATAATCGCAGGATAAAGCTTCGGACAGACGGGTTGCAGTTTGTATTTTTCACTACAAACCAAATCAAGAAAGTGCTTTTTTCGTCAATAGAATACGAAGTTAGAAATTAAGCTCTATATACGGCAATAAGCTTCCCTGTTATCTACTCTTTTAGGGCAATATCAGCGGATAACCGAATCAGATTTTATTCAGATTAGGTTAAACTAAGCATTCATATAAGTATACCTAGCTAACAACTACCGATTTGAATTTCAACATTTAAAAAGGTGTAATAGATTCCTTAATTTCTGATTTCGTGTGAACAAACCTTTATCACGAAAAGATTATGTAGTTAGTTACAGCAAGTGTATCATTTGTTTGGCCTTCCTGCCGCGTGTTGCGGCGAATAGCGGGTCCAGACCACATATTGTGATACCCTGTAGTTTGTTCTCAACAAGATTGGCACCAATCATTTGCGGGAGAAATTGTATAATGACGAATCATCTGTTGAGTTGTTCGCCAGTGAAACTTTAGATTGTGTCTGTGGAAAGTGTAATTTGTTGTGGAAAACGATAGGAGTAAATAATAAAAACTCTATAAGGCTGGATTTCGAACATCCATCCAGTAACACTGTGATGACCAGATGCGACTTGCGATTGCGGTAATAAGTGTTAGCAATGTAATCGAATAACAGTTAACATGATGGAAATTTTATTCCGAAACAGTAACACTGTAACACGTTTGGGTGTTAGGTAGGGTCCAAACTAGCGTTTTGGCTACTTTTGCACTTCTCTCTTGTATATCATCAATTTATGGATGAAGGTCCAGTGGTGTTTTTATATAACTAGATTATATGGAGGACCAATTTAAACTGTCATCAGCTATTTTGGCAATTAGGGAGCCTGTTTTTTACATGTCTAAAGTGAGCAACTCAGCTAAAAGGCCGTAAACTGGCGAACTGCGATGTAAATGCGTTCAACTGCTTATTGAATTAAACTCGATTTAATGACAGTTTCTATTTTATTGGTTAAATCTGGTTAAGTTTTCGATGATAATATAAACGGAACCCACTCCGCTTGCATTTGAACCTTGACTTTCGATCGATTAGTATTGCGGTCCTTTATTGCTGATATCAATATATCCACTTATCATTCTAAGGGCTTTTAGAGGTGGGTATGTATATCTGCAAACTACTAGTCAAATTCTAAATTATGAACTTTATTTGTATAACTAGCGTAGTGTCGCAAGTTTGACCTCCGTTTGACGCGCGTTTGACAGGTGACATTGTGTATGACATGACAGGCCAACCCACTTGTAACGAGTAGGTCGTTCAGTTTTTCAGGTATTTGGAGTGAGTCATAATATTATTTGAAAGGTTTTAAGTGTATGATGAATATTATATATTTCATATTGTTTTTTTACCATATAATTCAACAACCTGTATAGTATCCAATGTGTCTCTTTACGACATACAGGTTGTTTGTTTTTTGAACTGCGAGAAATTAGATGGAGGTATTTTTTGTCCGTGTATGAAACATTATCAAGTTTGATAGATTTTGTGTCAGTACCTGCACCTACGTATATATTATGGGGTGTACGTAAGTATTCTGGATAAGTAAATAAGTGTTTTATCTATTTTTGACATGTCGGGAATTTGTTTCGCAAATTCTTAGCTGCTAGATAATTGCCTAGATATCTATTCATGACATACATGATGTTGTCTTTATTGTAATAACAAGTTGAGAAGCTTTGTATCAGTTTGTGATTTAGATAGGGCATTATGTTCCGAATTCATCCATAACTTTTAATAGCTAATTGAAGTGTGAGTGCTACACCACTTTCAGGTTTAGGAGGCATTTTATATGCGTAGCATTAAAGATAAAGTTACCTATATAGAAAGGAGGAACTCTCACAGTTGTGGGCCACAAGTCAATGACCTATTTAATAGCCCTAACCTATATAGAACATGACTGCATTTAGTGCGCAGATGTTTATAATCTCCCCGATTTACGACGTAGAAGCCATATTTACTTGAGATCAATCTCCCCTCCCCTGGGTCTCTCTGGGTCAACAGCAGTTCAAAAACATCAGTCATGCATGACGTACAGACCGAATGATGGACGAATGAGAAAGATCCAAATTCAAAATTATAAAATATCATTCATTCATTAAATTCTTCAATAGAATAATAAAAAAAGGTAAACTTTATTCAAATTTAGAAGTTCAAAGTCCGAATACTGTGACGTCACGCGCGGATTTTAACTGCGGTTAGATTGCTGTTATGTATAGTATGTTCTCTAATTAGATTCAATATAATATTATTATTTTGTATGCAAAAAAGGGTCTGACAACATGATCGTTTTTATACAATAATGTTAACGGGAATTAACGCGATCATGGTATAGGTACATCATACATCATACATCATGGAACGCGAGAGTTTAAAAGTTAGATTGATCGTTTTTATTGTTAAATTAAACAATGTTAATTCAAATATCAAAATATTTTTAATAAAAAAAATTGTGTACTCACCACAAATAGTAGAGAAAAATATTTTTTCAAAAATCCTTAATCCAATCACTAGTCTACACCGGGGTTTGTTCGGTACTACTGCACTAATTAATTTTATTTTATTATAATACTAAGGTTCATTTTAGCATAGTATGTTCAATTTCATGTCTTCGGCAGCGTGCCGGTTGCGCGGGAGTCGGGGGCAGACTGCGCGCGCGGCTCAATCTGACGTCAGGAAGCCAAATATAGTCCTGTAAATCGCGCAGGAGAATCTCAACTGTATATCTTCTCGTTTAAGAGGTAATAAGGTAGCTTTTTGCTTCGTTAAACGTTTGAGTTAGGTCTTTTTTGGGTTTTGTTTAGTGAAATGTCGGTCCGGGCGTGTTATTTTTGCATAGGATTTTCGTCGTTTTCCGCGCTACAACGCGTGGCTTAAAACGGCAATACGCGTCTGCCGTGTTTGAGCTTTGTTTACGAGATAGTTCGTTGTGATGTTAAGTGGGCTAGTCGGCAACGTGGCCGCGCCTACCGCCTATGTAACACTTTATTGCGACTGTTTTTTGGATTTCAGGCGGAATCTTGGCAGGTGGATTATCCAGATACCTACATAATTCTATTATTTGCGTACGCATTACAATAAAATCATTTAGTTGATTGCCCGTGGTCCACCTGCATAGTCCACCTGGGTGGGCCACGGGAAATTATTTTCTACCATGGTTCCCCTGAGAGTTACGTACCGGTCTGCTTAGTTACAGATAAATGGCGGTAGCGCGTATTGCATCGGATTTGTGATTGAATGGTTGTGGGTTTGAAACCCGGTTACATTTGACAAAGAATTTATTACGACGTTTTTAATGACCACATACGTTGGTACTTACCTACTGAAGATAAATCGTGATTAAATTTTAGATACTTGTGCAATGTTTTGGTTTAAAAACGAAGTAGGGTTATTTATCAAATAGTTTTCTGCGACTTTTAAAAAGGACGTTTTTAATTTATTGCAACCGTCTGTATACAGCGATTTTTTTTTATCATTAAGATCAATTTCTTTCTCCCTTTTTCTCTAGATTAGGGTCTACTGAAGTCCATGCAAACGGAATGGCAGGCTAAAACCAGTTGCAACATAATGTAAAGTGGAACATCTGCACAGCAAGGAATGCAATGACTATTGAGCTTTGACTGCTGTTTACAATGTAGGTAGTGAGGACTTCGTAACGACAGAAATGAATAACTCATCTGTTTTCATAACTCAATATGTAGGAGTTATTGCTTTTCATGCCGTGGTACTTAGATATAATCTTATTCTCTCTGTAATGTCACTATTTTAGTAGTTATTATCTAAACTTTTGTCGTCATGTGCCTAAGATGTAAGACCATGGAGAGGGAGAAGGGACACACTATATACAGAAGACCTCGAGGATCTGAAGGTGGCACAGATCGTATTTGCAAAGAAACAGGTAAGTAGGCTCTATGGAACGCAGTGATTGCCGGACACCCTACTGCCTCCCAGAAGAGGAATAGGGGAAATGGAAGAAATGGTTGGATCACCCGTTCTGTCAACGGTGTCCCCTTTTTTATACAACTTAGGTGGCAGACAAGTACACGGCCCATCTGATGGAAAGTGGTTACCGTAGCGTAGTCTGTGGCGTAGCGGTAGTAAAGGCGGCCGCTACGCCGGAGGCGCGGGTTCGATGGTGCGTCACACTCGCGCTGCCGACCCCGTAAGAACCTTCTAACTTCTAATGCCTATCTTGAAGAACCCCATACTGTAGTCTGTTGAAAAAACCACGACAAGGAGTTCATTACACAGTTTTTCCCCTGCTGGAAGTAAGTACATGCATGCATTGTCTCCTTTGAGAAATCGTACATAAGACTATTAGATCAACTTGGAACGAATAGTAGGAAAGTAAATTATGTTTTCCAAAGAAAATTTCACCTACGAAGAAACTACACAAAATTATTTCACTCGTAACATTGTTGAACTTTGATGGCTAACGCGTAAATGCTATAAACATGGGTGTGCGCGTGCGCACGCCACGCGCACTGATCTACGCGTGTAGTACGTGCTTGTGCGCAGATAGATCATCGTTTGATTCGCCACATCAGTTGGACAACACGAGACCTGGGATTTAGTCAGCTGATGACCCTATAAGGAGTGTCGTTGTATTTATAGATGTACTTAGATGAACTATAATACGAATTGTATATTGGAGTATGGAATACGTATGAGTATGGTAGCGGGCACTTAGTCAATGGCTGTATGTTATGTATGTTGCTTTATTATCCTTTTTAATTTTGGCACTTGTGTTGAATAACGGCCGCTTTCTATAATGCAATCTCAATCCGTATTTCGTAATCCGAGATTGAGAAAAATCTGGATTGAAAATAATCTTAGATTGACGATCGAATATTGGAAGCGGCCGTTAGTGAACTTCTTTGAATGACTGTATTACCTACTTACATTAAAACCTTCCACTACACGTATGTATGCAGCCGTGCTTGCTGGAATAAAGACGAATAAAATTGGGCTACATGTATCCAGAGCCATCTAGTAAAATCAAGCTGAACTTTCACATTTTCACTCAACTACATCGCGCAATAAAAGCTCTTGAGTCTTTTTGTACCTATCCGGGAATGGATTTTAGGACTTCCTAAATAGCAGTCAGATTCACTGCCACATACCAAGGCCGTTTAACTGCCAGTTTATCTGTCTGTCCGCATATTTCTACGAAAATGTGTTATTTATTCAATTTGCATGTGTGTACAGTTTGTAGATGTTCATTGAAATATTTCTCAGTAACTCGTTAAACGTAACCGTATGTTTATATTAGCTTTAACAACTTCCAGTTAACTATTGATCGTAGTGATAACTGTGCGGTTGGACCTGGGTTCAGTGTCCGTGTAGAGCAGTAACATAATAATGTAGTAGGTATCTCATATATGAATACGTAATAGAAATAATCGTTAATATGTATATTGTTTTTGAGCGAAAAATTTGAGAACAGGTCGACCGATTTTGATATTGTTAGGTTAAGATTTGCATATTTCAGATTTTGTTGTCAATTTTTTTTAGTAAGTTGAGACCCGACGCGGCGGGCTTTTATTTTTATTTTTTTCGTAATTGGATGATAACTTCTATCTGAAAAAAAAAAACTTCGGAGAAACAAATCCTAAAAGTCAACATTCGGGTGAAACCGGGCACTAACATTTGGTTATTAATATTTTCTCTGAGATAGACTTTTTCTAGATAGCTGAAATCCTCACATACATTATCTACATAGTAACAAATGTAACAATACATTGATAAGATTATCTCACCACATCAAAAGAAGTCATCAAATTCTAAAAAGGTGTAAGGGACATCAATTATCCCATGGAAAATGATCCCAAACGACATCGTAAACACTTTACTGAAAAGCAATTTTCCTGTGAACAGTCATCCACTTATACCCACTGAACCGTCTATATGTTTGTTTAATTATAAGCTACAACTGACCTGTTTGACGACCACCTTCCCTGAGGGCTTCTCGGTGACGTAGGACTGCATGCCGGCCATCAGCACCGTGGCGCCTAAGAACTTGTTGAGGAGGGCGCGAGCCTCCATGTCCTCGGAGGTGTCGCCTTCTTGGATCACTGAGGGATGAAGGACTTCTATCAGATATTAGCCTCAGGGTTACCTACACTTACAGTAAAAATCTTGCCCGAAAATAATCTTAATATATGTAGGTATGTGCCGGCAAACGTCGTGAACAAGGTGCTATAGGGACCAACCAACAAAAGGACTGATCAACCAATGACGCGAGTCCATACTGGTCATTGATTTGATGTAATCTATGATTGGTTGGTTGGTGCGCCCCTTTTTCCATAGTAGGTACCTACTAGCGCCCGCCGACGGAACGAAGAATTTGCCAACGCAATTTTTCGTGCGAGCGCAGCGGGGCGATTAGGTATATCGGACTCGAACCATCTCAAACCGTACGCCGTCTAGGGTCTCAAATACCGGGGGGGTACAAGGTGGCCCAAAAAGGCATTTGCCACGCACTCGACCGGCGTCATCTGGTCCATCTCCAGCTTCAAGATGGCCCACTGGGAAACTAAATTATAATGTTTTACTAACCTATATCAGCATTCTTCATCCTAGTCAAGATGTCCTGTACCCCAGTGACCTTCGTGTTGCTGTCGAGGAAGGACTTCTCCGTGAGGGTCCTGTCGGGCTCCGGCGCGTGGTGGGAGCGCGTGATGTGGCCGTGGGCCCGCGTGGTGGTGGTGACGGTCCGGACGCCCCCCTCGCACCGCTCCGTGGTGACCACCGTGTCTTCCACTGAACCTAGGCTGTGTTCACTGTCTGTGCGGGCTAGGCCTAGGGACAAGAATCAAGATGTTTCATGAATATTTTGTTGAAATAAGTTTCAATTGAGAAATAAGGGCCTATTTACGTGGGAATTCCCAGTTAAAAAGTACATATTTCTATTATAACCCGCGCCACGTATCTTGGACCTAAATCGTAAGACATACGAGGCTCTGGCACCCGCGGATTGCTTTGTAATAGTCTATGCTTGGTGAATTTGAGTTCGTCCACTGCAGTAGCACCCCGTGATATCCTCAAAAGACACCCAAGAAATGTGTAGGTACGGCGCGTATAGGGCACATTTTGAGCACATTTTAGGTGCAAGATACGTGGCGCGGGTTATACTATATGGGGACATCGTTGTCTGGACGGGTCGTCAGCCCTTCTAGTGGACCATTTTATCCATTTCCCCTATATTACGAGTGCCATAGATGTTCACTAGGCAACCGTGACCGACGGCTTAACGTGCTTTCAGAGGCACGCCTAGACCAATACCCATATTCATGCATACAAATATTTACACTGAGCGGGGATCGAACCTGTGCCTCCTGCGTAGCGGTCGCGTTCACTAGCGCCACAGAGGCTGTCAGATACGAAGTAACTTTCAAATCTTTCAATCTTCTTGGATAGAAATGCGACGAAATGTCAATATTTCAATTCATAGACAATTTAGATAACTTCTGAGACTACGATTTATGAAACAAACAACAACTACGAATAATTTTTAGTGAAATAATAAGTGTAGATATTATCTACCTAATATATAATAATTGTACCTATATAGAAAAACACTTAGGCTATTACATAAATAGACATAATATCTTTGAATGGAAATTGAAAGAATTGAACCCGCGACCTCTGACGTAGCAGTCAATCAATGACACCTCTAATACATATTTATTTAATAAATATTGGCATAAGAAGTGCTTGTTTGTCACCTACGGTCGGTATCACAAAACCACCTGTCATTTCATTAAACAAAACAACAAAAACAAACTCTATTTGTATATCTACCTTATATGCCATATGGTAATCTTAATGTACCTAATACTTATGACAAAAAATATTCAAAAGAATTAAAGTGAAAGTGTTACTACACTAGTAAAACTATAAATAGTAAATTAAAGGAGTTAAATTAAATAAAAATTTCACTAATATTTACATTTCTTATTTAAATTAAATGATACTAACTACAAAAAAGTACCTACCTAAGTGTGCCTAAGTGGTATAATAAATACATTATTTAAAATTCCACTTTTAACTTCTTCCGAAGAAACAAAATCCATATTTTATTTTTTATGGAGATGGACTCACTCGATTAGAGTGTAATGCCTGTCAAGTAATTTGACAAAATGTTGGACAAATGCGTTTTCGTTATCTCGTCATAGTACCTATATAGATCTGTTCAGTGGTATAGATCAAGTCAAAGTCTTACCCCAATGAAATAGTGGAGACTACTAGAAGCTTCCTTGTAATTTTGGAATCCACACAAAAATCACAATTCACTCAGTCCTACCACTTTTCTATACTTGTTTTAGGTACGCTATCGAAGGCGTTATGTTAAAATCAATCATTTTATACATAAAACTTAATAATTTTAGAAAACGAAATATTTTTTTCAGCACTGGCGCCAAAATTCCTGAAGAAAAAACCGAAAAAAAAAAAAGATAAAGTGGACTATGCCGTCTATGGTCATTACCACAGATAATATCCGAGTCATTAAGTACTCTTACTCGAATATTTAGCGCGCCTTTTTGGAATAAGATTTGAATTAAATATTAAAATAGAACAGAATACCTACATAATTTATTTACTAGGTGTTCCTTGTATAACATGCAAGTATTTACAAAAAAAGTATGTTTATCTGCATTCCATAACACAAGTTAGTTAAGCTACGCTTACTTACGTCTAGATAGCGTTATAAAGAATATAAGTTTGTAATAACAAATAATATAATTTTTCAAAAGTACCTGGGTGCTCTTTGAGGCACGCATAAAGTGGTTCTACCGGCCCCTAATGACCTAATCGTATTATGTCAATTATGTGACACACGACACGGCCGATTCAATTGGCCGTGAACTTAGCCGTCACTTAAGGATTTCACTATTATAACCAGCACTATAGTAATTAGTTGCGAATTATGCATATAAATTGGCTTGACGTCACTAAATTTTAATTATACTAAGATTTAGACAACTTTTACTTTAATATTATTAAGAAGGTAGGTATGTACCTACTTCACCACTAAGTACCACTTTTTTTCAATTACAATAATTATAGGTAAGTACAACCTATTAATAATAATTATAAATTGTACTTAATTAATTGAAAAAAAGTGATCGAATTAGCCACAGAGTATAAAAATCAAAAGTGACATGCCATCTTTGAGTATAGAAGTATTATGCCATCCACCAATGACAGCACGAAAGTTTTTTTTTAAGTACTTAGGCAAGTTATTTTTCTTTTTTATATTGTGGGATATAGGTGCCTTAGCTATACTAGAATCAAAGACGAAGACACCAGATTTCCTCCCCAATTGGAATGATCTATTTAATAGTAAGTAAGTTGCCTATTGTACTTTGAGATGCTTTATTAATGATATTGGGTCCTAGAATCTGATGTATAGGTGTGTAGCAGTACATAGTAGTTCGATGTCTTCATAAACATTTGCTTACTTAGAAGCCATTATTTTAGGGGTGAATTAAAACAATGTGTGAACTCACCAGCATGTGCTGAGGAATCGCTGGAGACACTGTCCTTCATGGTAGCGGTGCGCAGGATCAGACCTGCTTTGGGGTACGTCGTCCGTTCAGCTTTGGAGCTCTCATCTGGTAAAACAAACAAAATTATTTAATATAGAGTAAAAAAAAGCCTGAATGGTATGGTACAGGGGCCATTCTATATATTCTTGTGGGTGCTTTACAAAGTAACTAAGGGATCGAGCAGTTCTACATGCGACAATAAACTAAACCTATTCCTGAAAAACTGCTTTTTGCAATAGAAAATAGCCTCGCTTATGTAAATATGAGCAAAAATTATAGTGATGAAATGTGAGTCATGAAACACCTCTGCTTATTCTCTCGGTTGTAAATTCCTTGTTTACAACCGAGAGAGTAAAGTAAAGAGCGAATATCTAATATTGTGTATTATCACTTATCAGAGATAAGAAGAGTTGGTTACTATAAATCTAATGTTATCTCAAAAGTAATGTTATCAGAAAGTCATATAAATGTTCTTTCTGCTGCGTTATTTGATTGATTTTGATTTGTTTCTGCTATTGTTGCTGCAAGCAATGTCCCTCTAGAGCTGGACCCTCTAGATAAGTGGCAAAACGTCTGTAGAATGGAATAGATTGATTTTATTGTATGGAATTGACATACTCGTACATTGACGATAAAGGTACTAAACTTAAAAAAATATGTGTACATTCTATTCTAAAACACGCCACCGGTAACAAAATGGGCCTTGTGCTTGTTTGCCACCTGAGTGATACCTATTTATAATCTTTACAGAAGAAAATTAATCCCCATACAAACTGGGGCCTGATAATCTAGGGTTGAAAAACAATAGCATATTGATAGTAATAATAAGGTTTTCAATGACCCTATATTATTATGCCAAGTGATTTGGAGCCCAAGTGAGATATGGCCCTGGGTCGGCCAGGGTGCGAGGGATATGGCTATGACAATCTCACCTCCGGCAACTGACGGCCCACAGACGGCGTGCGTTTTAGTCGGTTCGAGTCCGACATAACCTCCTCCTGCGGCCCCGGCGGGGGAGGTATCCGTGGGGATCTTTCGCACGATAAAAAAAAGTCTATTTTACCTGCAAGTCACTACTAACGAGGCCTAGGTTTTTCCTCTCGGTGATGGTAGAACAGATGGCAGTGGTTGACGTAAAAGCCAGTAGCGAGAGCGAATCGAGGGTTTTGGACCAACCGGGACTTTCACTGTGTTTGATGATTGTCATAAAAAGTAATAAACAGGCTAAGTACAAGTGAGCCTAAGTAAACCTACAAGTACAAGTAACACTTGTTTACGAGCCTACTTTCAGTCCGACTATGATAAAGGTTACGACATCTTGAGATAGGTAGAGTACCTATGGGTAGTTATATCAAAATTTCTTAATCCTTATCGAAGTTGATAACTCTACAAGTAACCGTTTTAGAAATCGGTTGAATTTTTTTGTTCAATACAGATACTTAAAAGTTGTGTTTGTAAAAAACTATGATGGTCTTCATCGTTACCACGGATAACAATATCGGAGATCTGTGATCGTTACCATGCTGCGAAGTCAGAGATTGTGGGTTCGATTCTCGTTCAGTGCAAATATTTGTATGTATGAATATGTAAAAGTATCAAATTATGTTTATCCGCATTCTAGAAACTATAGCAGGAACTATGCTTACTTTGGGACTAGATAGCGCGATGTAGAATTAATGTCATAGAACAAAAAAATTTTTTTGCTTGCGATTTCGATTTTGCAGCACATAAAACCCAGATTGATTTGAAAAGCACTTTAAAGAACTTTAAAGTTAAAGATGACCTAGACAGCCTCAGATGCAAAGCTTGAGTGAAAAATAGTGACCAGAATACAGTGACCAGAATACGGCAATAGGTTCACCCCCTATTACGTAGGACCGAATACAATGATTGGTGAAATGAAGGTATTAATTCACCTCTGCCAAACCCTTCAGTGATAAATGCGTGATTATATGTATGTATTTAAAGTTAAACAAATAATTTAAAACAATTTTTTCGTCCTTTTTAAACACATAACTTTTCTTAGCAGCCAAAAAGCTCCTTCACAGTCGGGTAAACGTTTCCTCACAAGTTAAACAATCAACGATGGGTCACACCCACACGTGCACCTCTATTCATTTGTTTCCCTCGTGAATGAGTTGCTCAACCAAATGTAAGTGCGGATGAGTCAACTACTGAGGTAAACGAACTTGTGGGCTCGTTAGTGAGGTGACTGTCGCACTGGGGCAACACAAATGTTGTTTTGAAAGGTCTTTTTATTTACTCGAGTGATCAAAAAAGGAGAATATTGTGGTGTGTGATACAAATTAAATGTAGTAAGTGAAATACTGAATTTTCTTTGCCGAACCCACAGCAATAACTTATATTTTATTGTTCCTCAATACGGTCCTTAACCTAAGAGGCCCAATGTATCTGCTGACTTGGTTCATACAAGCACTTTAGTTAAATTTAATTAACTACATTAATATTCTTACACTAGCTTTTGCCCGCGGCTCCGCCCGCGTGGATGTCGGTTATCGCGACCAAACATAGCCTATGTCCTTTCTCAAGATCTAATCTACCCCTATACCAAATTTCATCAAAATCGGTTCAGCGGTTTAGTCGTAAAAGCGAGACAGACAGACAGACAGGCAGACAGACAGAGTTACTTTCGCATTTATAATATTAGTAGGGATTGCAGTGTAGCGAGTAGTGCACCTAGCCCTCCGCTACGCTATAATATGTAAGGTACCTACCTACCTACTTAATGTTTTCATTCTTTATGATGCTTTCGACGTCACTTAGAATTTTTACATCATACGTAGCGACATATATTCACACATGTAAGTCCCCGATGGGGTAGGCAGAGCTGTATTAACACCCACATTTCGACAACTATGATTTTTGGTCCCACGTAACCTGGAGCGAGTCTATTGCATTTTTGCTGTTGCTACAAATTTTGATTAGAAAATAGTTAATTAGCAATAAATTATTCAGATTTTTAAGTCTAAAATTTGCGCAAACATAATCTACTGAACAATACATACGTGAGTGTACAAAGCAATAATATAAAATCGGTAGTTGAAAATAACAAGGTACTAACGACATCGACTTTTCATAGAAAACAATATTAAACCACATCGTAAATACGACAGTGATTTTCCTGTTAACGCAGTGACACTTGCGTCCTTTGGCCTTAAACAGTTGATATAAAGGTAATATTTACACAAGTGCATGTTTATGTCATTTTCGAACACAAACAGGTGACAATGGCATTTACTTGGCCTTCAAGGTGTCGCGTACCTTGGAATATCAGCAGTACCTTTCATCTCAACGATATACATGAGATAATGTGGATAAGAAATCAGATAATATTAATAATATTATCGAAAGAATGTGATGGCGACTTGTGACTGAGATACATACATACAATCACGAGTTTATACCCGGAGGTAAGGCAGAGGTGAATTTACACCCACATTTCACCAATCATTGTAGGTATTATGTCCCACGTAATAGGAGGTGAGCCTATTGCCGTATTCCAGGCACTATTGTTGAATCGAGCCATGTATCTGAGGCTGAGCCTGGGCTGTATATATCTCTGATGTTAAACAGCCCTATCCCTTAGTCGCCTTGTACGACACCGCAAGGGAGGAGATGGGGTGGCCCAAATTCTACTCTGCCGGTAACCACACGGAAAACGAATGACTGAGATAAGTTTTTTAATATATGCATCACTTAGGTGGCAGGTAAACACGCGGTCCAGCTCATGGGAAATGGCTACCGTGGCCTATGGACGTTTGCAACACCAGGGGCGTCACACCTATGCTGCCGACCGTGTAGGAACCTTTGCCTTTCTTAAAGAACCCCATATTGTAGTCGCCAGGCAAATCCACATCAGGATCAGGGAGATCATACGTTGCGAGAGATATGTCTCTGACAATTTGAAAAAGTGAGTAGGGTAGCCAGAGCTCACTGGAGAAGTTTTGTGCTGTTTTTGGAAGACCAAAGGCTTTTTCTTCTTGTCTTCTTCGCTGACGGCACAGAATCTCTCTGTTCTTAAAGGGTCGGCAGCACAAGTGAGACTCCCTTCGTGTTGCACTCGCCCATAGGCCACGGTAACTACTTTCCATTATGTGGGCCGTGTGCTTGTCTGCGACGTAAATGGTATAAAAAAACCTCAAAAACCAAAAACCCAACAACGGCGTGCGGGGATTTTGCGCATGATACATCAAAAATCCCCCAACAAAAAAAAATCTCCAAAAAGCATGGTATGTTTTTGTGGATACGGTCTCTGACCAGTAATACAGTAATTAACTATTATATTAAGTACCCCGCACCAGTCAGTACTGACTACGCAACCTTGAATCCGGTCTGGCCAAATTTTGTACACAAATATACAAACCATATTATCAGTGACGAATCGAGACATTACATTTTTATCATTTGAATAATTTAAAAATCTTGGTTTGTTCAACAATTCTTGACTTTCAGAATTTTGTAGATACTAATTTTTAAACGAATGACGAAAAATAAAAATAAAAATTGTCTTTGCAGTTTTTGAATGTAGAGCATTGAACTTGGGATTTTAATTCGAATTCGAAATTTCAACACTGTTTATAATTATGTATCTATACGAGTATAAATAAAAATGAATTGCAATTCTGTTAATTCTGTTAGTCTCGCTAAAACTCGAGAACGGCTGAACCGATTTGGCTAATTTTAGTCTTGAAATATTCGTGGATATCCAGGGAAGGTTTAAACGGTAAGAAAATATGCAAAAAAAAACCCGACTGCTGTCTAAAAGATCGAAACAAATTTGATAGCAGGCGGTACACATTATTTTCTATCGGTTTATGATTGGCAAAACTGCTATCAAACTTGTTTCGATGTTTTAGACAGCAGTCGGGTTTTTTATTTTTTAATATTTAATTATACATAAGGGCCTTTCGTAATATGCGGCATTGCTTCCCATCCTCCGCCTTCCTCATCCAGTAGGCATATCCTATCCACCTTTTTCAGGTCCTCAGTCCATCTGGTTAGAGTGCGTCCCATTTTCCGTTTGCCTTCTCGCGGTAATAACAGTACATAGTATCCTCCCACCCCTCACCCATCCCACCCTGCGTTATAATGCTAATGAAAGCTCCAATGTTGAAAGCTTCGCTTACCAATAGGTGGGCAATGCTCGTGTGCAATAACCTCAGCAATAACAACGAACTCAAACAAAAGATGCGTGCATACCGCGTGAGTTTGCGACTGGGTCAAGTGCAACTGCAGGCTTTGGCAAGATTTGTGCACACAACACAATACAACATTTGTTTTAGTAAGTACTTTATACCTAATACAAAGAGGTAATATTTTGCTTAGGTTAAGTAATAATAAACCATTATCCTATTAGAGTACAGATATTGGCATTTGGATCCTCAGGAACGTGTAAAATGCCTGTTGGCTTAAAATTTAAATTTCAGAAAATTGAATCAGCCTCAGGCCTTTCGCAATAAGGAGTAACAAACTAACAAAATAATGTTAGTGTCGAATAAAACAAGAAAGAACATGGTGTTTGTATCTGTTCCCCAGAAGGGATAGGCACAGATGTATAGAACCTTATATTTCATAACTGTTGAGTTGTTAAAAAAAATTGCCTATCAAAACGATTTCCATAACTTTTGCCCAATTCGGGAATACCTATAACCCAAAACTTCACAAACAAGGGTGGTACTTGCGATCGCTGCGCCACCGAGGAAGTGAGTAAGAGGGTGGTTCACCCCAATTTACCAGGCCGAAACTATTAATATTATACAGTATTTTACTTAAAATAAAAATACTAAATATAAAAAAAAAATGCGGAAAAAAAGATGAAAAATAAATGCCAAAACACAAAACATTGTTAACAAAAAAAAAATAACTTACCCAATTTTTGATAAATATTCAACAAAAACTTAAAATTATAACCACAATTATTATTTTTATCCATTTTATCCATTTTAATTAAACAATCCTTATTTATTATTAAAAACAAAAGTTCAAAATCACTCCGTCACTGGCTCGTGGGCCGAGTCAGAGCGCTTGATGCCGACTGAAAACGCAAACGCGCGCGGTGCAATATGAAAGTATGAAAGTTATTGCATAAGTAGGCTCGTGGTAACGCGCTCGCGTGCGTTTACGTTACGTTATCATTATGCGTTGCACGACACTGATTTCCATGCAGAAAATTCGACACCTGCCAGAGATGTATCAGGACTGTAAGA
Source organism: Eilema depressum (assembly GCA_914767945.1). NCBI lineage: Eukaryota > Metazoa > Arthropoda > Insecta > Lepidoptera > Erebidae > Eilema > Eilema depressum. The sequence continues at coordinate 21,276,240 of OU612024.1, forward strand.
TTCACTAGGATATTTAAACTATCCTTAAAAATAAATGAAATTGAAGTGTTGTTGTAATGGTAAATTAACAGTTTTTTAATAAATGAATGTTATTATGAGTAAATCAGAATACTTTAATCATTTTTTTTTTAATTTGTTTGTTCCGGAAAGAATGGTTTTCTTTTTTACTTAAAGTCAAATCGCATTGACTTAATAACTAAGTTATTAGACTTGCATTAGACGTTATCCCCGCTCAGTGCAAATATTTGTATGAATGAATATTGGTATTTGCATTGGTCTGGTCGTGCATGCCTCGGAGAGCACGTTAATCCGTCGGTCCCGGTTCCCATACGGACATCTATGGTAGGTTATCACTGGCAACAACTGGTCTAACTAAAATACTAGGATATCACCAATGGGTTGTAGAGGACAGTGCTTGGTAGTCGCTTAATGGAAAACAACGAAACGAAGTTAAGTCAAATCCGCATATAAACTGGAAGAAGCGGACCCCAGACTCCAAGATGAAAGCTTCGAATGCGACTGGGAATTACGCTAGGATGAAAAAGAAGAAGATTTGCAATAAACAGGTTGTAAATTCACACTCCACTTATTGTAACTACTGATGTGAACTTACTCAATATGAACGAAAAAAAAACTGAAAAAAGTACGAAATAAAAGAAAGAAAAGCGTAGCATTTTCTGGGTCGAGAGTATTTAAAAAGGTATACTTAGTTACACAGTTGACGACAGTTAGTCCACAATATTGCAAACAACGAGAGACAATTACTCCATATTTGGAAGAAAAAAAAACCAAGATTTTGGGTAATATAATATGTTGAAAAAATGTGGGTCATTCTCAAGTAGGTGTGTTTTAGATAACATCTTATGAGTTATGGCCCAGTTCCCGGCCGCGCTCGGTAATAATAACAGAGGTACCGTTGATTTGGTGCTGACCCCTGAGTCACAGGATAAGACAAATTAAAGTCGTATTAGCGGCTAGCGGCACAGATGTAGAGTAGGCTAGATGGACAAGCCGTCTGGCCGTCGTCGTCGTAGCGTGTCTCCAAAGTGAAATAGTTTTCTGAATTTTTTCGCGACGTTCAACTTTGCCGGTCTAGTCAAGAAAATGGCGAATTGTAGGTACGGAAAAACGTGTAGCGATTGAAATGATACTACTTATTAGTTATTTATCAATTTTATCATCATCACGCTCAGGTGAATGAAATTCTTCAGGAAATACCTTTTTGGAAGACTTTTCAATTAGACGTGCACGAATTTGGGGGGATCAAGTATGTTTACTGTGGTATAAACTCAAGACTCAAGTTTATTTATTTATTTATTTATTTAAAACTTTATGCACATGACAAATGTACAAAGGCGGACTTAATGCCAAAGGCATTATCTACCAGTCAACCTTAGGGTGATGCAGAGATACTTATAGGTAGGTGCAGGCAGAATATGAACTAATGACTAAAATCATAATCTATTGGTAGTTTATACACAATAGAAATACATACACATTAAAATACATGAGAACTCCATACATACATATTTACATAGGTATCCAATACTTATATTACCTACTTATATACTCATAATTAGTCATAATATATATAATACTATACTTACAAGTTACACATATTTAAGATACATACATACATAATATTGTAGTTTTATCCACTGATGCCACTAGGGATTCCTGTAGAGCTGGCGCACTTTGTATTTAAACGTAACACGATTGGCGACCATCCTGATTTCGAGAGGAAGCGCATTCTAGAGGAGAATAGCTTGCACGAGGAAAGAAGAATGAACTAGGCTAGAACAACTATGAGTGGGACAGTAGCGAAGACGGTTGTCAGCTGATCGTAGGTTTTTGTTGTGATGCGAACCAAGTAGCTGAACGTGAGATGATAAATAGGTGGGGACATTAGGGGAGCTTAAAATTGTATATATCATCGTTACCGCCCTCAAGCTACGTCGCTGACGTATCGGCAACCATCCTAACCACAGATTAATAAATAGTTACCGAACGATGAAGCGAGACGTGTATTGAAGTTTACAGTTAGAGCATAATATGGTTTACGAACTTTTTCTTGTTATGGATTATTTGGGCTTTCACAGAGGCCAGCCTGCTGCTGAATCTAACGTCCTAATCTCGAGAGGAAAGCCTGCACTAGAACCTCATTCGTTAACCAGCAGGCATTTTTAAGACTAGGTTGGCTTGTGCCCTGAAGATCTTGGTAAGCACTCATACACCATTTACGGTAAGCATATTCACTAAGAAGCCCGCATGACGTCATCAGTGATAGCGATAAAATTATACGCTCAAATCGCTAAAGAAAGATCGCTTTAATACGTCGGTGTCTATTCTATCTTACTCTAAGTCTATGGCTAGGAGGCTCAGTACACGTAAAACTTGTTTTCTTACAAGAAATTAACTATTGCTCCGTATGACGATGAAGGAAAACCGCCAGGCGAAACCAGTCATGCAGACATACAGACTTGTAGTGGCTCACTACGAGCGTCGGAACTAGCAGACACCATGGGAGACGGGTTTGTGCGTCATGTTGTGAGGAAAATGGATGGGGAAATACACATCTCTGAATAAGTATTGTTTTTTTTTAATTTTATTTTATACCACATACATAGGTACATACATACATTCACGCCATTATCCCCGGAGGGTTAGGCAGAGGTGAATTAACACCCACATTTCACCAATCATTGTATTAGGTCCCACGTAATAGGGGGTGAGCCTATTGCCGTTTTTCGGGCACTATTGTTGGCTCAAGCCATGTATAGGCTGAGTCTGGGCTGTATATATCTGTCTGATGTTAAATAGCCCTATCCCTTAGTCGCCTTGTACGACACCGCATGGGAGGAGATGGGGTGGCCCAAATTCTACTTTGCCGGGAACCACGCGGCGGTTAGAGTATACATTATATGGCAAATGAAAAAAGATATTTAGGCATACAATTTTTGGTACCTACTGTGCGGAAATCGAACCCGACGACCTCCGATATCGAACGTTCTTTCACCACGCTACAGAATTTCTGGTAGGTACATAGGTACAACATACAATTTGGCGTTTTTACTTATTGCACGGTAAGTAGTAACTCAATTTTATGGGGTTAAGACCAGTAGTAAGAATCAGTATAATTACGTTTTTAAAACATGTGATTTCAAAACAAACGAAAACGTAGGTAGGATTTTGTCTCCACACATTTTTTTTTGAATTTTTCTTTCCGATCGAATTGAAATCACGCGTTTTAAAACATGCTGTTACTGAATTGAACTCCAGGGTAAGTTATGAAACGCAAGGAGAGTACACTCGGCCTCTGTTACAACATCGCTCGGATCAGCGCTTCGGTAGACGTCACGTTTTTGTTCAATAAGTAAAATAATCGACAGAAAGTGAAACCTTTGAAACAGTCGACAATGCCGGCTACCGGCTACGCCATGCCATGACCTGATTGTGATAAGGCATAATAGATGACAGCTGCCAGCGACACTCCGTGAAGTGGCACTAGTGGTAAGTAGTGGTAGTCGACCAGCGATCTATAGTTTTGAGCCTAATCTAGGACTTCACAAGGAATATGCCTTTAAAAGGTTAACTTCGGTTAATCTTCATTGGAATCCTATCCTACTAATATTATAATGCTACTTCCTACTTATCCTACTAATATTATAAATCCTATCCTACTAATATTATAAATGTGAAAGTTTGTGAGAATGGATGTGTGGATGTGTGGATGTTTGTTACTCTTTCACGCATAAACGGCTGGACCGATTCGGTTGAAATTTGGTATGTACCTATATAGGTTATACCCTGGATTAACATATAGGCTACTTTTTATCAACACACCACGCGGGCGAAGCCGCGGGTGGAAGCTAGTTATTTATATTTCTTGTTTAAGGCCGAGCCAAAAAATATATGGTTTCCGATTATCAGTGATAAGGAGAGTGAATTGTCATTTCAAGGGCACGTTTTCGAGCGCTGTGTTTCGCATGGAAAAAGCAGTCGTATCCCTTAATCGCTTTGTAACCCACGCGAAGAGATGGGTGGATTCTCCCCATCGTCATATTCATAGGTCTCATACGAATCTATTGTGTTTCTACAGACAATTTATTCAGTAATATACAGAAAACACTTTTCTCGACTCAGGAATCGAATCCATGACGTCACGATTACAAGCAAACAGATAAAATATTTATGTAGTAGGCATTCAAAAATAGTACTTACTTGCATTTTTGATGTACTTCTCAGTAAGAGACTTCACCGAACTCTGCCTCACAGTCTTCTTATCATCAGGCCGTTCTCTTCTCTCCACTCTATCTCCCTTCTTCTCCACTTTCTCCACCCTCTCAACTCGCCTCTGCATCCTGTCTGTTTTGTTATCTGTCCTGTCTCTGATGATGTCTCCAACGATCTCTTCTTTTCTCGTCCCAATGCTTCTGCTGTCGCCGGTGATCTCTTGTTTGCTGCTGAAGCTCTCGGTGACGTCTTCGATCCTGGTGTCGCTGACTCTGGTGTCACTGACTCTGGTGTCGCTGACTCTGGTGTCGCTGACTCTGGTGTCGCTGACTCTGGTGTCACTGACTCGTCGGTCACTGTGCGTGAACTGGTCTATTGCAGCGCGTTCCTCCTTCTAGAAGACAGTAGATAATGTTATGACCGTTTTGAAGTATCATTCATCAAGAAGAGAAGAAAAGTTGTAATATAATAGTGCGCGCCTGATATAATGATTATAGCAACCTGCGTGTATTCTGTATGATAAATCGAGTAGGCGCTTTTTATAGCATTCGTAATAGGAAATTTATAGCTGTGTTTCTGACAGTGTGAATTCCTAAAATGCAGCTGTGGTGGCTGTGGTCAGTAGTTTGAGAATAGTTATACATAAAATAATGTAGTTAGTTATATTTTTACTACTAAAGAACAAACAAGCAGACACTAACGATTCTAACGAAAGCTTTGAACAGAACAGTGCATTCAGAATCATATTTACCCCATGAATTTCCTTTAGCGTAGTGCCGGTGTCGCCCCCAAATTTCTTGGTGGTTGTGATAGCTGCCAGCCCGTGGATCCTGGACGGTTGGTCGCCCTGGCGCTGCAGCAGCTGCTCCAACTCCTCGGGCTCCGTGGAGTAGGCTGTCACGGAGACAGTGCCCTCAGGCTCGCCCCCATTGCGGGAGTGGTACTCCTGACGGATCACCGTGCCTTTCACTGTTGGAATAATGATGATGAGAATTCTTATACTTATTGAAAAAGGGAGGTTGTTCATTTTATTTTTTTTCTTTAAGTTGGGTTTATCGTAACTATCGAGAGGTTCTACATACAGGAATGTACTCCTGGTATAAAGTGTTTCATTTTTAAATATGTCTGTCTGCCCCTATAACTATGTTGAGCTGCTTGAGTGCATGAAACCAACCGGTTTTGGTGTATGATTGGGGTTTGAACCGTGACCAGCCGTCATAACCATTTCTTGAGTAAAAAAGTAACAAACAAACAAACACACAAGGACAATATATGAACCGTTCTATAAAGAGCTATACACACTCTCGGAATACATATAAATTAGTAATCTTTAATCTAGAACAGCCTACTTCAAAAGGGTACTAAATTCAATGAAGGCTTTTTCTAAATGAGCGCTACGACCCAGAACTTACAGTTTATTTTCTCTTGCAGATATAAACCTTTATGATATTGTTTCCACATTATTATCTTCCTCTACATTTATACTCGTAGGTACAACACTAGTAGGTAAGCCACTTAGCAAGGGTCAAGACAGCTTCACACCGAGACCACGACTGTGTTAGGATATTCAGAGGAATACCTACGCACAGCCATGTGAATTCAGTTGTGACAATATTTGCTCAGTGATACACGTTCAGTGAATCATTCAAGATAGCAGAGCGCCTATTTATTGTATGAGATTGTACCGTTACATTAAACATGTAGATTTTATGTGTGATTGTAGGAATGTGTCTAATTATGAGTTATTCCGGTTGGATCCCCAAATATGATCCACTGCCGATTTTTATTCATCATAGGCATAACCCTAGCACATTCTTACGAGTTGTGGGTCAATGGCTGGGTCAGGTTTTGGATGGGTGACCGTTGTTTACATTACGGGGTTAAACTTAATTGAGTGGGTCGGGTTTTGGCATGGCATCGGTAGATGAACGGCAGATAACGATGAAAATTTTAGAGAAGATTCAATTGTGTAATGCATGTATGCATTCAAAGCTTGTACTTTTCATAATTTCTAATATAATGGATTGCTTTATCTTGGCTGAAACGGGCGCGTCTGCCATCTGACCCCCCAACACCGAGAAGAAAGCAAGTGCCAGAGCCTCGTCGGTCAAAAGGCAGATGGACGGCTTTGCTTGTGAGGTTGGTTTGGGTTCCGAAGGTCTTATTGTGTATTTATAGTTAAAATATGAATGAATTGCAAAGTAGTGCTTACCTTGATAGTTGCTAGCGCCGTTCCGCAGCGCCTTGATACCGAATAGCGGCTTCCCTTCAGCATCCAGAGGCCCTGGTCCATAGCTCGAAGTGATCACGTCAATAGGTTTCGAAATCACCTTAGAAGGACTGGCAACCCTGTACTTGGGCTTCTCTTCAATCTTTTTGCTACTAAAGCTACGGGTCTCAGAGGTAATTTTCTTCAAGTTCCTGTTAGTCACCCAGGAAGGTTTCTCTTCTGGAGTCTGCTTCTGTGGTGTTTTCTTATCAACCTCGTATACTGTCCTAATTATGGTTTCTCTTTTGGTAGGCTCAGATTTTGTGTGGTGTAAGGGTCGTTTTTGTTCCGGACTAGGTGAACGTTCATGCAATCTTTCACGGCTTTGTGATTTACGCTCCGGACTTCGCCTCTTATCAGGAGATGGTGATCTCTTGCTACCGTTTGTTTGTATAACCTCAATGATATCTTTTGAAGAGGTCCTCTCGGTAAGATGTTTAGAAGAAGAGAACTCTTCAATGACTTTGTGTTCTTCTACCTGTGATTCTCTCTTATGTTTTTCTTCTGTAGCCTTCTTCTTAGATTCAGCGAATTTCAGTTTGTCAGCCTCACTTAAACCCACTTTCTTCATGTAAGCGGATGCGTATTCATTGAAGCGGTTTCCCTTCGGTTTTGGACTAGCGGTTTTGCTTGGAGACAGAGTTCTGGTCTTTTTGTCCGGACTGGCTGGACGAATTGGACTTTTTGTCTTCAATGCGGGCTTTGAAGCTGATTTCTCAGGACTATGCGTTCTGTTTCGCTTGTCGTTTATAACCTTAGCCGGTTCATTTGCGTGTCCATTGAGTACCGGGTGCTCATGCTCTTTAGGCTGGCTGCGTTCAGGAATGGATCTATGCGATATCTTCGCATGACGATCTGGTGATGATGTTTTGTGTGGTGTAGTTTTAGGAGCTCGTTCAGGGGATTTGAGGTGATGGCGTTCAGGAGACCGATCTTTTTGGGTAACGATAGTCTGTTTAATCGTCCTTGTACGTGTAGTGTGATCTACATAGTCAGTATTAGATTTTCGTGCAATTCGTATTTGAGCTCTGATGCGGCGCCTCTGCTCGTAACCCACGACCTTTTCCAACTGAAAATTAGAACATAGTCAGAAGAAATTTAAATAAATAACAGAAATAGAGATAATGAGTGCGAGCATGCAGATTTTGTGATTACTGACCATTTGTTCCAGGAGGTCCAGGTCGAAGATATCTTCGATGCAGGGGTGCTCCACGCTACGTCGACGCTCGCTGCTCACAGTTGATCGCTCTACGCTGGTTCTACGAAGTTCAACTCCAAATTTGCCACTTCCTCTGCGACTGCTTACTTCTGCCTCTTCAACTACTTTAGGTTCTTCTTTGCTTTGACTGGTTTTTGTTGGACGAAGATAACCAGGGACTTTCTCGGGTTTATCACTTTCAACACGATGTTTCGGTGATTCAGTTGTTTGAGTTGACGGATGTTTAGTCATGGTGGTCTTGATAGTTGTAGTAGTTTCCACTGTGTGCCGCGTTGGGGACTTAGATCTTCGCCCTTCCGGTATCTGAACAGCGAGACGAGTAGGACTTGCACGTGGCTTATCATCAGGGTGCAGATGTTGTGGTCGAGTTAATGTGCCGCTAGTAGGACGGTCTTTAGAGTGCACAGGGGCAATATCCATTTCGTTGTCAGTGTCTACTATATTGCATGATACTTCTTCTACAGATGGATGTAAAACAGTAGTGGAATCAGTCTTGGGCGATTTTTTCAAGACACCAATGTCTGTCAACTTAGTGGTAGTGGTAGTCTTTGTATGAATTGTATCTTTTGTCTTAGGTGTAGTTGAAGCTATGTTTTCGAATAGAGCTTTAGCCTTCTTTACAGCTTCACTACTTCGCAAGGTGGTTATTTTCACAGTAGGCGTCCTTTCAGTAGGCTTACTAAGACTAGGGCTGCTATGATCTTTCACCTTGGGTTGGGATGTTGTTGTTTGTTTCGGTACTGGTGATTTGCTACCTAAGCGATTAGGTGCTTTCTTGCTATTGATTTCCACATCCTCAACCACAGTAGTTTCCTCAATGTCATTCGTATCATCACTAACATCGTCGACAATTTTCTTCATTATTTTGTCATGCTGCTCTTTAATTTTTTTCTCTTTCTCGTCGACTTCGTGATTTTCTGTCAAAAACTGCTCAGCTGTTTTAACAAACTTATTGACTTTGTCGGAAACGCTGAGCAAACAGTCATCGCTCTTCAAAGCTTCATCAACATTGGTCAAATCCGGTCGTTCTACTTTCTGTGGAGCAGGTTTAGATTTTGGAGTTTTGACATTTTCTGCAGTCTCTACGAATAAGTGAGCCTTATCATGTACACTGAGTTTTGTATAATCATCAGTGTACACGGTATTTTTATCGTACTCATCAGTAACTCTACGAGCAGGACTCTTATCTTTGATATCTCTAGGCCCTTTAGCAAACTTATTGACTTTTTCAGATACAGACAGCAAACACTCATCAGACTTTAAATTATCTTTCACGAAATCAGAATGGACTCTTCTTTCAGTGTCTTTAAAAATATCGGTAGTGTCTTTGGGTTTCTTAGTATCGATACCCTTCGTAAACTTAGTAACTTTATCAGTTACACTAAGAAGACTTTCATCTTCTTCATTGAGATGTTCTATGTCTGATTTTCTTACAAAGAGTTCATCATCCTCACAAATTTCAACGATATCATCAACGATAGTCTCAGTTTCATGGATAGTATGATAAGTTCTTCTGCGGAATTCATCGTCAGGTTCTTTAACCTCATCAGGATAGCGTGGCGTTTCAGTATCATCCACAAAATTGACTGGAGTAGGACATATACGATCTGGTGAAGTCTCCCTAGAAGATTTGGATTGTTGTACATCAATAATAATGTCATCTTCATCACTAGGCGTATTTAGAGCAGTTGCAGATTTAGGCTTTCCAGGAAACCTAATCTGAGGTTCTTTTAAAGAAGACTTTTGGGGTTTACTTGGTGTTTTTGAGTTAGACAAGTCACTAACCTGTATTTCAGGTTTCGATCTCATTCTCTGGGGTGATGTAGGTGAGGTCTTTTTAGATTTTATGGTAATTTCACTGACAGTACGAGTTACCTTTGCATCAATTTCTTTCTTTGGTATGCCACTCTCTCTGATGCCTTTAGGAGTAGGTGTCCGTGGTTCACTTGGTCTACCGGTAGTTGAAGGAATTGTTTTACTCGTGGTTTTAGAGGTAGTCGTCTTAGTGAAACTATTTTGTTTTGTAGTAATAGTGGCACCGGTTGTCCGCTTTAAATCAGTAGTTGTTTTCTCTACCTTATTCATAGCTAGAGTAGCGGGAGTCGGTTTGCGTGTTAAGTGTGAAGGTATTTGTTCTTTAGGTTTGATGCCACTAGCCTTAGGTACTGTAGGCGATGGTGGCTGCTCACTCGGAGACAAAGGTTTTTTCGGCGAAATGCTTCTGGGTTTTGTTGTAGAGTCTAAACCTTTGTCGATTTTTGCAGGGCTAGTCATGCCTGAGGGCTTCTTTGTTGGTGAAGCATTTCTAGAAGATGGCTTACTAGGAACGTTTTGACCTTTAGGCGTTTCTTCTTTAGGCTTTCCAGAGCGAGGAATATCTATTTTAGGTGTATCTTTCTTTGTAGATCTCGTTACTTGTTCAGATATAGTCTCATCGTGTGTCGTCGTTGAATTTATGTCAATGTCTTGCAAGCTAGTTGTAGTTTTACCTGGACTTCGCTCACGGCTTGGCGATTTCTCTTTGCGTTCAGGTGACAATTTCCTCAGCGACTTATGGACTCTATCCAAAATTTCTTGTTCTCGCTCGGACATTAGGAAGTCTGTACTTATTTCTGTGACTTCAACTGTTGCTTTAGATGGGGAAGGCGTCCGTAGCTGTCGTGGTTTTTCCGGCTCTCTAAGGTAACCAGGTCTCGTCCTTGAAGATTCATCAGGAGAGCGAATGCGTGATGGTGATACAGAAGATCGAGGTGAGTAACGTTTGTCTTTGAATTCAGTGACATCGATATCTTCAGTACTAACCGTCTCATGCTTAGATGTTACCGAAGAAGTTGGCCTCATATATCCTGGTGTTTTTTCTGGACGGGATCCTGTAATTGGTTTGCGGCTAGGGCTGTCATCTTTATGGGAAGGTTTGGTTTGTCTTGTTGACACACTGTCTTTGGGATAGGCCCGTGTTGGTGAAGCCGTACGAGGATGGTCAGGCCTTTGGGTCTTGTCACCTACAGTTGATCTTTTGTCTTCAATAACAGTGGATGTATAATCTTCTGTGGTCACTGTGTCATGCTTGTGGATTGGTGTCATATAATGCGGAGTCTCCTTGGTTGATTGGTGAGTAGGAGAACGAGAACGTTGCGGTACAGTATAGTCAACGGAAGTACGCTTTATATGTTCATCTTCAGTTGTGGTTTCAATTTCATGAGTATGCCGATGTGTAGAAATCGGTGTCATGTAATGGGGAGTCTTCTCCATATTAGAACGATGGGGCGATGTGTCCTTAGAACGTTTATCTTCCGGGTGACTTTCTGTATGGTAAGCGAACTTTTGCTGTATATGTTCATCTTCAGTTGTGGTTTCAATTTCATGAGTATGCCGATGTGTAGAAATCGGTGACATGTAATGAGGAGTTTTCTCCGTATTAGAACGATCGGGCGATGTGACCTTAGAACGTTTATCATCTGGGTGACTTTCTGTATGGTAAGCGAACTTTTGCTGTTTAAGTTCATCTTCAGTTGTGGTGTCAATTTCATGAGTATGCCGATGTGTAGAAATCGGTGTCATGTAATGAGGAGCCTTCTCCATGTTAGAACGATGGGGCGATGTGTCCTTAGAACGTTTATCTTCTGGGTGACTTTCTGTATGGTAAGCGAACTTTTGCTGTATATGTTCATCTTCAGTTGTGGTTTCAATTTCATGAGTATGCCGATGTGTAGAAATCGGTGACATGTAATGAGGAGTTTTCTCCGTATTAGAACGATGGGGCGACGTGTCCTTAGAACGTTTATCTTCTGGGTGACTTTCTGTATGGTAAGCGAACTTTTGCTGTATATGTTCATCTTCAGTTGTGGTTTCAATTTCATGAGCATGCCGATGTGTAGACATTGGTGTCATGTAATGGGGAGTCTTCTCCATATTAGAACGATGGGGCGATGCATCCTTAGGACGTTTATCTTCTGGATGACTTTCTGTATGGTAAGCGAACTTTTGCTGTTTAAGTTCATCTTCAGATGTGGTTTCAATTTCATGAGTATGCCGATGTGTAGACATTGGTGTCATGTAATGGGGAGTCTTCTCCATATTAGAACGATGGGGCGATGCGTCCTTAGGACGTTTATCTTCTGGATGACTTTCTGTATGGTAAGCGAACTTTTGCTGTATATGTTCATCTTCAGTTGTGGTTTCAATTTCATGAGCATGCCGATGTGTAGACATTGGTGTCATGTAATGGGGAGTCTTCTCCATATTAGAACGATGGGGCGATGCATCCTTAGGACGTTTATCTTCTGGATGACTTTCTGTATGGTAAGCGAACTTTTGCTGTTTAAGTTCATCTTCAGTTGTGGTTACAATTTCATGAGAATGCCGATGTGTAGTAATCGGTGTCATGTAATGAGGGGTCTCCTCCATATTAGAACGATGGGGTGATGTGTCCTTAGAACGTTTATCATCTGGGTGACTTTCTGTATGGTAAGCAAACTTTTGCTGTTTAAGTTCATCTTCAGTTGTGGTTTCAATTTCATGAGTATGCCGATGTGTAGACATTGGTGTCATGTAATGGGGAGTCTTCTCCATATTAGAACGATGGGGCGATGTGTCCTTAGGACGTTTATCTTCTGGATGACTTTCTGTATGGTAAGTGAACTTTTGCTGTATATGTTCATCTTCAGTTGTGGTTTCAATTTCATGAGAATGCCGATGTGTAGTAATCGGTGTCATGTAATGAGGAGTCTCCATATTAGAACGATGGGGCGATGTGTCCTTAGTACGTTTATCATCTGGGTGACTTTCTGTATGGTAAGCAAACTTTTGCTGTTTAAGTTCATCTTCAGTTGTGGTTTCAATTTCATGAGTATGCCGATGTGTAGAAATCGGTGACATGTAATGGTGAGTCTTCTCCGTGTTAGAACGATGGGGCGATGTGTCCTTAGAACGTTTATCCTCTGGGTGCCCTTGAGTATCTGGCGGAGAAGGCTTCTGAAGAGGTTTAAGGTCAGACCCCTTTTTAGTAACATCGGGCTTCGAATTTGCTGGATGATAATCGCTTGGTTTAGAAGTTTTACGTGTTGGTGATTCCACAGGCTCGGATGGATGATGACGTACAGTCTTTGAAGTAGTTGTTTTCTCATCGTGTTCAGAGGAAATTGTGTCATACTTGGAACTAACAGATTCGGTAACTTTCATGTAACCGGGGAGCTTCTTGGGTTTCTCATAAGATGGAGAAGAATCTTTAGGATATTTATTGTCAGGTTTCCTATCCGGGCTAGTTCTAGTTCTGTCCGAAGGCTGCTCAGGTTTAAGTGAATGGGGCTCAGTCAAGGAAGGTCTTTCGAAATGCTCTGCGGTGGTTTCATGCTTAGCTATGATTGTGGTTTTGATATAGCCTGGTCCAGTTGGGGATGAATCTTTAGGTTTATCAATGAGTTTCTTTTCAGGACTGGTTCTAGTTGGTTGTTTACGGTTAGGCGTATCTGTTATTTTTTGTGAAGGCTGGCTAGGCCTAGTAGCATCTGAAGTTGTTGAAGATTTACGTGTAGGGGATTTCGAAGGTTGAGTAGGCCGAACTCGTGTTTTAGTTGTTTCTTCCACAGACTCTACTAAATCTTCCGTAGAACCATATTCGGCTACCATAGAAATAGTGGTTTCCAAATTAGTAGGTTTTGTTGGCGTAGTTTCTTTTGGTTCATCGCACTCTGGCTCTTTTGGTTGTTCTGACTTACGTCGAGGAATTTCATTCGAAGGATGAGTTGGCTTCTTGATCGTTTCCCCTGGAGTCTTACGCGTAGGTGATTCCGATAACCGCGATGGCTTTCTATCAGTCGTTTTAGTTGTTACTGTGATTTTTTCGGTATCTTTATCACTATCATATTTTGATGAAACTGTTGTGGTAGTCTCACTATAACTAGTTTTAGCATTTGGTTTCTTCATAGATGTTTTTTCTTTTGGCTCTGTCTTTTTATCAGGGCTAGAACTAGATCTAGGAGAGCTACCTGGGTGAAGTTTGGCTGGAGAAGTAGATGGTACAAATTCAATATCCTTTGATTTGTGATAACGTTCAGGACTGTCACGATCAGGACTTTCAAGTTCAGGAGTTTCATGAGTCTGGTGAGAAGGCTTTCTTTGAGGACTCCTTCGCGAGTCAGGGCATTTTGTAGTTGAAGTCGTTCTTATATCAGTTTCTTCAGTAGTTTTCTCTACTGTAATGATATCTTGAAGTTTTGTAGGAGAACTATCACGCACAGATTTGGGGATTTTATCACCAGGTTTTGCGCTTTGAGGTGCAGTACTTTTTATGATATGCTCTTGTTCGTGTGTTAAGAAGTCAGCTAGATCAATTTTAGAACTAGTATCTTTCTTCGTAGTCGGATATGTGAAAGGGTTATCTCTTGGAGCTGGACTGCGGCAGGGAGAAATGCTAGGTGAACTGAGGTTTGCTGCTGGTTCCGTTAAGTATGTTGTCTGTGTCGTCACAGTCTCGCTGGTATCCTCAGTCATACCTAATATCTTGCGGCAGCGATCTTCATAAGTTTCACGTCTTTCTAATGGTGGTTTAGACTTCAATGGAGACTTACTTGCTGGTTCATCAGGGCGATCCTTTTTCACTGTTTTATGACCTGGAAATTCCTTAGGCTCTGTTGGTGAAATAAAGAAAGTAGTTGGAGGTTTCTCAACTGGAGATGTCTGAGTAGTGTAATTTCCAGGTTTCTTTAAGGAGCTTTTTCTTGGCAGACTATCTTTGGGTGGAGAAGTTTGTCTCTCAGGAGATGGAGATCGGCAGGGAATTTTAGACGGAGACGGAGATCTCTTGACTTCGAGATTTTCAGGCCTCTTTGAAGTTGTAGTAGTTTTATCAAATGATTGTGTTTCAGTGAATTCCTGGTCATCTAAATCCGTTACAAGTGTTTTTTCAGTTCGAGGAGAGCTGAAATACACAAATCCACTTACAGAAGTTGTGGGTGAGCTTTGTCCAGTGGAAGGTTCTGTATCAGTAGGCCTTTTAGATTTCCTAGTGGGGCTGGAAGACGGTGTTACAAGTTGACGAGGATGTTCCTTCGTCGTCTTCTTATTAACTTCTTCGGTAGTTCTCTCAGAGGTCAATAATTCAGTGGTATGTGTATATTTAGTACTTTTCGTAGGAGACTTAACAGGAGAAACACTATCACGAGGAGTCTTTTTGTTGGGAGATGTTGATCGCTCGGGTGCTTTCTTTGTTGGAGAAGGTAGTGACTCAGGAGTCTTTCTCGTAGGAGACACAGTGTGTGCAGGCGTATTCTTGGCAGACTTTTCGCGCGGTGATGGCTCGTATTTGTCATCTTCAGTAGTTTCAGTATGAGGTCTCTTTTTATCATAGGTTCCAAACTTAGAAGGTGACTTTTCCCTTGGTGTAGTCTTATCACTAGGTGAATCAGTATCTCTTGGGTAACCAGATTTGGTAATATCCTCAGTTGTTTTGATGGTAGTATCAATGCGATCATGCTTTTCGGTAATTGTTACATGGTTCCCTGGGGACGGTGACCTTCTTCCAGGAACTTTCTTTGTAATATCGGTATCTTTGTTAGGGCTTTTTCTTGTAGGAGAGGGACTTTTATTTTTTGTTGTTACCTCGGTGGTTTCAGTGTAAGGCTTCTTTTTATCATATGTTCCAAATTTCGAGGGAGAGGGTTCCCTGGGTGAGGTCTTGTGACTGGGAGACTTCGTATCCTTTGGACTGCGATATGTGGTAGTAACGCTATCAGTTACATCTGTTGTTTTAATGGTAGTATCCACTTGGTCAAGCTTTTCGATATTCGTGACATGCTGTTGAGGTGATGGTGACCTTCTTCCAGGTATTTTTCTGATACTATCGGCATCTTTACTGGGACTTTTCCTTGTAGGGGAGGGACTTTTCTCCCTTAGTGTAGGGGACTCGGGTCCTTTTACTACACGCTTACTATCATCGATATGACTTTTGTCTGTGCGAGTATACATTTTTGTTTCCTCGTCTATAAACTTATAATGATCCTCGTGGTATTTTTTTTGTTGCGTTGTTGTATAATCTTGGGGCTTGCGCGTAGGGCTAGGGGAAGGTGCATGTTTAGTTGGAGAGTGTTTGTCAGCCGGTTTAGTGGGCGGTTTACGAGCATCAGAAGGTTGTCTTGAAGCTGTAGGCATCATATAACCAGGTTTTCTATCAGGGCTAGTGCTTTCTCGATTGGGAGTGTTATCTCTAGAATATTTCTCAGTTGTTGAACTTCTTGGATGGTCTGGTTTTTTCGTAGTATCGGTAGGGTGAGTTGGAGTGGTGGTTTGTTGATCAACAGGGATGCCATCAGATGGTTTCCGATAACCTGATTTCCTATCAGGGCTCTGGCTAGGTCTCGTAGAGTTGTCTTTAGGATAGCGATCTGTAGGAGTTTTCTCAGGGCTAATACTCGATCGATTAGGAGAAGAAGGGTATCCAGACACAGAAGGAATATGTTGAAAGAATTTCCTTTCTGGACTTTCGTGCGGCCTTGTAGGTGAATAACGTCGATCAACAGGTTGAATGGGAGAATCCGTACGAGGGCGACTGTCAGTAGGAGTTCTATGAGTAGGCTTTCTGTCCGGGCTAACACTATTTCTCTGCATTGAACCTTGAGGTTTTTTCTCCGGACTGGCACTCGGCCTCTGACGGTGATCTTGCGGTTTTCTCTCAGGGCTGTATCCAGAACCGCTTGGGTGCCGACCGGTCGGTGGTCTACGTTCATCAGGCGTCATATACTTGTGAGATTTAGTCTCAGTAATAGAATGGGTCGAATGAGTAGTGTAGTGTTGATCAGAAACGGAGCGAGTAGGTGAAGACCTATCGATTTTATTGGGGCTACTACCTCGGCTTAGCGGTTTCCTGTAGGTTTTGTCAGGGCTGACGCTGCTCCTTAATGAAGATGTGCTTGATTTGAACGTCCTACTTCCAGGTGATGATGCTCTAGTAGATGGGCGAGTAGTAGATGGTGTGTCACCTCTAAGAGTACTTGCCCAAGCTGTATGTGAAGGGCTCCAATCATTGCTAATTTTCTTTTGAGAGAAATCAGTTTGATAAGTAGTTTTACGTTCTTCTGTGCTAATCTTTCTCTCAATTGTCTCAACCTTATTATCTCTAGTGATATTATGAATCTTCTCTTCAGTATACTTGGGTTCGGTATTCTTAGGTTGGGTATTTTTAGGATGCGTATCTCTGGGTCTGGAATCTCTAGGATAAGTTTCTACTGGGCTTGTATCTCTGGGTTGCGAACTCCTTGGTTGATAATTTTCTGGTTGGGATTTGCCAGGCTGCGTGTCTTTTGGCTGGACATCTTTATAATCTCTTGGTTGAACATTGCGATTATCAGGTATGGTGGTTCTTTCTTGGCGATCGTCAGTAGTATCATAGCGTCGCTGATTTATTTCACGATGGGTTTGTATATGATCATCATTATCTGTTGATTCAATGACTTTATGAGTTCTAGTTACATGCTGAGTGGTCTGTTTATAATCATCGTCAATTTTAGAGTGATCCACTATTCGTTGATTAACATTTTTTTCATGATGCTGCAATTTTGAATAATTATCATCAATTTTAGAACTGTCTGTTGTCTTTCTGTTTACTGTAGTCTGATAACGTTTAACATTAGAGTAATCATTGTCAATATTAGAATGGTCAACAGTAGTTTTATTAGTTTTAGTAACATTACGATGAATATTAGACTGGTCATCATCGGTTACGGTTTTATTAATTTTAGTGACACGCTGTACGGTGTCGTAACTATCGTCAGTTTTAGAATTATCAATCACTCTTTTGTTGACTTTCCTCTCATACTGAGTGTTGGAATAGTCATCAATATCATTCGTGGAATAATCAGCGATTTGTCTATTAAAATCGTAGTCATCAACGTTTCGTTGAGAGTCAACTATATTGGTTGAGCGATTATCGCGGTTGTCGATCACATGTTGAACAACTTTGGAAGAATCCCTGGTATTTGACCGTTGTTGGGTCGAATAGGACCTGTTCTCGCTTCGCGTCTGAAAAGACTGTTCAGCGCGAGTGCTTTGTACCGGAGCACGAAATTCCCGCTTGGTACTCGTGACCCGAGTACCATCCGGCAGACATCGCGTCTCTACTATCACTCTGGTGTTATCATCAGGGTAGTCCACCTTTCTCGACACAAGCTCGCCGGTTTCGTTATCATTCTTCCTTACAGTTTGTTCATAATCATTTTTTCGTAAAGATTGCTCGTAATCATTTCTCGAGGTCCGCTCATATTCATTATTTCTCAAATTCTGTTCGTAATCATTAGTTTTAATGATCTGTCTCCTGGTTACTGAAGAACCATCTTCGTTACGGTTAGTATCATAATTTCGTAGGTCATAGTCGTCGTTGGTTTCATATGGCACTGATTCATGTCTCGTCGAGGACATCTTTTGTATCTTGGAAGACGAAGTGGAAGAGCTGGAGGTCGACGTCACGTGGGTGCCGTCGTCAGTCTGTCGCACGACGTGCTCGCGAGCAGCCGTGTTGGATGACGTCTCGTTGCGTTTCAGACTACTGTTGTCATCATGATATTCGGTGACAGCTTCCTTATGGTGATCAACAGCTGCAAATTGGCCTCTTCCGCCGTCCACGTCATAACTACCTTCGATGTTGGCATTGATGGACTTCACGTGGGTGCGCCCATCATCAGTCGTCTTGTTCTCCTGCTCCACGTTCCAGCCAGCGTTGGAGAGCGCCTTTAAATCTGTAAAAAGACAAGCATTAGTATCTGGCAGTGGTGTTAGATCACCGTTACCGATTAATAAGCGTTAGTTCTGTTAGGGAGGTTGTGAATCGTGCGGGGTGCACCTTGGCCGCGGTAAGAGAACTCCTTGGGCGGGGAGCCCGCGTCGCGGACCTCCTTGCTCTTCATGGACTGGAAGCTCTGGTCGGCGAAGGACTTGACGTGGTCTTGCGCGGCCGTGAACTCAGTACCTGGAGAATTTGGGCCAAAACCGCTGACTAGAAGTTCTTGCGTAGTAAAATGACATTCCATATACATAAAATAATACGTGTAAGTCGAAATTACACAACCATTTTACAGAGACTTGTTGGTATTGACTTAAATGGTGAATGGCTTCAAAATTATAACTTCAGTGACTTTATGCCCATTGATATGGACAACACACAATACAGAGTCATACATTCCTCCGAATATTAAACCAGATAAAGTATTTAGAGAAGTGAACTGGTTGCATATAGCTTCCAAATTATTAATTAATGGTATACCCATATGAAATTTTACTGGGATTCGAACCCATAACATTTTAAATCGTCCCACTTTATATCCAACTCCTAGCTGTATGACAAACTGGATCTCTATAGGACTACTCATCGCTGTAACTCCCTTCAACAGGATCAACAGGAGTGAGTTCAACTGTTCTTCTCCCTACGTTCAGTGAGAGGCGTGTCGTACCTTTGCCTTCATGCTTGGGCTCGGGCGAGTACAGGTTGCGCAGGCGCTCCTCCCTCAGGCGGTACATGTGCGCTCGGATCTCTTTCTTGCGGGAGAAGTCCTCCGTCTGCTGCCACTGGAAGTTTTAAATATGACCATTATGTATAAGTATGGCGCCTAGTTTTATACGACTTGTAGTTTACCTATACGTAGGTACATGTTGCGCTGAAAATATTGTCAGGCGCTTAAAGATTTTTGTATTTTATACGTTTATTGGAATAATTTGTTATTACAGCTTGTGTGTGTGTGTGTGTGTAAATAAAGAAAGGATTAGCTAATATATTTAAAAACCAAACCCAAGGTACTTAGTACACAGGCACATTTTATGTGAATACGTAACTTAGAGACATCTCTTTACTTATAATAAATTGGAAAAAGCGAAATCAATTCTCGGGCGGGACTCGAACCCGCGATCTTTCCCTTACAGGGGGAACGCTCTGACCACTGAGCCACCGAGCTTCGCCCGAGAGTGACCTAATTTTTCCAATACATCCATCTTACGGCGATGGTGGGAGTAATCTCCCGATATTCGTACGAATTTCGCTTTTTCCAATTTATTATAATTTGTTTAGTCTAGCAAACTAATTGCTTTAAAAATTATCTCTTTACTTGTTCGCATCGGGTGAAGAGTAGAATGTATACATGTAGCATGTATACAACACCTTATCCCTATCAACACCTTCATAGCCCAAGTGGAGCTCACTTGCTAATTGGTGCACCTGCCAAACAAAGGCTGAGATTCTGGCGCAAGATGTCCTCTTAGTGTTGGGAGGTCAGGTGGCAGTCGCTCCCGAAAAACACAACTAAACCAAATTTTGCTGTCAGTTGACAGACTGAATAACATTTGCCAGTGATATAAAAAATGGTAAGGAGGGGAGCGGCCCTCGGACTCCAGATGCCAGAGGCCGTCGTGGATGGTGAAGATGTGATATCATGAGGAATGTCTCACCATGCGGCGCAGTAAGTCCTCGTCGCGGATCAACGACACGTCCCCGTCAGACATTCTGTAACAAGAAACAATCATCAGGTTAATAATAATATCATTCGAATCGAATTGAAATCACGCGTTTTGTAAACGTGACGTTACTGAATCGGACTCTGGACCTTTATTCGGCTTGATCAATCGTAACGTAATAACGCGTTCGTGTCTTAGCATCATAGCCACATATAGATTTAAGTTGGTTCAGTGGTTCCGAAACCGAACGACAGACGCATGCAGCACATACAGCGTATAACCCGCGCCACGTATCTGGGACGTAAATCGTAAGACATACGAGGATCTGGCGCCGGCAGATTGCTTTGTAATAATCTACACTTGGTGAATTTGAGTTCGTCCACCGCAGTAGCACCACGTGCTATCCTCAAAAGACACCCAAGAAAAGTGTACTGCGCTTATAGAGCACATTTTGAGCACATATTAGGTCCAAGATACGTGGCGCGGGTTATACCCATTGCTTGTTAAACTCCGATAGGGATAAAAGGGACCATTGATTACGCGCATGTTGTGCTGCGTGCGTCGGCAGTCTTCGTATGCGTTCGGTTACGGAATCATACCTTTACGCCAATTCTATTTTCTATGTTAATCAATCCACCGTCTACTCACGTTATGACTGCGATTAAGAATAGAATAGAAATAAACTTTTTGTACACCAAACAAAAAGAAAAGTATACATAAATTAAATGGCAAACATAATTAGGTAATGTACAAATGGCGGCCTTATCGCTAAAAGCAATATCTTACAGGCAACCTTTGGATGGATATGAATAATAAATAAACTAGTTTGTATATTGGGTAGTTATTGAGTAAGACTCATTGTCAAGTAGAATAATGCTACAATAGTATAAGGAATGATAGATGCAATTCTCGTGTTCATAGCAGTCATCTACACGATTTTTAATTAAAGAGCTAGCAACTACATATGAATGAACGATCTTTACAATATATTTTTTAATGTGGTTTTTATAACTCTGGCTCCGACCACGTTATACCTAGTTACTTACCGATGAATGAAATTTTTTTACAGACTTAATTTGTTAGTTTTGAATTATTCAATTATAATTTACAAAAAATGTTACCGTAGTAAATTCATTCATATTAGTTTGAAATTTAGATTCGGTATAACTTCAAAGTTTTGTATCGTACCTAATTTTTGAAATAATTAAGAGCTGTATTTTTATTCTTGCAGATTACAGAGTGAATCTAAACACCTAACATTGAATTATGTTTATGAATTCATTCAGGGGTGTATGGGGCGGCGAGGCCCCACCAAGACCTATGGGGTCAAGCCCAGTTAACTAAACTTGCCGACGATACCTACTGACTGATGGAGGTTTTTCTATCTGGTTTGAGAGGTCAGACGACAGTCGCTCCCATGAAAGCCGTATAAGCCAAACCAAAGAAGGAGTAAGTTGTCCCCGGGTACTAAAAGGAAAGCCTTTAATACAACGAGGAAGAATGCCCTTGTGGTGCATTGTATGTAGTCAAAAGCGCAGATTCCATTCCCCCACAGTGGACATAAACATGTCTATTTGCATTGGCCTGGGTATTTCTATGTAGATATAAAATACATACATACATCATACATATTACACATAGATATACGCAGTAGCTAGGTATGTTTATTCGTATTCTAAATTAACCATAACACAATCTAGTTAGGCTATGCTTACTTTGAGCCTAGAGAGCGAGTGAAAATCTTGTAAACTTATATGGAATACTAGCTTTTGCCCGCGGCTCCGCCCGCGTGGATGTCGGTTATCGCGACCAAACATAGCCTATGTCCTTTCTCAAGGTCTAACCTACTTCTATACCAAATTTCATCAAAATCGGTTCAGCGGTTTAGTCGTTAAAGTGAGACAGACAGACAGACAGAGTTACTTTCGCATTTATAATATTAGTAGGGATAGTAGGGATGGACCTCAAAAGTATCATAACTCATAACAAATTGTGCACGTGTAAGAACAGAAGTTAATTCAAACAGTATCGCATTGCATACAAGAGATGCAATGTCATAAATCTGGCAATGAAGTGCTGAACGGCGAGAGCACTCATTAGCGCCAAGGTCCCGCCTGTCCTGGCACTTGGACTGGTACCGAGAAATGGCGGTGATTGATCAGGCGAGCGCATGAGTCGGCACTCAATACTGATGAGTTAATTGATACAGTTGGCACTTTGACCAGCGATAGGTACAGACGGACATCTTTTACGTACTAATGTTATAGAGAGGAAAGATTTGTTCGTTTGTGATCGAGAACTCTGAAAGTAATGAACCGATATTGATAATTCTTTTACCATTAGCAGTAACGTAGGCTACTTTTATCTTATTTCAACAGGATTAGGAGCTACGCAGGAAAACTCGCAGGGGCGATGCTAGTTAGTCATAAACTTAAACAAAGACTTCTGCTGCTCTACAAAAAACATACGTCACGCCTCTTTCTCAGGGTAGGCAGAGACCACGTGTTTCCGTTTGCTACGAAATGGCTGTACATTTTCGCTTCTTCAACTTTCCTAATAGTTTTCATACGAACTCTAGACATGAACTTTAACTCGACTCGAAGTTCTATTCTATTTAAATTCGTTTAGTAAATTATTTACACTGATCCCGACGTTTCGCTTGCTTTTCAGCAGCCATTGTCAAGGGTACATAGACTTGAGATGGTGGTTGTCTCATATCTTTTTTAGTACAATTATCTCAAACTATCCGATGTAACTGGGACAGCCTGAATGCGGAAGGCCGGGGATCGAGAGCAATGGTACACATTGGGAGAGACCTACGTCCAGCAGTTGAATTCAATAGACTAATTGATCGATTGACCCGAACTACGTTAAATTATTAGTGTTCCTACTATTTACACCATATCTTTAGTCATATCGAGTATTAGTCCAACTTTAAAAATTACATTTTACAGCACTAAAATTGCCTGACCCCACATTCTATCTCACATAACAAGCACACGTAAGGCCATATAAATACCATCATCACGACACAGCTACTGGGCCATACCTAAAACGAGTGATCTCAAGCTCGCCCTATCGGCCTCTCCCCTGGCCATATGGCGGCGCGGCCGGCACAGAAGGTTGCGCCCATATACAGACCTCCCCGGTGCCCTTGTCCCTCTTTGACTCTTATAAGGAGGCATTATTTTTTACGCGAGTAACATGTCTGAATTGTTTGACGTGTCCTACTTATGGAGGTCGCGGTTTAATTATTATAAATGAACGATTTATGTAATATTGGGTTGGTTGAAATTTCTTATTTTAAAAGTATGAATTGTAAACATAATGTATAGATGCCTGAATTGTGCCTGAATGCCTGGAAGGTTAGGCACAGGTATATTGATATTAATATTTTATGTTTTCTATTTTTATTATACCACTTAGTTGGCAGACAAGCACACGGCCCACCTGACGGGAAGCAATTTAATTTACTTTACCGGGAGCCGTGTTGGTTCCCGGTGGAGTAGAATAGGACCACCACCATCTCTTCCTGTAGGCTGTTCTTCATCCGACAGTAAACATACAGATCATGACAAAGTGCCAGCTAAACGGCAATAGGCTCGCCCTCTGGGAGGAACGTGGGACCAAAAATTATAGTAGGCGAAATGTGGTACACCTCTGCCTACCCCTTCGTTAATTTACCGGCATGAGTGTATGTATGTACCGGGAACCAAGAGGCCTGAGCAAAAGTGATATTTTCCACATACTTAATATTTCGTCAAATATTATCATCATCATCGTCGTCACATCTCAAGCCTTCACCGTACTGGGTCCGCTTAAACAAATTGATATGTCTTGGTTGTTCGATTCTATTGGGAGCGACTGCCGACTAACCTACCAGTCTGAGTTGTAGTTAGTAGCCAACCACTGACAGACTTCTTAAGGTTGCCCAAAAGCCTCTGTCTTAACCTAACAACTATTGACTACAGGGACCGACTTTAAACGTACCCTTTGAAACACAGAATCGTTCAGATGTATGTAAGAACATTAAGTGTTCACCCATCCAAATAGCAACCGAGCCTAGGTAGCTTAACAGCTCACCTGGCCACGAGCGTTCCACTCTTGATATAAATTCCTCGGCAAATAACTGACTGAGGCAGTTAACATCAAGCAGTTCCCGGCAGAGTAGAATTTGGGCCACCCCATCTCCTCCCATGCGGTGTCGTACAAGGCGACTAAGGGATAGGGCTGTTTAACATCAGACAGATAAATACAGCCCAGACTCAGCCTATACAATACATGGCTCGAGCCAACAATAGTGCCCCAAAAACGGCAATAGGCTCACCCCCCATTACTTGGGACCTGATACAATGATTGGTGAAATGTGGGTTTTAATTCACCTCTGCCTAATCTTCCAGGGATAAAGGCGTGATTGTATGTATGTAGTTAACATACCTATCCCACAGTACTTGGGACATGATGTCACCTAATGACCGTCTGTCTGTCACCAGCGATTACCAAACACCAATATTTCACCGTCAACGCTGATTGGACGCACTTATAGTGTTGACGAACTATGGAAGGTGTGGAGCATCACTTACTTGTGGTACGATTGCCATCTGTTGGAAGATATAGGTGGAGAGTGCCACAGCTAGTGACTCAAAGGGACATGGGCTTGTCTTGCATCACTTGTATGTACCTAGTTCAAATCTTACCTAACAAATCATTTGGTTGGTAACCACTCGAACAGTACGACCATAATATTTGTATAAAACTAAGTATTTATCGCATATATGGTACAGTCTTACTCAAATAATTAAAATTCGTATAATGTTCGTTTTTTTTTATTTGCCAATTAATACAATTTTGAAAAGAGGGCAGGTCAGAAGTACCTAGGTGCTCGCCAGCGGCGGTCTTGTGTGAAAGTATTAATATTTCAAATGTGATCACCTTCAAAAATAAAGAAGGTTTTACAATATTTCATCCCCTGTGTTTAAAGCCCTTCAAATTGATGATCTTTGTTTAAGATAAAAGCCTTCCCTACCTCTATATTTCATCTCTGTGCCTATCAAATTTCATCAAAATTGTTTCAGTAATTTAGACGTCACAGTGTAACTGACAGACAGACAGACAGACAAAGTCGCACTTATAATATATGTATGGATGGATACTGTAGCTGGTTATAAAGATCAATAAAGTTAAGTTATTGATTGATAATCCATTCTGCAGTTTTATAGTAATAAGCGCTACAGGAGAGAGGTCACAGGACTCAGGTAGGGCGGTCGGTCTGCGCCCGCGCCGGTGCAACCTGACTGTGACTCACGTACCCAGAAGGTACATGCCTATGCACTGACGAATTGTCTGAGGCATGTCTGACCAGGGGAAGGAATTTGTGAGATAATATCATTCAAATCAAATCAAAATGATTTTATTTTTCAACTCATAGGTAAAGTACCTACAGACCTATGAGTTGTATGTATGTATGTAAGTAAGTAAGTATGAGTTATATAACTATAACATCCATATTGAGACAAACCCCAGTGAGTTCATGGGATATTTGAAATTTTAAAGCATTTAGTATGCTAATCTAAACAAATTGTTTTAAATCGGAAAAATACTAAATTCTAAGTTATTTCGGACTCGAACCGACTAAAACCACACGACGTCTTGGTCATTCAGTTACCGAGGTGAGATAGCCACTGGCGTATCCCTCACTCCTCAGTTAACCTAGGACCTTCCCGGTTTCAGGATGACCCCCTCGTGCAGGAACCACGGTGTCCCTATCTTGCCCCCGGAGATGGGGAAGCGCGCACATCACGCCGCGCCGCCCGCTGTCTCGACCCACTGTAATCTTCAAGCAGATTTTGGTGGGTCTTAAACACCCACCCAAAAAGAATCTGAGCAATATTTTAGAACTCATATTATTACAAGTTTGGGTTTTCATAACACTGTATAGTAATTATACGCTATCGTATTGCTCATCCAATTGTAAATATTGTGATGATACTTTGTCACGAACGTTTATCGTTTGTTATAGACATTGTACCTACAAGAAGGAAGCGTATAGCTATTCAGTAGTTTTTAAAAAAATTGGGCATTATTAGACTTCTGCCTACCTCCTCAGAGACATACAGGTCTAAGTATATGTGTGTATTGACACGTGAGACAGATATTAGCATGTTTAATACACAAACTGGTTCCCAGCCAGGTACGCAACATATTATGTACGATAAATAATATGGCATGGCGAATCACATAATATAATATTCTGTGTAGGTATGTAACATTGTAGCTCGTCCAACAGGTTGGACGATTAAAAGCAGATTTTATGTGACAGACATTAAATGATCAATTAAAGATTATAGTTCGATCTAATGCAAAGGCGGCTTTACAATCAGTGGTTTGAAATCATCAACATCAGAGCGCTAATCCCGGGACTTGCGCTTTGTTGCTTAGAGTCCTCTTATCTACAATTTCTTCTCCTGATGTGACTTATCTTGGCTTTTACAGCACCTATTACCGTCTGACAACCCGGCCTCGAAGGGAAAGCCTGCACCCAGAGCATCGTCTGTTAATTAGCAATCAAAGATGTATGGAGAAATGGAACTAAAATTGCGATTCGGGAAGTAAGTATTCGTAAGTATTGAGTGCAGCTCCTTAACTTTTTTTGTTTTTGAATCATGATGTGCCTAATTTGATTATTGGAAAAGAGCAGTGTGAGTATTATTGGCTGGCTCTTTAACTATTATCTGAAGGTGTCACCCATATTTCCCCTAAACATACGAATAATTGAATGAAATTTTGAAGCTTTATTATGCTGACTATTCAAATCGATTTAGAAAGAGAAAAGAGAAGAGACCTCGGTCGCCCCAAAGACGGCAGTATAGAGGAATTTGAGTTGGCTTCGTGCGGTCTCGGTGGCTTAGTGGTCAGAACATTCCCCCTGTAAGGGAAAGATCGCTGGTTCGAGTCCCGCCCGAGGTCGATTCTCTTTTCTCTTTCTAAATCGATTCGAATAGGAGTAATTATTGTATACTGAAGAACGCGAAAGTTTAAGAGTTATTAGATGCAAATATAAACAAACATGTGTCATGAGAACGGCACTGAACCTGCACTGCCTACATCCGGTGCCGGGAGCAACAGAACTTCACTCAGAACGTGTTAAGCGCTCACCGGCACGCACCCTGAATACGAACAGACCTCACGCATGCTCTGAATGCCCAAGCCCTGGAGTGAAAGCGAATGGACATTGTTTACGCCAATACGCATTATGTTAAGGATATTCGTATGTCTTTGATTTCAGTCTTATAAAACGAAGGCGGCAAAGAAATTGGTGTATTATTGCAGGTTTCAACGTTGCGGCAGCGAATGAATAATTGAGATGTCTTATAATGCTGATAGAATGGTTCTAAGAATGAATGTGGAATGTTTTAAGAGCAGAAGTAGGTCCAAAGATACATGTACTGCGTGAAAGAAGATAGGACTTACTGTGAAGATTACTTCACACAAGAGCGTATTTAAGAGGTTGCCTTGTTGCGGCGTTCCCAAATAACTGAAAAAAAAAGCACAGGTAGATTATTGTGATCACTTATGTCCAGCCTCGATGTATTGCCATTACTAATACTGTATTTACACCTAACCCGGTACTGTCCAAGTTGAGTCGACACATACCACGTGGTTTGCTGTTAATAGCACTCGACTCCGCCTGACTACGTACAGTCGACAAAGGAAATACGATTGCACCTTTAAATACTAATGAAAAAGTGCGACCGTATCTCTTTTTGTCAACTGCCTCCTTGGGGGACATACAGACGAGACTATTTATTAAGTAATAAATTGCCCTCCTAAATACGTTGACACTGAAAACTACATGACAGCTGAACAAATATTCGTGAATTCGACGTTCTTTACACTCAGAGAGCGTCTCGTATTTTGTAACAAGACGAATTGTAAAGCCTAGTGTTAACAAGTCCAGAAGCTGGCGGTATAACTATCTGGCAGCTACTGGATCCGAGAAATCCTGAGATAAAAGTAGGACCTAGGCTACTTTTTATCTCAGAAATTCAATCAATTTTCAAGGAATTCAGTCAAAAGCGTCCAATTCTTAAAACCTTCATTTCACTTCATAGTTTCATTTCATTTCATAGAATATACAGACTTTAATCAGAAGGAGGAAGGAGAAGGAAGAGTCGGAAGGCGGACCCTGAGCTTCGAGGTCATCTTGGCCACGGATGCAATCAGGAGAATACGTCTATATGCAGATGATGATGACATCATTTAAATTTAGTTAAACTTGTTGAGAAGATTGTATCAAAGTATTCGTAATATCAATTCCTATCATAAAGAACACAAACTAGTGCGTTGCGTGGGCGTCCCCTAAGTCCCTGAGTCCCCAACCAGATAGGAAATAGATTATTGATAGAAATGATTTCAGAAGTTATATAGGGGAAATAGTTACATGAAGGATGCGGGCACTAACTCCTTGATTCCCCCTAAGCGACTACCGCCTGACCTCCTATTCCAAAAAGGAAAACCTACGCCAGCTTTAGCACTGAAGATCTTAGAAGAGCCTTATACCGATATAATTATAGTCTAGTCTATTTTATTCTATAGCTGCACTTTACCCTATCCTTGGACTCGAGACGCGACTATGTAAACAAATAACGATGCGACCTTGCAACAAATCAACGGACACTTAAAAAATCACAAACAACAAACCACTAAAAGTTTACAATTCCTTAAATCGTTCCATTTGCTGGCCACAGCCCACAGAATGTTAACACAATAATAAAATGCAATGACATAGACAAAAACTTCCTGCTCTGAGTGCGTTGACGTCACTGCGGCATAGACAAGATGATCTCACGTGCTTAGGTTATCTGTGCAAACTTAGTGCTTAAATCGTTTCCGTTTCCTCGTTACCTGTTTAGTCTACATCTACACTAATATTATAAAGAGGAAAGATTTGTACCTATTTTTGTATGTTTGTAATGAATAGGCTCCGGAACTACTATACCGATTTCAATAATTCTTTCACCTATAGAAAGCTACACTATCTGGGAGTAACATAGGCTATATAACATCACGCTACTACTAAAGGGAGCGGAGCAGTGAGCATAAATTTCAATAAATCGGGCAGATTTCCGTACATTAAAGTTGGACAGGAATCCGAATTCCACGCGGGCGGAGCCGCGGGCAACAGCTAGTTTTTAATATTTGAATTGATTTATTTGTCAAGTGTCAAATAATATGTTAATGATATGCTTGAAATGAAATGATTGATT
Source organism: Eilema depressum (assembly GCA_914767945.1). NCBI lineage: Eukaryota > Metazoa > Arthropoda > Insecta > Lepidoptera > Erebidae > Eilema > Eilema depressum. The sequence goes on from OU612024.1 coordinate 21,305,659, forward strand.
AGGCAAATGGTTACCATATTGGTATTAAAACTATATTGGCGGCAGATTTACCATATTAGTATCAACATATGGCAACCTATAAACTATGCTGACAAAAATATATTCCACATCATTTTAATGCGGTTGACGGTAGGTATATATTAATTAGATGTTTCCGTCGAAAGAAGGGACATCCGACTTCTTTTCAGAGTGTTGTCGTTACAAGGGTTAATGGCAGAGCGCTTCTTCATCTGATTGTAAAAATACGAGGACAGGGAGAAGGAGAGAGGATATATGCAACAACAGACAAATTACACGCATAATATGATACAAAATTGTTTTTGTTTGGGATGTAGGTAAGTATGTCGGTTTTTTTAAAATCGACTACTGTCTCGCCTCCCAACTCCGAGGGGAAAGCCTGCGTAAGACCCTCGCCCATTGCTTAGCAGGCAGCGTGCAGCGACTACCAGATTAGATTGACTTAGACCCCAAACGTAGGGCCTCGTACACCCTAAATCCCATTTAGTGCCAAGTCAATTTGATATTTAACAAGAAAGGAATTAAATATAGAGTACAGCTCGAAGAAGAATGATCCTACCTTAATGTCCAAGACTTATTCCAAGGAAAGCACTAGAAGATTGAAATCAAATAGGAACGGCCTTGCTACTGTCATGCGCACGAGCAGCTTGAGTCAGCCGCGCCCACGCCACTCGACGAGTGCCTTCATCGATCGCTTATAACTGTTGACACAACACATTGACAGACTTGTCATAATTGTCGAAGCTGATATTACTGAGAAATGATGATTTGAAATTGATTGTTGGAGTTGTTTGTCGAATATGCTAATCTGTCTTATGGGGGGAGATCAGTGTGCACTGTGGTCAGTAACGCGTTGTTGTTGACACTACTGTTAGTGATAGATTAGGTTCCTCCTGCCTGGATGGCACGGTGTCTCCCACCCCCTCTTTTCGCGGTAGATAGGGACACTGTGGTTCCTGTGGGTCAGCCGGGATGCGACAGAAATGCCTTATGGGCCCTTATATTACGGCATCAGTAGACACAAGATGCCGTGCGGTTTTTGGAAAAGGTTTCTCCTGCCTGGACTACAACACTTCATAACATATTCAATTAGTGACCCAAACGGCCAACTCATCCGGATCCAAAACTCACACTTTGGAGAACCTCATTAGGATCATTTTGACTATTAAGGAAACGACTACCGTATGACCTCCCAACTCCGAGAGGAAAGCCTGCTTCACAGCCTTGGTCATACAACATCTGCCTATACATATGACATTAGTTGTCCCGACTGACTGATTTATCAACCTAAACCGCTGGACCTAGACAGGCGATGCCTTATGGTGTAAGCATCCACTAAGAAAGGGTATTTGGAAATTTCACTACAAAAAGGATGAAAGAGGCCATGAACGGTTGTCTGGAAAAGTAAGAAGTATTTTTCGTATAGCTATACGAAAATTGCTTCTGCATAAATTGACCTAGGCCATAGCAGCAACCAATAGCAGTGCTACTGGTTCGAAATAAATGTATAGGCACCATAAATAGCTGTTCAAAGTTTGGCGACGAAGCGTCGTTGTATGGAAAATTCGTATAGGATTATTATATTCCCGAGCCGTACACTTTAAAAATCGAATAGTTTAATTAAATTATTTTAAGTTATACCAATTTGCGCACACTGTAGAAATTATCCAATAGTATCAGAATCCTTGAACCCACTGACTGCCTCCTACACCTACATCTACATAATATATAATAACTAAACCGAGATAAATCCTGTACAGAACTGGTTTGTGTACCGTGGGATGCTGCACATTGCATCTTTGCCCTCCAAGCTTATGTCTGAAGGCTTTTTGGCAAATATTTGGCCAGACTAGGTGCCTATAGAATGAAATTTTGAAGCATTTATTATGCTAACTATTCAAATCGATTTAAAAAGGAAAAAAAAAACGATTTGAATAGGTACCTATAGCTATAAACCTATCGTTTTGAGCAGGCGGTTCTTTTTTGAAATATTGATAGCCGATTTTTTAATTTTTTTATTAAGAAAATTAACATAACATAACATAAGCTCACGCCTATATCCCCGAAGGGGTAGGCAGAGGTGCTAGCACCCACATTTCGCCGTTTATGTTTAGGTCGCAATGTAATAGGTAGCGAGCCTATTGCCATTAACCAGGACTTATAAACCTGCGATAAATACACACATAACTTCGAAAAGCATCGAAAAGTCATTGATGTGTGCCATGGTAAAACCTGGGATCGAACTCAAGACCTCGTCTCAGCAGTCCATTACCCATACCACTAGGCTACCGCGGTTAAGAATATTAGCAACCGAAATTAGTAATATTCCCTCTAACCCCTACAGCTAAGCTAAATTGCTTGAGTTAGAAGTGAGTTCACTTCAGTGATGTAATGGCCAGGATTCAAACCCGGGACCTCTCGATCGTAAGGCCGACTCCATAACCACTAAGCTACCGACGATTTTACTAAATTATCCTCTACAGCTAAGCTCTAATGACACGCAATAGTTAGTCGTTTCTATACCTTTCTATACGGAATTAATGATTTTAAACTTTGACTATTTGGTTCATAATTTCTTACTTACAATTATCTACATCAAAATAACTTTCCTAACCCGAATACATGCATGTTCTATGGTTGCCCTAGATAGCCACTGTTTCGTGAAACTTTCATCTAATCAAAGTTCTAATATCTACTAACAACGCTACTAATATGATAATTTTCTAAACTTGATTACAAAAACCACAAAAATCATGTTTTGAAAACATACACTTGGCACCAAAAATCTGTAATTTTTTCATCAATTATTTTTGTACATTTTAAATTATTTGATCTTATATCTAATTTAAGAATTATTTGATTTTTTTTTATTTTTTTTTAATAGTGAATGATTATTATTATTATTATTTTTCTCTCTCTTGACTTATTTTCTTGATTATTTATTGTATAATTTATAAATTGACATCTTATATCGTGTGCGACATTTATGCTTAGTTACATTTAAAACGTGACATACAACATTGATATGTTTTTTTTTTTTTTTTTGTAAAAGTATAAATTGGACATTCTCACTATCAATAATTTCAATTGTTATTTTTGTATGACAATCAGGCAAAGCTGTGCATATCTTTAATTGGTGTAGCACATGCCCATTATAATATCTTGTCAATGTTGCTTTGGTAAATGCTTGTGTATATACCTACTGTTGATATGCCTTTTTAAATAAATAAATAAAATAAATAAATCAATGCCGGCGTTTTTTTTTCCAGTCCTAAACTATTCATATTCATGTGAAAAGCGTAGTTGGCGCAATGGTTTTTATAAACCACCGTCTCTGCCTACCTCTTTGACAGGATAACAAGAAATAAGTATCCTACACATTTTTAAACGGCTCCATAGTTACAGCATCGCACTTTAAACAAATATAACTAATATTTCTTTTAAAATCAAGCTTCCAAAACGGGTGAGATGCTAAATGGTCCGTATTACCGGCTTCCCAGTCAAAAACCTATCTTATCATAATAAATTTAAAGTCTAATCTTGTGTAACAACGTTAGTTTCCGTAAGAGGCTAAGATATTCGGTGGTGGTACATAAAAGTAGATTTTTTGTGCTCCTTGTATGGGAGGCTAAATGCCTTAAAGGATCGCCGCCTACCTTTAAACACACGTTATGAGATAATTCACTCGTGAGATAACATACCAAAAGGCATTTTAAATAGTCCTAGCGTGATTTACGAAGCGATATGAAAACGAAACATAAAATCTAGTCGAAATGCCTATACCCTAACCCTAGCACCGTGTGGTGATAGACAAAGAAGACAAGTATCACCACCCATCTCATCCGAAGGGTGTCGTAAGAGGCGACTAACGGAAACATACGCAGACGATATCACTGCGAGAGAAGGAAAACTCGAAATATAACCCTGTACCAACCCGTCTGGCCAGCGCCAACAGTAGCCCAAAGCCTCCCAACATTAGGAGAGGCCTATGTCCAGCCGTGGACTGCGATAGGCTATTTTTTTTACTAGACAGCGCAAATCGAAGGCAAATGCGAGTCAAATCAAGAGAAATAGTAGGAGTAGGAGAGCAGGGGTCTGCTACAAAGTACGATCTAGTATTGGTACTGGGGTGAAGAAGAACTGACCTTAGCCTAGTAGACTTTTAGTCTGAGGAACTGACTTGCAGGTGAGATTGGCATTATATCTTAAGGATGTTGGTAGGGTACATCCATTGGTTTGCCTTTGCATATTGCCTTTTCCCTTGATAATATATTCCGGATATAATGCGCAGACGCACCTTTACCTACTAAAACTCGACTCGAACCGACTAAAACCGTAACGCTGTCTTGGGCCATCAAATTCCGAGGGTGAGATTGTCCCTGGTTTGTCCCTCAAGCCCAAACGGGGAGTCTTACCTACAGACGTAAAATCACAAAAGAATCGTCTTAAAACTTGATCGAATGATTCGCTCGAGCGCACCCGTGGGAAGGCTCCACGCACTCGATCTGTGGGCTGCGCGCGCGCCGCTTCCACGAACCGAATAGATGCCATGTTTTGGCGATGGTGCGCGTAATGCGACACCGGCACTTCTCAAAACAAACGCTCCACATCTCACAGGCGCGCTTTCTAGTGGGAACGGACCATATACGGACTAGTGGATCAGTCATATATATGTTATGGCCAGGCAGAGATTAATTAGATGCTTGTTAGAGGTTCTGAGTTTGATATCCGGCTCAAGTATAATTTTATTGGGTGTTGTCCGATTGATGTTGGCTTGAGCCCTGAAGTTCCCTTTGTTTGCCGTGGTACCATTAGCCAGTACCATTGATGGTACTGTGGCAATTTTTTTTGCCGTGGTACCATTAGCGGTACTACGGAATTTTTTTATTTGCCGTGGTACTATTGATGGTACTACGGAATTAATTGTTTTGCCGTGGATCCACTGATGGTACTACGGAATTTTTTATGTGCTGTGGTACAAATACGAGACCATGTTCTTAGTAGAGTCTCAAATACCCCCTTATACAAATATGGCTATAATATAATATCCATATTGTTTTACTTTTTTGGGGGAAATTACAAGCGTCTCTCTCCTTTTAAATGAAGCAGCTCAAGCGGGACTCGAATCCGCGATCTTTCCCTTACAGACGGATGTACAGAAAAATTTGGATAAGTTCAGGCTTGGTGGCTCAGTCGTCAGAGCATTCCCCCCTGTAAGAGAAAGATCGTGTCGGTTCGAGTCCCGCATAAGGTGATTTCACTTTTCCTCATCTTAATCGGTCTCTCTCCTGTTCATCTGAACCCTATCCAATGGCTATGTTAGCCTCAAAGTTTGAATCTCATCTATGAAGAGATCTTAAAATGAGGTCTAACCGGTGTTATTGTGATAGGGTCCAAACTAGTAGGTCGTAGGGTACGTAGTCAATCATAATATACATAGGTTTATACCATTATGGGCTGTACAGAGAGCCACACGCCAGGCAGGCAGCCTTCACGCTCTGACTGCGCAGGAGCAGCCGAGCCGGTCGGTACGCTCTGCCACGCGTATTGTGCCGCATGAACCTAAGACAACTCGACCACTGTTGAAACTTGTCGTGACTAGCAGACGACGACTCGTAAACAATGATCTTAGTCTAACAGTTTATTAAAAACTAGTTGTGGAACGCAGCTCCACCCGTGGCTGAAGTTTGGTGCACTATGCCAGATTCACAAAATATTTGAAACGTAAAGACCCTGGCTACCTAGGCTTTCCACTTGAAAATAGATTCCTATGGCTCGTAAGAAAGTGTTATGACATATTATGTATAGACTGTGAAACCAGCTTCGCTAGGAGTTGGTGATGTCACATTATTTTAAGGCGAAAAAGCGGATTATATTATTGACATCAATGATCTTATAATTGACATCAATGGGATTCCTCCTTTCACACCTAGAACTGTAGTTTATTATCTATTGTGTAATGTTTCATATTTTTATTTTTATTTTGATAATATCATTTACCTACATTATGTACATATTCCGCACAAATACATGTATATTGTATCAATGAATGCAATATAAAGTTACTTCTCAATGCTTGACAAAAAAACGTAAGCAACAGTCTCCAAATGTCTAGGAGAAATTATTGAATTTTAAATTGAAAATTATTTGCTTCGTTTTCGTTTATAAAAAAAAAATGTTTTTATTATTCTCCTTCATTATATACATACATTCATATCTTAATATTTAAATTTACAGATAATATCATAAACAAATACATATTTATCGCGCCATACTATCCCTGGTTAGTGCTTCAGAGAGCGGAACTTCTTCACTATGCGTAAAAAGGTTTAGTAACAAACTTAGCGATGATGGTAGTGATTATATTATTATTGTTATTATAATTTATAAATAAAGAATTTTACTGCCTCCGTGGCGTAGCGGTAGTGAACGCGGCCGCTACGCAGGAGGCGCGGGTTCGATCCCCGCTCAGTGCAAATATTTGTGTGAATGAAATATGAGTATTTGCATTGGTCTGGTCGTGCCTCGGAGAGCACGTTAAGCCGTCGGTCTCGGTTGCCATAAGAACATCTATGGCAGTCGTTACGGGCAGTTGGAGTTCTAAAAAATTCAAAAACAACGGTCTAGCTGCAAAGCTTCGATATACCTAATGTTAACATTGGGTTGTGGAGGTCAGATGACAATCGCTTCACGGAAAATATCGAGGTCTAGCCAAATCTGTAGTTAAGGCTGGTAAAGCGGACCCCAGACTCCGAGCTTGAAAGCTTCGGATGCGACTGGGAATTAACGCCAAGGGGAAGAGGAAGAAAGAATTTCCATCAATAAAATGACAAACACACACTGCTCCCGTATGGTTTTAAAAACCAAATCGAGTGTTAAAGGGGTTAAAACGTAGAAAGAATTATTGTAAAGATAAAGATAAAGATAATTTATTTGCGGAAACATGTGTAGGTACAGGTGTTATTTTATAATATGTCTATTACGTTACAAGTTTCAACATGTTCTGTCAATGTAGACGTACAATTTTTTTTGTAGCTCGTAAGCTGTTGTAGCAGCTCAAGATACAGGTGCATTGTCCCCCTCTCATGCAATGTAGGTAGATCAATTTTTTTGTACAAAAACACAATTACAAATTAGTGCAAATTATCTGTTAACAGTCAATGTAAATTGTTTCAATAATATAGGGAAGTTATCACTAGTCAGAAATAATTGAATGTCAAATGGTAAACATAATGGTTGTCAGAAATTTATGAATTTATAATAATATATGGGTGAATTTCCCGGGGCCAAAAATTGCGTGGCATCGATGAAATCGGTACTAAAAATCATTTTTACAATACTCTAACATTTTTTTCTGGTTAGGCGATATAGTGATCTATGTGGAGCACTAAATATTTTATTAAATAGGATTATAGGTTCGCCAAAAAAAAAAATTAAACCTCGAAATTTTTCATTGCCGTGTTTGTCCACACATCACCTATTGTGTTGTGATACCTCATTGATAAAAATCTATTGGTTTTTTTAATTAAAACCTAGTTTTATTTGATACGTGAATAGTTAAAGTATTGTTACGAAATACATTTATTCAAATATTTAGACAATACAACGAATGGTTAATAAAAGTTCATTTGTCCTAGAGTTACCTTTAATCGCCATGTTCTAAACATATTTTAGAATATCGTTTTATCTAACGACTTGTATCCTCCCTCATATCCGCTAAACGTTGCATATTGGTGCCGCCAAAGTGCTCGACATGGAAGGACGTACACACGTACCTGCGTTTTGGCACCATAAATAAAAGTATATCATTTTTATGTTACTGGACATTTTTTCTTTCATTACTGTGGATAGGTATAACTGTCTATTCCAATAAGTTTATCCTCTTGATTATACATTCAATAGAACGAAATTTATCTTGTTTATTTTAGTGAAGTGTTTATTACTTCGAATAATTAATAGATTTTTTCTTATATTATATTTTTGGCTCGTTTTTCACCACCGTGCTTTCATTTCCATGGTTTCCGTGGTCAAAATTTGCTATGGTAATGAAGAAAAAAACACAGCAATGAAAAAAAAATCATGGCCATGCCTTGTAAAACAATTTAGTCTCATTGCCATGACCAGATGTTTCATTTCCGTAACTTATGTTCTCATCGCCATAGCATATTGACAAAAGTATATCATATTAATTTGTTAATTTCCCATTTCTTTTTCGTGTAAAAGAATTGGCGTCGTTTTGGAATTGAGCAGCCATGAATGAAAATGGTATAATATGAAAGTACCTGCAGTCTACCAGGTTTCTTAGAGAGATTCGAGTCTTATAATTAATCCTATCGATTAAAGCAATAAAAATACTGGCTGTTATTTTTTCCGATTTTAGTCGGTTCAATTACAGGATGTGGCAAGCGATTTTTCAGCATTCGTTAAACGCAGTTTTTTTTTTTCTTTTTAAAAATGAGGAAATGTTTCTTCTGAATGAAATTAGCTATCTCCAGTATTTAGAGTACTTTCCCTCCACATCTCCAATGCAAACGCGGTATCGTTTATCTAATACTAGCTGACCCAGCGAACTTCGTACCGCCATATTTTCTGATCCCATTCCCGCTGCATATCTCTAAATTTATCAATATTTCTCTACAATATTATGCATGTATTGTGCATATAAATCTTCCTCTTGAATTACTCTATCTATTAAAAAAACCGATTCTAAATCCGTTGCGTAATTTTGAAGATTTAAGCATACACAGGGACAGACAGACAGCCATCGATGGGGTTACACTCTAAGTTGTTCAAGAAAAAATTTGCCTGGGATAAATTATCCAGCTTGGTAAAAACAACTCCTAGAAAAAACTAGCCAGGATCCACCTAGGTTGGGCAGCAGCAAAGGAAACACTCTCTTAATCTTAAAAAATACACTGCGTTCAAGGATTTCCAAAAAAATCGCTTGCTACACCCGGTAATCGAACCGAATAAAATCCGGATGAAGCTATATTTTAATTGCATCAATCGATAGGGTCAATCTTAGGGATCAAATATCTCTAACAAACTTGGTAAAATAAGTAAAAGGAAACCCATAAAAGAGAAGGTATAGAAAGATTTTAGGCGGTTTGATCATCAGGTATGTAATTTTTAGAAATCTTTGAATGCAGGTTTGTTTCCCTTTAAAAATAAGGTTATGTTTAATTTAAGTAAAATTCGCTATCTCTAGTATGAGGGTACTTTCCCTCCAGGTAAAGTCGAAATGTTCCACCCTGTATATCGCAGCTCCGATATTACTTACAATAAAAATAACGACACTCATACGCGTGTTTAACACAGTGCCACTGAAAAAATAAATGACGCCAATGTCCATACACAATTGCCTAATCCCCTTTGTATTTTTATTGTATGTAAGTATAATTTCTCATGTAAGTAGGTAGGTACATAAAATATTATGTTTTATATTATGTATTTTCATTTCCATGGTTGATTTTTTCATTCCCTTGGTATATTTATTTCATGCCCGTGGATGCTTGTTTCATTGCCGCGCACGCATGTGTCATCGCCGTGGCGCGTAATTTTTGATCTTGTATATCTCGTTAGCTTTTTTATTTATCTGCTAGATATTAAGCAAGAATACATATAGTATCAAAACCTATAATAAACGCGATTTGTTTTAACTACAAAACTTAAGGTAAAAAAAATCCACGGAATGAAAATTTTAATGGACCTGTTGAAATTCACCCATATATATTTTTTTTATTTTATTAAATCGATGTCAAAGTCTAAAAATATATTAATGTCCAAACCCTAATTAAGCTGATTATCTGAATATTCCGTTGATGTCAAGAATGTATTTAAATTTATGTCAAGTCTTAAATTATTCAATTTATATTCTGATCATTGACAAATTCTCTTATTGTATAGTAGCACTTCTGAATCAGTAGCGTTTTTATGTTCCGCTTAAACATATCTATATTCATGTCCTTGTAAATGTTAGGAGTTTTATTATATAGCTTTGGTGCCATGCACAGTATACTATTCCCCATAAGTGCTGTCTTTGCTCCACGCATGCACAATTTATGCTCATCACGACGACTCCGCGTGGAGTTGTCGGACAGTCGGGGAAATAAATGTGGGTTACACTTAACAAATAGCACTGTTTCATAGATGTAAAGCGACGGTAACGTCAGAATGCCATGCTCAGTAAAATATGGTCTGCAACTGTCAGTAACTTTTAGTCCAAACATAGCCCTGATGCAGCGCTTCTGCTGTTTGAATATTTGGTCTTTATTGGTTGAATTACCCCAGAATATAATTCCGTACCTTAACAATGATGCAACGGATCCATGATACGCAGTTAGCAACGTCGTTGTATTTATAGTGGGAGACAGTTTAAAAAGTGCGTACGAGCGACTACTGATTTTTTTACATAGTTGCTCCACATGAGCCTTCCAGTTAAGTCTACTGTCGACAACTTCGTGTAATTCGTCACCTTCATATTGAATTTGGATCAGATTTGTTTGTGGCGGTCTTTGACTGAAGTGCATTATATAGGTTTTATTTAAATTTATCTTTGTATGTTATTACATACAAAGTCTAGTATGCCATCTCCAAAATGCATATACCTAATAACTAGATGCTAAAAACTAAATACTACAAAAATAGTTTCATAAATATATAGTAAGTGTAGCTTATTCTGTAGCTTAGTGTTGTAGCGTGGGTTGCTTAGTGGTTAAGAAGTTGGCCTTAAGATCGAGAGTTCTCAAGTTCAAATCTTGGCCATTACACTACTAACGTGAACCCACTGCTAACACAAGCAATTTAACTTAGCTGGTGAGGTTAGAGGGAATATTAGTAATTTCGGTTTTTTTTTTTATATAGGACACGTCAATTTGACTTTGCCTCGCCTGATGGTAAGCTGAAGGCAAAGTCTCTGAAAAGAGGGTCACCATTACAGACATGTACCATGTTACAATGGTGGCACTCAGCTTGAAGGCCTCATCACGGCTTCATCTACCAACATAATAGGCGCTTCTTAGACAATGTGACCGGACCCTCGCGAGTTAAACTCACAATGTCAAATCCATCATTATCTATCTTTATAAAATTACATCACTTTATATGGAATATAAAATTACTAATAAAAAAAAAAAAATTCAACCAGTTGTAATTACGTGGCTAGGAAATTATTGTGACTAATGTTTCTATAATTTCGAAACACACTGTAGATATCTCTATAGATATTTATTCATCACAGATTTCACTGATCATCATCAGTCAGTCATCATTAGTTATGAGTCCAGTTGCCCGGGATCAGTTTTCCCTTTTATGATTGATTCATTTTGGCTTTTGGTATTACTCGAACTGCCGTCCAACTCGCCCCCACGTTTAACCGAAAATAATATACCTAATCTATTCCTTCGACAATTTACAAAAGTGTTATTATGTATGTAGGTATGTTGCATATTTTGATGCGGAAGGTTTGTCATGCAATGTATAATACGAGTACATAGGTAACTGAAGAAAATCGGATACTGTGCGAAGTGAGGTAGGTATACCTACCTATACGAACATATCCATTCAATGAGGTATAAAAAATATAAAAATCAAATAAAAGCTAAATAACTAAAAAAGACAAGAAAAAAACTCACATATTTCTTGACGTCAAACATAACAATATTTCCACAAAAATGCACACTGTTTAAATAACACAATTCCTTCAACAATTATTTTCCCAATTCAACAATAACATCCACAAAAACGATTCAAATTACGAAATAACACAACATACGTATCAATAACTCAAAAACATAACACGTATGACTTCTTAACATAATTTCCTTCAACAAAATGCCAAATGTTTATACAATGCGCCGGCGCAGGTACACGCACATAGCTACACCGTTCACACGAACGCGCACACGCACACGGTCGACGTGGATATCGATGTAAATGTATTAGTCATGACAACAGGTTCCAGACGTTCGGTGTCAAGGATTAAAGGCTTTATGTGCCAAGTGACGACATTCGCAGAAGGCTTTATTGTTCTTGGGATGAGAGAGAACTCGGGTTGCAAACTAGACTAGTTCTTTTGGAAGGCTTTATCACAGGCTTTATTGTTCATTGGATGAGAAGGAACTTGAGTCGTTAGCTAGACTAGTTGTTTTGTTTGAAATTATAGCTTGATATTGTTAGAAGTTTTTGTAAATGTCTCACCGTGACTGTGCTTGCTGAAAAGCGACCGTAATGTCGGGATCAGTGTAGAATAGTGTAGACAAGCAATTCAGCTTAGCTGGAGGGATTAACGGGAATATTAGTAATTTCGGTAAATAAAATAATCTATTATCTATATAAAAATGAATCTCTAAATGTTGCTATGCGCAAATCTCGAGAACGGCTGAACCGATTTCGCTAATTCTTTTTTTAGAATATTCCCTGAAGTACGAGGATGGTTCTTACGGCGAGAAAAATAAAAAAAAGGCGGTACGAAATTCGCGGAGTCAGCTAGTAACAAATAAATTTAATGTGTTAAAAATAGTTTTTTAATAAACATATCACTTTATTACTTGTAAACTAATAAAAATACCAGTTTGAAATTTACCTATATTTATAGGTTGATAAACAGCCTGTGTACGTATAAAATAATAAGTTTCGCAGGATCTAGCCGGTATTGGTTGATGAATTTGTAATTATTTTATAATCGCTTACACTTGGGTAAAGTTAAAAGTGGATACCACCCAACCATAATGAGCTTAGAGTACCAAGTTAGCATATGACGATACTGTTCTATTTTAAACACTTCAACGGACACGTTACTAATATTCTCGTTAACACTTCCAATTAAGCTAAATTGCTTGTGGTGACTAGGAATGGGTTATCATCCTTATTTCAAATTAAGTTGCGAGAAAATGACTACACATTAAGTTTCATAATAAAAAAATAATCAATAAATTAAATCAATTATTTTCTTATACCACTTAGAAAAGCACACAGCCCATCTGAGAAGCGGTTACAGCAGCATTTGGATGAGTGCAACACCACCCTCGTGCTGCCGACAAACCTGTAAGAACTTAATGTGAATTCCCTTCTTGAAGAATAAGGGAATATAATAATAATTTCTTTTTATTGATCGTCCAAAAGTTTTATGAAAAAAAGTAGTAAGATTTTGTTTTGGATTTTCCTCAATCATAGCGAAGGATGGTAAACAGACAAGGGGTAGATACTGTAGACAGAGTCAGAGATATCACCCACACATTTCACCATGATTTTCGGTCCCACGTAATTGGGGGCGAGCCTATTGCAGTCAAGCAGGCACTTACTTAGGTATTCTATAAACTAGTGAATAAAATAACAATAAACGACTTACATAGAAACCAATCCGGGTCACGAGCATGTACATAGAACCAGTTGTGTTATTTACCTCGTCAAAGGTCAAGCGATATTTACCTCAATGCGGCAAATTATTAAGAAGTTGATAACGCATAATGAACAACTGTCCTGTTGTACAGACGATCAACGTATGTAATGCACCGAAATAGAATTCACTGAATTACTTATTGGTTGTTAAATATGTCATTGTTAAAAGTTCGCGAAGTGACCTACGGTACAGTGGGTCGATACTGCAAGACTTGAGACTTTATTGTAAGATATCAGTCACATTAATACGATTTCATATCATTAAATGGTCAACTAAGGTTAAGGTAAGGTAAAGTCTCAGGAATAAGAGTCACACTATTCCGCTGATAATGTTACAAAGGTGGCTTTCAGATGCTTTTTCACGCCCGCATAAAGAACTTTGAATCGTAGGAAACATGTATAAAAAATTCCATAACGGGGCAATAATATGCATCTTAAGCAATGGTTCGGCCACGTAGAGAGGCAAAATGAAGGAAGATAGACGAAGCAGATTAATGAAGCGAGAGGCAACCCGAACCTGGTAAGGAACAACTTAGACGTAGGTCTGTACGATCAAGGACATTTTAAAGATAGACCAGGCTCTCGATTCTGCTAAAGCAAAACCACTGTTATACCACAGACATGGCAAAAATTATATAACATTTAAGTCTTTAAAGTAATGCAGTTAAAGTCTTAAATTAAATGTCTTTTTGTAGAATGATTGAGTGAATGAAAAAGAGTACCTAATGAAACTCTTTTCATTAAATTTTGCACTTTACGTCTATAGTAACAAAGTCTTAATTTTAATGTCATTTTCGCAGTATCCGTGGTATAACAGTGGTTTTGCTTCAGCAGAACCGAGGGCCAGATCAAGTACACATAAAAGAAGGAGGTAAGTAGAAGAAGCAAAAGACGTCTGCCCAGATCATAGCAAGTCAAAACATGCGGTATCTTAATGCTTACTCTATTGGAAAAGAGACGTGACCTTAGAGTATACATTGCTATAGAGCGCGCCTTACAAGTATGAACTGCTATCACGGGTATGAACAGTACCGAGGTTCCTAGCTCAACCTCAATCAGTAGCAAAACAATGCCCATCAAAATGACTTCGCAAATAATATTTAATTCGATATGTTAAATCAAAATTTTATACAACATCGTATATTTGTAGTAATAATGACGCAAAAATAACGCAAAATGACGCCATTTTTTTGTATTTCGGCTTTTTTTATCCATGCATATCAAATCGAACAAAAAACTGCAAAACAACAAACTACATTAATAAGTGCATAGATCTATTGATATTTTTGGTAATGCATGAAACGTCACTATAGGTGCGCTATACGATCGCAAAGTATCTGCTAACACTCGGCGCCAAAGACCTGAGTGATAGGCACGCTCTATATTTATAATGTATACTCTAAGGACGTGACTAATTGTGTTAAGTCAACACTATTTAAAACCTCACTCAAACAAAACTGTTAACAACTCAACCTTCTACAAGCCTTCCAACTAAACAATACATGCCATAACCACAGTATTCTACTAATCATCCCAAACGATACCTCACCCCTCCCACAACCAATAACAACGCGAACAACATTACCTCCCAAACAAACAACCGACAATATTAAAGGTGATGATCTTGATTGCTACAGAAGCTGTGACATTGAGATGAAGTCATTCGTAATATTGACCAGACGGGCGGCCATCTTGGCCGGACAGTAGGCCACTGTGTCGGTAGATGTAATGATAACCTATCAGTGATATAACTCCGGACACGTATCTTGGACCTAAAATGTGCTCAAAATGTGCCATATACGCGCAGTACACATTTTTGGCTGTCTTTTGAGGATAGCACGGGGTGCTACTGCGGTGGACGAACTCAAATTCACCAAGCATGGATTATTACAAAGCAATTCGCGGGCGCCAGAGCCTCCTTTGTCTTCAAATTCAAATTGATTTATTTCGTGAAACATAGGTAATAAAGATGTTGTAAAAAAAAATAGTAGGTACAAGCTATGTTCCGCCAAAAGCATACAAAATATTGAAATGAGATCATCATAAATTCATAAGATTATTATTATTATTTACTAGCCTTCCGCCCGCGGCTCCGCCCGCGTGCATCTCGGGTATAGAATAGAATAGAATATTAGAATAGAATATTATTTATTTGCTTAAAATGTGGTAAATACAAGGTGACAAACAATTTATGAGCATAAGACACATTTTGCCATTTTGTCATGACATGCAAACATTAAAACATTAAATGGACATTAATAGTTACCGAAATAGAACATCAAAAATAATATAATTATTTCATTAAAATTGACACAATTGTATAACTATAAATAAAATTGTCAATTATAAATTACATAAAAAATCTTTACACGAGTCATTAAATCAAATTACAAATTACACAAATAACATTAATTATATTATATGTCATGTCATTATAGTACATTTTTAAAATGATAAGAGTGGGAGGCATATTGCTTTAAAAATTCATTGACTGAGTAGAAACTCTCTTCTATCAACCATTTCCGTAAAGCGGGACAGAATTTACGATACGGAAGATTAACTATTTCGTCAGGCAACCCATTGTAGATAAGCGGTGCCATATATACGCAGCTCACTCTAAACATTTCAAGTCGAGGTATTGGCATTTTAAGATGAGTTTGAGTAACTTTACGCCTATTTATATTGTCTTGTACTTCAAATAGTTCCTTGTTAGACTTAACAAATTTGGCTACTTCATAGATAAATATACAAGGAACAGTCAAGAGATTTTCGGATTTAAAGATAGGTTTACATGATTCAGACCATTTCATACCAAATATAGCACGAATACATTTTTTCTGTGCAACAAAGACTCGTGACAAGTCAGACGAGTACCCCCAGACTAATATACCGTAGCGAATTATGGAGCACACGTATGCATGGTAAACCATCAGTGATGTTTGCTCATATCTTCGGTTCTACTCAACCGATTGCGATCAAACAAACGTAAGATTTTAAGTCTGATCAAGCCCTTTCTAACAAAAAAAAACGCATCAAAATCCGTTCAATAGTTTTTGCGTCCATCGCGAACAAACAGACAAACAGACAGGAAATTCAAAAAAAATATTTTCGTGTTCAGTATCGTTAATATAACATAACCCAAGTATTTTTTTTTAAATATCTCCAATGTACAGACACGACCACTTATATAATTATTATTTATGTAAGGTACATGCAAAATTCAAATAAATTAATTAGGTCAAAACGTAATAGCAAAAAACAAATGACAGAATAATCATGTCAAATATTAGGCATGTCAAATATTAGGCATGTCAAGTGCGATTTAGGTCCAAGATTCGTGTCCGGAGTTATACACTGTGTTTGTATGTTTTGTTTTTAATTAGTGCTATTATTTGACGGGCAAGGAACAGGTTGTGGCGGTCGTGGGGGCTTTGAAACTAGTTTATTTATGATATTTAATGTTACAAATATACCTATTACTATTAAGCACACTATTAATATAGACAATTGATTTTATCCTTAAATAGATGTAAGACTTAATAGAATTATAAATTTTCAGATTAAGCACATAAAATTTTATATGTTTTTATACTATTTAGGTCGCAGACAAGCATACAGCCCACCTGATGACAAGTGCAGCACCAGGGGAGCACAGCCGTGCTTCCAACCCTGTAAGAACAGAGATTTGAATGGATGGAGTGATGTTTGGTACTAAGTCATGTTAGAACTGCTGAACAGCTAGATAGGTTTCTCACTGAGATACCTAGTTACAGTCTGGAATAGAAAAAGAGTTGATGCAAATGAAAAACTGTTAGGCTTTCCCGCTGAAAGCCCTGACCCGGATCTTACTATTTTCCTTCTTTACTAAGTCAATATTACTTTCAGGCTATTATTTACTATCCCCCATCAGTTTTGTCCATACTATTGGCAATACTGGTGACTAGGAATTCATTTGAAAAACTGTCAAAAATTACCGACAATTCCGCAAGTTACAAAACACAGCAAGCGAACTGACGGTGAATATACACCCTAACCTAGTACCTACCCCATTGGGCATAACTATTGTGCTTATACACCTATGTTTTCGTTTCAAATTATTCATTTACAAGACCGATTGTGCGAACATTTTGGTTCACACTAAAATTGGCGTCAACAATGCGATGTTTTTGCTTATAATTATAACACTTAAAACATATAAAGTTACTTATATGGAACTGTTTAAAATATGTATAACAATAACAATAGCATGCAACCATTGACCTGGGGTTATTCACATATTTTGATATCTTTTTTTAAATCCACAAGAGTGTGTCATAATTCATAAATCCATACGCCATACTAATATTATAAATACGAAAATAACTTTGTCTATCTCTCTGTTCACGCCTGACTGCGCCGATCTTGATAAAATTGAGTGTAGAGGGACTAGAGCTTAGGAAAGAACATAGGATAGCTTTTATCGTGAAAAAAGGGATGAATGGGCAACCGGGTGGGAATCGACCTAGACATACGTATGTCAGTCAGATCGAAGACATTTTAAAGAAAGGACATGTCAAGAGTACCCGAAACCGGCGAGCATGTATGAAGAAATCGTAGAAGCGAAAAATGTATGCCAGGATCGTAACAAGTGGTGTGGTCTATGCCTACCCCACTGGGAAAGAGGCGTGACTATGTATGTATGGGTAATTTCACGATGCCAAATTTTTTGCTAATTTCGGTGACATTTTTCAATCATAGGTTTTCCGATGAAAAAATTTAATGGAGTTTTTTAGAATATCTAGAATACTGATGTGTTCTAAAAGAACTCCATCCACAAAAATGCCACCGAAATTAGCAAAAAATTTGGCATCGTGAAATTACCCGTATGTAAGATTACGAATTCTTACTGCCTGTTCTAACACAGCAACGGTCTTACTCTTATCTTTTTAATTAAAAAGTCATCAGGAAAGTATAGATGTTTTGCCAAAAATTACATCAGTTTATATGTTTCAAATGTCCCGTTTTGGCACCAGGCCCCTTTTGGCGCGAAGATTTATATTTAGACCAAGTTTAACAGAATATTAATGACACAGAGATGTCAGGACAGATAATAAAACCTACAACAAACCCACACTAGCATCAATACAATTCCATTTTTAATCTGTAGCAATACATTTTTATTAAATCTTACATTTTGCTGTGAGTGCAAATTAATATCTTTTGTGTTAGGAATCAATCTTCCTTACATAAATACAGTTATACTTGGTATTCTAGAAGAGTTAGACAGAGCTGAAAAGACACCCATATGAAAGTATCGAAAGGCTGTTTTTGTATAAGCGTGACATCATCACATGATCATCATTATTATCAGTGGCCAGTTACATCCAAGAATTGCACTTTAGAGTCCGAGGTTCAATTCGATTCGATTACGGTTCGATTTGATTGGAATGTCGCTGGCTTTTCCAGGAGCGACTGCCGCTGACCTCCTGAGCCTCATCCTTTGTTTAAAATTTTAAATTTCAGTTTATATATTTCTCAAAATTGTTTAACGAAATTACATCTTTTTGACGTCAAATTCTGCTTAAAACTAACACCCGTATTCACAAACGATACTGTGAGGTCTCATAGTGTGCTCGAGTTAGGGCTGCTAAAATTAATTCACAAACATCACGGAGCAGTATCTAACGCAGTGCGTTCCCTCAACGAAGTATTACTTAAGTGTTATCAATGAATAAAAAGGCTTGCCAAAACGAACGCACTGAGAATTTGTCATTCTTTGCACAGTTTTGGTGGTACGCATAGCGAAGTATTGTTTGTGAATACGGGTGTAAGTGTGCCACCACCTGTGCCACTGCTTCCTAGGCGCTAGTGGAGAAGAAACGGCGCAACTACCTCCACTGCGGCAGTCCAAAAGATGGAGTCATTCACCATCTCGCGATCGTCAAATTCGCGAGCGCGCGCGAGTTGGCAATTTTTGATTTCGAATTATTTTTTCGTCATCATCTCGCGCGCATGCTAAAATACAGTCAGATAAAAAAGGGTCAAAGAAAACATGAAAAGGAAACTAATGTATACTCGCGTCTTTACCTGCATTGGTTGATGCGCTGCGAATGTTTTTTTTTTTCATCTTAGATTTCGATATAGACTTGCGAAGTGAGACTACGCCACTAGGGGGACACGGCCGATATTATGATATCTATTATGAGTAGCTATGTCATCTTAATATGCGTCGTATGAAATTAGATTTTTTTTTTTTGCTTATCTTTTACTTTAGGCTGTATTTAAGATAAATTTCATAATGTTTCACATATTAAACTAGTTAAAATATTTACAAGAATAAAAAAAGTATTTATTGCAATTTTTATTTCATTACATATTTATTTTTTATGATATTTGTAATTCATTTTAAATTAGTATAGTGTTTTAATGTATATATCTATATTATATATAAAAATGAAACCCGTTTTCCGTTGTCACGACATAGCATGAAAACGGCTGGACCAATTTCGATAATTCTTTTTTTAGAATATTCCTTGAGGTACGAGGATGGTTCTTACGGAGAGAAAAATTGAAAAAAAAAAAAGAATTGACTGTTAGGCGGTACGAAGTTCGCGGGGTCAGCTAGTTTATTATAAAAATATTAAATAAAGCTATTATTTTTGTTGGAATAAAAAATGGATAAATAGTTGGGGTAAGTAGTTCGGGTATCGAATAATTCCTCCTCATCGATTTTTACTGGTAAAGTGCCCAAAAGACGGGCGGCATTGCGCCGTCGGATGGTAAGCTTTTTTTTATGCCAAACTAATTTCGTATCTTTTTCAAGGATCGTATATTTTCCACAACCTTTTTTTTATTAGACAGTTTTTATTATTATTTAAGCATCGTGTTGTAAAATATAATTCAAGAATAAAATATACCTAATCGATTACTATAAAAAACGATTATTTATTTCCCACGCTTCCCCAAAAGCGATTTCAGGAGTATTTTTTACTGTGAATCCCTTAAAGTAGGTATATATGTTACGGGCAACTTGAGAAATCTGGTCCCTATGAATAGTGACCGGCCTGTATACATAATGCCCTTCTCACATGGGCAATTTGATAAAATTTCATTTCTAATTACTTTTCCCGGTCAGTATGAATCCTCAATATTATGCCCTTGCCTTGGGCAAAATGATAAAAAAATTAAATGAAGCGTTTTTGTTTATTAACGTTAAAAAAATACCTAACCTAACCTGGGGTGTGGGATATATACCAGAACAGTGCAGTAAAATTTTATGCATTTAAGTTAAGATTGCCGTTTAGTAAAAATGTGGCAGCCTTTTGTGTTTTTTATGTATTGTGGAGGTAAGTTTTACATTTAGCTTAGGTATAAAAGCTATACAAATAAAGAAAATTGAATGTCTGTAACTTTAAAATAACAGTTTTTTAACTGAAATTGTAACACACAAAAAGATGGATAGCCAGAGTTACTTTTATTTATATTATTAGTATGTATACGAGATACCTACCTATAACAAAATAGTTTTTTTTTTTAATTTTGTGATCTGTCTACGGATTGTTGGCTACGGATAGTCTCCAAAGTGGCTGAACCGATTCTGGAAGGACGTCTCGTAATATATTATCTCGTAGTATTTATAACATATATATATACATTTCTTTATAACATACCTAATAATAGCTTCTTCCACGTCCATTTTCTAAGCTCTGCCGAAACAAGCGGTAGCGCTTATACCTCGGGATCGGGACCCGTATCTTAGACCTAAATCACGAGACTAACGAGGTCCTGGCTCCCGCCGTAGCACCTCATGCTATCCTCAAAAGACACATTTTAGGTGCAAGATATAATGTTCCGAGTAACCACTGACCTCCGTTAACGCGCGTTACATGTGAAGCTAGCCTAAAATATCCTGTACATTTAAAATAGGTACCTAATTTAATCTATTACAACGTTTTTGTAGCTGACTGTACACAAATACGTCATATTTTCACAAACGCGCGAGTTGATGACACAAAAATAATTCAAAATCGAAACTTGCCAACTCGCGCGCGCTCGCGAATTTGACGATCGCGAGATGGTGAATGACTCAAAAGATGCACTAATATAAGTAGCAGGTGGTGTCGTGTCGACTTACTCCTCATTCTACACATACTGTCCATTAAATATAAGTGTAATAAAATTGTAAGTTCTGCAACCACGTTTTGAGTTTGTTTCGCGCTGTGTCGTTCTTTTTTTTACTCATCATCATTATCCCTTCCCTACTAATATTATAAATGTGAAAGTAACTCTGTCTGTCTGTCTGTCTGTCTGTCTGTCTGTCTGTCTCGCTTTCACGCCCAAACCACTTAACCGATTTTTATGAAAATTGGTATAGGTGTAGATTAGACCTTGAGAAAGGACATAGGCTATGTTTGGTCGCGATAACCGACATCCACGCGGGCGGAGCCGCGGGAAAAAGCTAGTATATCAATATAATAAAAAAAAAAACAAAAAGAAAGAAATTCAAGACGTAAGTAGATATGCTAAATTGATGTTAACTATTGCGCATTTTGGGATAGGTGAAGAATTGTAAACAAAGTAAGTACATCTTCGCCTGACTCCTGGGTGACTTCTTTCTCCATGGTCTCATAAAAAATTTCATCTCTATTCGTGGGTTATAGAGTTTTCTTTATTGATATTTTTACGGAAGGATTTTTAACTTGAAATTTATCCTCAATAACCTTTTGACTATTGGAAAATCAAGAAGCCGACATGAATCATAATCAGGTACCTAACCAAAATTGTAGTTACATTTCTATTAATATTATTTTAAAATCATAAATTAACTAAGTTATTTCTTTGTTTTGGGACACTAAATTCGTGATAAATCATATCACAGACCTCTAGCAAATTTGATTATTTATACATATTACACATTTACACCTGTCATAGATTAACTGCTAATACTGTATTTTAGTTCTTTCACTCACCACTAGCACCAGCTCAAGTAGATCCTGTTCCTCAGGCTACCAGGAGAGACAGGGTCCGCTAAGGTAGTGCACTAGACTGCGCTAGACTGGCGGGCGAGCGCGAGTGCGACTGCGCGGAGGTTGCTAGATGAAACAATCGCTCGATCTGTACCGATCTGCGCCTACGCACGCTCCGCGGGCAGATGGCGCGATTTTTTATTTGTATTTGCAAATTTTTGTTAATGAAGTAATTGTTTTTAGACTTGTTGGCGACGAGTGCTGCTTATTTTTCAAGGTTTATGTATTGAAGATGTAAAGTAGTATAGTAATAATGAATGACACACGTATACCGGTGATTTATGCCGAGGTTTCTTGGCTAAATCCGGCTCAACAGGACTACAAGGACGGTCTCTGTGCATAGTGCATTCGAATGCTACATCAAGGGGAGTCAGTTTGATTCCTGCTCCGTGCAAATTCTATGCATGAATATGTATATTTGCATTTGTCTGTATGTTTTTATGATGATATAATTATGTATGTATTTACGAAAAAAGTATTTATTCAGTATGTTTATCCGTAATCTAAAACCTATTACACGAGCTGGTTATACTGTAATTAGTTTGGGTCTGGAGAGCTGTGTAGAATGTCGTAGAGTCTACGACGTAGGCTATTTATTTAGGACACAAATTATGTATTATACATGCGCTGTAATTTGGGTGAAATTATGATTCATGTAATGTAATATTAGTTGTTACCCGTGGCTTTTATAGTACCTACAACTCATAGGAACCTATTTCGGGAATAAGGAACTACCTGGTACCGCAATGGACCAATGGCTTCACTATCATGGATGCCTAAGACCGTGCGAGAAGTGACAGCTGAAAAACGGACCCCAGACTCCACAGGGCCGGTCGCAGCTTGAAGTTTTGGGGGGGGTCACTTCGGAAATTCCTTAAGAAATTTAACTCCCCCTCCCCTCGTACTGGGACTTTTCAATATGACGTGCATGGTTTTGGGGGGGGGGGGGGGAGGGGGGGTCATGTCCCCTGTGCCTGTTGTTGCATCATAGTAGTTCAGACACAACAAATAAGCTATTTCCTGGTACATTTTGAAGAGTTCCTTGGTCTCGGAAACCTATCCACAGATCTTTACGAAATTTAAATAGGACCATTTCGAAATAATCTACTTATGAGCAGAAAAATAATTTTCAAAATCCGTCTAGAATTGGCTTCACGATCGCGTAACAAACATACAAAAAAAAATAGGGTACGAATTGAGAACATCCTTTTTGAAGTCGGTTAAAAAGAAGAAGAATGTATAGGTACTGCGGTATACTGCCGTGGTAATTAAAAAGGGCACAACTAACATTTTATGCCAAATTGCGTTATATACATATTCGGAATCAGGAAAAAAAGGCCTATCTGCCCAATTTTTTGTGTATTTTTAGCAACAAAATAAACAGAGATAGCACAAGTTCATAGGGCACAAATGCACCATTTTTCAAGTTTTTGTAAGGAAAAAGGTCACATTGTGACATATGTCTTCTATTTTATAATTATGGTTTTAACATTTCTAATTGAAAAGGCATAATCGATGCATTTCAAATAGAAAGGGCTTATGTGGTATTTGTGCTAATTTTTGTACCAATACCACCGTAGCAAGAAACGTAAATGAAAAGGCACAACTGGCAGTTATGCCTTTACTATTTACTCCACACCTTATAATTTAATATGAAAATATACACACTAGCGGAAATGCCTTTCCTACTTAACATCTGTGAAGAGAGTGCTGAAGTGAAGGGGGCGAGGTATGCGTAGGATTGCGCGGATTGCGCCAGTTGTGCCTGACGTGTCAAGACGAGTCCACGCCTGTCGGCGCAACGCTCTGGTAAGATTGTATTTTGTTACTTATTTCTAACTACCTTGTTCTATTGTACAGGCCCATCTCGCTTCTGAGTCATGTTTACAAGCTGTTTTCAAGGGTCATTACGAACCGTCTCGAGCGCAGGCTTGATGACTTCCAGCCTTCCGAACAAGCCGGTTTCTGAAGAGGCTACAGTACCATAGACCACATCCATACGCTGCGGCAAGTTATACAGAAGACCGAAGAGTATAATTTGCCACTTTGCTTAGCGTTCGTGGACTATGAGAAAGCCTTTGAATCGGTCGAGACATGGGCTGTGCTTGAGTCTCTCCAGCGGTGCTGTATTGACTATCGGTACATCGAAGTGTTGAAGTGTTTGTATAATAACGCCACCATGTCGGTCCGAGTACAGGAACAGAGTTCGAAGACGATCCCTTTGAAAAGAGGAGTAAGACGTGATATCTCCGAAACTATTTACGGCCACTTTGGAGAACGCCTTCAAGCTCCTGGAATGGAAAGGATTCGGCATCAATATTAATGGCGAATACATCACTCACCTCCGGTTTGCCGACGATATTGTAGTCATGGCAGAATCGATGGAAGATCTCAACACAATGCTTGATGGCCTCAACCGAGTTTCTCAACAGGTGGGTCTTAAAATGAACATGGACAAGACGAAGGTTATGTGTACAGTAATGCCCATGTTGTACCCACCCCAATATCTGTTGAGAGCTCGGTTCTTGAAGTTGTTGACTCGTACGTCTACCTAGGACAAGTAGTCCAGTTAGGTAGGTCCGACTTCAAGAAAGAGGTCAGTCGCCGAATCCAACTCGGCTGAGCAGCGTTCGGAAAATTGCGTAATATCTTCTCGTCCGACATACCTCAGTGTCTCAAGTCGAAAGTTTTCGACCAGTGTGTGTTACCAGTGATGACTTAGGGCACTGAAACGTGGTCTCTCACTATGGGCCTTATGAGTGGGCTCAAAGTAGCCCAACGAGCTATGGAGAGGGCTATGCTCGGAGTCTCTCTGCGAGATCGAATCAGAAACGAGGAGATCCGTAGAAGAACCAAGATTACCGACATAGCCCAGAGGATCAGCAACTTGAAATGGCAGTGGGCAGGGCAGCTCGGAGGACTGATGACCGATGGGGTCGAAAAGTTCTCGAGTGGAGGCCACGTATCAGCAAACGCAGCGTAGGACATCCACCCACAAGGTGGACAGACGACCTTATCAAGGCCGCGGGAACGCGCTGGATGCGAGCCGCTTCCAACCGGTCTTATTGGAGATCTATAGGGGAGGCCTATGTCCAGCAGTGGACTTCCTATGGCTGAAATGATGAAAATGATGAATTAAGAATCAAGATATATTGTTTTTGTAAACTTTTTTGAAATAAACGTTGATTTTCTTATAACTACTTTTTATTCGTAGAGAAGTTTAGTATTTTCTAATATTTTACTTTTCATCGTAACTGATAATAATACGATGAAAAGGCACAATTTAATAAAAGTGCCTTTTCATTGTAAAATTCAAAAATGTTCCTCAAAATTTTACATTGAAAAGGCATATTTCCTTGTATATGCCTTATAAACGTAACATGATTGATTTTATCCTATTTTTTATGTTAAGATGAAACGAATTATGCTGATTATCAATTATATGCATTAAAATTATAATAAAAATTTGCTATGGTCATATACGTACTATACAAATGCAAGTATTACCATTCGCAGAATTTTGGAAAATATAGTTTAGTGGGGTATTTTTCAACAAAAACAAAAAAAAAATTTAATCACTATTTTCTCAATATTTACAAAATGTTAGTTGTGCCCTTTTTAATTACGACGGCAGTATAGTGCACATAGGTGATAGTTATAAAAGCTTCAATTGATGTAACTTGTGATTTTCCATGTCATTCATACAATGGCTGACATAACTACGAACTGAACGGCCACAAATGACAACTCCAATATCAATTTATCGCGTTGTTTCAATGGCGTGAGTTACGAGCGGCATGTGTGGCTGCATCTACCACACAACTATAAATAATTTAATGCTTATTATTCATCCATACTAATATTATAAATGCGAAAGTAACTCTGTCTGTCTGTCACGCTCACGTCTAAACCACTGAACCGATTTTGATGAAATTTGGTATAGGTGTAGATCAGACCTTAAGAAAGGATATAGGCTATGTTTGGTCGCGATAACCGACATCCACGCGGGCGGAGCCGCGGGCAAAAGCTAGTGCAGTTATAAAACACTATTAATTATTCTAATACCTTAAAATCTTTGACCTTATATAGACACAGTATTTCTAACAAAACTCATGGCATAAAACGGCTTGAAATATTCGTTATGTATGAGTTACTTAATGTTAATACATATACATATACACACACCTGTAAATACCCCGAATGGGGTAGGCAGAGGTATGTTAACACCCACATTTCGCCAATGATTTTAGGTCCCACGTAATAGGGGGAGCCTATTGTCATCAAGCGGGCACTTATTCATGGACTGTATGTTTACTGTCGGATGGAGAACAGCCCTATCCTTAAGTCGCCTTCCACGACACCCTAAGGAAGAAATGGGGTGACCCTATTCTACTCTAGCAGGAACCAATACGGTAGTTATGTAAATAACTGGCAATAATTGGCGTTTTAAATTCTTTAAAATCCCATTATGTGCATGTTATGTTATGGAATATACGGATATATTAACTTGTAACAAAGAAGTAGATTTTTCTTACGCCTCGTTGTAGTGCCACTTACTGTGTCCATAGACTTTGTATATAGTCTAAACTTAAAATATTACTCAATGCGTAGACTTTTCAGAAAGACGAACTGCGTTGAAGTCTCTTGTTCAAGATCGTTGTCGTAGGCGAGTGTTGCACTGTTTTTACGCGACTCTCTATAAAGAGGTGTTATATTTTCAGGGTTCAAGTATGTATGTATGTTTATTTCTTTATTCCGTCAACTTCTAAATGACTATTTTTTTAAATTAGATATGAGATATAGTTAGAATTCGATGTAAGAATTCTAAGGATATATTGCCGAGTGACAGCAGCTATAAATATTCTTGGCAGGATATTCGTATTTTTTTATTTCTATGAAAGTTCTTGAATTTTTGTTAAACAATCATGATCAAACGACTTTTTAAGTGAGAATAATGAAATTTCATATAAGTGCTTCTGGTCCGAAATAAATGTAACTATACCAAAATTGCTGTAAGTACCTATTACCAAGAGGCCCAAATAGGCTTATTAAATAGGTTATTACTCTTATAAACTTTCTACAATATCAACAGTTTATTTTAAACGTTAATACGAACACAATCATACAAAATGTAGAATGAAATAATGAGGACAATGCCTTTAATTAGTCCAATGAAGTTTAATTTGAACACTTAATACAGACAAATTAATTTACATAGATAACAACAATGATACATCGCCGGTGAGGTGAGGTGAGGTGAGCTCACACGAGTTAACTGGCTCCGAACGATACGTTTTTATGACTTTCGTCCAAATAATCGTGAGAAAATATGTTTTTTTATATGGACATTATAATAAATTCATATGTAAGTACTGAGAAAATACCACTATTCGCTGGTTTCTGGATTAAGAATTTGAACGAAACTCAGATATTTATAAAGGCATATTTCTTGACCCCAGTGATGTTGCAATGAGCAGTAGATACGCGATTTTTGGGTGCTTTTTGAGGATATCACGGGGTGCTTAGCCAGAGGAGCTCAAATCTCCCAATCATTGATTATAATATCAAACCAATTCACACGCGCCCATAGATGAATTTGCACGCGCCAAAAACTCTTTTTTCGCGCATTTTGAGGTCAAGATATATGGCGAAACATAAGTATGTGTGTGTCAATATCCATAATCACACCTAACAGGAGTGATTATGGATATTGACGAACCTCTGTCTACCCCTTCAAGGATAATACAGGTATGAATATTGTGCAGATATCTGTCAATTTTGTCACTTTGGACAGCCTCCGTGGCGTAGCGGTAGTGAACGCGGCCGCTACGCAGGAGGCGCGGGTTCGATCCCCGCTCAGTGCAAATATTTGTGTGAATGAAATATAAGTATTTGCATTGGTCTGGTCGTGCCTCGGAGAGCACGTTAAGCCGTCGGTCCCGGTTGCCATGAGAACATCTATGGCAGTCGTTACGGGTAGTTGGAGCCCTCAAAAATCCAAAAAACAACGGTCCAACTGCAAAACTTCGATATCGCCTAATGTTAACATTGGGTTGTGGAGGTCAGATGACAATCGCTTCACGGAAAATATCGAGGTCTAGTAAAATCCGTGGTTAAGACTGGTAAAAGCGGACCCCAGACTTCGAGCTGAAAAAGCTTCGGATGCGACTGGGAAATAACGCTAAGAGGAAGAAGATCTGTAAATTTTGTATTAAAACTGGAATTTTAATTAAAACAATAATCATATTTCATAGAAACCATTAAAAGGTGTCCATATGTATCGTATTAGCATATATCTAACTTTTTTTAGACATTATTATCAACCAAAAAAAACTTTATCATTTGCATATTAGCATGGCAGGCTGTATTATAATAAGAAAATAACAGAAACTAGTTTCTAGATCTATTTATAGATAGTGTTACCATAGCCTCAAGTTATTTTTTTAAAGTGTCTATATCTGTACAGCCCAGGCTCAGCCTCAGATATATGGCTCGAGTCAACAACAGTGCCCGGAATACGGCAATAGGCTCACCCCCTATTACGTGGGACCAAATACAATGATTGGTGAAATGTGGGTGTTAATTTACCTCTGCCTAACCCTCCGGGGATAAAGGCGTGATTGTATGTATGTATGTCTATGAAACCTGTCACTCCAGTCCTGTCAGAATGAATACTGACAGGTTTTGATGTTTTGGCGGGAAAACGCATCGAGGATACAAAATTAAAACAGATAAGTGGCTGTCAATTTATCACGTGAGGCTCAAAAAGGGGGGGGGGGGGAGGTTCGGAAAAAATCACGAAATATCACCAGGGGGGAGGGAGGGGTATATTGAGATATCACGTGTATTTATTTTTTCTTATAACTCGCGATTTTTGTCACGATTTTTATTTTTTTAGCATTAAATAATGAATAAAAAAATACACGTTATTTTGGCTAGGGGCGGGGGGGTAGTCCAAAACCTCACCACGTATCACCATGGGGCCCCCTCCCCCAGGTTAAAAAATTGCTAAAAAAAACATCACGAGATTAATGGACAGCCTCTAAGGTAGGTATGATTCCGAAGCCGGCCAATACCGCATCCCGTTTAGTACAGAGATAGATTTATACTTAGTCTAGAATAGCACAATATGCTACTTTTAATACATTAACTATAACCTCGCCAAGTACTGATTATATACTATTTATCACATAACACGGCTGACTTAGCAAGCTATGTCCTAGCTGATAAAATCATACGGTCACAGATGCACCGGCGTGGGCGGCCGGTAATACGAGCGCCTAGCCTCTTAACGAGTAATGTGACAGTCGTTACATGTGTGATTGATTGCTTGTCTGCTGCAGATCCGACGAGATAGCTCGCTAATGGAGCAGGCAATGAAGGATAAATACCGAGTAGGTAGTTTATCACGCGAGGAAACTTAAGACAGTAATTACTGTATTACTGTTTCAAGCTTCTACATGTCTCGAACGAATGTTATTGTAGTAATGCATGGCAAACTGAATTAGAACTGTTTTCTAATTATCCTATGGATATGATAATTGTAGGCTTCAAAGCCCCACTAGCCCCACTCACAATATGCAAAACTAGCTTATGTCCGCGGCTCCACCCGCGTAAAATAGCCTATTCCCGCTACTCACGGAAACCTATTCTTGGTAAAAAAAAAACTAGCCTGTGTTATTCCTGACTAAGTGTAATTTTATGCACATTATTACCCGACTTCAAAAAGGGTTAGGTTCTCAATTCGCCAAAATGTTCTTTTTAGTTACTCTGTCTTCATACCTACCCGATTGTCCCCTCCCCAATATGAAACCTGGCTACACCACCCATCAGACATTGTTAAGTCTTTAACCCTCCGCCTACTCTAAATTCGTAATATTCTTGTCGGAGCTCGTACACGTAACTCTTCAAGTGCAAACCCAATAATTTGACATTAAAGATTTATAATACGTTGATGCTCGAGTACGCCTGTAAAGTCAGGCAACGGGAAAGGAGCAGGCTCACACGAGCAAGTCAGGCTACACGACAGCCATTAAAGGTACTACGCGGAACTGACACAGCTTGTACGCAGTACCGTGTACACCCACTCGACAATCAACACCCGAGGAAGTACCATAATTACCGATAAATAGGTATCGTTATAGCATAACTTTATTTATATCGCTTAGGTCTTTTCAGAATATTTTTCTATGTATATATTCTACTGTTCCATTTTCCCTTCTTCTTCTTCTTATTTTATTTAAATGGATCCTTGCATCGGTTATAGGTATCGATGATTTTACCAACCACAAGGTCTCCACCTTGTAGTAGGTTTAATCGATAATTTTCCATTATATGAGCACTTTGTTGTCTGTCTTTGTGTCTGTCCACCTCTCTGTCAAGACTTTTTTTCTCAAGAATACAAGGTCTCCAGTTGAAATTACATAATATTAAATACTCAAGTGTGTAACCTTTTGAAGCTATAAAAATCAAACTAACTAGTGCACTTTATCAAAAAATACTGCTTTTTATGCAAGTATTTTTAGATAATCGCAAGGGAATCAAAACAAATAGGGTATACTTAATATGGTCTCGTTGAGCTTCAATCATGAAAATTGGCGTTTCAAGCGTCTACCTGATGCCGTTAAGCAAAAACAGCAAAAACATCACGTTTGTTGTATGGGCAATGGGCATTTCAATTTAAATGTTTATTTTACGTATTTGTTTCATCTGTGTAGCTGTCACAGTTTATGAGATACAGCCTTGAGTCTGGATTGGAGTCTTAGTAACAGGATCCTTTAGGCACGGAACCCGAAAACACTCTGTACAAAAAAATGTTTCCCAACAGTTCGTATCTCAATCCAGTTTTCTACGGGACCCTCAGTGTGTGTATTCAATAGTAGTAAAGTATCAAGCCCTGGGAATATTTAAGTTCTAAAACATATATAATGAGATCGTAATTACCTATTAATATGTTAACGTCGCCATTACCAAGTGACCACTCGCTCCCACCGCGTGGCGGCGCGGGCGCATGGGATACCGAGCGAGCCGTGACGTCATTACCCGCTAGTTACAATGATTGATTCAATCATTGTGCACTTAGCGTCTGTTTGTAAACAAATTAATGTGCTAATTGAGTTCTAGTCAGTATTAAGGAAAAAAGGTTTGAGAGCGAAATTCAGAGAATTCATAAGTGTTGTGTTGTGTTCTCCGGGTCTCCAGGCTTAAAAAATTGTGTGTGTGTGTGTGTGTATATTATCAGGCTCGTATATCTTCGTCGAAGTGAGCGGACGTATACCTAGATATGTATGAAATATTTCTTTTTAGGAACAGACGCATGCCCAAGAGAAGATGAATGAAAGAAGACATGGCAAGGAGTTGACGTCTGACAGGAATGTTTAGAAGACTAGACTAAAAGTCGAAGTCTAGCCAAATTCGCAGTTAGACTAGTAAAGCGGGCCTCCGAGAGTCTCTGAGGTGAAAGCTTCGAAAACGAATGTTTAGAAGGGTGTGACAGGTTCCGTCGATCTCAAATAATTGGGTCAGTCTTGATTCCCCCCGTACTCAATTCCGCCCAAAAAAAAATAAAACGTTATTTTAAAACTGAAATTTTTTCGGCAACTGGGGAAATCAAGACTACCCAAATAATTACAAGAGGGGCAGGCAGATGCCGTACATGATGATGACTTCATTAACTATACTTGTTGATCAATAAGGAGTACGTCTAACTTTCTATCTCATTTACACTTTACTATCTAATAAAGTGAGTGCAATAAACAAACAGTAATATAATTAGACGATAAGGCGATAATTGGCCGTATATATTATTACTTCCTAATCAAACGAATTGTGTTTAGACAGTATGATAGGTATATAAGGTTTATGAGTATGACCAGGGGCTTATCGTAATATATCGTAGTATGCCCTCGGGCCTAGGGTATCTCAAACTTAATGGACAAGATAACGGTGACCCCCTTTGAAACTGACTACCTAGTACATCTATACTATTATATAATTGTAAAGTGGTCGTGTCTGTACATTGGAGATATTTAAAAAAAAATACTTGGGTTATGTTATGTTAACGATACTGAACATGAAAATATTTTTTTTTAATTTCCTGTCTGTTTGTCTGTTTGTTCGCGATGGACGCAAAAACTACTGGACGGATTTTGATGCGGTTTTTTTTGTTAGAAAGGGCTTGATCGGACTTAAAATCTTACGTTTGTTTGATCGCAATCGGTTGAGTAGAACCGAAGATATGAGCAAAGGTCGCGTTACTCGAGATGCACGCGGGCGGAGCCGCGGGCGGAAGGCTAGTATTATAGATAAAATAGCAATGATCTAAAGACATTATAGACAAGCAGTTCAGAACACAAGCTTGTGTCACAGTTCGTGGGTGAGAAGTGAGGAGTGCGGAGGAGAAGGAGGAAAGAACACGCTAAAAGTATCAAATGTCTTGCAGAACAAGACATGGATTTATAAATTTCATAAAACATCGATAAGAGTTTCGCCCCTTTGCAGGTTACCTATCATATTTCATACAGGATTTCGTATCCGCAGTTGTGGATTAAAGTTTCGGCCATGGAACACGTTTATGCCAGATTCGGATCCGAAGAAAGAAGAAAAAGAAAATTTAGAAAAGGAATCGGAAACCGAAGTGATTTCATGGGTTCGTCCATTTTTGTAAAGTGTCAATTTCATAACCAGCTTCACGATAACTACATGAGTAATTGCTACGTATTTCGTTGATTTTTCATGTGGACCCGAAGTTTACATGAAAGGATTTTCACTACTAAAAGTCAGGTTTAGTAAGGGAGTTAAATTAAAAAATATCAGCGTCCAAATAACTCGTTCTTTACAACCGATCAATACATTCTATACCTCCTTACGAATCTCCCCAACAGGCAGTATGTGCCAATAAATTAGATTCAGTAATAAACACGTGCTGTGTGCGATAGGCAGATAGTGTTAGAACACGTTTGTTCTTACGACACTGCACCTCACATGCAGCTCTGTGTCTTGCGGTAATGGCCATAATACTGCCATCGTCTAGAAAAGGTCACGACGCTATTACACAAGATATAGCAGATGTTGTTCGATTGTTATCAGCTATCGATAAGGGAATCTTTAGCAATGAATCGCGATGTTATTGCGTGATATCAGCCCCAAGTAGAACCTCAAATCCCTTGCCGCAAGTATCAGATAAGGCGACTAAGGTAAGGATGACATTTTTTCATAAAGGAAAGGGAAGATTTCAAAGGAAAAAAAACTTTTAATCTAATTTGCCAGGCATCATGTGACCAACAGGAATCGGAAAATAGGAACCCTTCGCCATAGCTAAGGTTACATAGGCAGTATGGATGGATGGGTAGTAGAATTTTTTTATCCCATTTAGGTCACAGACAAGCACACGGCACACCAGATGGAAAGTGGTTACCGTGGCCTATGGACGAGTGCAACACCAGGGGAGTCACATTCGTGCTGCCCACCCTATAAGAACAGAGAGATTCTGTGCCGTCAGCGCAGAAGACAAGCAGGACAAGCCTTTGGTCTTCCCACCGACACAGCACAAAACCTCTTTGGTGACCTCTGGCTACCCTACTCACCGCCGGGAACACAAGACAAGGTTATTATAACCGCGGTATTCTGTAAATTGTAAGAAAAAGTCATAGACGACCGTTTCCAGGATATTTCCAAATCCTTGTCTAGAACCAAACTCTACATAATTCCATTAGGCTAGCATTCTTAGTTTGCGAGATTTTTGGGATTCTTTAAGTGACCAGGATTCTTTGCTCTCGATATAGTTCTTTCTTTGCATTATTTTATAACCTTTTTCCTCTGTCACTGCTCTTTTTCTCTATCAACCTTGTTAATCACACCTTACAGGCGTTGAGAGGTTACGGTAACCGCTTCTCATCAGACAGGGCCGTGTGCTCAAATCGTCATATGAACGGAAGAACTCGTGATATTCAATCAGTATGTTAATGGACCTGCCATGGCCGACGCAGCCAGCCAATAAGCGCCTGTGCCGTAAACAAACAAATATATAAAGGTAATATTTGCCATTATTCGCGAACCCACACACGATACTGATTCATGGATATGACGTCATTACATGATTGATTCTGCGCTTGAGCTGTTAAAAGTTAGTCTTCATTAATAAATACGTTTGTTATTTTAATGATATTGTTCTTATTTATTTCATTTATTTTACAGATAATGCTATACGATTGAAGAAAGCTAGGTTTACCTGGATAAGTATCCCTGCTAGGTATTACCATATTATATTTTTACTATTTTTAGTTAGAAATAGACATAATATGAGAAATAATAATAAGTTCATTAATATTTAATCTTTTTTTAAAGAATACCAACAAGGGAATATTAGTTACTAATATTCCCTTTAACCCTTCCAACTAAGCTAAATTGCTTGTGCTAGGAGTGGGTTTACATCGGTAGTGTAATGGCCAGGATTCGAACCCGGGACCTCTTGATAAACTTATTAGTTCCAATAAAATACAACACAATGATGATGTTGATGTGTACAAATAAAATAAATGCACGTGCTCCCCCATAAAAATAATTCTGACAGAGCCCATGGGAATACTGCCATTTTCCAAAGGGAATTAATGGAATCACCTACAGTGTTTCAAGTGTTCATAACCGACGGTGATCACTTACCACCAGTTTCAAATCCCAATTTGTAAATGGAGTCTGAGGTCCTTGTTCACATTACAAAATGTATGTTAGAACATTTACATTCAAAACACAAGCAATTGCAATACCTGTCTTCTGCGAATATTCTTTTGAACAAAACACACATGAAAACCGATTCGTTCCATCTCAGCGATTGCTCTAAAGACACTTAAAACTAAATACAAAATTGTTAACACACGTATACCTTGGGACACGTATCTTGGACATAAACCGCGACATAACTAAGGCCCTGGCGCTCGCGAATTGTTTTGTAATACTTAATCTATCACCCGTATTCACAAACAATACTTCGCTATGCGTACCACCAAAACTGTGCAAAGAACGACAAATTCTCAGTGCATTCGTTTTGGCAAGCCTTTTTATTCATTGATAACACTTAAGTAATACTTCGTTGAGGGAACGCACTGCGTTAGATGATACTGCTCCGTGATGTTTGTGAATTAATTTTACCAGCCCTATGCGCTCGAGCACACTGAGACCTCACAGTATCGTTTGTGAATATACGGGTGTATGTTTGGTGAATTTGAGCTCGTCCACCGCAGTAGCACCCCGTGATATCCTCAAAAGACACCCAAGAAACGTATACTGCGCATATATAGCACGTATAAGTCCAAGATATATGTCTTGAGTAATACAAATTAGACAGACTGAGAGGTCCGACGTTGTATTAAGAAATTGGAGAGAGTCA
The DNA here is from genome assembly GCA_914767945.1 of Eilema depressum. Lineage (NCBI taxonomy): Eukaryota > Metazoa > Arthropoda > Insecta > Lepidoptera > Erebidae > Eilema > Eilema depressum. The sequence goes on from OU612024.1 coordinate 21,341,464, forward strand.
GAACTTAACAGATAGCCTGCTTCTTCTATAAGAGGTTTATAAAACCGTGAAGTATTGTGCTCAGGCGCACGCTTATGGAGTCGTTATAATTCGTCAATTGCATATCGTACGCGTTACACTATAATTATAATAATTACTAGTTTTTATATTCATTTGGTGAGCATATTGTTTTTTGGAGCGTGTGGGCGGCGCCGGCGCTTTGTTCGCCGCCTGCTCAGAGTGTCTGACACTGAGATGTTAGACTGAGATTTTGGAATAATGACTATCTTAATCTAGAACCTACAAAGTAAAAAGAAGGTAGCTGTTTTGTGCTGTTAACCGTGATAGGGCTTCACCCGCATGGAATTTTGATCCTTTTCCCGTAATCTATGTGTTATTCCCGACTGTAATTATTTATCCCTATACTACAGGAAAATCTTAAATTTGGGAAACAAGTCCTTGATTTTGAGTCCCAATTATCCCGTTTAAAGCAAATATTGCTTAGTAGCAATCGTTGTTAAGAGAAAAGATCCATCAGATAAATAACAAACATGTAAACATCTTCACAAAACATTTATAATAAGTAGGATTACTTCGTACTAGCTTCGTCTTACGGAAACTAAAGTAACAGTGCTTACTCTTTGTCTGATATTCCAAAAATTCAAACGTAAACTAAGATATTCAGTTTCATAACATAACATCGCTAATATCGAATAATTGTTATGTTTATAACTCGTTGGACCGCTGCGTGGGAACAGTGTTATACAACATCGCGTAAGAGCCCCGACTGGATCCTGCGTCTGCGCGCCTCGCAAGTTCACATCTATAGACCTGCAGGTTGTGCATCGGCGCTCGATATTCAAGTCTATGAATACGTAGATGACACTAAACGCAATCGCTTTCATTGCTTTTTCTGTACTTGATGCTGTTTTTATTAATATACTACAGAAGTAAAAGATAATTTTCGTTATCGATGTTGCGCACCTACTTAGTGTCATCTTTAGTTCTCAGTATATTCAATAGGAGGCACCTATTGAATATACTTCCGTTTATCTTAAAATGCATAAACCATAATAGGCTCCAGAATCGAAATTTTAGATCTTCTCCGTTTATTTTAATTTCGTAAAATGGAACATTACCAAACAATTATTATTTATTAATAATCAACATCCTCTGAAAGAAGGTCCCGCCAAGTCGGAACCCTTTTCACTTTTTCTAATCTTTTCGCTTTTCGAAGTTATGTGTGTTTTTATTTTACATTACATTACATTGGGACCTAAACATAAACGGCGAAATGTGGGTGCTAGCACCTCTGCCTACCCCTTCGGGGATATAGGCGTGAGTTCATGTTATGTTATGTATATGTAGGTAGGTAGAATCTACTAGTACTATGGTTGTATCGAGTTTAAAAATAGATTTGCTTCTTTTAAGTTAAAGAATTTTGATATTAGGTAGGTATGTCGCCGCAACGTGATTCGTGTTTATAATGCCAGCTGATAACTCAGCTTGGTTATAGGAATGTGAGATGATCCAACGAGCAATAAACCATGACAAATGTTCTTGTAACGCTACCTATAAATGAATCGAGATTTTGTTACAACCGAGTAAACAAAGTCATTAATATTACAAACAAGCTTTTGCCCGCGTAGGTATGTGTGAAATTGTTATGCTTATGTCTCAATGTCGATCATCGAAGATAAATAAAATATATAGATATACCTAAATCAGCTTCTAGCAACTTTACACAATCTTTTTGCTGGAGTTCTACAGGGATGCATTTTTGGACCCTATCTGGAGGGAATAAATACCCACTAGAGAAAGCAAATTTGACTCAAAGGAAACATTCCCTTTTTCTTAGATAGAAACAAATCTGCATTCACAGATTTTCAGATATTTGCCTGCCACATCCGGTAATCGAACCGACTAAAATCCGAAAAGAAATAATTTTATGGCATCATTGGGTCCATCAAAAGGATCAAATCTTGCTAACAAATATAGTAAATTAAATAAAAAGAAATCCCTGAAATCTAAACTTCAGTCTATACAAGAATTATACCTACCTTTAGAAAATTATCAATCTGTAAGTGTTCATAAAATAAACCAGTTTATATTGGAAACGATGATAAACCCAATAAACGCTGTTGATAAGAATTTTATTAAGGTATTTTAAGACTCTAGCTAACATAGATAATTAAGGTAATCAAAATAGTTAATGTTACTATTCGGCAGTATAAGTATGTAGGCTTTATGTAGGTAACTAAACTTTCATTTACACCATTTAAACCACTATGTAGGTAGGTACTCCTATAACATTTCGTTCTAGCGTAGTTAATTTACCTAATTACAATTTGACAATGATGACAGCGCCTGTCAAACATTCGTCAGATTTCTAAATACCTACCCTCCGTCATCGAATAGATACTTTACCAAATACGTATCGAAGATAAAGGTGTATTGCCTATTTATAAGTATAATGTGGGTGGATCAGGTATTAATCTGAACCGTGACTAACGCTGGGACCTAGCATTATCCTTGTAGGTATATATTGGAACTTGAAGACGATATTAAATCCAACACAAAAATCATTAAACGCTACCTTGAAATGACTCAGAATAACATTTAAATGGCAAACACAAGCATTGTTTGTTTCCCAAATAAGATATAAAAAGTGTCTAAAATTGTCAAATGAAGTTAAGAAAATAATCTGAAGGAAGTCCAAAAAATAGGGATTCATTTATGATGCCTCTGTATTACTACGGTGGTACAAGAATCCAACTAGCAGGTGTGCAAACATGAACATCCGAACAACCATGCCGCATGCCACAACCTAGACGCAGATATTTGTTATGATGACAACACGGGACAAAGCGGGCGCATTCCGCTAGCGAGACAAATACCGGCATAAGCAAACAACGACCGGACACCTAAACATTTGATGATAACATCCATATTACTCATACCTTTAAAATTTACATCGCTAAATATCATTATCGACCGTATTCAAATTCTTCAAATAAAAATTTATACTGTAGAATTTTGAACTCTGTGGCTGACGGTGGATATGTATGCCTAATTTATGCGTGGACCGGTTAAAAAATACAACTGTCAAAAAGGCCGAAGGCGCTCAGCTGAGCGCAACAAAACTGATAATGTGAGGAGCGAGACATGTTCCAACTTACCTGTGTCAAGCACCGCCGCTGCTGCTACAACTCGCCCGTTACCATTTAAATTTAAAACAATTCGCTCTGAACTCGATATCTTCCGGCACAGTTTAATTTCCACCTTTATGTTAATTATAACTTAAATATTAACAGTTAATGAAAGCTCACGTGTTATGCTAAGCGTTAATGTTAGTCGCTATTATTCTGTATGGTCAGTGTCTTCGCGAAGTCGTTTCGTTCGTGTCGGCCGCTCGGTATGCACTTTTGGGGTCACTCGGGGTCGATTGGTTTTATTGTGTTTTTTCGCGTGGTGCGGCTCACTGGCGGGAGCGTGTGGTACGTGGCGTGCGGCGCGGTTGGCGTCCGAGCGATCACTGACTGGCTGCGCACGCGCAGAGTGTCCGGCACTGCCTCGTCCAGCCGGTCGCGGGATGCGCGCGCGCCTCCTACTCCTCCCTCAACCTTCTCCCGGAGGCTTTCGTGCCCTAAAAGATAAAACACTTATCGAGGCGCGTTCCGAGAAAGCGACGTACAATACACGTATACAACTCTAATTAGCTTAAGTGTGTTATTTATTTTGATGTGATAAAAGCTTGTTTTTCGATAGGCAACGTTTATGGGCTAGTGCTAGTGGTACCGGTACACATTTTTGTGTAGTTATCAACACTTCTTACTAAACCATAAAAGTGTCGTCGACATTCTCCAGGATTCTGATTTGAATCTTATTGGAAAAGTATAAGATACTCATCAAAAATAAAAATACGATACGATCTTGGGTATGCTAAATCATCAATGAAAATGAATTCCGATGATTTTTGGTAAAAGTAAATGTTTGAGGATAAAAATTTCAAGACAATCGGTATTGAAGAGTGATGTTGGTTGCACAATGGCTGGAGGGAGCGATGGAGATACACTGGGACAATGAGTCTCTGGGCTATTGTTGGGAACCGGAACGGAGCGGTAATCCGGTTTAGCGAACCGATATTGCGAACACGTCTAAAGGAATTCGGGTTCGAAACTTCGGATTGTTTTCTTCACTCAATTAATTTTATGAAAAATGTTTAATTTGTCGTCAAGAACTAATAGTGACAGACCTTTATCAGTGAGTTATGGTGGAGGTCAACATCGCAAAATAACGAGTTTTTGTTATTATATCGACGTTTATTTTGGTTCGGGCTGTGAACACGTTATCGGATAATTTATGCTCTCCAGAAAAAATATAATCGAAAAAATGTTGTGCAACACAGAGTCACAAGGATAAGGACAAACCTATAAAGTAGAAAGTAGGATAAGAACAAATTCAGTTTGTATGTTTAGTGTTCCTGTGTTCCTACAACCCCGGGTCCTAAAAGAATATTGATTTCCCTTTACATTGAAAAGATTCGGACAAAGTTCTCGAGGACAATTAACAATTAGAAAGCAAGTTTATTTTTTATCAAATCAAATTTACTTGCATTGAATATCATATGTATGTACAAAAAGACGGGATTTTCTGACAGGCATACGTTTGATAGTTTGTATTCACAAAACGAAAACGAGTATTTTTGATGAACCTAAAGAAAATAATCATTACTATTGAACTAATTGACAGAAACAGATATGGTACAAATAATTTTTTTTTAATTAAAAAAAAAGAGGATAAACAATACATAGGTACAGCCAGGAAAGAATAAAGGATCAAAGCAATCAAAATAATATGTAGATAATTTCATAAATTCACGATTTGTAAACAATATAACAATTAAGTACAAATACTTGAGGTAAATGAACAACGTTGATATCCAGACCAGACGTATTGACCGACTTATGGTTGGTTCACAGGAGACACGTAGAATAAACTTATTTAACTCAAGTAATGCATACGATTTTACCCTCGTTATCATTTAGTTTAATAAGCCTAGTAATACATTTTGAACATTCCTGCGAAGAAAGCTCGAGGTTCGGTAAGTCTTAAAAGATAAATAGGATGAACATTCCATTGATGTAACGTCAGCATCAGATCAATCTTGAAGAACAAAGTACTCCAAATGATCTTAATACCTTGGTATTCCCCCCTTCCTTTGCATATTTAAAGGTGTAACTATAAGAATGAATGAAGGGACTTGTGGAATGCGTACCTACGTAATTACTGATTGAAAATATTTCAATGATCTCAAGGCTTTTGAATGCGAGTTGCTGGGTCGAACAGTGTCAAGGAAGACATAAATACCAGCTGCTTTTAAAATCACCTTAAAGAACAGTATGCCTAACTCCTGTATTTTGTTTGATTAGTAGGTAAGATCAACATAAGTAGTAATTATTTTTGTTTATATTTTTTCATATTTCCTTCCCCTTTTTAAAGTATATTATTACGAAATTTCGCAGGCCTCAGTAGCTGTGAAATAGTTCAAACGGGATTATATTTATTTGCTATCTTGAGGTGTAATTATTTGCATTACTAATAAAATAATGTAATTAAAAATAAAAATAAAGTCTTGGTGAAATCAGTCTTAATTTAAAAAAAAAATCCAAATAAATCGCAATAGAATCCGCTAATAAGTGGTTTTCATTTCAATGCCTATTCGCGTAAACTTCAGACAGTATTGTAAAATTACTAGTGAAAATCACTGGAGAAAATTTAATCTTCACATTTTATTCAACGAATGTTAGTTAACGCAGTAATTCACATCGCATCACGCACCAGTCTTCCATTCCATTCAGTTTCAGTAGTAGTAGTATTATTTATACTCTACTCATCATCATAGCTATTAACTCAGTTGCATCTGAGGCTTCTATTTTATAATATTTGACTTACCAATTATGGCTATTATGAAAGCGCTGTCCCCTCAAGCTTGCGCTAGAGACTAGGAAAGCTTGCACCACTGCCCCCTGCGTGTGCCACAAGTATGGTTGGCTCGGATCCCAGAGATATTAAAATGCACCAAAACACGTATAGTATGAAAAGACATCAGGTTCTATTCGTTACATTGTTACATAATTAAACTGCAGTCGCATGGCCTCATTCGAAGCCATAAAAATACCAGCATTAAAATGGCCATAAGAGATTGAATCTCAAGAATGTGTACTTTATAGGCGATGGCTGACGAGCTAGTTCACATAGATCCACCACTTTACGATATTGGTAATACAGCTATGCTTTACCCATCACGAAAGTGGTCTACTGTGGCACCTTCTCAGAAGAAGTGCTGTGTTATCTGCGGTTTATGCGAATAGTTACCTATTGTTATGGTATTTACTTGTTGTCATTCTCTCAAGTTCGCTATAGGACAGAATTAAATCATGTGGAAAGATTTCTAGGTACTTAATCCAAAACAATAAAAGAAAAATCTTTTTTATTCTAAGTACACAGTACAAAAATAATACAACATTTAAAATAATCGTAGAATAATGGCAACCTCTCAGTGTGATGCTAAACCGCGTAGTGGTGCAGGCAGACAGTGCTTATTTTCAGTTAATAGTTTTCGTGCATGTGAAACGGGGGAAGGAGGCTCTGGTGCAGACTTTCATCTCGAGCTTGGGGGCAAGATAGCAGTCGCTACTTAAAAGTCAACCAAATTAAATTAGCTAAAGAGCGAACCTTGAGCCTCAAAGTGCAAATAGTGTTCGTTGAAGAAGAAATATGTAGTAAAAATGGCCTACGACCATCCCACAATATGCAAACAACCGCTGAAGAAGGAATAAAGGTCAACTAAATTGAACAATGTTTGCCTTGCAAAAGTAGGCAGCGAAATATGACATCACCGAATTCTGGCGATCGCCCACCCATCCACCGCAGGATCGGATTTATCACGTAATGCAATATTTATACATACAAGGCTATTTGGAGCTGAGGACTGGCGCACTGAATAGCAAATACCTTACCGTAGGCGGACAACTAATTTCGCCTAAAAAAGCGTCATGAGTTAAATATCTAAGACGAGATAGCATCGTTGTGCCATTGACCTCAGATAAATCAATCCATTAGCCTATTGCAGTCCACTGCTGGAGATAGGCCTCTCCAAATGTGCGCCACGTCTGCCGATCCTCTGCCTTCCGAATTCGGTCCGTCCCAGTAACCTTTTTCAGGTTTTCAGTGCATCTGGTTAGGGGACGTCCCACCTTCCGTCTTCCTTCTCGCAGTCTCCACTCTTGGATTCGTCTATTCCAACGTCAGACTTGTAAGAATTGTACAACAAGTGACATCAATTTATCCTCGAGGGTGTTCTGCTGACCTCATTTCGTAAGCTGTCTCCTTGTTGAGACCTCTTGGTCAAGAGTCTGTTGCCGACAATCCCTATACCTTTCGGATATACCTTAAGAAGGAAATCCCCAAAATTTCTACCAGATATTATTAGTTACTTGTTATGCTGTAAGTGGCCTCTCCGTGATTGCAGGGAGTCTTACCCCACTTCATTGATAAAAACTTCTGCTCACAGCTGGGCTGACTGATACAGGAATTTGGGCATTAACCAAAATGTATTTCGGTCCCATTCCTTTCCCTTTTTCCTCATTATTCCCTTTTTTCGCCCCATTCATCGATCATGCATTTGCAGTGTGCTGTTAGACGCGATGGTGCCCGACGATGCAGTACACCTTTTAAGTCTAACAATGATTTCTGTTAAAGACAGGGAAAATAAGCATTTAAAAAACTAACTATGTAAATCAACATAGAAATAGCTGTCAACCTTCATAACAACTTGTGTGGAATAGCAATGCACAGCGCGATGGAGTCACCTCTTTTGAATACGTCGGAAATGATGAATAATTAACATTCATTGACATGTATTTACGGACACAAGCAGTGTGACCAGTCAACTAAAGCAGTATTTTTTTATACAACTTGGGCAGCACACGGCCCATCTGATGGAAAGTAGTTACCGTGACCTATGGACATATGCAACACCAGGGGCGACACAATCACGCCCCCGACCCCGTAAAAATCTTCTTGAAGAACCCCATACTGTAGTTGCTTGGAAAAACCACAGCAGGGAGTATGTGACTAGTCAGTTATATCTATGTACTGTAGTCACTCGTAATGGCCAGAGATTGTACCTCATTAGGTACAGGACTTATATGTATAAGTTACTTTCGCTACGACGAGGTCTTCGTCGTTTCAAGAGCCTCCCCCGTTAAACAGCAGCTATATCCAACAACTGCCAACACCGACGAAGCTTTCTGCCCAGGGTTGGGGGTTCGAGGGCAGATCGAAAGAGTAAAAGCACCAGGCATGAAGAGGAAAGTCTCAGATAGAACCGTTAAAAAGATTGATGATATGAGGAGTAGGCTATTGAAATTGTTGAATTACCACGACCCACGTCATGACACATATAGTACGCCATGTTGAGTGCTGCTATTTTTACGCACTGATATTGTATGTTGATCAGGAACTAATCAATGTAGATGGAAGTCTATTGAAAGTGCGAGTGTGATTCATGTGATTAGCATTGAAGAACACCCCTCTTGTATAGGTAGTTAGTTAGTAAGGGATACGCTAACTGCACACTTTCTAGAATGCATGAAATTTTAAGCATTTAGTGCGCTAACTATGCAACTATCCCCCTGTAAGGGAAAGATCGCGAGTTCGAGTCCCGCCTAAGCTGTATTCGCTTTTTCTATCTTAAAAACATTCTCTAGATTCTAGGAAAAGCTGTCAGCCTCATCTGCCAGCAAGTACCCTGATGAACGAGACTATGGTACGGATTTGGCTCTCGGGGTAGGTAGGTCAAACGGCAGTCGCTGCCATAACCAATATAAACCAAATCAAAAGAAAGAGGAACCAACTAATCACGTCAACAGTCTCATCAAGGTGCAGAGAAAACACCAACAGTTTTATTAAGGTGCACTGGCGTAACACCATACGCGCTGCGCCGGCGCAGTAACGTCACACATTAGCATCACAATCGTGCAAGAACACCACGCATGGTGTCCACTCTGACCGCACCTTTGGAACAATACACGTGTGAGGTGACTGCCAATTATTATAGGTCTTAAGGGCTACTTATGTCTGTGCATCGGTCCTGGTTTTGGGTAGGATAGTTGTATTAGATAGCCCTATTTAATCCAACTCATCATCATCATCATCATTTCAGCCATAGGAAGTCCACTGCTGGACATAGGCCTCCCCTATAGATCTCCAACTATCCTAACCATATTCATATCTTTTTTTTTATGACACTTAGGGAGCAGATAAGCTCAGGGCCTACATCATAGGAAATGTTTACGGTTTTCTATGGATGTGTGAAAGTCCGGGGGCTCCAACTTGTACTGCCGACTTTATAAGGACCTTGTAATGCCCTTCTTGAAAAACTCCATAATGTAGTCACTCTGTTTATCTAGTAGCAGTCTCCTCCGGCCAAGGTGCGAGTGGCCTACTAGTGAGTTAGGTACTCCCTGTGGTGTTTATCCATATAGTGAATCGGAGACTAAACCAAGGTTGGACTTGTTCAGAGATCTTAAGGGCCCTTAACTACCACACCTGCAAGGTAATACTTGCTACTGGATTTGACACCGGCTTTCATCAGATGATGCGGTTATGAGGCGAAATGATGGTGGTAAAGTTCAAGATAAATCAATGTATAAAGAGAGAGGTAGATGGGTGGAAATCGGGCTAAAAGTACAAGCTCTGGATGCAACCAGAATTGACGTTCGAATGATAAGTTGAACTTAGACTTTTCAGCTGTCACCTTACAAAACAGCACCATGAGTCACTTCTTTGGTAAACGCCAACTTCGCCGAGTGTAGTCTCATGGTGGAAGTTATACGTGTAACGTGATGGATCCATGATACACTAGTCGTTGTCTGTTGTGACACGCGATACTTTGTGAATTGTGAGTTAATGTAGCAGTTATCGTGTCGGTATTGTAAACATTGCCACATAACTTTGACAAGCAAGTGAATATAGATTACCAAACTACTTTGAAGTGACAGATTTTGATCTTCTATTCTAACACTCAAAACCTTTTGGGTATTTTTTTAAAGCTACCATCACAGCGCGTTGAGCTTTTATCTTCTGGCATAGGAGAGCAATGTTTGGATTGATTTACTTAAATTAAATTTTTGTTATTCAATGACGCTCTAAAGGCTGAACGGATATGGCTGAAATTTGGTACAGGGATAGATTAAAGTCTGGAATAACACATGGGTTACTTTTTATCCCGGGAATAGGTTCCCATGGGTTGCGGGAAGGGGATCCTCCAACAGACCTTTCTCCTTTCTTTTTGCCTGGCGACTAGCAATACCCGGGTTATACTTCGGGTGTTGTAAGTGTTCATAAGGTACGTATACATCGGTACACATATCTTAGACCTAAGTCGCGAGTGATTGATTTTCTGATCTGATTGTTTTTGTAATAATCTCTGCTTGATGAATTTGAGCTCATCCACTGCAGTAGCACCCCGTGCTATCCTCAAAAGACACTCAAGAAACGTGAACTCTGCGTATAAAGCACATTTTGAGCACATTTTAGTTCCAAAATCTCGATGTATAACATCTGGTGACCCGCTTGCTCTTTGTAGAAAAAAAAACATCTCAGTAATTAAAACTTCACACGGATTAAACGTAACTTGATATCCTGATGTATATTGATGTCCACAACTTACAAGTTTAAATCATTTTATAAGCTTGTCGTAAATAATACATGCACACGAATATGGCGGACAAAATTTATAGAATTGTAAGTGAACCGAAGCGATGACTTCACCTCGTCCATATGGTCAGGCCGCGGCCCGATAGCCTAAACGAGAATCTGGTTCAGACCTTGTCGCGAATGTAACTGAGTTTTACGAGCTCAGTTTCAATATCTTTGTGAGTTCACGTACTTTCTGCATCCGACAGCTCCGCTTGACGGCAATAGATTCGTCCTTTATAACACGGGACTGAAAATCATTGTTGACGAAATTTGGTATTTTTATATAGGACACGTCAATTTGACTTCGCCTCGCTTGATGGTAAGCTGAAGGCAAAGTCTAAGAAAATAGGGTCACCATTACAGACACGTACCATGTTACAATGGTGGTGGTACTCAGCTTGACGGCCTCTTCAGATGTTTTTTCACGCCTCGCTTAAAGGACTCGGGAGTGTAGGTAATATACCCTTCTTGTTCTTTGAGGATATGATAATATTACGTATTGTACTTTCAATTTCCATGAGTCATTTAACACAATCAGCTTGAATTCATCATTATCATAACCATAATCTTAGAGATCTCGGTTGCATTCGAGGCTTTCACCTTGGAGCCGGGAATCTTAGGGTTTAAGCTGAGAGTAACTTAGCCCCGTATGTCTTGATGGGGCTCCATTTACCCCACTGCTACAGCAAGTAAAATAGGTAAAGTTCTTTTTCTTTTTGTATTCCACTTAGGTAGCAGACGAGCACACGACACACCTGATGGCAAGTGGTTACCATGGCCTTTGGACGAGTGCAACACCAGGAAAGTGTAAGAACAGAGAGATTCTGTGCCGTCAGCGCAGGAGATAAGTAGATAGGCGGTCTAATAGTGAAAAATTAACAACAGACAGATGTACTTTCACATTTATAACATTAGATAGGATGTTTACTATGGCTGCCACTGTTGTTGAGTTATTTGAAAAGAATTTACATACACTACTAGTGTTGTTAGCAATGCTGTTGTTCAATACAGGAATATTTTGGTGACAATAGTATCGCGTGAAGTAGTACTATTATGAATAGGATATGCTTACACATATTATAGTCACACATCTTTCCCATTGAAGTAGGTAGTGCATTGATACACAAAAATTTTTGTTTTATCAATTGTGGTTGGTTCAACTTTCCACAGCAATGAAATTTTAAAGATGCTAATTATTCAAATCGATTAAGATTAAAAATAGTGAAATGCTTCAACGGAACTTGAACCCGCAACTAGAGGGAATGACCAATGAGCTACCGAACTTCTCTCTTGAAACATTCTGGATTTTTTCTTGCAAAAAATATTGTAACCGTAATTATACGCCACCAATATTATATCTCCATTGGGAGAGGCCTATGTCCAGCAGTGGACTGCAATAGCCTAATTGATTGATCCGTAAAATTATTAACACTAACTCCTCCAGCTAAATATTCCAGGATATTACTGTTATAGAAATCCAGGTAGAAGGGGTAGACCTAAGAAGTTCTGGCTTGACGTCGTGGAAGATGACATGTGTGCAAATGGTCTCACTACCTCACTACGCCCAAGATCGTGCGAAGTGGAGGGGGAAGAGCCGAGCTGAGCTCCGAGGTCAGCTTGGCCACGGATGCAATCAGGAGAATTCTTCTTTATGATGATGATGATTACTGTTATAGAAATATCGGGATATTTACCATTATTTACCATTGTGTAGTTCCCATTTCCGACATTTCGCCACTGTTACAGGCACCATGATACTGAACTTGCCCCTTGAATAACACTTAGCTACCTCTAGACACAAATTCACAAACCTCGTGCTGGGGTAACTGCGCGATAGAGCTTCCATAAAAGGGCGCACGCGCAAGATGACGTCACCTACACCCACAGACGAGCGAGATCAATACATGAATGAAATCACCTTATTGTTTATGCAATGAAGTTAAAGATTACAAAGAGTTTCCGCAGCATTTAGGAAGGAATAGATGGCAGCAGACAAAGGTCCCAGTGTAATAAGCTTGACCAGGGAATGCAACCTTCTCACTTATTATTATTATTACTTGTGAATTACCTACTATAAATTGACAAATTATGTACACTGACATGTAATATTCTTATAAATAAATGAGTTATGAGTTATCGCAGGTTTATAAGTGCCCGGTTAATGGCAATAGGCTCGCCACCTATTACATTGGGACCTAAACATAAACGTCGAAATGTGGGTGCTAGCACCTCTGCCTACGCATTCGGGGATATAGGCGTGAGTTTATGTTATAAGTTATGTTATATGTTATGTTATGAGTTATTATTTTTATTCTTATACTCGTAACATGACAGAGGCCGGACGGATGCTCCATCAACGACTTTCGTAGTTCATCCATTTCCCTATCCCTCCCCTCAGGGGAGTTTGGTTCCTCCAGCTTTCACGACGCCCCTTCAAACCTTTTTGTTTCCTTGCAGAAGCTTTCAATCTGTTCCATCTTCAGATCCCGTAGCTCCTCTGTGTCCAGTTTTTCCAAGCGCAGAAAATTCCATCTAAATCAAAAAACATTCTCACTTAATCCTATTAATATTACAGATGCTTGTCTGTTCGTCTGTTAGCTTTTATGCCTAAACCACTAAACTGATTTTGATAAAATTTGTACAGAGATAGACTAGACCTTGATAAAGGACTTAGCTAAACTATGTTTGGTCACGATATTACCTACCAATATCCTGCCACAAACCCTACGACACGTGGACGTGGGTGAGTGCTGCACCGCTAGGACGCAAGTGCAGCGCGACACGACCGATGCGTGCGCACGCTACGCGCGCGTGACCATTGCGCGCACGCACTGCTGATAGCCGTGTTAAGTACAGCATTGCTTTATTATTATTGTAAAGGAGTGACAATTTATATAATTACGTAAGTAGAAGCCCTCCTGATCAGAAGGTCTAAGTAGCTGAATGACCAACATCGCGAAACGTCTAAGGAGCATTAAGTCTAACTAGCACAAAGTCCATGTAGTAAAACGTCCAACTAGCAGATGGTCTATATAGCAGAACGTCTAATTAGTAGGGTAAGTAGGGCGAGGAGCCACAATAAACTCTTCGAGGTCCACCTCTTCCTCCGTGGTAAGCTCCTCCGGGGTAACATCTTCTCCCACTCTCCCAGCTGCTAAGTACACCTGCTGACTGTCAGGTGAGGCTTTGATGAGGGCTCTCTTTTCGGGCTTGGAAGAGTCAGTCGACAGTTACTGCTATTAACACTTAGGTATAAGCCAAAACAAAATGAGGAGATGAAGTAAACGGAACCCGAGCGCTGAAAATTGAGACTCAATTTTCACCCCCTATGACATTTTCAGGGTTCAAAATAACCTCATCTGCAAGCCGGTGCAAATGTGGATTGATAGGCTCTGGCGCAAGCCATGAAGAAAAGAACTGTTATATTTGATGATCGATCTGTAGACACAAACCTTGTAGCGTCTATGAATCAAACCCTGCGTAGGCGCAGACAGCCTTGCGACTTGCGACGAGACGGATACCTACCTGATTGTTGCTTTTCCTAATATTAAATTAGAGCGGCTTTGACAAGATAATAGGAGGACTGGAGGAGGACTACCGGCACTTTCCTTAACCGGGTCAAAAATTTGCTAAGATTCTGACTGCTTGGACCTAAACATAACTTCTATACAGTCAAAAGAACGAATTTTTGGACTCGACTGAATGATTTGATTTATGATTATAATGAAATCATTCATTTGATTTATGATTATAAATGAAATCATTTATTGATTTACTTACATACTTCATAAGATACACTCATACTAAGTAATGCAAATAGGTAATATTCATACCAATATTTATACTTAGTGGAAATCGAACCCGCGACCTCCGACGTAACAGAAGAATGCTCTACCGCTACGACACATAATAAACGACTTATTTATGTTATTCAGTAACGGAAATCTGTAGACTAGTTACTAAAACGTGTCTAAAACTCACAAAGTATCGTTTACACATGTCGCAAGCGTAGACATGCGCAGGCGCAGACGTTGTGCGCACAGACACCGTGTTGCAACTCACACACTACCGGTAACACTACACTAACCGCAGTGTCTACTAGACTAGACACATGGTTTATGTGCTTATCGAAATTACTGCGTTACGAGCTGTACTCAAAGCTACCCAACACCCTGGCAGAAGCGTACCCGAGATGGTAGCGCATTGTGTTCCATGAGAGACTTTCTCCCGCCCCAGGACTGACTGCGCTCTATGGTGAGACCTCCTATCATATATGCGTCATCATCATAGACATCTAATGCCTGGCGATAGAAAATTACCAGTCCCTGGGGTATTCCTTTCTTAGGGTATACCCTGGGTCCACCTGAGAAAGGTACCTGTGACGGAACACCGTGTAGTTTTAGAGTTTAGCGACATAGAACCAGCTGAAACAGGTCACAAGACTGACTGTTAAAGTAGTATTATGGTGAATCTTCGAAGCTGAGAGGAAGAAAAGCTCTTTAAAAATACCCTGCTAACAGGGCAAGTCGTCAACTTTTAACGATTCAGAGGAGATGATTACTGAACAGCCCCTCTAGACAAGTGGCAGTACGTTTGTGGAATAGAATAGATCAGTGTATGGGATTGACAAACATCAAAACACGTGTCAATTTCATACATTCATCATTCTATTCTATAATACACCGGTCAAAGATTTGCCACTTGTCTAAGGTGCAGGTGGATTAAGTAAGGTTTGCTTCCATAAGAAAGTAAAATACTATTTCCTCATGATACATCAAAGAGAATTCTACTGAAAACAACATAATCTAGTTTCCTATAGTAGCAAGGGTAGCAACAATCCCTTGCTACTGTCTAAGAATACTACAGAATCGATATCACCAAGCACCTTTAAACATAATATAAACAACTTTTCCATCTCAATCGTAAGCAAAAGCGTTTTTTTAAGATTAATAACTTGTCTTTGATAACGATAAAAGCCTTTAATGCAGAACTATTAATCACTTTCTATATTCACGACACTTCGAGCGCGGCGCGGGTTCGCTCGCACCACGCCGCGGTTATATCTTGATAAGTAGGTATGGTTTTGCATATTGGTTTGGGTACATACACTGATTCCTTGGTGAGAAGATAATCTCACACGTTAATCATGAGGTTGATGGTATTTAGAATACAAATGCGAAGAGAGATAAGCAGTCTTCCGGTCCTAGTATTCAGTTTTTGTGACCTTTTACTACACAATTAAATATCGATTTAAAAGGTCAAAAAAATAAACTGACTTTCGACATTTTAGTACTTACTTGACTCTCGCAGGGGAGATGCTACCGCCTACAGCAAATTTCAGCCCTCTGTCTCTACAGGAGCGACTCCACAGGAGGGCTGCTCGAAGGTTTTCCACGTGTCTGTCTGACTAGCAGAGGGCATAGTGGAGAAAAGGCAAGGGGTCTGCTTCGCCGAGTGCAGGTCCGGGGGTAACAGGTACGGTTGCCTGTCATCTATCTGATAAGTTTATATCTTAGCTTTCGATAAATGAATCTGTATCATATCATCATGTTACGATGCATGAACCCAATTCAAGGTTGATGCATCGTGACTTTTCTTTTCAAAATGTTCAGTGTTCGCCATTGGATGTCATACGAACGCATCTTGCATTCATGTCATGATCATGAATGGAATAATATATCGATTATGCGATACCTCACATAAAGCCAGCTGTAGTGCCTATAATAAGTACACGCACTTATGTCTTGTTTTCCTTGTAAAAGATTAAGAATGAAATTATACGACATACAGCATGTAGTTTAACTTGTATATAATTCCTGTAAAGGCCTTAATATATCTATGTATTACCGATAAATTGAAAGTTTTCGAAATAATTTACGCTTAAACCGTGGCAAACAAGCACACGGTTCATCTACTGAATGTGAATTTTTTTGACAAATTAAAAAAATCTTGGAATTCTAGTGACTTACTGGATAGTGATGCGTGGAAACAAAAACGCACTCAGCAGCTTTCTATTCGAGATAAGGAATATAACGAAGAGGTTAAGTAACAGGTAAAGCCAGCATTAGATCGATCTTGACTAGCAAAGTGCTCAAAATGATCTTACATTAAGTATATTAAATTTCCACCTTCCTGTTGACTGAATGTTCTGATATTGAACAAAGCACTTGTACTTTGCCACAATTATTTTATTATTGTGAACCTTTTTTTTTATACCACTTAGTTGGCAGACAAGCACACGGCCCACCTGATGGGAAGCGGTCACCGTGGCCTATGGACGTACGCAACACCAGGGGCGTCACACTCGCGCTGCCGACCCTGAAGAAACCTTCTAATGCCCTTCTTGAAGAACCCCATATTGTAGTCGCTTGGGAAAACCACCGCAGGGAGTTCATTCCACAGCTTGAGTGTGCGTGGGATGAAGTGCCTTTCAAACCGCGCAGTGCGCACCATTTCCGGACGCAATGTATGAGGATGAATTCCCTGCCTGTGACGAGAGTAAGGTGTTAGATCATTTTGGGTTCTTTGCCAGTCATGATTGATGTGATGCTGAAGTGTACTTGAGTTGTAGTATACGATGTACAGACATCTAAATATTAAAAATTTTGTACATCCTGTATTGCTAACGCAACCTACACTCACGATAACACTTATACCGTGACAATTTTTCCCCGTCCTATGGCCAAGATTCGATGCGATGACAGCACAGTCGCCTTGGCGTGACAAGGTATAAAAATATGACACATGCATTGATCAACAAGTGAATAACATATTCGATGAAGGTGTTTCTATATTTGGAAACAGTAGTTTGAATTTATAGCAAACAAGCACACACCTGGGAGATATTATTGTGTTTTGAAATGAGTATCGTAACGTGAGAAGTCGGTGGAGTTAGCATAGGACATAGAACGGCGTAAAACTATAACCAACTTAAATCCGATGCGAAAGTAACTCTGTCTTATCTGTCAGTCTGTTACGCTTTCACGCATAAACCACTAAACCGATTTTGAAGAAATTTGGTACAGAGTTGAATTAGGTCTTGGGAAAGGACAGGCTATGTTTGGTCGCGACATCCACGCGGGCGGAGGCGTGGTCAACAACTAGTGTTTAATAAAATTTTAAAGCAATTAGTCTATTTAAATTAAATCGATTTATTTTTTTAAAATAACTCCTGTGTGTCTAATAATACGAACGCGCGTGTTCACTTCACGGCCAAACTGAATGATGGTAATCCGAACGAAAGTGTGACTTGCGCCCTGATACATACTTACAGTGGAGAACTGGAGATAAGAGGAGGACTGATTCCATTCCGAGACCGACAGGCACATAATCTCGACGCTATTCCAGGCTAATCTATCTCCCAAATTTCACCCCTATTCGTTCTGGAGCGATTGATAACAAACATACGTCCAAACATTCGTGTTTATAATGTAGGTACGAGTAAGTAAGTAAGAGTAGGCAGTAAGTTTCTACAGGAACTTAGAAATCAAGATATAAGTAGATTGATATTCAAAGCGGCTCTCTCTCTCTTTCGCATTGTTTCGATTTTGTTAACCTTACTGGAACGGGACCTTGTCCTAAATGGACGATTCTTGGGGCACCAGTCAGCCTTGTGATGATACCGTCTGCTTTTGGTGCTGATACATTATCATTATTTTCATTGTAATTATTTAATATTTTACCTTTTTCGCCACCGTATAATCACATTCATATCTTTGTCTAGATATATCATGAAGCAGTACCTAGGCAGTTAGGTACATTTTACAAGTTCCATTCGGTTCCTCACTGCCTTGTAGCCTAGAGCGGGTGGTAGATGGAGCTGCTGACCCTAGGCTTGTCCTCCTTATCTTCTGCGCTGACGGCCAATGTCTTCCCACTGATAGCACCATACATAAACCACTTCAGTGAGCTCTAGCTACACTACTTACCGCGGGATACACAACACGGGGTTATTTAGCCGCGGTATTCTGTATGGTGGCGACAGGTATTGCCCCAGTCGGACTGCTCGATTGGGACGGAAACACCGTCGTGTCCTGCCTCCTACTTCTTCTATTGTCAAACTCAGCAAGGATCTCAATACGAGATTCCAAAGCTAGTTTAAGCCTAGATTTTAGTACCGCCTACAGGCCTACACCATCAATCAGGTTAGCCTAACATGTGAGCTGCTCTAGAATACACTGAATGAATAATGGCATCAAAACCAGTCGCTAGGCGATGGTAGATTGATCTCGTGTGGTATATCTAATCGATGGTCCTGTCCTGTCGTATTATCATGTAACTAATGAGGCAGCTAATGGATCCATTTATCAAATGATTTATGTTTAGTTAGTACTCTAAAAGAAAGTGACAATTTAGTTCGACGATTAATTATGCGTTCAATATGCGTGGTGTGGTCGTAGGATGCTGTTGACAGGTTGCTCATATACGTCAAGATACCGCAAAAGGTAAAAGTTTAACCCTCCAATTAAAGAGAAAACAATTTGGAATTTTTGAGACGGTTTGAGTCTCTTGAGAGTTATTTATATGAATACTTTATTAGGCTCAATATGCTACAAGAAAGGAAAATTTATTCTTGTCCATGCGAGCAACTCAGACGCCGCAGAATGACCTGCGTCCCCCATTGACGGATGAAGCCACCTGTCACCTCTCTTTAGTCGGTTCGAGTCCGACACAATCTCCTCCACCGGCTCCGGCGGGGAGGAGCTCTGCAAGAGTATAATGTCGCCCATTGTACCTGAATTTTACTTTTTATTTATGTCTATAGTGTTATTTATTTATCTATCTATCTATTAGGCATTAGTAATCCCTCTAAGTAAATATTTAAATTTTTTTTCCTACTGGCGTCTTTCTAAAATAACCGAAACATTAATTTCGTACGACACACTCGGGGAGGGATACGGTCTTGTATGACATACTTGTATGATTACATCATGGTTTAATAAATAGGAATGAATAGTGAATACAACATAAAAATAAGTTATTTCCAATGTTTCATGCAACCGCAATGACATGCCACCTACATAACGTAAATAATTGTAAGATGCGACCATTTCTCAGTATTTTTTTAATTGTTGTAAGTTACTCATTCGGGTCAATGTTAAATTGTTGTTCAACAACTTTATTATTATTGGTATACTCACGCCAGTTTATTTCAGAAGGAGTGGATAGAGGTGTGATAACAATATCCAACTCAATAAATCGTCAACTAGGCACTTTTTCATAAAGCACCCGTGAAACCTTCCCAAGGGGGACCCTTAAGCTTTGTCACCTCACTGGAATTAACAACGGGGTGGGTATATGGGACTCGAACCGACTGACACCGACGCTGTTTCATCACATTGGACTATGTGTGTGTAGTGGGGAATCAGGTGCACTCTGAGACTCCACGGGTCTTGACCACCAATATAGGCGACACCAACGTGTTGTTGGGGTTCAACATCCTTTCCCCACAGAGATATGCGCGCGGCAATACGATGCATCATCAGAGCAAGTCCCTACCGGCACCCTCAAGCCCCCAATATTCATTTTATTTGTTTTGACGAGGCTAACATTCAAACATTACCTACATGGCTCATTTTCAAACATTACAATAGGTATTATAACTAATGACCCTGGAATGAAGTCTATTCTTAAATCTAAATTCCTACAACAACACTCATAATTTCGAAGAGTTGTAATGGTTCATCCTTAGTTAATCAATATATGGAGTAGTTAACGAGTTCAAGGTGTTGATCCAGTTGACAGCACACGGCAGTTCTATTGACTCCGTTTTCCTGTTAGTCTGTTCCAGTGAAACCGAGAGTGGCCTATTTAAGGTGCTAGTCAAGCGGTGAGATAATTAAAAACGGGACAAAAACAACCAAGTTATATAGAAATACTAACTATTGCCTTCGATTCCACCCGTGTGGATTTCTGGACCTGTTCCCGCAACCCATAAGGACCTATTCCAGGGATAACAAGCAGCTTATGTGTTATTTGTATGTATATAAGTTTGGATAAATAAAAAAATAAAAAAAATAAAAATAATTAATCTATCCCTGTAGGTACCTACCACAGTCACATTCGTACATTTCCGCACGATTAAATTGTGGAACGAACTCCCTGCCGTGGTTTTGCCAAGCGACTACGGTTTGGGGTTCTTCAAGAAGGGCATTAGAAGGTGCTCACAGGGTCAGCAGAGCGAGTGTGATGCCCCTGGTGTCTGGTGTTGCATACGTCCCTAGGCCACTTGTATGTCAGCTAAGTGTGTTAAAAAGCTATTGCATAGCATTTTTTATCAACTTATGCAATTATAATTACTTACGTTAAGCGGAGCTACTTCGGAGCAGCTCGGCTCGATTCGTGCGAGCTTCGGGGTGTTAGGTTTTTTTCGTTACGGAATTTCTGGATTCGGTCTCCACGCTCAAGGCCCGCGATAGAAGCTATGCAATAGCTTAAAAATCTCTTTGAGCGTTTGTGAAGAATCATTCTTCACAAATTTTCCCATTTATAATATTGGTGGGCGTAGGATTAGCAGTAACGGTCAAGTGCGAGTTGGAATCGCATACTAAGGGTTTCTGATGGTGCCACACAAGATATAGTACCAATAAAGTACTTGTATACTACTACAAACAAGCACTTTATTGGTACAGTGCAGTTTTATTTTTTTCTAGTCTTTATACTTAAAGACTTGGAAGCATCGCCGTCGGTAGCTTAGTGGTTAATGAGTCGGCCTTACGATCGAGAGCTCCCGGGTTCGAATCCTGGCCATTACACTACTGATGTGAGCCTACTCCTAACACAAGCAATTTAGCTTAACATAACAAGAACCGGTGAAAATGCAGTCTACTAAACTAAGTTGCGTTGATCATGGTTAATATCGTCGGTGAAATCTGTTCTTATCTGGTTAAATTCAACTTCCAAGATCACTTTAATACATAATCAATTAATTAGGTACCTGTTAATTAAAAATGCGTTAAGACACATTCCATTATCAAGTAAAATCATTTTAATACAAGTTATGATAGCATACTCGACCTTATTTACCTTATATAGTTCCCATAACGGCATAACACTCAAAAGATTTACTGCTCTTGTCGTGTGTACTAGTGTGTGATACAAAAAACATATTTACTCATGAAATCGAGAGGCAGTCATTGACGACACCGTATCGGGCGACACGCTGCCCTTGTCCCACACACGGGGGTAGGCAGGGCTGGCGCGAGCTCACGACACCATAACTATCCCATCACCGTCATAGGGCCGTAATCTAGAATGGTACTCAGTTCTGAATCTGATTTATCTGAGAGCATTGTATAGACAATTTGTCAAATCAGTCTCTATATGGCGCCGAAGACAAATATCTCTTCGCTTGTCTTCGACCTATGATATTTATGAGATATGCATTGTCCTCATCATGACCTTTGGTCACGTGACACTCTGTTTAGCGATTGCATTGGTCGAAGGTCCCGATTTCGTCGATGTCCGCCATGCTGAGGCTGCTGTCCTCATATAAATCGTGATTCAGGACTGTCGTTCCACAATATGACTTACCCAGTTGCGTCCAGAACAGAATGCGCTTACTCCTTCTCCATTTGATATCGCTGAATACGCTCTTTCCATATACTGTCAATCTTAAAATGATACCTAGTACAGTGTGCTGCAGAACCGCTAATGTATTTTCTGAAAATTTCTTTCTATGCTACAGTGCCACAGAGTAATGAAGAACCGAATCGTAAGTTTCGAGGCGGTATTGTGTGTAGGTGCCATAAGGAGGCGCCACCACAGGCCAGACTCCAGCACGTGTTATCCTAGATAGGTAAGGAGAGAGAGTGGAATCAATTGACAGATCTCATTAGAAGTATCGTTTAAAACAGTCACTTTGGTAGAAGCGAAAAAATACTGTCAAAGATGCTATAAAACCTAGTCACATTTGTTCAACCCTATAGTTCTGAATGATAATCCACGGTCCACCATATGACGGCGCGATGGGTATCGCCAGAGACAGATTTACAGTCTGATGCAACCAGCACCGAAC
The DNA here is from genome assembly GCA_914767945.1 of Eilema depressum. Lineage (NCBI taxonomy): Eukaryota > Metazoa > Arthropoda > Insecta > Lepidoptera > Erebidae > Eilema > Eilema depressum. The sequence goes on from OU612024.1 coordinate 21,364,226, forward strand.
CCACTGACCTTACTCACGTAATTAACTATTTTACCTTTTTTATGTTCATACTCGTACAATGCGAACGTTTATAGTCGTACCTATAAATATTATGTTAATGATGTAATGTGTAAAAATAAGTTTATGAACAAGTACTTGACAAATATTTCACGGAGACATTACCTACATATCTGTCTGTGTATACTTATAGGTACATTTCTTTAGTGAGTTTTTGTTGCGTTTCCCAGCATCTACTTTTCACATATGCGTAATTATGCCAGTTGTGGTTGTACTGCGTGGTTATCGGCAGAGTAGAAAGATAAACTTAATTGAGAAAGGCCGGTGTAGGAGAGCGCATCACATGCTCCAAAATACAAGCTTTGAATACAACCGGGATTGGCGCTCAGAAAACAAAGGAACTAACTGGGATATGATAGTGTATCAATATGAAAATACGTGTCTCTATCTCGTAGCTATTTTTGTACATCATTAAGTAAGTGGCCCTTATCATAACTAAATACTAGGCTATACGAAATTGTCTTAAGTTTCATTTGGAATTACAATTGTTTATTATTTATCAATATCAGTCAACAAGTTATTAATAGGAGTCATAGCGCATTTAACAGTATCTAGGCTCCTTTTTTGTTTTTAAATATTGATATTATGTTGTTTGGAAAGATACACTGACTGAGTCAAAAGGTTCGATTCCCGCTTACTGATTAACATTATGCATACTGCAACGGGAATCTGTAACAAGACAACTCAATAACACTTCGTCCTACCGAGGACAGGACTCGAACCTGGGACGTCATGCACTGCTGTTACCTGTATAATCTTCTTTGTACACGTAGTTAGGTGCATAAAACCAGATCACTACATATGCAGCAGTGACACAATACATGCTTTGTCAGTGCAACCGGTCGGTGCAGATACCCGCTGCCCTTCAAGGTGCCTGGCTTCTTGTATACACTACAGGCGCTTGCGCATCTTTGGATAGCCCACTCGCTTGTACTTACTAGTAGGGAAGTACCCATCTATATATTACTAATATTATGCAACTAGTTTCATAACAATCATGACTCATGAGTCATGACCCAATCCAAAACAATACTTTGTTTCATTAAATAATTATAGCAAGGTAGCTCAATCCCGTTCGATTGAATAGAATCGCGCTAGATCAAAAACTAGATACCATACAGACGAAACCAATGGTCCGAGGCTTTCACCTTATAACCAGAAGTCCACTAACTCATTCTCCTCGTATAAATTTCCCAAATCTAGGAGGCCACACCTCCCAAACCCGAGAGAACAAAGCCTGCGCCAGAGCCTCCTCCGTCTACAGTAGGCTTACTAGCTTGCAAGGGATTGCAAGAGATTGACTTGGCCCCGACCCCCCGAGTGTACCTATTGATCCATATCCACACAACCAATATTCCATCAAGAACCAAGCGGTTCGGTGACTCCTTCTTGTGCCGCACAATTAAGACCTGGAATTCTTTACCAGCTCACGTGTTTGCCTCCTCCTACAGTCCCGGGTCCTTTAAGCGGGGCGTGAAAAAGCATGTGATGAGGCCGTCAAGCTGAGTGCCACCATTGTAGCATGGTACGTGTCTATAATGGTGACCCTCTTTCCAAGACTTTGCCCTCAGCTTACCATCAGGCAAGGCGAAGTCAAATTGACGTGTCCTATATAAAAAAAAAAAACCTTAGCGGCCATTGTAAAGATAAATAATCAACAATATTGTACAATAACAATCCCAGACATTGGATTGCATAGCATGAACTTTCGTTTGACGTTTCAGTCACGTCTCGTCCCCAGATTGGTCGCAGCGCAGATGTCTCTTCTGCGTAGAATGGAACAAGCCTTACATAAGTGTACAGAGAATTGATCGCAATTGGTTGTATTAAGCAGTAATAATGTTTTTCACTCTCGTTATGGCGTCAAGCGTGTGTCGTGACAAGTCCATACTATTTGCGCTAACTATGTCACCAGCGCAGGGCTGGTATACGACCGTTTTACTAGTTTAACTGCTATTTTTACCCGACTGCGCGACGCAAAGGAGTGGTAACGTGCTATAAGTTCTACTCTGTGAAAATACCATATAGCCTGGGAAGTGGGATTGGATGTTTGTTTTACAGAGTAGAAAATATTTCAGAATAAAAAAACCGGTCTTGAGAAAAATGTCTTGAAAGACAGATGGATAACGGAGTGATCCTATATGGTTTCCATTTTTCCTTTTGAGGTACGAAACCCTAAAATATATTCGAAGAAATAAACATGTTGTCTTTTATCTCTGAGATACAGAAGAAAATTTCAATTTTTTTTTATTGAATCATTGTTTGTATGATGTTTTAGGGTTATCCCAAGACCCTCGGGGCCCAACCTAACTTTATCTGCAAGCTGGTACTCCTGCTGACTGATGAACGAAACCCTGGGACAGGTTTCTGTACGGGTTGCTAGGTAAGTCAGCAGTCGCTTCTGCAATTGCCTTAAAATTTCATTCAATTGCCCTTATTTTTTCAAAACAATGACAATTTCATCAGTGCTGATACTTCTAAGTCACCTGCTCAGAACTCATTCGATCTACGTGCCCATCTCAACTGGACAGCCGAGATTTAATAAAAAAGATATTTGTTTGTTTATAAACTCTACCCAACCCTAGCCAGCCGGCCGGTGTGACCATACCAGGCAGTGGCATATGTCTGCGTCTCCGCGACCATATGGCGGCGTTTGCCTCATCACAACACACCTCAGACTCAGCTCATTGCGACTTGGATTAGGCAAATCTGATCTTCAAATATTACTTTGTAATTTTTAGTGCAGAGGGTTAGATTTGATAAACCTTTAGTAGTTTTAACAGATTAAAGAGGATTATGTTATTTTAACCCTCAACTAGTGTGTGCGACGCTGAAGGACTCTGCGCCAGTCCTGAAAACCCAACCCCAAGAATTCGTAAAAAAAATTAGACGCTATTTATATGTCATAACGTACAGTCAGCATCAGATTGATCTTGACTAGCAAAGTACTCAAAATGATCTTAATACTTAGAATGATATTAACGAAGTTAATACAAAACTGTTCTATTGATTTTAATTGTTTTATCATTCATCTTCAGGCGTGTACCAAATATCAGAACAATCAATCAACAGGAAGGGACTTTGACTTTGCTAGTCAAGAATCAAGATCGATCTGATGCTAACTGTACACGCAATTATATTTATATATTACTAGCTGTCCCGGCAAACTTCGTACCGCCATATATTTCCCGTTCCCGCTGCACCTATTTTCTCTCCGTTTAAACCTTCCCTGGGCATCCACGAATATTTCAAGACTAAAATTAGCCAAATCGGTTCAGCCGTTCTTGAGTTATAAACTAACAACGAAAAGTGGCATTGATTTTTATATATTAGAATAATTACCGATAAAATGATAAAAAAAGAAAACTTTAAAGTTGACAGACGCTTAAATGATTGAGTTGAGGACGTATCGCTCGATGAAGTCCTCGGTCACATCCAAGTTCCTCTCCTTGTAAATCTTACACTTGAGAGCGTGAGCCAACACTGGCTCCGATCTGTCATAGTTGATATGCTTGTCATACGTCTCAGGGTCATCGAATGTCTTCTGAGCCGTTTTTGGATCCATAAGGGTAAAAGGAAAGATAGTAATAGCTTCAAATATTCCCACCATTCTGGCAGTTTCACACAATTTCAAGAAGTTTTCTTTACCGTAACCTAAGCTTTCTATTCTCTTCTTAGAATCAGAAGTTAAGTTCTCGATAAACGTAGAATAATATTTATCAAAGACATCCTTCTCGTGTTGTTCGCGGAAGCTTCTGTCAGTCGTGAGGTACAGGAATATCATGAGATCGAAAGCAGGCGGTACGTAACGCATGCACTGGAAGTCAACCAGCAAGGCGCTCGTTGGAACACCGTTGTTATACTTGTACAATATGTTATTCACCCATAGGTCCTTGTGTATCAAGACATTTACACTGTCTTCATATTCAGTCAAAACGTGACATGCTTTGAGATACAATTTATATAATTTAGACTCTAAGCCAGGCATTTTACGGTATGATTTTGTAGAGAAGGTTTTCAAGAGATTGGCTGACAGTTTAGCGGCTGCTTTAAGCCAGGGGCAATCCCGGAACGTTGCTTCGTTCAGTATGTGACCGTACTCTTCAAAAATTCTGTATGGACGCTTTTGATCGATGCTTTTCTTTGATTCGTAATTAACGAAAGAGGCATGGAAGCGCGCAATCGATGTTGTTGTCAAAAAAATGTGTTCTGAATCCAAGGTCTCGAGAAAATGTCGACAAGAGTACCCAGCAGCGTTTAAGTCTGGCATCACGATGAGCGAATCTGTGTACACGTAGGCTTTCATGCACCACGGGTTTGGACCTGAAAAGACAATGGTTATTAAGACTCCCTCTTTGAAATTAAATTTCTCCTTGCTGAAGTGCCACCCGTATATCAAGATTCCAGCTACTTATGACTAAACAGTTTAACACCTTTCTTTTATGCCGCACCAAAACACATACAGGTCTAATTCCGTTTTTCTACAATCCCGGATCCTGTAAACGAGGCCTGAGAAAGCATTTGTAAAGATCGTCAAAATTAAGACAACCTTTGTAGCATTGATGTTGGCACACTTGGCTCATAAAATGTGTCTACTACATTTATAAGGTTAATAAAATTCACCACAATTTGACCTCAATGTGCTTTCCAGGTATTTTTTCGAGAATAATTCGAGAATAATCAACCATAGAATATTTGAAAGCGTTCAATTAGTTTATGACACTAAAATCATTCTTCTTCTTCTATCGTGGCGATAGCGCCTATACTCTCAAATAGTGTTCTCCCAGTGTGCTAGGTACCTCGATGGCGCTCTCGGAGGCGCACATGAGGTCCTCCGGTGTACATTTGTGTGGGCATGTAGCACACGTCAGCAGGTGGGCCATTGTCTGTGGTGTAACCACACTCTAATCATCAAAATTCTTTCGAAATTGAATGAATGCACACGCTTCACGACTATACTACGAGAAGACTAATCATTTTGTATCGGTATCAACACTATTGTCTACAGATGCCAAGTTGACTCTATTCTAAAATACTTTACCTGAAGTCTGTATACTTACTATCCCATTTAAATTTTTCTAGTGACTGAAATGAGATAACGCTAAAGTAGGTAATTTTGTCCTATGTAGTACTTACCAGCATCAGAAAAGTCCTCCAAAAGTCGATACATCAACATTTCGCGCCTGAAGTAATTACATCCATCAATGAAATCACTCTTAGGCTTGTTGCTCAGTGGAAGACGCTTCAGGAACAGGTGCACTTTCCTTAGCTCCCCTTCGATGTCTATGTCCAACACAGCCTTCATATGATCACCAAGGAACCCGGCGATACCGTCCACTGCCGGTCTCACTTTACTGCCTTTCAACACCCACGTTACATCCTCCCCAATTGCTCGATGCACTATATGATGAATCTGTTTTTCATTTAAGATTTCTTCAAGGACCAGGCTTCGTCCTTCTCCAACCATCTTGGAGTTTTAACTTGCCCTCGTTTAGAACATTGCATTTATATTCCAATTTTATCTTTGACATCCTTTATCTTTTGATCAAAATGTTAAAATAATAGTTGCTAATATACCCAATGTCGAAGAGACAATCATTGTGCATAATGTCACTGTAAATATGTACCTTCTATCGTAAATAATTAATATTTGCTGAAGGATTGAAACTGCTCCTGTTGCCCTTTCAAGATCGAGTCTAAATAAATAATCAAATGACATTTCGTAAATATTGTGTAATTATTATCGCTAGATAGCAATACTGCACACTACGCATATATACTTAATGGTGGATAGTTGTTAGGCGCTGATGCAAAACCACCACCCGCACAGCGATCGAGAGATATGGCCCTGGGTCGGCCGGGGTGCGAGGGATGTGGCTACGACAATCTCACCTCCGGCAACCGACGGCCCACAGACGGCGTGCGTTTTAGTCGGTTCGAGTCCGAAATAACCTCTTCCACCGGCTCCGGCGGGGGAGTTATTCGTGGGGATTTTTCGCACGATAAAAAGAAAGGGGTGCCACCGGCACAGCAACAATTTCGTTATTCACACTTTATAACACTCCTTAGATAAAATTGCCAAGTAACCAAGACTCAGGAGATGCGGAGCACTACTACACCCTTTGAGAAACTTGCAATAGGTACCTAAGTTAAAAAAACAAACATGCATACATTAGGCTCACGTCTTTGTTCCTCCGGAGCAGGCGAAGCCAATAGGCTACTATCTACTTCTATCCATACACACATCATGAGCTTCCTCTACTCTACTGTAATTAAACCTTTCATGCAAGCCCGTCGGTTTTGTGTGCTTCTGAATTACTCAGTGTGTTGCGAGTGCGCCTAATGATGTTACTCCGACTTGAAATTTATCGAGTACGTATTATTAGAACATCATGGAGTGTTCATTAGCGTAGATATTTGAGCAATATTTACCTTCCGTGTGAAATTTTAAAGATTTTTGTAATAATTTGCGACGCACAGGTTAAAACTAGATTAACATTGTTCGATCTCAGTATAAAAATCGAAGCCTAACTTTAAGCACTATAATTTATTAAAATGGAAAATTACCACATTTGCGCTGGAAATGATTCCCTCTGGATCTTCAGCGCTGACTTTCAAATTTCATGTAAGGCTGACTTCATATTTTACTGTGTTTGTACAAAACTTTTACTTTATACATAGTAACTTAAAGTGTTTCACTGATAAATCTACAAAAATAACGAGCCTCAAATTAGTGTTAGGTATATTTAATGCTCATTAAAACATCTGAGCATATAAAGAAAACGCAAAATAAGATTAGATACATATTATTTGAAAGAAAAAATAGTTGACAGATAATATTATTATTTCATTTCAGCACGTAACGTTCGACGAAGTCCTCGGTCACCTCCAGGTTCCTTCTTTTGAAGATCTCACACTTGATGGCGTGGGCCAACACTGGCTTCGACCTGTCATTGTAGGTATGCTCCTCAAACGTCTCAGGGTCATCAAATGCCTTCTGAGCAGTCTTTGGATCCATCAGGATAAAAGGGTAAATAGTAATTGCGTCAAATATTCCCACCATTCTCGCTTTTTCACACCATTTTAAGAAGTTTTCTTTATCGTAACCTAAACCTTCTATTCTCTTCTTAGAAACAGAAGTTAAGTTCTCGATAAACGTAGAATAATATTTATCAAAGACATCCTTCTCGTGTTCTTCGCGGAAGCTTCTGTTAGTCGTGAGGTACAGGAATATCATGAGATCGAAAGCAGGTGGTACATAACGCATGCACTGGAAATCAATCAGCAAGGCGCTCATTGGCATACCATTGTCATACTTAAACATTATGTTGCTGACCCATAAGTCCTTGTGTATCAAGACATTTACACTGTCTTCGTATTCAGTTAAGGTGTCGCATGCTTTGACATACAATTCGTACAATTTAGATTCTAAGTTTGGCAGGTTACGGTAAGATTTTGTAGAAAAGGTTTTCAAGAGATTCGACGAAAGTTTAGCAGCTGCTCTAAGCCAGGGGCCATCACGGAAAGATGATTCGTTCAATATGTGACCAAATTCTTGGAAAGTATTGTATGGGCGCTTTAGATCGATGCATTTCTTGGTTTCATAATTAACAACAGTAGCATGAAAGCGTGCAATTGATTTTATTGACAGAAAAACGTGGTCTGAGTCCAGCGTCTCAAGAAAGTATCGGCTGGAGTACCCTGCACAGGTGACATCCGGCATCACGATGAGGGAATCTGTGTGGATGTAAGCTCTCAGGCACCATGGGTTTAAACCTGTAAACATAGATTTTGATAAACATTATCTAAATCGATGGAGTAGCTAATTCAAAATCTTCCTAGGATTACCGCAAGGTCATAAAAATGGTCTAGTTGACTTAAGATTAAGGCGCAGTAGGTACCTAAGTTATCCTGATGTTTACAGTGTCTTTCATTCAATATAAAATAACACTAACCTTAACGCACTAATTCATAATGTTAAAATCCTTTTTAAAACATACAGCTACGAGTATACTCATATACTTTGTCTAACATTCAATACTAAAAATACTCAATTATACCTATGATTACAATTTTTTTCCTAATACCAACCCATTTTCTCGTATTTATTTTTCTTATTTCTTGTTATAATTAGTAATACCTAATCATCTATCAATAAGTAGAAACAACTTGACATACTGTGTTATCAGATTGATCTATATCAATCTGATAAGTTAGGACTTATTTAGGAGTAAGTATCGATAGCTGTGAAAATCTACTTATGTCAACGTATATATTTTAGTTTAAGTATAGTTAATTAAAATATACTTTTTGTGTCGGATATCAGTCTAATATGTTTAGCTAGACAAATCTTAGTGAACTTGGGAGTACCTGTTGAAAACTGATATGCGGTCACGAAGAAAAACGGCCGCGAGTCAACGAGCTCACAGATGACGAAGATGGCGTGATCTTCAGGATCAGTCTTGCTAAGAACTTCGTATCGTTGCTGCGTTTCGTACGCGGATTCCCTATTCTTGAAGCCCTAGACGAGTCAATAATAGCAAGATAACCGAGACGACAGGTTTCATCAGCACAAGCAGCTGGAAAGCAGTGTACCTAATTTTGCAGTTTGTATAGTTTCGTCATCTGACTAGAGCTGGGGGAAACCATTGGGAGCACTGGGCCTCTTATGGTTTCATCGCGGCTCGCTGTTCAGTGTTCATCCACGTGGCCATGTTGTCCAGCACTCGAGTCAGCTGCAGGGTGGTGGAGAGTTCCAAGCTAAAGTAGATTTTTTTGACCTTCGGCAAAATATGGGGGAGCATCCTCACACGCGGCAGCCGCTCGAACTTTTTGGACATCGCAAAGAGTAGAGTTGTTATGGGTTGGATCGACTCCTCTACCTCTCGAATGTTAGCGTCCTCGTTTAATAATGTAGATACCTAAGTACTTACCATTCTCACCACTATTCTCCAGAACACTATACATCAACGTTTCACGTTTAAAAAAGTTAAATTTCTCAATATAGTCAGCCTTAGGTTTGTTGTTCACAGGAATCCGCTTTATGAACAGATGCACTTTCTTTATTTTCCCTTTGACATCTATGTCCAGCACAGCTTTCATATGTTCACCAAGGCAACCGGCGATGCCATCCACTGCCGGTCTCACTTCACTACCTTTCAAGACGCACGCCACATCCTCGCCAATGAATTGGTTCACAATGTGATGTATCTGTTTTTCATTTAAGACTTCTTCAAGGACCATTGGCTGCGCCTCCCCAACCATCTTGGAAATTCTAATATATTATCGGTTTAATAATGTATTATATACTACAAGTTTATCTCAGATACTTAGGCTTTATCTTCCAATTGCTAAAATACTTTGTAGTTAAAATGTATATCATATGCCTAGTGTCATAGTAATAAACTTTATACTAATCGTTATAAGTACATATTATTTTCGTATTACAGATCATAAATAAATGGTATTTACTGTAGGATCATTACTTTATGCAGTTTATTATAAGATAAGCCAGCCCGAGAATAGAAATTTTAATGTACGACTGAGCCATCACTCTGATTGTCGCCCTATCTTGATTATTAAATACTATAACGCAGTTTTTTTACGTGTGGAAAGTTCCTTAGGTTTTATTTACGTTTTTGACATTCGTCGACGCCTGTCATATACGTCAAATCCATTTCCTTCTCCATGGTCAAATCCCATACATTTGGCATTCTATTCCATCATACGCCGAGCAAAGAATTGCCTCTTGTCTAGGGGGGCAGCTCCAGTAAAATAGGCCAGTCTTGGCCACTAACGTTTACGACGTTGACGTATTATTGGACGTTAATCAAAACCCCAGCTTCCGTAGATAGGTAGTCTGCTACTTCTAGAGTGCCCGTTGGAGGCCAGAGCTAGTTTTGGCGATCTCTGATACCCGATGCGCCTTCAGCTTCGGCATTGGCGATCCTAGTGCAGTTTAAAGAACATTTTTTCGGAATGGCTCGATCACAATACCTGGTACCGTTCAATGGTATTTTACCGTAGAAGTTAACTCCTCGAACTCTTCGGGAGTAGATATTTCAACTTCGTTAGAAAACACACCTAAAACCTTAGATGGTTTTTGTCATCTTGTGCAGGGCTGATTTACTTACCCTATTGCCTACAACATGACAGAGGACTATCTCACTGAAGCAACCACGCTGTGTAGTTAATCTATGAGACCCCGGACACTTGTCCAATAGGTAAAGAACACTCCTTCATATATCCTTAGGGTTAGTTACAGCTTTTTTAAAGTAAATTACTTGTAACAGAAATTAGTAATATGCCTGTTAACCCCTCCAGCTAAGTTGAATTGCTTATGTTAGAAGTGGTTCACGTCGCGTCGGTAGTGTAATGGCCAGGGTTCGAACCCGGAACTTCTTGATCGTAAGGCTAACTCCTTAACCACCAAGCTACCGTGTTCTATCTACTGTGATATTTATAGTGATAGTACCTACCTACAGAACTAAAAGATAAAGATCTGAATCCAGCTATAAATTTATATGGTCTTTATCGTAATATCCATTGTTTTATTTATGCATAACAAGTATATTATTGTACAGTTTAACACTGTCTAACTAGTTATCACCTGTGTCGTCGTGAGTTGTGATTGCGAAGGCTGACGACTAATGACTAATTTCATTAGGTTAATTTCATCATTTCTTGTTGTACTACCTAGTAGGTACACACACAGTACCAGTGTATACACACAGCTGCTACCCTGGAATTTTGTGGAGTCAAACTACAAGATTGTTTATTTTTATGTCTAGTATTTGCATTTGTATTATCTCAATCTGCATTGTCATTTCATCTTGTACATAGACTTACCACAGCGTTAATAAATACGCGTAAAAAATATAATATACTAGCTTTCGCCCGCGGCTCCGCCCGCGTGGATGTCGGTTATCGCGACCAAACAATCGCGATCAAGCTGAGTGCCACCATTGTAACATGGTACGTGTTGTAATGGTGGCCCTCTTTTCAGAGACTTTGCCTTCAGCTTACCATCAGGCGAGGCGAAGTCAAATTGACGTGTCCTATATAAAAAAAAAAAAAAAACATAGCCTATGTCCTTTTTCAAGGTCTAATCTACCCCTATACCAAATTTCATCAAAATCGGTTCAGTGGTTTAGGCGTGAGAGCGTAACAGGCAGGCAGACAGACAGACAGAGTTACTTTCACATTTATAATATTAGTATGGATATGGATTAGTTACAGTTGTGTTAGGTAACTGAAACATAGACTGGAAAAAGCGCACCCTGGACTCCGAGGTGAAAGCTTCGGATACGACCGGGATTAAAGCTACGATGAATATTCTGTTAACAAATACGTTTCAGCAAATTCCTCACACGCATCCAAATTCCTCTGCTTGAAAATTTCACATTTAAGGCAATAAGCCAGGATCATCTCTGACCGATCCTCATTGAAGTTTTTCTCGTGTGATTCAAGGTCATCAAAACTGAACGTCTTCTCGGCAGTCTTTGGGTCTAAAAATACGTACGGAAAGAGGCCAATTGCTTCAATCATACCAAACATCCTTCCCTTCTCACACCACTTCAAGAAGGCTTCTTTATCGTACCCCAAGGCTTCAAGTCTTCTTATAGAGGTATCGTTCAAATTGTCAGTAAATATAGTATAATAATGATCAAATACTTCGCTTTCACGCGCTTCTCGAAAGCTTTTATCGGTAGTGAGATGTAAAAATGTCATCAGATCAAAAGCTGGCGGTCCATAGCGCAAATTTTGAAAGTCAATTATAATAGCATTGGTTGGAACTTTGTTTTCATATTTAAACATTATGTTGTTAATCCACAGATCTCTGTGCAGTAAGATGTTCACTGTATCTCTATATTCTCTTAAACTATCACACGCTTCGAGATATTTATGAAACAATTTGGCCTCTAAATCTGGCAAGTCTCGATACGATTTCCCAGAAAACGTTTTGAGGAGATTTGTCGATAGTTTAGCAGCTGCTTTTAACCATGGGGAATCACAGAATATTGGTTCTGTTAACAAATGCCCGAACTCCTGGAAAATACTGTATGGGCGCTGTAAGTAAACACTCTTATTAGTTTCGTAGTTAACGAAAGCTGCATGGAACCGTGCAATAGATGTCGTAGTCACGAAAACGTGTGCAGGGTCCAGGGTGTCTCGGTAAGGCCTGCATGCGTATCCTTGGAAGGTCAGATCCGGCATCACGATGATGGAGTCAGTGTAGACGTAGGCCTTCACAGAAAAGCATGCTGGATCTAGAAGAGACAGTGTTAGGTACGTGTTATTATGAACGAAATACTATAAGTTGAAAATTATCATTGGGCTATTCTGTTCGTGAATTTCTTAGTTGCTGCACAAAATTTAGAGTAACGTAGATAGGTATGCTTACCCGATAGAAGGCAATAATGTAATGTGTAATGTTCGAGAATATGAGCGTGAACTAAGTATATCATCATCATCTACGCGTTTATTTCCACTTCACTTTTCTACTGTTTAGCCTCTCCACTTCGCAAAATCCTCGGCATCTGGTAATGAGACTATTATCTAGTATATTTTAGGTTTATGGTATTAACACCCATATCACCCCTTACAACGTCAAACTAGCCATTTTTTTGTACATAAACGATTTTAGAAACTATTATAGGTAATCTATACATAGACTTGGGTAATCACACTCACCTTCTTCAGGTATCTCCTCCAATAACTTATACACCAAGGCCTCTCGTCCAAAATAGTGCTGTCCATCAATAAAATCGGCCTTAGCTTTGTTATCCACGGGGAGACACTTCCAAAACAGATGAACATCCTTCACCTTTCCATGAACTTCCACATGCAGAACAGCTTTCATGTGCTCACTGAGGAAGCCGGCTATGCCGTCCATTGCTGGTTTCACTACACTACCCTTCAATTCCCACCGAACATCCTCTCCAAGAGCTTGGCACAAGACATGGTGGATTTGTTCTCTACTCAAGATTCGTTCTAGCACGAGACGTCGGACTGTCTCAGCCATTTTGTAGTTATGATACTCAATATAAACTTTATTTATAGTACAATTTTTATCTCTTATTGTCGATGCTACGTTTACATTATCTTACTTTGACCTTAGGTCGATTGATTCAAAACAGTCAATAAACTCTAGCTAGGCATAAGGTTCAACCATAATATCACTACCTGCGGTAAAACTTTATTCTACTGATATTAAAAAACAAGCTATTGCCCACGGCTCCACCCGCGTGGAACTCTGATCCCGTTATTATTTTCTGCAGCAACCACGTTGCCCCACGCTCCAGCGCAAGATGGAGACACAGATCCCACCTCTGAGGTTCCCTGGCTATCCAGGTGCGGTTTTAGTCAGTTGTAAGTCCGACTTAACCAACCCCACTGGTAACATATCCGTGGCGAATTCCGCAGGAAAAAAGAAGTACCAGGCACATACCATAGGGACAAGAGGGTGGGTAAATGAAAGTAGTCCAATATTATAAATAACTATGTTTAATAAACAATAAAATATTTGTGATATGAATCAAATATTGTATACAAACCTACGTAGGTCCAAAGCGTACTAACATCTGTTCACTTTGGCAAGCTAATATTTTACAATATGGCAACATTTGGCTATATGCGCGCGCGCAGATTTCTTTACTTAACCATTAGTTTATGTTTGGACACTATTGGGATTGAGATTTCTATAAGAATTACCATGTTTACTCATGTTAAATTACTATAACAGTGGTGTATAAACGACCATTTCAACATGATACTTTTTTGAAGTTTACGCGAATATCACTCATTGAAATAAAACCATTTTTTTAACGTTAACGCTAAAGAACATAGTTATATACCGATAATGATCCGTGAGGCTATTGTAATTAAAAAACAACCAAATTTTAATGGAGAAGATGGTTGGAGCGTTCCACCAGCGTAGGACCCAGTCATCAACAAACCCAGTAAGAGGCTGTCCATTAATCACGTGATGTTTTTCTAGCAATTTTCTAACCGCCCCTCCCCCATGGCGTATTTTTAAGCTATTGCATAGCTTTTATCGCGGGCCTTGAGCGTGGAGACCGAATCCAGAAATTCCGTAACGAAAAATGGTAACACCTCCGAGCTCGCACGAACAGAGCCGAGCTGCTCCGAAGTAGCTTCGCTTAACGTAAGTAATTATAATTGCATAAGTTGTTAGTTTTCAAATTCAAATTCAAATTCAGACTCGGACTCGGACTCTAAGTCAGAAGTCAGAAGTCAGAAGTCAGAAGTCAGAAGTCCGAAGTCCGAAATCCGAAATCCGAAATCCGAAATCCGAAATCCGAAACCAAATTCCAATTCAAATTCAAATTCAAATTTTTATTTATTATAATTGCATAAGTTCATAAAAAATGCTATGCAATAGCTTTACCGCGGCAGTCCCCGAGTGCCACACGTCTTCTTTTTTTTTTTTTTAATGCCAGAAAACTAAGAATCGTGACAAAAATCGCGAGTTATAAGAAAAAATAAATACACGTGATATCTCAATATACCCCTCCCTCCCCCCTGGTGATGTTTCTTGATTTTTTCCGAACCCCCCAATGTAGTGCAAAATGCAGCAAGACTTAACGACACAGTGAGCTCATTCTGCGTAAATAGTAACAACAACAATTCATCATGATTTGGGTACTTTGAAATGACTGTTTTAAACTATGTGACAACTACCATATTTAGTCACCTCGCGACCATGGCTACTGAAAAGAACCGAAACTTAGGGCTAAAAGTAAATAATCACTATCACTACATATTATAAAACAAAGTCGCTGTCGCTGTCTGTCCGTCCCTATGTATGCTTAAATCTTCAAAACTACGCAACGGATTTTGAAGCGGTTTTTTTAATAGATAGAGTGATTCAAGGGGAAGGTTTAGGTATATGTATAATACATGCATAATATTGTAGAGAAACACTGATGAAAGAGATACCACGCGGGCGGAAAATAGGCCGGTACGAAGTTCTTCGGGTCAGCTAGTAACAAATAAATCGCGACAGAATCCGTTAAAAAGTGGTTTCATTTCAACTACCATGTCAATATGAAGTTGAGAATACATTGAGATTTTTTGTGTGTTCACATGTTTTTTATTTCACAAAGTACTCCTAGTTAGATACATCACACTGCGTAATACATAAATGCTTGACTTACGACTAAAATAATATGTATATTTAAATAACAATAAAATAAAGCTTATTGGAAGAGAGTTGCATCGGGAAGACATGAGAGAACTTAAACTAAGGTATAATTAAAATAACAATTAATACTTTATACTAATATTTGAGTGTATAAATAAAATCAATCTTTATTTGCTGTATTTAAAGATGTCGAGGTAACGCCGGGCTACAATGCTATATTATGAAGCATTTTTGACATAATATATTTTTGTGTTAGCGTATAGTTAACGGCAAATTTCGAAAATAAACATCAAATTGAATACTGTCGAATTGAATAGCTAGTTATTCGCGTTTACTGTAGTTATATTTCTGTTTACCAATTCGAGCCCTATAATATAAATCTATTATTTTTAAACCGGGACAATTTGCTTATCGGCCGGGACACCATGCTTCAAACCGAGACAAGTCCCGGCGTACCGGGACGTATGGCAACCCTACAGTAGATGGCTCCACCAACGCCTCCCTCCAGATGGTTGTACAGGCGAATTTCGAATGCTCAAGATGTGTTCATTTTGCTGTTGGTCAAAGCATTCCTCCTGTAAGGGACAGCCCCCTTAGACCAGTAGCAATTCGTTGACCGACGTATCACTTGACTTACATACTATAAAACAAAGTCGCTGTCACTGTCTGTCCGTCCCTATGTGTGTCCCTTGTAGAATAGAATAATGAATGTATGGGATTTGTCTACACGTTTTCAATACGTATGGTTACAGAAACCACCATTTTATAACTGAATGGCAACAAATACAAAATCCAACAGAGTGGTACGGCGTTACTTCAACACAAAACCATCTTATACGATAAATACTAGTGAAGTTGATTTTACTCGATATAAAACTATTAGCTACTAAGGCACTACGGTTGAGCTCGGCGCCGGGAGATGGCGCTGGTCGCAATAGAGGTCGTAATGGATATTTATAAAAAACTTAACACATTTTTAGTTTTGAGCAAACTTTAAACTATAAATAGTTGATTGCAGTGTTCTTAGACCATGTGGGGTTTATAAAGTTAGTAAAGGAAGACTTATTTTCGTCGTATGTTTGATATATCACAATATTTGTAATTAAAAAGTCACAAGTCTGAGTTAATTTCATTGGAAGAGCGCAATTTTTTTTTATGAAGTGTTACTTTCTTGCAACAATTGAGTACTTACCGTAAACTGGTGTTACTTTGTCACAACTGGGTAATATATTGATGTTGATTGAAGGCACTTGGTGGAACTCACTGTCTGTTTGACTGTCTGTACTGACTGTCAATGTAAACTTTTGAGATTGTCGTAAGGCGAAATCGGTCAGGCTCAATAATAAATATCGTGGAAAAGTACAAATGTGTTATCAATATGGGTAACAACTGAGTAATTTTGGGACTAGTTATTTAAAACGGAAATGATAATCCTATCAATCGTCTGTTTCTTGCTAATTTGAAAAAACCTTTAAATTGTCACAAAGTTACCCAGTTGTCATAAAGTAGCCCCCAGTTTACGGCACATCAGAAGTGGTTTATCTACCTGCTGTCAATTGGGCTACACAGTTCACAAAAAACAGTGTATAGAATTATTTATCACTCATATACCACATACAACACAGTGCCAATATCTGTGCGTCTTAACAATATCGCTGGTCATATAACAATTTACTGGCAAGATACATAATATACACTTGTTAAATAATTATTTCTATTAAATCTATAATAATTATATCCAAGAGTGACGTGACGACAGGAAAAATAGTTTCAATAACGCACAACTACAAAATAGTTTTGAATCGTGGAGAAAAGCAGTTTTTTTTTAATTTTCGGGGAATTACCATGTAGCCAGATGTTCTAAATTTAAAAAGACTATGATTGAATGATGTCTGTCTATGAAAGTCTATACAAGTTCTGATAATCTGCAGTATTCTCTAAGAGTCAATTACCACTGAAAGACGAGTGGCCGGAATTTGTTATTAGAAACAGTTGCGAGAAGGTTTGTGCAGTAAGATTCAACATAACTTGTAGTATTTTGCCTAAAAAAACCATTGATTGATTTGATCTAAAGATTTTTGATTCTAAAGCAGAGGTCTTTCTCCAGTCGGGCGACTCTAACAATAATTCTCCGCAAAAGTATCGTTACTAAATAAATAACATTAATATAGAATACTTGTCGTCACATCACTGCCATCCTACTTACATCTACTAGCTAACAATAAACAAATCTATATAACATTGTATATATGTCAGTCTCTTACGTTATAATACAGCTACCAAAAACAACTTCGTTGGAAGAACGTTATTACATTGCTTGGAAGACTTATAACTATATTAAAGGCACTAAAATACCATATACATATATAATTTTCTTTCGGCAGTATATTCATTGGAAGAACAAAAATCTTATGGGAACGATTTTTTAAACTTAGTTAATCTAAGTGAAATATAAAATTCAAAAAAAAAATTCGATTTAAAACACACTTGTGAATGTATTTCATTGTATACAATAATGTTAACGGGAATTAACGTTATCATGGTATAGGTACGAAAATGTGCGGGTAGATGTAGAACCTACTACCTTACGGACTCGAAGACGACGGGCGTGCACCGCTGAGCCAGTCAGTCTGTGACCACGGCCGGTGTAACCTGGTCGAAACGTCAGGCAAATCAAAGGTATAGTATGTACCTATACCATGATTGCGGTAATTCCCGTAAACATTATTGTATATCAGCAAACGCGAGAGTTTAAAAGTTAGTATATCATTGTATGTTTTAAACTTTTTGTAGGCATTTATAATGCAAAGATTTAATAGAAATACAAATGCAGATCTATGTAATAGTCTTTTAAATTTCATTAGGAATGTGCGCGTTAAATACTGCTTGGGAAATGTCAAGCTCATGTACAGTCATGTTTCGTTGTATAATATATCAGTTAGTTTAGTCATCTCATTACATATACATATTTTTAGTAATTTTTTTTGTGAGGAAGATTTTATTAATAGGTTCGTAGTAGAATTATTTTAGGTTTGGCTAATTCGTTTTTTTTGTATTTATTACACATGTTGGTCTGGATTTTTCTTTCATACAATCCTTGTTTAGATAATAGTCAATGGAAGGTTTGGTTCATATATTTATGTTCTATTTATTCGATAGTGGAGAATGTGACAGTAATGAGGTTTGTAGACAAAGTGACATTCTATCATAACTTTGTTTAAAGAAAAAAATTGTGGTCATGCTACGATTGTGTAACGTTATTTATCGTTACTAAACGTTTCTACTGGTGCAACTAATAGAAAGTCACTTTGTCTAGAGGTCTAATTGTACAGTGAGAGGCAGTTCCTGTAGAAACGGTACACATACACACAAAGCAGTGGGTGCGGGGAGGTTAGTCATACAAACTTTATGAGCTGCTCCTTCTGCGACAATACCCATCAGTAGTGGAGTGGTCAGTTCGCGCTGTCAGTTACAGCTCTTGCGGCGATACCTGTCAGTCGGCGGCGGAGTGCGATAGAGTGCGGTCGTCAATCGGCGCCTTCTACGAGTGCCCGAAGAGACGAGAGGGCGGCTCGTAGGAGACGGGCGGGGTCGGCGGGCGGCGCGTAGTGTTGCGGGGCCGAGGGGGGAGGGGGCACCCGCCAGGCGAGCACGTGTTCCCGACCCGTCGTACGGGATGCACTTACCGAGAATAGTACACCTGCTTCCCACGCCGCGCGGAGTGCCATGAGTACCTGGGGGGAATAAGGGGGACGTGATGTGTGCACTAAATATGTAGATTGTATGACAAGAGAGCAGAATATTTTAACAGCGAGGGCGCTATTTTGAACCACAAGCGAAGCGAAGGTTTCTAGAATAGAATTACGAGTGAAGCGAAGGTTTCTAGAATAGAATCCCGAGCGTAGCAAGGGATCCTAAAGTAGAAATCTGAGCGCAATACACATACCTAGCAATAGACGCCACGCTGCTGTGCTACTAACACGTGCTACTAACATAAATCATTCGATTTCTATTATTGGTATATATTCCAAATTCAAAAAATCGCGAGTTCGATCTCCGCTCAGTGCAAATATTTGTGTGAATGAAATATGAGTATTTGCATTGGTCTGCTCGTGCCTCGGAGAGCACGTTAAGCCGTCAGTTCCGGTTGCCATGAGAACATCTATGGCAGTCGTTACGGGTAGTTGGAGCCCTCAAAAATCCAAAAAACAACGGTCTAACTGCAAAACTTCGATATCGCCTAATGTTAACATTGGGTTGTGGAGGTCAGATGACAATCGCTTCACGGAAAATATCGAGGTCTAGCCAAATCCGTGGTTAAGACTGGTAAAAGCGGACCCCAGACTCTGAGCTGAAAGCTTCGGATGCGACTGGGAATTAACGCTAAGAGGAAGAAGATTCCAAATTCAAAAAACTTTTCCGCCCGCTACAAAGCTCTTAACAGAAAAGTGCTACTTTGCTCCCACTTATAGAGGAAAAAAGCGACACTTATCGAATAGAAGGGACGAAGGAATGTTCCTCACCTGTCTGCCCAGCGCGTTGTCGGGCAGCAGCGAGTGTCGCGGGAAGCCCACCGCGTAGTACGGCGCGCCGGGCACGGGGTGCTGCGGGCCCTGCCGCCCCGACTGGAAGCTGTAGTACAACAACATGTATAGACATTGTGCGAGTTGGATGTTGTGTGAGTGTGACGGGTGTGTCGGTGGCACTCACTTGTAGGTGACGAGGATGGAGCCGGAGCAGGGCGGGTGCTGTGGCAGCGCCTGCGGCTGCAGCGCCCACGCCATGCTGCCGCCCGGCTGCGAGCCGCGCGCTGTGGCTTCTACCGCGGCACCACCGCCCGCACCACCCGCGCCGCCGTACGTGCGCCCGCACACCAGGCACTCGATGTACAGCGGCTCCTGCAACACAGCGGACATGTAGCCACACCGGGGCAGGGCACCAGGGCAGCATGTACAGTCGAATTCAAAAGTGCAGTAGCAATCATACGTAACTATAGCGTCAACATTCTAGCGTTACTTGTGACCTTTGTCTTTTAAGACAATTTACACACACATAAATTGTTCTTCCGTAGGAATATTATCGATAATTTCGTTATCACTACGTAAGCAACCCGTGGCCGAGTGGTTAAAGCATGAGGTTTGTGGAAATGCAAAGGTTGATGGTTCAAATCCTACGATTTTGCAAAAACACTTTTTATAAATTAATATCATTGTATTATTTGTTAAATTTTAGCAAATATCAACATAAAATGTAAAAAGAATGCCAACTTCATGCAAAATTACTTTATCAATATTTAAAATTATATTTTTGTCATAAATATAAAAAATCGTTATAAGCTGGAATCGAACCTGGAACCTCTTAACATTGTGAATCAATAGTATCTTGCTTAACACACTTAGCTATCAGTTAATTTACGAAGTTGGTCAATTACTGTATTAGTATCTGATGACACACACACACATTATGTAAACGCGGCGCGGCGGCCGCACGCCACACCATTTTGAGCCTTGTTGTGCAAATGCACGTATGAACTCTGACTGTACAGCACGTACGCACCTGGCGCGCCCGCAGCGCGTCCAGCTGTCGGTTGAGGCAGTGCAGGTGCAGCATGTGTGCGCAGCCCACCAGCGCCACGGCGGGCGGCTGCGCGCCCAGCGGCCGCAGGCAGGCGGGGCACAGCGCGCCCCACTGCGGACACGGCGCCGCGCGCAGCCAGCCGCACACCGCACTAGACGCCGCGTCCACGCCTGCGATACATGGCGGCGTTACTAGAGTCGGGTCGGACCGTACAGTGTACACGACGCGCAGTGGACGCCACTCACCCACGATGCTGCCGTCGGACGACGCCATGTCGGCGGGCGGCGCGCCGTCGAACACGTCGTCGCTGCCCGCGCTGCAGTTGAGCAGCTCGCCCACGGACCCTTGCTGTACAACGAGGAGAACGTTCACCAAATAAGTTTTTTGTAAAGCCTTTGATACACTATGCGAAGAGCTCTTTTTAAGGGTGCATGCAAAACACAGAGCAATGACAGAGAGGAGACGACCTAGGTAACTGTGCAATGTTTTTTGGTATTGTATAAATGTGTACACTAGCGCATTGGGTTTAACCTGTAATGTTAGAGTATGTATGGATAAAGTAAATAAAGTAAATAAAGTAACTCTCGAGGCTAACCTGACTACATCACAGTGGACGTCGTCTTAAGCTGGGTCCACATTTGTATCATTTGCCCGATCCGATCACCGTATCCGTATCGGCGACGCGTATCATAATCGTAAATGTGGACGGGTGATGATACGCGTATCACTGATATATACATTGTAATCATGATACGCGTCGCCGATACGGATACGGTGATCGGATCGGGCAAATGATACAAATGTGGACCCAGCTTTACTTAGTGTGGGCCATCAACGTTCGTCCTGATCACTGTGATTTCGTAGCCACAGTCCCCGAATATTCTACTTGAAGGTTATACTTTTACTACTCACAAAGCGGCACAGGTTCTTCCATAGGAAAATCTAATTACAAAACCTCCTCTCTGTGTTTGCCCTATGATACAAACCTTCAAAAGAGTCAAGTGGAGACTACTGAATCCACATGATATTATTTGGGTTTAGTAGTCTCCACTTTTGTAATTTCTTATTCTTAAAAAACAGCCATTTGCACTCACACACGCGTGTCACAAGGATCTAATCGTGATCCTCCGTGGCTATAGGCATGTCACAAAGATCAAATCGTAGTCCAACGTAGCTATAGGCGTGTCGCAAGGATCTAATAGTGGTCCCCCGTAACTACAGGCGTGTCACAAGGATCTAATTGCGGTCCACTGTGACTATTATAGGGGTGTCACAAGGATCTAATTGCAATCCACTGTGACTATTATAGGGGTGTCACAAGGATCTAATTGCGGTCCACTGTAACTATTATAGGCGTGTCACAAGGATCTAATTGCGGTCCACTGTGACTATAGGCATGTCACAAGGATCTAATTGTGGTCCACTGTGACTATTATAGGGGTGTCACAAGGATCTAATTGAGATCCACTGTGACTACTATAGGCGTGTCACAAGGATCTAATTGCGGTCCACTGTGACTATAGGCATGTCACAAGGATCTAATTGCGGTCCACTGTGACTATTATAGGGGTGTCACAAGGATCTAATTGAGATCCACTGTGACTATTATAGGGGTGTCACAAGGATCTAATTGCGGTCCACTGTGACTATTATAGGCGTGTCACAAGGATCTGATTGCGGTCCACTGTGACTATAGGCGTGTCACAAGGATCTAATTGCAGTCCACTGTGACTATTATAGGCGTGTCACAAGGATCTAATTGCGGTCCACTGTGAGACTGTGACTATTATAGGCGTGTCACAAGGATCTAATTGCGGTCCACTGTGACTATTATAGGCGTGTCACAAGGATCTAATTAATGGTCCCCCGTGACTATAGGCGTGTCACAAGGATCTAATAGTGGTCCCCCGTGACTATAGGCGTGTCACAAGGATCTAATAGTGGTCCACCGTGACTATAGGCTTGTCACAAGGATCTAATACGGTTCACTGTGACTATAGGCGTGTCACAAGGATCTAATTGCGGTCCACTATGACTATAGGCGTGTCACAAGGATCTAATTGAGGTCCACTATGACTATAGGCGTGTCACAAGGATCTAATTGCGGTCCACTATGACTATAGGCGTGTCACAAGGATCTAATTGCGGTCCACTATGACTATAGGCGTGTCACAAGGATCTAATTGCGGTCCACTATGACTATAGGCGTGTCACAAGGATCTAATTGCGGTCCACTATGACTATAGGCGTGTCACAAGGATCTAATTGCGGTCCACTATGACTATAGGCGTGTCACAAGGATCTAATTGCGGTCCACTATGACTATAGGCGTGTCACAAGGATCTAATTGCGGTCCACTATGACTATAGGCATGTCACAAGGATCTAATTGCCGTCCACTATGACTATAGGCGTGTCACAACAGTACAGTGGTGCAATCGAAACTGAAGATCATTTATTTGCACACTATTTTAGCGTCCAAGACAGTGAATTTACCAATTATTATTGTTGAAATTATAAAAGAACAATAGGCAGTCGAATTTATCATCTAAAGCTATTCTAATAATGGAATTATTAGTGATTGAGTGAACACATTGCATCACAGACGTCACCAAGAATATAAAGCTCGTTTTCCAACTACACCCACCTGCAGGCTCTCCTTGCTCTCATGGCTGAGGTAGGTGGACACGGTGTCGACACTGTGTCGGCGGCCGGAACGCGTACTGCTACACTCTGTGTCGGTACGCTGCTCTTCCGCCGCCTCCTCTTTGTGTTTGCTCGAATCTGACAGCGCGGGCTGCTTGTTATTGTGACCTGTTGTGAATGAACTGAATGAAGACTACAGAACCATTCGTTCTATTTTTTAAAGATAGTCATGATGTATACGATATGATATATGAGATTAGTGCGGTGTGAAAGAGAGGGAAGTATCGTGACTTGTGCCCCGTGCACGAAAAATATTTGAATTCTTAACGTTAACGTATTGAGAGAACGGAGCATCGCGATTGGCTGGCTACCTACTGTGAACCTGTGTGTGTGTGTGAAGCCTGCCAATCACAATGCTCCGTTTCATCGATACGTTTACCTAACGAATTCGAATATTTTTCATGTTTAATAACTTGCTTGCCACTCAGTGCGAGTGGGAAGAAGTTATGAATACGGAAGCGTCTGTTTTACTACCGAACGAAATTAAAGTACTTATACAGATAGTGTTACGATTATGTCCTATCCTTATTAAATAAATAATAAATAAATAAATATTCCACAACATTCTACACAACGCTATCTAGACCCATGGTAAGCTTAATTAGCTTGTGTTATGGAATCTAGAATGCGGATATACATACTTAGATACTTTTTTTTTTTTTTTTTTTTGTAAATACATACATATTATACATAGAAACTCCCAGACCAATGCAAATATTTATATTCATGCATACAAATATTGGCACTGAGCGGGCTAAGTTACTACACATTTTCTAAGTGATTAAAACTTTCCTGCAGCAGTGCAATTCTGTAAGCGCACAACGACGAGCACACACATTGCGACAGTCTTGATATAGATTGTCATTGGTCGATCTCCAGTGACGTCACCCAGGCCGACCAATGACAGCCTCTGTGGCGTAGCGATAGTGAACAAGGCTGCTACGCAGGAGGCGCGGGTTCGATCCCCGCTCAGTACAAATATTTGTATGCATGAATATGTATACTTGCATTGGTCTAGGTGTTTTCTATGTATAATATGTATGTATTTACAAAAAAAAATGTATCTGTGTTTATCCGCATTCTAGAACCCATAACACAAGCTAGTTAAGCTATGCTTACTTTGGGTCTAGATAGCGTTGTGTAGAATGTCCTACAATATTTATGTGGAGGTTTCAGGTACTCACTGAATATGTTAAGGTTATGCAGTATCTGTCGGAAGCCCGGCTTGCGTTCGCGCGGTGAGCCCTGTCCGGCGGGCGCGGACTGCGCCGACTGCGTGGACTGCAGCGAATGCGCCGACTGCAGCGACTGCAGAGAGTGCACGCTCGAGCCTGTGTGCTGTTGTGGGATGCGTGGGCGCCGGCCTGGTATAGGAAGTGAAAAATTCAAAATTTTCTCATATCAAACTGTCAATAGAGGTTGGAACCAAAATCAATTTCAAGTTTGAGTACCAGGGATGCTTTCTTAGAACTCATTTTTTACACAATAGTTTCCGCCCAGACTCCAGATGTCTAGGGTTCATGACGCGGATTTCGAGTTATTCGATTTTATCAGTGAGTACATGAGTTTATTGTCTCGTTAAAACGGGGAAATGGACGAAATGGCTCCCATGTGAAGGGTAGGTCATCCGCCCAGTCATTAGCGTTCCTGCTATGTATATCTAATAGTAGATTGTATAACTAGGGGGCAAAAGTTCTTAACAGAAAAGATTTAATTTGCTCTAATTTCTATAGAGGACAGAGCGACGCTTTGCACTTTTTCCTCTATCTCTCAAAGGTTTGCTGAGAGAAAACTCAATACTGAGTTAAGCTCATCTTGGCAAATCAAAATGTATTTATTATAATTACTTTGTATTATTTTTAGTGTACAATAAAGAATTAATAGTCAAGAATCAAAAGTCAAAAGTCAAGAGCCAAGAGCCAAGGGTCAAGAGCCAAGAGCCAAGAGTCAAGAACCAAGAGCCAAGAGCCAAGAGCCAAGAGCCAAGAGCCAAGAGTCAAAAGTCAAGAGTTAAAGAGTCAAGAGTTAAAAATGAAGAAAATAATATGACAATAGTTACCGTCGAGCGGCGCGCGCTCCGGCGGCGGCGGCGGGTGCGTGGGGTGCGTGGGGTGGGGTGGGTGTGGGGGGTGCGGGGGGCGCGGCTCGGGGCGCGTGAGCGGGTAGGGCGGGTGCGGCGCGCGCCGGAGCAGCGCCAACGCGCCGGCCGCCGAGCGCGCCGTCATGCGCGCCGGGTGCGCCGCCCAGCCCTCCCACGACACCGCCCCGCCACCCGCCTCCCACGACTCCTCCAGCTGGCACTGCACCTGCACCGGAGGAACATTTCAATACATCTTTTATCTATTATTTTTATTATTATTAGTCTTAATCAGGCAGCAGTTAATTCAACTGATAATGCCTATATCCTGCTAGCAAGTTAAGCTGGTGAAGAACACCAGCTTAACTTGAGTTCACAAATATTTGTCAAGTCTGTTCTTGAATTGATTCACACTTTGTGAAGATATTACGTCTTTCGACACTCAACATTTTGTCTTTCAATGTATCAAGTTTAGTACATACCAAACCTGATAAATTACGTTCTACATTTGTGACCCGATGTACTTATATAGTAATACTTACCTCCATGGGTAGAGGCTCATAGTTCAGTTCTCCCCCGAGGGGTGGGGACACAAAGCGCGCCCACTCCCAGCGCGCGCCGCGGCCAGCTGGCGACTGAACGCTGTAGCAAGATCGGCGAACCCCACACTCTGCACTGCCCCCATCTAAAACCGAACCAGTCATTCAAAATCCATATCTACACTAATATTAAAGATGCGAAAGTAACTCTGTCTGTCTGCTACGCTTTCAAGCCTAAACCACTGAACCAATTTTGATGAAATTTGGTACACAGATAGATTAGACCTTGGGAAAGGACATGAACTATGTTTGGCTGCGATAATCGACATCCACACGAGCGGAATTGCGGGGAACAGCTAGTGAGAATATAAGAGAGTCTCAAGCTAGACACAACAGATGAAAGATACTGACTACATTCATGATTTATCATAGCATGACTGGGCACAGACACAATAGCCTCTTCTACATTGCCTATGTAAAAAACTTAGGTCCATTTTGCTTGACTTGCACCAAAGGAATGAGAGTGAGAAGATATATTATCCCATCACAAAGGACAAATAAGGCACATAAGAGTGGAGTCCATATGACAATGGTGTAGAAACATTGTATTGGCTTTCTTTGAGCGTTGGCATGTACTTAGAACAATTAATTGGAATTGAATTGGTTACAGCATGAAATCTGTAAGCAGAACTACCATTATGGCTAACTATATCTATACATTTAAAATAATTCTCTTGTTTCTTATGAGCTAGTCTGCTTGGTATTTGTAAAATCCCATTTAGTATGTAGATAGTGTGTAGATTTGATTTCAGATTAGTGTTATCACATTTAAACCTACCTGGTGTATCCGTGCACTGCGTAAGTGTCCGTAAATTAACATAATGTCCTCGGAGAGCTGGGTCCGCATCAGCCAGCACTACTCTGGTTAGTTTCTTAGCATGTGCTCTCTCTAGAGTTCGTGTAACTCCCGGTGTGTGCGGTAACCACTGCCCGTTGCACTGCCACTCCCACACCACCACACAATGAACTGATGACATTGTCTAGGTCATTAGGCCTGAAATTTATATAATTTTGTTTTTTAATTTGTCTTTTACAATTTAATAATAAAAGCCTGAGTAGGTACTTAACTAAAAGTAAACAATCTTGATGTCTTTTAATATTTGTTATTTCAAAACTTGGTTTATTCATCTTTTTTTGTTCAAAAACTCAGTTTAAAAATAAAATCTAACTAAAAACAGAAAACAATTCTATAGCAAATCAATACTTTACACAGTAATTTACTTGCTTTAATGTGTTTGTGTAAAAGGACATATTATCAAGATTACTTCCAGTAAAGTACCTAACTAAATGGAGTATAATTTAGTCAATTTAGGAAAATTATAAGTACATTCACTGCTACAAAATATTATATTCCAAATCATATTTGGAATTCTACAAATTAACATTCTCATGTTTCCTGAAGAACTGCATCCAGTTGTTCATACAAATTGCAAAACATTATCTAGCCAAGTAGCCGCAGCACTTCACCAATCACTATAAAACTAATACTCACAGGCATAATCTTCTTGAACAATAAGCATTCACACTAAACTACATAGCAGTATTGACAAGTTTAGTAGTTACTTTAATAATAACATTTAACCATCCACAATCTTTGTTTTAATAATAGTTTACATTTCACAGGACGATAATACAGCACTACTACTACTCGCAATAGTTTATCAGTGTTTATATTACGACCAGTAACGAATGCTTGCAACATACCATATACGGAGCACGATTGTAACATAATTTACTTGGAACAATACTCACTCGCTTTGACGAAAACCCAATCATCTATACAGCACTGATTACGTAGACTGCAAGTGTTAGATTACATTTTTCATGTAATAACTAAGAAGTACGAACAACAGGCTATCATTTTGCTACTGGTTTGGTCATAACATCCCCGCCATTCGTGACAACAACACATATATTAACTGGAGGCACTGTGGATTTTACATTTGCACTGTCCACTACACTTTTAAAACGAAGAAAATTGTTACAAATTCATTAACATTGGACCAATTTTTCTACAAACAATTTGTAAAAGTTGAATAAACTGCTTGGGTCAATGAAATGATTTTTTTGATGAATGAATGAAAATTGACAGCTAGGATGTGTTCCAAACCTTTGTAAACGAATATTTATTTTAAGAAATGCTTGACTCCAAAAATATTCAACAATTTCTTAACATAGAAAAAAAAACATAATATTTGAAGAAATAGGATTACATGCTAATCACTCCTTATTAAATGCTGCATTAAATATGTATTTGCTAAATAACTACTTATCTGAGTTTTATTATTTAGTATTCAGTCTGTGTTCCGAGCGCACACTGCACACTAGCTGTTACTCGCGGCT
This sequence comes from Eilema depressum, assembly GCA_914767945.1. Taxonomy (NCBI): domain Eukaryota; kingdom Metazoa; phylum Arthropoda; class Insecta; order Lepidoptera; family Erebidae; genus Eilema; species Eilema depressum. The sequence goes on from OU612024.1 coordinate 21,392,750, forward strand.
CCGCCCGCGACAAATTCTGTCTGACTGATCCCGTTCATTCATCATCATCATTGATTTATATTAGCGTGATTTCGGTGATTTAAAGTAGCCTATATTGGTACCCGTACCTCATAATAGTGATTGTAGCTTTATAATGACGAAAGAGTTTATGTAATTGGTCCGTCCGATAGTTTTTGAGTTTATTCGATATATACAAAAATACAAATCTTTCCTCTTTATAATATTAGGTAGTAGTTTTAGTGCAGATATAGATTTACAAGTACAAGATTGTATGTCTTCTTCTTCTTTTCATTTTGGCAACTTATCAACGCAATGGAACATTCTAATAATTTATTTAAGAGCATGGACACAGCAATTTGAATGTGAGTTATTGTAACGGGGAGACGACTGCCATCCGACCCCCCAACTTCAAAAGGATAGCCTGCGTCAGTCAGAGCCTCGTCCATCAGTCGGCAGGCTTAGAGTATCTATCTTACCTGGATACTCTAAGTCGGCAGGTCTGTGCATGCACCAGCTTGTTTGGACTCACATTTTTTTTAATAATAATTATTCTATATTCTACAATATTCTATACGCAGTTATGTCGTCGTATCGTGGAACTTAGATAATTATAAAAGCACCTATTCATAAAGAATGTATTTTATTTTTTGTTACCGACTCTATGGTATGCAATTGTAAACTTTTTTATAAGTTAGCAACACTGCGACTGCCCACTGCCTGCCCCCTCCCCCGCCGCCGCGGCCCCGATTTCGCCATTCGCCATTTTGGAAACGTCGAATAAGCGCGGTGTTTTCGCTATTACTACTTCCACAGCTTCCACTGAATATATTCGTGTCGTGGTTCATTGACATTACAACTTCATTCTATATTGTGATAGTAAATTCTGTTAGAAACAGAAACTACATCCCAAGATTACTTCTGTGAAGTCTCAGCCCATTACATCAAGTGAAGATGGCATACAATAAACAATGTGAGTATCGTTCCCTAAAGCTTTCTATTTCAATAAGTAGTTTTGTTTTCAATATATAGCACAGGTATAAAGATATTTACAATGGCATTATGTCTATATAATGGTCCAAGATTTCATCTTTCGTCCAAATGAGCAAATTTTGTTACATGATGTTGATGACTAATGAATACTTATACCATGACCCAAGTGCTACACACTACATAGCTGTATTTATAGTGCTATTATGCATTCTCGGCTGTTAAACTCAAGGTTTATCGTCTCTAGCTGCTTATCCAATCTTTTAAATGTATATGAAACTGAAATATGAGAATAGAATTCAGATCAAATCAGTTGTGGGTGGTGGATCAATAAAACCAATGTTAGGAGCTGATGTTTGTTTGTATTCTTGGTTATATGACCACTTTAGGTATAAGCCTCCTCTATATCTTGCCACCTTTCACCTTTCTGCCATGTGTATCTGTTTTGGACAAAGTGATTAATGTGGGCACTATGCATAATAAGCTCTATTGTTCAAAGTGATTAATTACTATCTTAACTTCATTGTTTATCATTATGCTCAGTCATTATTATACTGCTTCTTGACAATGGGCGATTTGATAATTAAGCTATAGTTGATGCGGTGCGAGAAGAGTTATGTATCAATTCACCTATGGTTGACTGATCTACAGTTGATTATCCTATGTTTAAAACACCTTGTTCAACTGGACTAAGTAAATTCACCTATGTTTGTGGTGTGTATGGACAATATGTATAAAGACAGGGCATTATGTGTGCTGCCCAATTTATTATTATTTTTATTGCCCAATTAAAGGAAAAATTATGGACTAATTTTTCCTTTTTTCCTTAAATTTTCCTTAACACGTTCCCGGACAGTGAGTCACCCTACTTTAGCACTATTTTTTTGTATGGTATTTTTTCGATTGCTCTAGCATTTCCGTCACGATGCGTACCAACCAACACTATCAAGTGTGACACTAAGTGTATCAAGTGTGATGCTATAGCAGACGACTGCGTAAGCATTTGTGCCATATCCCATCACAAATGCTTGCAACATGTCAGCGCGATACGAAAATGCACAAGGCACTGCGCGGCAGTGACCGCTACTCTCAATGGATCTCAATACATTTGATGCATGCTATAGCATACGCTGCCACGTAGGTTACGCCGGGTAAGGTGTAAGGGAGGGGTAAACACTGTTTCATTTTTGTGTGCAATAAAGGTTCTAAATGGCAGTAAGCGATCTGTGGCTGTGTTAGCAGTGACAGTAAGAATTACTCTACCTATATTTTATACGGATAAAGCAACTGCTCAAGCATAACTGCCAAAAAACCTCAATAAACTTTGAATGCTATCGCATCCGCGACATAATTAAAGTGTCTAATACAAATGCGACAGCATGCTCGTCCGGGAACGTGTTAAGGTCCAGTGGGTTCCCTTTTTCTATATAATAGTGTATAACAGTTGATCCTGGATTAGTAAAACTAGGATTGGTACCTCTGTTTTCAGGTCTTAATTTGTGTATGTTTTATACAACTCTGCCTATCTCTTCAGGGATATAGAGGTGTGAATATATATTGTAAAATTTGAATGGAAATAATTACATGTTGAATGTATTGTCACCAGATAACACAAGATTCTCTGGCCGCTACAACACACCAGGCCAGTTTGTATCGGGAGGAGAGGTAATTCACATATCTTAATATTCAATTCATAATTTATATTGCTTGTCTATGATAAGCTCAATATTCATTCATTGCTCATTCCTAAGTTTCCCTAATAATATCTTAAATAATTTATCTTAAAGCTGTGAGTTTTAATCTGATTAAATGTAAATCTAATAGAAGTCATATTTAGTCATGTTATATTGGCAGAGTATTTATTTTAATTTAAATGGAATATATTATATTTGTGGGGATTTTTGTTGGTAAGAAATATCTACCTGTATGACATAAGAGAATCATCATCAATAATACAAGTTAATCTAAATAAAATTTAATATCTGTTACCACAGCATAATGCGGAACTCTACCAGCCCCATAACTGGCAATATAAAGTCAACAGCTACCCTCTGACTGTACTTGAGTCAACAGAACTGAATCCCACATCATATGAGACTTAATGCAACTCGTAGCTTGTATAGTGTTTCGTAAGATGTGTGGCTACCACCAACGGCTTTGACACTACATATTATATAGAAGTGCCTATGGTGAGACTTGGTCAGATGCTGATGGGGTACCGTCAGAGGAGAGCTCAGTGGGTTGAGAACGCAGTATGGTCACGAATGACCGCATTTGTCAACATACGGCATTCTCTAGACTTAAGTAGACAGTAAGCTGCTCCGAATTTCTAACATGTGACAACCCTGGGAAATTGTAGCTATAATTTCTCGTATATGTGTCTAACGGTATCCACCTTGAACCATGAGGTTGCAATTTTACTGGGTGATAGACATGATAGGAATATGGATGTCGATGGGTGATGTGATGCCACCATCACTATGTGCATGGTGATGGAAGATTGAGCTGTGATAGTAGGTAGTTAGCTGCTAAGTTTCACTGTTGTAGTACCTATGTTTTAGTAACGTCATCGTTATACTATGCTATAGTGTAGTACACAATATTAATTCAAAATTTATATTATAATTTTTTATTCGGCTTTCAAGAAAGTAGTGCACAATTTCCAAAGTGATGAGTTCTCGTTTTAGTGAGTACTGTAACTGAGTAGTTAGTTTGTGTGTGTGTGTTTGCGTGAATGTGCGTGTGAATGGTGGAGCACATCGCCCACACGGCTGACTGACGCCAGCTGGCGGGCCCGACGGCGCCGGGTGGCGGCATCACGCCGCGCCTCACGCGGCCCTCCGCTAGACCCTCTCCAGTGAGTACGTCCTCGGTACTATTGTAAGGGGAGAGCCCTGTAGCCTTAGCACGCCTTGGAGACTCATATCTCTCGAGTCTCTTAAAGAGTTTTCTGCTCCATTGTCCAGAGAGACTCGAGAGTCATCAGTCTTCCCTGCCATGCTGAGGCTGCTGGCCATCTTTAAATATACCAGGACAATTTTATGTCGCTTTAAACACCAGCAAGTTGAATAAGGATAGAACCTCACTTAGACACACACATGTTAGTAATTAAATTGACATCACAAGCATTGTCACAATTTGTCTGAGCTTCCTCGTTACACCCAGATGTCAACGTAAGGTTCAATTCTAAGGATATGTAGGAAATTGGTACCTGGACGGTGGTTCAGTATAGTGTAAAAGGGGCTTAGTTATTTTGGTTCTAACATTAATGATCAGAAATTAATATGGATGAAATGAACTTAGTATTCTTGTAATTAATCAAAAAAATCTTTAACATGAACATACAACTTGTCATATAAAATTCATTGGAGGTCCCATTAAGGTTTACAAAATATTTTTTTTCCTTCGTAGGCGTGAAATAAACAGGAAAGGTAAGAGGCATAAGGGTCTTGCACTTTTTAAGTGCTCATTAAATATTAACCTTAGTCTCTTTACACAAAAAATATCTGATAAGACAGTTGTGTGTTGTTATATTTTATATTAAACTTTTTTTGAATGGAATAAGGCTGTTATTAATTTATCAATGAAAAATCTGAATAATCTTAGGATCACTAAGGCGTAAGTCAAAATGTGCTTTGATAAAGCTTTACACCTTATTACTTTTCTGTTTATTTCACTCCTTATATTGCTTGTGTGAAAAGATGGGAAATAAGATGCATTTTTTAAAAAAAATATTGGTGTTTGTCCTGGTATTGTGGGGTATAAATGTACCATCTGGACTGGAAATGTACACAGTATTTAATATGTATGCATGAGTGTGTGAATATAATGTATTTTGTTATGTGTTGTGTATTGTTTATACTTGTAATATAACGTGGCACATCTACAGGCGTTCACGCAACAGCCCCGCAAGCAGATGCCACAGAACTTGCAGACCATATTGGTTAGTTCTCAGTTTTGATTCTTATCTTTCGCCTTTTTACCTCCTTCCATACATTTTATCCAATGTCTTTTAGGACACATACCCCCTTAGACAAGTGGCAATTCCTTGACAGGCGTATTGTAAAGTAGAATGATGAATGTATAGAGGATTTGACGAATACATTTGGGCTGGCCACATCTTTCGAAGGACTGATGGCCGTTGGAGCAGACGAGTCCTAGAGTGGAGACCGCGAGAAAGAAAACGAAAGGTGGGATACACCCCTAGCCAGGTGGACTGACGACCTGCGAAAGTTGACTGGGACAGACTGGATGCGGAAGGCGGAGGATCGGAAAACGTGGCGCATATTGGGAGAGACCTATGTCCAGCAGTGGACTGCAATATGCTAATTGATTGATTGATATGACAGTCGTCAATACGTGTCAATCCTATGTATTCGTCATTATATTCTACTATACGCCCGGCCAAGGAATTGCCGCTAGTCTAAAGAGGTTGGACCCCGTCTTTTTAAACGTATGGAAGTCTCCACGGATACCCCGCCGGAGCCAGCGGTGGTGGTTATGTCGGACTCGAGCCGACCAAAACCACACAGCCGTTTTGGGAAATTATTCGGCTAATTGTCAATCCCTGTCATGCCACTGCAAAAATCCATTGAATTTTAGACTAACTTTCATGCTAATACAGTCTAAAATTTAATGTCTTTTTGTAGAGTGAATAAAAAAATGTAATTCTCTTTTTTTTCATTGAATTTTGGACTTGAAGTCTATATCAATAGAGCCTAAATTTTAATGACATTTTTTGTAGTATCAGTGGTTTCACAGTGGTTTTCCTATGACATAATTTATTAGATTAAAAACAATTTATTACCAAACTAGCTGACCCGGCGAACTTCGTACGCCATATTTTCCGCCCGCGTGGTATTATCTCTAAATTTATCAGTGTTTCTTACAATATTATGCATGTATCCCTACTAATATTATAAATGTGAAAGTAACTCTGTCTGTCTGTCTGTCTCGCTTTCATGCCCAAACCACTGAACCGATTTTGATGAAATTTGGTATAGGGGTAGATTAGACCTCGAGAAAGGACAGGCTATGTTTGGTCGCGATAACCGACATCCACGCGGGCGGAGCCGCGGGCAAAAGCTAGTTATAAATATAAACCTTCCTCTTGAATCACTCTATCTGTTAAAAAAAACCGCTTCAAAATCCGTTGCTTAGTTTTGAAGATTTAAGCATACATAGGGATGGACAGATAGCGACAGCGACTTTGTTTTATAATATGTAGTGATTAGGGCCCTATTAGATTAAATTTTAGCAAATAGGTAACAGCAGTTTGGTCATAATTGCTCAATAGCAATAATACTCTATAGAGATAATGTCGAATTTGTATTTTGAGAAAGCCCAGACTTAACTGGGGCACATTAGCGCGATTGTCTTGATAATGGGCATGTTGTTTCCCAGAACTATCATTTAGTAATGTATCACCACCACTATACACTTCTTGCAAATGATAATGATAATGATTATTTAATTACAACGAATTAAGTAACTGCCAAAATGCCATTATATTTTAATACGTAACGAGTACTCATTTGTTGAATAAAACTTCATTACTAGTCTAAAATATTCGAATAAATAGACATTTTAGACTAAGTAATGATCGACAATCATTGCAGTCATATGTGAACAGTATTCATTTGGTTTTACACAGCCCAAAGAAGAAGACGTGCCAATGACCACGGAAGAGATGGACCAATCTGGGAAGTCTGAGGACGGCCCAGCTCGCCCGTACTGGATGAAGAACAGACTAGCAGGAGGTATTGTGGATTATCATCCTTACTGACTTATGGCCGTTCCTAATAACCTATCTACAGTTTAAGGTAAAGGTAGAGGAAGTTCCTTTGTCAAATCCTATTGTTATTTTGCTAGTATTAATAGGCTATTTGACTAATTTTCAAAAACCATTTTAAATGATTGCTTATTACAGTATAAACATATCACATTAATATTTCTGTAAAAAAACAATGCATTATGTTAAAAAATCAATGCTAAAGTTTGAATTTCCAAAAGTGCGCGAAAAACGCTAGGATATTTAAACATGGCGATGCGTGTGAGTTGTGACGTCACTCTATTTTAGGTAAGTTGCTGTTATCATCGGCTCGCACAAAATTTGTATCCATTTCGAACTTAATCACAAAATATGTCCATAAAACTCGCGATAATCAAGGAAAAAGCAAATAATAACACCGAAACAAACAATAGTAGCTCATACAACTGGCGATATTTTGGTAGCAATGACGTCACCCAGAGCTCTAACCAATCACGAGCGTTTTTGTCATAGACAATAAATCAACAAAATATATCATTTTTATATTTGAAATTCTCATAAAATACACATATTTGAGAGTAAATTGTAGTCTCGTAGGTCTTTTAACGTTATTTTCTAATAGGATGGCCACAATTTGTAGTATATTTTTAATGTTGACAAATAGCCTATTGCGTTACCATAGAGATTGATGAGGTTTTTATCCTTTCTAATGTCAAAACTGGCAGTATAAGTTATTGCGAACGGCCGTTCCCGATGAAAGTAACTGCGATCAAATTAAACCGAGGTATCACATCGATTTAGAAAGAGAAATGAAAATTGACTTCGGGCGGGACTCGAACCCGCGATCTTTCTCAACTAAACTTTCTCGTTCTAAGTCGATTTGAATAGTCAGCTTAATAAATAATAAATGCTTTATAATTTCATCCAAGGTATCACGTTGAAACAGATTCGTTCGATCTAATCATAATTACTTTCACTGGTGAATACCGACCTTATATTACTTTCTTCTCACGCCTGTAAATCCTCAAAGGGGTAGGCAGAGGTCTATCAACACTCACACTTCGCTAATCATGATTTTAGGTCCCACGTAATAAGGGGCGAGCCTATTGCTGACTAGCGGGCACTTTGTCATGGACTGTATGTGTACTGTCGGATGGAGAACAGCCCTATCACTTAGTCGCCTTTTACAACACCCACAGGAAGAGATGGGGTGGTCCTATTCTACTCCACCGGCAAATTATTATTATTTATTACTTTCTTATTTAGAATATTATTAATAGTATATTGTATAATGTTTCAGTGAAGAAAATTTCAAATAAGGAGCGTCGTCGGCGACAGAACGAGAATCTCAGGCGGCTACTGACGCCCAAGAATGCGCTCATGGTACTAAACGAAATGATGCCCAACGATCAAGTGACTAATGTAAGTACTACACACTCACAACTTGAAACGTTGTATGCCAGTACATGCAGGAATGGTTTTTAAGTTGGATGGTATATGAGATAGAAATAATAATTATTGTATTGATTTGTTCGCAGCAATTCAAGGTGGAGCCGGCACCATGCAACACATACAAACCGTCTAACACACCCACATTCTGTGCAGACCTCACTATTGAGGGCAGCGTATACAAAGGATATGGTAAGTGGTATATACTTTCATCATATCGTCGTTATTCTGCGAAAACCCAGTAAATCAACTTTTTTCATAAAATGAGTTAACACTACCAATCGACTCAGTTTTTCATTCTCTTTCGACTGCGAAAACCCATTATAGTGATAGTTAGGTACTTTCGGAGATACTGAATTAGAAAAACAGTTATCTAAACGATTGTGAGTAAAACTTGCAGCTACAAAAATGTAACCTGACTTAATTCCATATTTTCTCGGGTTTCTCTCCGATAAAACGCATTAAAAATATTTAACTAGTTATACTGGCGATTGATGGCACTTGGTGGAACTTGCTACACATATTGAATAAATCACTTGTACTTTTCCACAATTATTTATTTATTTGAACCTTACCGGTTTCACCTTACGGCATTATCACAAAACATTGTAAACCTTTGATAATGCCGTAAGGTGAAACCTGTAAGGTTCAAATAAATAAATAATTGTGGAAAAGTACAAGTGATTTATTCAATATTTAACTAGGTTTGTTTGCAGGACGGTTTTTGTTACTACCTATTTTTCCTCAGAAATAAAAAATGTAGTTGGATTTAATTGTCTATTTTACAAGATTTATGATAAAAGTCACCAGGTATAATGCATTATCGATATTTAAATAATTTTTCATGAGGGGTTTAATCTAGTTATTACTATTCTAAGATATAGTTTTTCAAAGTCAAAGTAATGTCGTTTTTCTTTATCTTTAAATAAAATTCACTTTTAGTACATAAACAGTCATTATTATTTTTTGCTATCCAATGCAAGGTCTAAAGTAAAGTAAGTTGTATTCTTAAATATTTTCACGGCAAGGAAAACGCAGTACTTAAATATTTTATTTTTTTATTATTAAGTACTGAAAAAATACACTCTGAATTCAAAATTAATTAATGTTAATCAGTATTAACAGCAATAAACTCAGTTTTTTTAATTAGCTTGTTTTGATTTAATTGAAGAATCACCGAATAAATGACAAATAAATATCTTCAAGGAAAACTAAGTAAATAGATACCCTTTTGTCTAAAATTACTATTTTAATAAAATTCTGAGGGTAAAATACTATTATAATAAATAGTTCTATCAAAATATGAGACAAAGAATTGTTTCGTTACACACAAGTATAATTTACTCTGTTTCTTATTATTAATATTCTTTTCCTAATTTTCATTCGCCTATAACTCAAAATAGTAAACTATCGATTTACTGGGTTGTCGCAGAATAACGACGATATATCATCATCACACACATCATTTTACCATTACACACATCACACACATCATTTTACCATTACACACATCACATATCATCACACACACACACACACACACACACACACACACACACACACACACACACACACACACACACATTATCTCATGATCACACACATATCATGATCACCCACATGTCATGATGACACACATCATAAATCATCACACACATTATATCATCATCACACACATCATATCATCATCGCACACATCACATCTTTATCACACACATCGTATCATCATCACACACACATCATTATCACACACATCATATCATTATCACACACATCATATCTTTATCACACACATCGTATCACCATCATCACACACATCATATCATCATCACACACATCATATCATTATCACACACTTTTCATCACTTTTATCAACATCACATACACATCTATCACTATCACTTCTTTCATATGTTAATTCTAATAACTGCATCATGTTGCAGGTGACAACAAACTAATGGCGCGCAATGCGGCCGCGGAGCAGGCGATCAGAGACCTCATCATCAAGAAGATGAGCAAGACTGTCAACAGTGACGCAGGTTCGTATCTGAAGCATATACTTGCCTACCCCTCTAGACAAGTGGCAATTCGTCGGCCGGCGTTTTGTACAATAGAATGCCAAATGTATGGGATTTGACGTATATGACAGGCGTCAACGAATGTCTAAAACGTCAAATCCTATACATTCGTTATTCTATTCCATGATACGCCGAGCAACGAATTGCCACTTGTCTACAGTTAAAATTATTTAAGAAATACGATGCCCGAATGTAACTTTTGTAACATTGTAATTTGTAAATAAATGAAACTATTCGTCATAACTACCCCACCGCGCTATATAATTATCCGACAGGATTTTCATACCATAAAAAACCTTACTTTTTCCTCGATATGTAACTTTTTAAGCTATCTTGTTTACTTTACATTAGACCATCTGGCCCTGGCAACACTGATTAATCAATGTGTTAGGCTTAATGAAAACATGGGTATCATTATTATACCTCTTTATTTCTTGAAAAATCTAGTAAGATACTATATTTTTAGCTCATAGCTCCGTCTTGCGTAGACGGATTTGCAAAATTCTTTTTTTGGTCCCATCTAAATTTCGTAAAGATCTGATGATGGGTTTCCGAGATTAGACCAAAGAACTCTTAAAAAAATACCAGGAAATCAGCCGCGATTGAACATCACACCTGAATCCTTTGAGGGGGTTTGCAGAATTGTTCAGAATATTCAGCTATAAAATACATATAAGCTAGTGAAGACAATAAAACTTAAATAATTCAAATTATACAAATCTATTAAGATAGAAAAGCGAATCCACCTTTTTTATTGGCAACTGGCAATTTAAAATGAAGATTTTAAATGGTTCGTGCGAAAAATGTTAGAAACGGAAAATACAGAATATTATGGTTACATTTTTTTTGTCCGATAGTGCACATGCGCGAACATTTCACTCCACGCCTATACTATACCATAAACGCAACGAATAGAGGAGAACATAATGGAGGTTCCATACGATTAAAATGTAATAACAAAAAAATAATAGTTATATAGGTAGGTACTTGTAGTTATTCGGTCCCACGTAATAGGGAGTGAGCCTATTGCCATATTCCTGGCACTATTGTTGACTCGAGCTATGCATCTGAGGCTGAGTCATGGCTGTATATTTCTGTCTGGTGTTAAACAGCCCTATCCCTTAGTCGCCTGGTACGACACCGCATGGGGTGACCCAAGTTCTACTCTGCCGGGAACCACGCGGCTCCTACCGGGAACCACGCGGGTGCAGTAAAAATTAAAACATAAAAATTTGCCTTGCCTTGCCTTGGCCTCAGATGCAATTAGGAAAATACATCTCCATGCGCATGATGATGATGATAGGCAAAATAATCTAAGAGGTGCATTTTCACAATCAATCTAATATAATCTAGTATTGTTGTCTCTAGTATGCGATACGGCAAAAGTAAAATCTAAACAATTTGTATTACTTAGAAGAAACATGAGAGGGTAAAAAGAAACACAAAATATTACAAAAGTTACATTCTGGCAACGCCGACCATAAACGTAACGAGTTGACATAAACTCCATACGATTAAAATGTAACAACCATAGAGAACACAGCCGCAACACTCAACTGAAAAAATAAGAACGATATGACGTAGCTGTCACACGAGATTTCGAAAAATGAAGAATTACGTCTTATTTTAATTTATTTGTAGCAATTCCTAAAATATTTCTAGTAATTTTAAGTGAAATATGTCACAACATATTTTTTATACTTACTATTATAAGTTATTACGTATTTAGAAATGGTTTAACTTAATTTATAACAGTTTCATGTATCCTTTCAATAGTGCCTAGTTACCTTCCATAAATCCAGGGATCTGTCAAATCGTATCTCTTAAATAATTTCAAGTGTAGGGGGGCTGTTGATCCAAGGAAAAGGAAAACCGACGCTTGTCTTCCATAATCCATTGGTGACATCGAAGTGTTAAAGTTAGACCAGTTGTTGAGCTTTTTAGGGCTTCAACTACTAAATGTGGCCTTCCTGACCTTTGCTTAGCTCCAAAGATATACATTAAGATACCTAATTGTTGGAAAATTTAAGTATTGACTTATTTAAAATGAATTTAAGGGATATGCTATATGAGAAAATGTTATTACAATATTGACAATTTTTTGAATGGTACACTTTAACACTGACATGAATTATTTTGAATTGTATTGCATGAATTTATTAATTATTTAATTGAATTTAAAATGTAACGCCCGAACCGGCAGACTATGTTTGTAATCCGACACTATAATATAACCATCACTTTTGTATCATATTTAACAAATAAAGTAATAAGCGGAGCACTTGCACTTTATGTATACAAAACAAACTTTATGTAACCTGTCTTATGCGAATAAATGAATCATCATCTGCATATAGACATATTCTCCTGATTGCATCCGTGGCCAAGATGACCTCGAAGCTCAGGGTAAGCCTTCCGGCTCTTCCTCCTCCACTTCGCACGATCTTGGGCGTCCATGGTAGTGAGACCATTAGCACGCATATCACCCTCCACGACGTCAAGCCAGGACTTCTTTGGCCTACCCCTTTTACCTGGCGAATAAATGAATATGAATATGAAAGAAGTTTGAATGTTATTGCAGGTTCAGCGAACGGTAACGACATGGTAGCAGACGAGGAAGCTCTGCCGATGATCCAGCTGGCGTCGTTCGCGCTGCACAAGCTGTTCGCGGAGTGGGAGTACGAGGGACACGTCGTGCCGCAGCTCAAGCCCACCGGCCAGTCCGTGAGTACCCGGCCTTAGTTTATTGGCTTGTAATGGTAGGTTGGTAGATAAATATCGTTGTGTGTATAGGGGCTGGTGTGTAAATGTTTAAGAAAACAATATCTCAAGGGGCATTGAAAATGCAAGAGGAGAGGGGCTGTCCATTAATCACGTGATGTTTTTTTTAGCAATTTTTAACCCCTGCCCCTCTTCCCCATGGTGAGATTTTAGACTACCCCTCCCCCTGTTGAGCCTCACGTGATTAATGGACAGCCCCAGAGATAGTGAAATGGATTATTGGTTTGGTTTGTAGTGTCTCTGAGGAAAGGATAAATTACGCTCGCATACCTGAACACGTTCTGTATATTAGAAATTCTCTTATACATCCCACATTTAAACCTTTTGACTTATTCACTCAGCCTATACCTTGACTTTTTCCGATCTAAATCTATTAGAGGTGGTCCACACGGCGCGTTGTGTATCCGTTACGTCGACGCAGCGCTGCCACTGCATCGTGATTATAACTATACTATATTTGAGATCATTTTAATGCATTTAGTATGCTAAACTAAACAAATTATTTTAAATTGGAAAAAGCGCTTTTTCCAATTTAAAATAAAATAACTATACTATAGTATGTAAAACGACGCAGCGGCAGTCGGAGACGACGGAACGGAGACGCAACGCGCCGTGTGGATCGGCTCTGAGGGAAAGATGTCATACTCATTCCTTGAAACTTCCATAACACGCCATGTCTCCCCAGGGCGCGGAGTCAGCCAGCGAGGCAGGTGCCGGTCCAGGCGCCGTGCCGCCCGTGCGCAAGCCCAAGGAGCTGCCGGCGACGGCCCGCGCCCTGCACCCGTGCATGCTGCTGACGCACATGCGGCCCAACCTGGAGTACCGCGAGGTGTCCGTGGACAGCGCCAGCAAGCCGCAGGTCTTCACCATGTCCGTCGAGGTGGACGGCGTCACCTACATCGGGAAAGGTAAAGAGATGCTGCTGACGCACATGCGGCCCAACCTGGAGTACCGCGAGGTGTCCGTGGACAGCGCCAGCAAGCCGCAGGTCTTCACCATGTCCGTCGAGGTGGACGGCGTCACCTACATCGGGAAAGGTAAAGAGATGCTGCTGACGCACATGCGGCCCAACCTGGAGTACCGCGAGGTGTCCGTGGACAGCGCCAGCAAGCCGCAGGTCTTCACCATGTCCGTCGAGGTGGACGGCGTCACCTACATCGGGAAAGGTAAAGAGATGCTGCTGACGCACATGCGGCCCAACCTGGAGTACCGCGAGGTGTCCGTGGACAGCGCCAGCAAGCCGCAGGTCTTCACCATGTCCGTCGAGGTGGACGGCGTCACCTACATCGGGAAAGGTAAAGAGATGCTGCTGACGCACATGCGGCCCAACCTGGAGTACCGCGAGGTGTCCGTGGACAGCGCCAGCAAGCCGCAGGTCTTCACCATGTCCGTCGAGGTGGACGGCGTCACCTACATCGGGAAAGGTAAAGAGATGCTGCTGACGCACATGCGGCCCAACCTGGAGTACCGCGAGGTGTCCGTGGACAGCGCCAGCAAGCCGCAGGTCTTCACCATGTCCGTCGAGGTGGACGGCGTCACCTACATCGGGAAAGGTAAAGAGATGCTGCTGACGCACATGCGGCCCAACCTGGAGTACCGCGAGGTGTCCGTGGACAGCGCCAGCAAGCCGCAGGTCTTCACCATGTCCGTCGAGGTGGACGGCGTCACCTACATCGGGAAAGGTAAAGAGATGCTGCTGACGCACATGCGGCCCAACCTGGAGTACCGCGAGGTGTCCGTGGACAGCGCCAGCAAGCCGCAGGTCTTCACCATGTCCGTCGAGGTGGACGGCGTCACCTACATCGGGAAAGGTAAAGAGATGCTGCTGACGCACATGCGGCCCAACCTGGAGTACCGCGAGGTGTCCGTGGACAGCGCCAGCAAGCCGCAGGTCTTCACCATGTCCGTCGAGGTGGACGGCGTCACCTACATCGGGAAAGGTAAAGAGATGCTGCTGACGCACATGCGGCCCAACCTGGAGTACCGCGAGGTGTCCGTGGACAGCGCCAGCAAGCCGCAGGTCTTCACCATGTCCGTCGAGGTGGACGGCGTCACCTACATCGGGAAAGGTAAAGAGATGCTGCTGACGCACATGCGGCCCAACCTGGAGTACCGCGAGGTGTCCGTGGACAGCGCCAGCAAGCCGCAGGTCTTCACCATGTCCGTCGAGGTGGACGGCGTCACCTACATCGGGAAAGGTAAAGAGATGCTGCTGACGCACATGCGGCCCAACCTGGAGTACCGCGAGGTGTCCGTGGACAGCGCCAGCAAGCCGCAGGTCTTCACCATGTCCGTCGAGGTTGACGGCGTCACCTACATCGGGAAAGGTAAAGAGATGCTGCTGACGCACATGCGGCCCAACCTGGAGTACCGCGAGGTGTCCGTGGACAGCGCCAGCAAGCCGCAGGTCTTCACCATGTCCGTCGAGGTGGACGGCGTCACCTACATCGGGAAAGGTAAAGAGATGCTGCTGACGCACATGCGGCCCAACCTGGAGTACCGCGAGGTGTCCGTGGACAGCGCCAGCAAGCCGCAGGTCTTCACCATGTCCGTCGAGGTGGACGGCGTCACCTACATCGGGAAAGGTAAAGAGATGCTGCTGACGCACATGCGGCCCAACCTGGAGTACCGCGAGGTGTCCGTGGACAGCGCCAGCAAGCCGCAGGTCTTCACCATGTCCGTCGAGGTGGACGGCGTCACCTACATCGGGAAAGGTAAAGAGATGCTGCTGACGCACATGCGGCCCAACCTGGAGTACCGCGAGGTGTCCGTGGACAGCGCCAGCAAGCCGCAGGTCTTCACCATGTCCGTCGAGGTGGACGGCGTCACCTACATCGGGAAAGGTACACACATTCACAGCTTGGAGCTTTTTTTTATAGTCGGTCGCTTTTTAGGCTGTAGGGAGGACACACGGCCCACCTGATGGTAAGTGGTTACTACGGCCTATACTGATGGCAAGTTCTTACTCTGGCCTATGAACGAGTGGGGAGGGGAGTCAGACTTTGCCACGGAATGACTGCTGTCTGACCTCCCTGAGAGGAAAGACCGAGACCAACACCGCGTGCGTTTTTAGTTGGTTCGAGTCCGACATAACCTCCTACACCAGCTCCAACGGAGAGATACTCGTGGGAATTTTTCGCAAGATAAAAAAAAAAACAAGGCAATCAAGGCTTGGACTTCCTTTTATACTATTTAGGTCGCAGATAATTACACGGCCCACCTGATAGTAAGTGATTACCGTGGTCTATGGGCGAGTGCAACACCAGGGAAGTCACATTCGTGCTGCCGACCCTGTAAGATCAGAGATTCTGTGCCGTCAGTGCAAGTTTGGAGCCCAAGGTCGACTTTGTCGCGGAATGACTGCTGTCTGACCTCCCTGTGAGGAAAGACCGAGACCAACGCCGTACGTACACTGACTAGCAGGTATGATTGGCTCGGCCGGGGTGCGACGGATATGTCTACGACAATCTCACCTCCAGCAACCTACAGATGGCGTGCGTTTTTAGTCGATTCGAGTCCGACATAACCTCCTACACCAGCTCCGGCGGAGAGTGTGAGAATTTTTCACACGATAAAAAAACAAGGCAATCAAGGCTTGGACTTCCTTTTATACTATTTAGATCGCAGCAGCATTACACGGCCCACCTGATAGTAAGTGATTACCGTGGTCTATGGGCGAGTGCAACACCAGGGGAGTCACATTCGTGCTGCCGACCCTGTAAGAACAGAAATTCTGTACCGTCAGTGCAAGTTTGGAGCCCAAGGTCGACTTTGTCGCGGAATGACTGCCGTCTGACCACCCAACCCTCAGAGAAAGGTTCAAGACCAACGCGGTGTGCCAGGGTATCGTCCATTGTTCAACTGAACAGGTACACTAACTAGCAGGTATGATTGGTTCGGACCCCGAAGGTACTCGTCAGAGCACTCGATAAAAGTATGGTGGAAAGGACCAGGGTAACGTGTTTTGTTCCACTGCAGTGGTGAAAAGTCCATCCTTACATAAATATATCAAAATCGTACATTTTTCGAGTAATATACTCTCGAATTGCATATTGTCCTACCTTAAGTTTAATAAATAGCTCGAAACTCTTACAAAAACACATTAAAAGATTGCGGTTACAACAACTATACATTTAAGTAACATTGCTACGAGTACGCACACAGCAGTTAACTTGGTTTTCATACCCCAAAATAACTGCTATCTTCAATTCAATCACATCGCCACCCATTTTCACCGAGACCGCATGTTTTAACGAGAATTTCCCGAATTGTTCCAGGTCCCAACAAGAAAGAAGGTCGCAAACAGGCGGCCAAGGCAGCGTGCATGGCCATCTTCAACATCACCTTCGACGAGGACCTGCCGCAGCCGCCTGCCGCCAAGTAGCGCCCCACACGTCGTACACAAGACAAAGGGGGTAAGTGTACACCTACACTTACCCCCTTTGCTCTGTAGACACGTTTCAACAGTGTAGCTGTCCGTAGCCTCTATGATTTTATTATTGGTTGAATGTATGTGACTAGATGTTTTTCGACATCCATTATTGTCTTACTTGGAATCGTTTGTCTGACTAAAAATATTTTTAAAATAGTATAATACAGTTTGTCTTTTGGCAGTTATATTGTCTTTCAAATGAATTCTTTATACTTTGTTTTTATCCACGTTCCTTGTTCTCGACGTAGATAAGTCGTAGTACACATGACAAAGAAGATAAGTGTACACCTTTTCATGTGAAGTAGTATGTATAGGTGTACACTTATTTCCTTAGCCATCTATACACTTCTGAATTTTCGCGTTCCATGTTATACAAATATGTTTACGGGAAATAACGCGATTACAATCAGGTTTTACCTACTTGACGATCGACCAGATTGTGACCACAGCCATTGTACCGTGTAATGTATGTACTAGCGACTAAGGGGATAAGTACACGCCTGCTTATCCCATTTGGCGTTCGTACTGTACACCATGATCGCCTTAATACGCGTAAAAATAATTGTATATATACATTATGTATTAGTAATTTATATAATATTTCGTAAAATTAAACGACCACTTATGTAGTTATCGAATACAGTATTCGGTTATATTATTTGTGGTTTGTAAGTCACATAAGTATTCCACGTGATTGTTTATATTATGTATACCAAACATAGCAAGAAAATAAATCTCTCATTTGACATTGTAAACTAGAATAGAGATTTTTATTTACCAATAGAAGACTATCGCGAAAACCACGGATATAAAATGAAGAATGTAAACTAGAATAGAGATTTTTATTTACCAATAGAAGACTATCGCGAAAACCACGGATATAAAATGAAGAAGAAGTACCCTTAGACCTCACGTCGCTAAACGTGTGTTTTGATTATAATTGAAGACATAAATGGATAAAGGGATTAAATACTCAATAAATAATTCTCTTTGACGTTTTCTGACTGTTTATATTGTAATATTATAGTGTCAAACTATTGTATAAATAGTCAGAAAACGTCATAATTATCTGTAAGTGAAGTAATAAAGCTTTGAATTTTTCAGATAGCCCCTTTATCCACTTACGTCTTAAATTGTCAAGAGAATAATACTAACCGTCAGTTAGTGGCCATCGCATTATCAATTATGTACCATCGTTACAGCAGGCACGGGCGACGCTGGGGCATTTCCTCTTGATTTTATGACTGAGAAGACGTTACGAACCGTTTTTTACTGTGTTCCGTTTGCAATGGTGCCGATTCTGTTGTGCATCTCACTAAACTAAATCAGTTAAATTAGTAAACATATTTATTTACCATAAAATAATTATAAATCTTAAACATTAATTGAAAAAAAAAAAAAAAAAAAAAATAAAGAATGAAATCAAAATTACGCTGACTAATAAATGCTGACTGTATCTTTTCTTTTTTTTAAATCGATTTGAATTCTCTAAAATCAAATCAACAAAATTACGAATATCGTAAATATAGCCAAAAATAGAAAAGAAAATGAGATTGAAATAAGTAGAGAAAGCGAGAGAGATTAAACTATCTAACAATATTTTACTTTACCTCAATCTTTGAAGAGATGTTCTGATTTGAGCTTGATAGCGGAGTCTGCACCAATGTCGGTAGATTATAAGTTTAGTTGTACTCTTCAAGAGGCGTTTTTTTATCTCACCTAACATTATAATTGTAGGAATGTAATGTGACCGTCACTTTTTAGTTATATCTGACACCCGCCTAGCGTGGGCTCTCAAATTTTGTTCATTTTAAGTGTATAGCGTTGGCAATACATTGAAACTTTTGAACGATTTGTTGTGTTTCTTTTGTGGTTCACGTGCGAGTTACCTTACGCGTGACAGGCACCTGTTCCCTCACTCCTACACTTCTTCCTTGACCTGCCGAGGTAATCTGAACTGTAGTTTTACAACTGAGTGACCTGCATGCGACAGACTTATCTCTTCATTTCTCATTGACCAATGAGATAGCTTCAAAATGCTGTCACATGACCAAGATCTGTTCTACTTCATGGGTTGAAGAGAAACCTAAGAGATACCGGTACTATGGGGTGAATAGGGATCAATGGGTGAATAGCTATAAAATGGTCAGCTGAATTCTGTAGTTATTTTCTTTCAAGTGAAATTATGGATTAGTTCAATGTAATAATGAGCAGAGTAATCAATAATATCTGGTTAGATAGGTACTTGGAATTCGGGAGAGAAATTATTAAAAAAATCTAACGACCATTTTATCCCTATTCACCCTTTGATCCCTATTCACCCCTTTTTACGGTATGTCTTTATCGTCATGCTGAGGCTATTGGATAGGCACAAGGGAATAGCATTTTTGTTGCATGAAAGATTACTGCTTTCATATCTGAGGCCAGATTTTTGTTTAGTTTTTGAGATATGATAAAAACGTGATTTTATTCTTACCTTTATCATCACAATCACACATGGCAAAGTTTGTCTCGAGAAAAGGTTTGTATAGGTTGCGGCAACGGGTTAGTATCTCATAATTAGGTAGGATAGATCAGGTACCTAATTGTGGAAATAAAAGAGGTAAGTCGACATAACTACATTTATTAACATATCGAATGTTGTACTCGATCGAAACGCATGCTCGGCGCAAGTCACTAGTTATATAAAAATGGAGTCATACAAGACGGCACTGGGCCCGATCAGATACATAGAAGTAGTTAGGAGTTGGATTTAAATGGGGTCAAATAGGATACTATAAGTACAGGGTGGAAGATTTCTCCTATAGCCGCAGGGAAAGTACTCTGAATATTGAAGATAGCAAATTTCACACAAAGGAAACATTACCTTATTTTAAAAAAAAAACTGCATTCAAAGATTTTCGAACTCGTTTGCCACACCCGGTAATCGAACTAAGACCCGAAATAGCACTTTTACCTTGACAACAATTTGTCAATGTTGAAAGGAAATTACTAAATAAATGGCGTCAAAGTTGTCTTTGACGCCATTTATTTAGTAATTTCCTTTATGTGAAATTCACTATCTCCAGTATTAGTTTCCCTTCGGGTAAGGTGGATATTTTCCACCCTGTATATCGATGCTCTAGAAGACAAACATACATAGGTACTAAGTGATTAATTTTGCACTTCGCATTATATGTCTTGTCTGCCATCAATATAGGGTTCATAATTGAACGTGCAAATGTTTTGTCTTTTAGACCATCGATACAGGTTTTTTTAAAAGATGATGGTCTTTAAAGACATGTCTCGGTCATAACCCTTGATTTTAGTTCTACGTCTATGGTTACAACTATAACGAACACATTTAGCACCATCTAGCGATGATAAGCTACACTATTTAAAGCTAATCCTGCATCGCGATATTAAAGTTTAGAGGCTGTTAATATCTAGTGATGGGGAATGTCAATTTCACATTTCTACATAACTGATCGGGCTTTACACAAACAGGATGAAGTTGAAACATGTTTAGTACAGTATCTATGATAAAGAAAGCTACTCCCTACTCAGTCTTAGCAGATGCTACATCAGTAGATCCCGAGCTAAGCTAACGGCCGTCTATGGCGCGCGGCACAAGTACGAATAATAAAACTAGGAACTACTACAACTTTAATAAGAAACAAAATGTAACAACGCAAACTTGTAGCTTCGGAATTGTGGCTTTGGCTTAAAAAGGATGTGAATAGCACATCTATTGAATGATTGAAGAATCGAGCAGCAAAACAAGGTACAAATAACAACTTTCTGAACATAAAAATATGCGGTAATAAACTGATAACTAATGTAGGGTGAAGTCTCCTAGTATCGGCCACGTCCTAATATCGACCTTTTCGAGAAAATGAAACATAACTATGAAAATAACACTAAAATTATGATAGTTTTTATGCAAAAAGCGACTCTATATCCGTACGAATAACATCCCATATTTTGGTGCGGGTACCTCCACATTTGAACGTTCAGGTGGCAATAGAGCACGTGCAGGTATCGATGGGTGTGATTTTGTGGCAATACCGAGTCAAATCCCGGAGTCGACGCACTGAGTGGGAAAGTATTTGAAAGGAATTAAATATACCTATGGTATTTTATATTATTTTTTATTAAAGAAAAACAGTCGAAGTACCGTTTAGGTAGTGTGTTTTTAAATTTATTTGTACTTTTTATGAAATAATCGCGGGGTCGAGATTAGGGATCTTTATTTTGGATAAATCTCAATATCGGCCACCTGGTCGATATTGGGGCAATGCATGAAAACACTAAACTGTATGTTTAGCTATTTTATATGTTAGCAGTAACATTAATAAGGTTAAAAATGAAATAGCAGCTCTGTTTGAGCACCAGATCCTAACATCGGCCGCCTAAAAACTTTTTTTGCCAGCTACGGCCGATATCTAGAAAGTCGATGCGTAATAACGGCCACCTTAGTTTGTATAGGGTACTTACTTTCCTACAATCTTCGAACTTTACAATAAACAGGAACGTGGTGCAAAATGAACAAATACTTTTGTATTTTAATTTAATCAATAATATAATCATGTCGTCCCTACAAAAAGAGAAACGTTTCAAACCTATGGTTATATGACCATAGGTTCTATGACCCCTATAGGTTCTATGACCCCTATAGGTTTTATGACCCCTACAGGTTCTATGACCCCTATAGGTTCTTTGACCCCTATAGGTTCTATGACCCCTATAGGTTCTATGACCCCTATAGGTTCTATGACTCCTATAGTTTCTATGACCGTTGTAGAATAAGAGATGGAGTAAATGCCGTTCAAAGAAGCAGGCAGTAATGCAATGCCTCGATATTGTCTAATGTTACCATTGGGGTTGTGGAGTATAGATGGAAGTCGCTTCGCGGAAAATATCGAGGTCTAGCCAAATCCGCAGTTAAGACTGGCAATGCGGACTCCAGAATCCGAGGTGTAAGCTTCGGTTGCGACTGGGAATTAATGATAGGATGAAGTAGAAGAAGAGTAGCATTTTGACAATACGAAATTCCCAGCACCACTTTACAAGATAGACTTCCTGGAAGAATAGATACAGAGAGAAAGAAAAATCTGGAAAATAGAATATAAAACATAAACCAGTCAAATAAAACAAAACTAGTAGATAAAAGAAGAAGAGTATTAGAATAGAAGAAGAGAATATTAAAGGACAGCGTAACTGACCTCATGATTTACCTTCTCAAAAAGAAAAAGAGAATTTTTATTGTGGTGGCTGTGAAGTAGAACTAATTAATGATGTTGAAGCAGATGAAGCCAAAAAATATTGAATGTGACATATGCTCCACGGCCTTAAAGTATACAGTTAATCGTGGGCAAAATTATAATTGATGTGGCTATAGAAGATTTTACTTGCCGTCACTGTTTAGTGCATTTAAATTGAAAAGCCTTCAAAGAAAGTCAAGTTTTCTTTTGACTTTATCTAATAATATATTTTCTTTATAATAATATATTTTGGAAATCTTTATTTATCTTAATTTTTTTTAATCATTGTGATCATTAGTTTATAATAACAGCAATTACTGTAATTTTTAAGGCTGAGATATAAGAAAAGACAAATTAATGATAGATAAGCGTTAAAAAAATTATTTGAACCTGAATTGGAATATAAAACGTAATAATTTTTTACTTAACTTAGTTTTATTGACCTAAATTCACGTTGGAAAAGGTATGACGATATTAGGGTCACAGGCGGCAGAAATTAGGGTGTTAGAGGCCGATATTAAGGGAAATCGACATACTCGGAAAAAAACATCTATATTTTCAAAAATAACAAAGAATTGGTAATTTTGCGAATGTAGTAATGGAGTTTCAGTATCCCTCTACCCAAAAAAGGCATTGCAAGAAAGCAAATGCTATAAACCATAAAATTACAATCAATCAAAGGTCAAAAAATGTTGACATGGCCGATAATTGGTGCCACCACCCTACATCGAGATAAGTACAAGTATAAATGTGTACCGAGTAAAACGGGGTGAATAGGAATCAATGGGTGAATAGAGGCAAAATGTTCGTTAGATTTTTTAAAGTAATTTAATATTGATTTTTTGCACCCCGTTTAACGGTAGGTACCTATGTAATGTAGATATAATATAATTATGTCGTACCTACAAACAAAACAAATCAGATTCGTCAGAATGAGCGCATAAAAATAATATTTATATTAGGTATAATTAGGTGGGTAGATATATTATGTAGATGAATATATATAAATTGATTAGGCAGGTACTCCATGTGAATTAATGAAATACGGCTTACATTTCTAAATATATGTATAACATTTTATGATAAAACTGATACCTCTGAGAAGACCATGTTTAGGTGCCTAAATGAAGGTTGTAGCATCGAAACTGCGGTAAAATGTGACGAAACACAGACCGTGCGGTTTTAGTCGGTTCGCCTGAGGGCGTTTCCGCAGAAGAGAGTACTTAATAAATGAGGTAAAATTCACTCTACAATATTAAAATAAGTATATTTGAGCCAATAGGCGACAAATAATTGATTAATTATGGAACAATTAATATTATAAAATTATTTTAAACATTGATATGAAATGTCTTAAAATTATAAAATGGCGAATAAGTAGCTACATACCAATTTGTATGAATGTGTGCTATCATTTCTCTTATTATGACAATAAAATTAACAAACATTACAAAAAGATATTAAAATAAATTACCATTTACTAATGTCTATTTCGGTATACACACAAAACTATTGACACATCGGACTATGGGAATGTTTTAATCAAAAATATTTTTAAACAATCTTACAAAATACTACTATAAAAACAATAGGCTTCAACAATAGAACAAACTTAAAATGTAGGTAGCTATTAACAAAAAACAACTAGACAACACTGAAAAGTAATGTAAAACGACACAAGAATGAAAATAATAACAACCAATGTCTATGGTAGGTACTTATATACAAGGATCGGGCACATTTCCGCCTACCCCTGCATAACATTTTTTAGAACAGGTAACACCAGGCCCTCGATTCAATTTTAGGCTTTATTGCTATACAATTAACGTCCAAAATTAAATGACTTTTTGTGGAGTGAATGAAATAGTGTAATGAAACTCTTTTCGATTTCGAAGTCAATGAGCAGTTTTCCAGTAGGTATAATAATCAGTTGGTTTTTAAATCATCAAGAGATGGCGCTAGCATAGCTTTTGGTAATTTTAATGTACTCTGGTTTATTTGTGCGATGTTGCCAAAGTTTAATTTCATTTACCCATATTACAATAGATAAAATATGATAAAACGCTTAATTCTTTTCGCGTCACTGTCTGTAATTTAAACTAATATTAAATTTAAAATAATTTTATCAAAAAAAAATGTCAAAACATTTATGTAAAGTAAATCATTACAAAACCGAAGAACATTTTTTCCATAAATTTGGGAACACTAGATGTGAGACCACACTCTACTTACCAAAAGTGCCGGCTGCGCCATCTAGCTTGTCTTTAGGAACGCTATAAATACCTACTGGAAAACTGCTCATAGCATTAAAGTCTAAAATTTAATGCCATTTTTTTGCAGTGGTTTTGCTTTAGCAGAATCGAGGGCCAGATTTTAAACTGTCAAAGTTTAATTATAGTACCGCCGTTATCATCTAATCTTGTTAATTCACTTATCATGTCCCGCGCTCGCTCGCACTCATTGTTTTAAGAAAACGTGGCAACACTTACAGCCGGATGATTTAGTTAGATGATAACGGCCTTACTATAGTGATTAGGCTGTATGCAGTTCAGGACCTCGATTCTGCTAAGGCAAAACCTCTGTTATACCAAAGACACTGCAATAAAGCATTTAATTTTAAACTTTAAAGTAATGCTGTTAAAGTCTAAATTAAATGGCTTTTTGTCGAGTGCATGAGAAACGTTAGACTTTAAGTCTATAGCAATAAGGTCTAATATTTAATGCCATTCTTGCTGTGTCTGTGGTATAAAATTGGTTTTGTTTTAGCAGAATTTAGGGCCAGAAACTTTAAAGATGTGTGTAAGACTAAACGCGTGGGGGATAGGCGTCGAAAGCAGTACCTGCTCAAATCTTGGTACCTACAGTAGGTGTGACGACAACATGGAGGTACTTCTACAATACTAGTATTGGCACACCGTGGTACCTGACAACTTCTACGGAACAGTTCACAGACATTGGTAACGCACCTAAGCTTGCCATGCTCACAAATACAACATTTTTATCATCATTCATTTTCAATCGAGTAGTTAGGTAAATGAGCTCGAATGTCGTCGCGTACCGTTTGCTCCAAAAGACCAATATAGGCCACTACAGACAATGAATCGCATAAGTACACACTTTTAAAAAGACTATAAAGTTGAGCAAGTATTTAATCATTTATATAGATACCTTATATCTAAATATCAAATAGCTTTTTATTCTTTACCACTAGTGATGATGATGATAATATAGCTGTAGCGATTACAGATTAATTTCATTATTTCATAAATTTATACACGAAACGGTGGACGCAATGACCGCACTGGGTTCTGATTTTTTTATTTAAATACGTACTGCTTTGAATCATTAGTCAAGAGCAAGACAACCTAAGTAACCTATTTAACCATTTGCAAGAAAATCAAAATCTTCGATAGAAGAGTGTAATTTTGACTTCTATGTGGTCCTGTATTGGTGACTATTGGAGCAGTTTATTGAAGGAGACATTAGAAGCTCATTTTATCACTAGTTTTCTTTTCCATTTTAAACTTACAATATGATAGTTTCATAATTTCTCTTCTCTCTAAGGATCTTACCACGACCGTCCGCAAGGTTGCCGCGCTGCGTTACCCACGCCTGCGTCGAATACAAAACATGCGCACACGTCGTATATAACTAATCTAAGTCTCATAATTTCTTTACACGAATAAATTTGGACGTAATTTTCCGAAAAGCGCCTTTCACAATATTCTCAACTTTTAAAAAGATCACTCTGAACGTTAGAGCCACGAAATTAATCTAATTGAAAACATCTAGACGATGGCTACAGTCTAGTCTCTGAACACCCTAGTTCCTCTAATGGACGAAGAGCTACGTAATACTAGTTACAGCAACCGGTACGTCCACATGGACAGCGGGTTCTGTAGCAGAGCGAGGTGGGGAGGCTCCTTGCCACCGACCAACAGCAAGTGTAGTTGGGTCTCGCCATTCCTGGGGACGCTCCTAGCTCGCCTCTCACTCAAATCTTGAAGCTCAATATCTCCTGGACCGACACCTGAATCTGGCGTTAATGCTGCCCCTAAGTTCCTCACGTCAGGACCAAGATAGTGGGGATTACTAAACCCTAAAGAATTCCCCGAAAGTCTGTTCACTCGTTCCGCGCTCGCGTAGTCCGAAGTAGACAGTTCAGTGTCTTCTTCGTCGGTTATTATCGTATCCTTCGTAAATCTGACAGAAGCGGACTTCGGCATGGTCACCATAGTGACTCGCCCGTCCACCTTCACAGACGACATCCCATCTTTTTTCTGAATACCATTCATCTCGCGTCTCATTTCCTCCTCCTCCTCTGAATCAAAGTAAACCAGCTTCGTTGCTTCAACGGGAGACAGTACCGGCGTCGGGAGAATCATGTCTGCGAAATCTGGCACCGATATGGGCTCCCTCGATATATCTGACCGAAACTCTGGAACATCACCTTCCTTTGGGCTCTCGTCACCGTCTGCGGGTTGTCGTTTGTCGATGACGTAAGCCGAATGGGATTTGGATAGTGCAGCAGCCTCCTGTCTGACTAGACTCTCAGTGGAGTCCCGGTCGCCAGCCAGCACGCTGTAGGAACATCTGGCTCCCCTGCGGATGTGGAACGAGGATAGTTTGGAGATCTCCTTGAGCAGACTGGCGGGCGGGTCGGGGCGCGCGTGCAGCGAGTGGCGGTTGGCACCCCCCCGCGGGAGGGGCAGGGGGGCGGAGCGCGCGCGCGGGGGGGCCGCCGGGATCAGCAGGGCGCAGCTGTCCACGCGGGGGGACGGCCACTTGATGGACTGGATTATTCTCTCCCAGGTTTCTGTTGCTGTAATGTGAAGGAATCGTCAATAGCTGAACCTTAATAGACCAAACAGAACCTTACAATACGATCAAATGAATAAACTTAATCTCCTCTAGTGGGTTGGTACTTAAGTCTATTTAGTAGAAAGAACCGATTCTCAACACTCCTTGAATTCACCTTACGGTCGCCGGGTCCATAGCGTGATACAGAGAGAAACACCGGAAGGGCGACTGAGACTTGCGACCCACATGTAAGTTTAGGGTGGCCACATAAAAAGGTGGTCTTCTTACCGAAATGGAATCTCCATAGTTCATTGGTGGAGTGCCCGTGCGTTTCCCCGCCGAAGATGTACAGGTGTGCGCCCGCCCGCAGGCCGGCGTGGCCGCTGCGCGCGCTCGGGGACAGTTTGGCGGGGGTGCGCACCTGGCTCCACACGCGGGACACTGGGACGTACGAGAGCACTTCATTATTGACATCGTAATGAATCAGAGTGAATATACAATCCAAGTACAACATTGTTCCACTTATGGTTAAAGCCAGCGGCTGCAGCCAGAAATTTAGGGGGATGGGTCACTTTTTTAACTGCGAAAATTCCTTGAGAAAATACCTTTTCAGAAGACTTTTCAATTAGATGTACAGGATTTGGGGGAACTTGGTGTCATTTTAGGGATAGTGAAACTTAGGTTTTTCACAGGCAGGATACTGAAATTTGTATCCCGTAAGGCGAGCTAATACAACCAATGAGTCCGAGCCAACCTCATGCGCTCACAATTGCTGGAGCTCCAACTCCCACTGGTGGTGATGGAGTACTTACTGGTGTCGTAGTGCCACAGGTCGGCGCAGTCGCGCAGGTCGCACTGTCCGCCGTGCACGTACAGGCGGTTGTCGTGCAGCGCCGCGGCGTGGCGGTGGCGCGCCGGCCCAGCACCTGCCGTGCGCACCTGGTGCCATGACTCTGACTCTGTAAACACACCACAAGCTCATTGACACATTCATAACTCCAGCAGTACGCAATCAATCAATCAATTAGCCTTTCGCAGTCCATTGCAGGAGGTCTCTTCCAATGTTGGAAGGCCTTGATCTTCTGTTTTCAGGCTGGTCAAACGGGTTGGCGCAGGGGTTTATTTCTGATTTTCCTGCTCTCGCACTGGTCTGCATAATATTGTTCCATTAGTCGTCTCTTACGACATCCTTTGTAGGAGATGGGCTGGTGATGGTGATGCATTCTTTCTTGGTCACCACACGGATTCGCATGCCGCATTAAATATTAATAACAAATGCCGAATATTGACTCACCGTAATGAAACGCCCAAAGCTCGTGCGTGGAGCCCCGCAGGTCCTTGTACCCGCCGTAGATCAGCAGGCAGTCCTTAAGTGCGTGCGCGGAGTGCCCCCGCCGGCCGCGCGGGCCCATCCCCGTGTTACGGGGCTCCCGGGAGGTCCGCCGTCGCAGCGATGACGTGTAATTTGATTGGCCAGGCAGTTTACGCCAGATTTGTGTCTAAGGAGTTATAGGGTTATTAAACTTTAATCTTTTTCGAATGATTTCGGAATAACGCAAGGCTTTCGTACAGGGGATCCAAGTACAATAAATTAAGTTTCTCTTGCTCTGAGCGGATCGTACGGTCATGTCAGTAAGTTCATCGAGCCGGTAAGTGAGTTATTACGCAAGTTACCTTGTCCTTGAAGTGATTAGCGAGCAGTTGCGTGACATCGAACATGTCACCGGTGCAATGGGCAAATGTTGAGGGTAGGAGGGAAGGAGCACGCGATTTGTACTATCGGTCCTCCCTATCTAAGTGGGTTAAGGAGTTGCGAGGATTCGCGTGTTGTTTTGTCGCATTGAAGTGAGAGGAGATCGATTTATAATTATAGCTGTCGTGAAATTTAGGTACTTCGCTCAAAAGGGGTATTATGTTGTGATGTTGTTTTAAAGAATAGATCCAAAGATTGCGTCGTTGATCCTATGGCATAGGTTTTGCGTTAAAGAAATCCTAGGTCCAATTTCCGGGAGGTGTTTGACATTATCAATCAGGGCATTCTTATTACAGCAGGTACGAAGTTTAATATTAAAGATCGCCTCCTTTCACGTGGGATAAAAAATGGCTGATGAAGTGATGAAAGCGAGTGTACCTAATTTGCTGCCCAACCCATCGAAGATATTACCTGCCATACCTATTTACTATAATTCTACAGATATGAAAATGTCGAGAAAGGTGCATGCTATCACGTTTATTTATCATCTGCAGTTTGTAAAACAGATACTTATAGTTAAAATCTCAAAGTCGATGATATCTATTTCTGTTAAAACGAACCTCAGTGTCATATATCCAGAGAGGCGTCTCGTTGGACAGCGCGCCAGCTTCCCCCCCGAACACGTACAGCTTGTGCTCGTGCGCCGTCGCGCTGTGTTCCTGCAGGGACGGCGGCGGGTCGCCGCGACATTCCAGCTTCTCCCATCGGCCAGTCGCTGGAAGTTATATAATAATACTGAATTAAAGGAATAGGTCAGAGTCGAGCCGGAGCAAGATATGAAAGTTTTAGGAACCAAGGAAAGATGGAAGGAATGAATGGATTGTATGAAAGAGGGCTGCATGGATCAGGAAAATATAGAAACGAAAGACATGTTACGCCGACTTCAAAGAATTGGGGCAAAATATGCTTACAAGGAAAACATAACCTGTAAAGTACATTCTGTTGCCATAGAATCATGTATGGCAAGAAGCAATTATAGCAAAAGCAAAGCAAAAAAAAAGAAGTTTTTGAAGTCGGTTAAAATGTGAGTATGTTCTTTGCTAAAAAAAAACTGTTTTCTACGGTCGAAGTTAAGTTTATCCGCCCAATTTGAAATTGACCAATTTTCTTACATGTTGATCTTACTATTTACATTCAAAACAAAGACTTAGATGACACACACAAGGCATGCAATCTTCCCATTTCGCTCGCAAGCGAAACATCACAAGCCTCATTAGGTACCATTACTAAACATTTAGAGCTATGAATAGTAATTAGTAGACCGCTTATAGGGATGCTCGACCTAATTTAGCGTCGCGACGACGCACTATGGTCCAGAAACGCGTCCACCGTCTCAAAAATCTGTAACTCTTTTTCCTTAAGAGGTAACACCTTGAAAATTTGCATGTATATTCTTGAATAGATGGGCTTTTAAGTGAAATGAAAATAATTTTAATAAACTATAAACTTTAATAAATATACATCATTTAAAAATAGATTTTACCTAAATATTACACAAAAATTATATTAAGAAAAAATAATTAGTATTTAAAATCCAAGTATGGTTTTTTTATTATTAATTAGATAATAGCATATTATTTATTGCATTAATCACTTTCAGGAAGATCCAAAAGCATTTTGGCTTCATCAAATAAGTCCTTTCCTATTGTGATACTTGGAGTCCTTAAGCTTGAAATATATGGATCTGATGTAAATAATAATGAATGCAGAACATTTTCATTAGTTGCTGTACGTGAACATTTCCTAGAATGATGTAGGCGGTATCGTCGGTAATCTTTGTTTCGGGCCTCTTGTGCATCTTCTGATAATTGTCCTATTGGCAAAACTGCGAAATGCCTAATTGCACTTTCTCCATGAATGAGGACTTTACGGAGAGAGGACGGCATATATGTAGTACCAATTATAATTGTTGACAAATATTTGAGCAGTATCCATTGCGTATTGACCGAATTTTATTTAGTATTGATTCTTCTACATATGTCATCTTCTTAAGGACTTCCTTCTTGTCATCCTTAGATAAAAGTCGTACAATATTCAGAATAGAAGCTTCATCTGATTCGCCAATTGACCGTAATTGTTGGACACACGCATTATGTATAAATTCGAAGCCATATACAACAAGTTGCATATTTTTTAGTTTTTTTGATTTCTCGGACGATTCTTCATAGGACTTTGTTGGTCGACCACGTTCACCTGAAGAAGTTGACGTACGTTTCTTCAAACGTAACCTTGAATTCACCATCCAACCAAGTACTGTTACTACTTTCAAAACGGTCTCTTGTCCTCCTTGCGCTAGACCAACGTTCATTAAATTTTGAAATAAAAAATTTCTGAATACTTTCTTTGACTATATCAGCTTTTTCTGATGATAATGCATAAGTTTCAATCAAATATTGTTTTAAATCAGTATTATTTGTACTAGAATTTATATAAAAGTTACTTAAGACCCTACGAGTACAAACGAAGTCACTCATTGTGATAAATAAAATTGAAAATTTATAACTTCACTAAATATATCAACGTTACTCGTATTTTGTGAATGTGAACCTTTGAATTTTAGCTAGAATATATACCATTTGAATTGTGGTGCAGTGTGCAATATATTTGCGGTTATTGATGGAAAAATACCCGCAACCTGATACAATGACTTATCATTTCAAATTTCCACCACAAAATTGACAGTGCACTATCATGGTTTTTTTTATCATGGTTTCAGTTATCAAATGCTAATAATAAATATTAATTTACTGTGTTTATTTGTAGATAGGTACTATCGCAAAACAATGCAGACTAACAAAAAATAAACATTTACTTCACCTCATACTTTTGAGTTTAAAAAAAAAACGGCGCATTCGGGCACCTGAAATTTATTTGCCTGAAAATACATTAATCAAGTATTCGAATGAGATAAATAACATGGCTGCGGCAAACAGCGGCAAATTTTAAACGTCCAATAGAAAATGAGGAATGACACATAAATAGAGAGGAATCTTCAAACATGATTATTGACTTAATTAAAGTACATATTTTTGTGTTTTATTTTTTTTCAATTACGTCATACTTTGGGCTTTCTAAAAATATATAACACTTATATAGTTCTGAGAGAAAATTTTCAACAACAGTCATTTGAAGTGGCTGTATGAATAATTTACTTGAAACAATTATTTGATTCACTATATTTCAGCAACTCATTTTACCCATTATATAATAATTGAAATAAAAAATAACATCGGAATTAAATGATCTAGGTAATAATCTACGGATTTAGGTCAAAAGAATTCAAGAAAACCTATTTTCGCTAAAACCATTTATGAGACGGCGTTGTATGGAGGGTGTCCATAGTGCGACGCGCAGATTGGCTCTGCAGGAACCAACGACACGTCCGTTCGAGAGCTCTCCAGCCTCCAGCCTTCAGTGGGTGCTGACGACAGGCTCTTTACAAATGAGCACGATTCTCAATTGATTGTAGCCGTACCATTGAGGAGAAGAGTTTTCTCGACAGTAATGTTTCGAGAAATGACAAGTAAAGGTTTTTGTGAGTGAAGTTTTGGGTTTTATTGTTGAAAAAAATAGATAATCCTAACTGGTATCTACCTTTTACCGGGGCAAGATGGGGACACCGTGGTTCGCACACCCCAGGGGGGCATCTCGAAGCCGTAGATGGCCCAGGGTCAGTCGAGGCGTGAGGAAATTGACACATTGGGTCAAATTACACTCGACGTGCGGTTTAGTTGGTTCAAGGTCGACATAATCAAGGGGGAGTGGGGTATTTCCGACGAAGAAAGGTTCGTGTGTACAACAATACTACATATTTGTGGTAAATATCAATCCGTTCTGTAAGCAAACCAATATCAATAACAATAATTATTAGTCTTCAGAATTCGCTAGTCACGTTCACTATTAGTGTAAGTGATTGAATATTTTTAACAGGAAACGTTCCGACATTATTGTTCTAGCGAACAATATTTAGTGTAATTATTTAAAATGCACAGTTTTTGCCTAATACCTCGTGTGTCTAATAATAATCAATAGGAGTCTTTTTTTAGGAGTTTTCCAGCTGTCGCAAGTGAAGCTGTGAAAATGTTCAACATACGAGTATTTTATGTTGGAACGCGACTGGCTACTAATTTCTTAATTGTAAGGCTAAGTATTTCTCTGTTGTAAATAATAACCAATCACAGCACTGTTTTGATTGGTTATAACTTATAATATATGAGAGTTTACCGACACAGCAGTTTACGCCAAGTTGCGCTATTTCATAAATCATAGTAGGTATACAATCGATTTGGTTGTGCTAATAACTAATAAATAACTCATGGCAATAAACCGTGACTGTAAATCCTTCTTCTTTTTTTGATAAATTCCCTGTAAATACGGGCATTAGGTATATCCCTTATATTAGTGGTCCTTCGAGCCGGATATGAACCAGCGACCTATGGAGCACAACAAGCCTCAAGTCGCACTTCGTTTAACTGTATTTTCTGTGGCAACATTAGTCCAAAATATACCGAAGCAAGTTACACACAATTTTACTCTAACCATTTTTAAAGTTTCTCGATAAGTAGTGGCTTCGTTCAACGTAAATCTGCTCGATAGTTTTGTACTATTATTATACCTTGATACGGCAAGGCAATTCCATTATTTCACCTTAGTTGTCTTTCTTTTTAAGGTACAACTTTGCCTGGGGCACGATAAAGTATTGGACCGGAATCTACCACAGAACTTGACAAAAGTATAAAAACTTTAACCTGAATATGGCAAATACCAAATGAAAGGAAATATGTTGCGAAACGTCCAACCTCGGTTAGATATATTACATCTTTAGCAATCAACGCATAATACTCTTTACAATTTACATTAATCTATCCATATTTTCCATTAATATTTTCCTTGCCCGTTTTTATATGAGCCTTCTTTGAATTTGGTTATGGTTAAGTTCAATATTTACGGAATTTTTATATCATTTAGGTGGCAGAAAAGCATACCGCCATCCTATTTGCGCGTGTAACATTAAGGGTGCCAGGACACTCGCGCTGACGACCCTTCATTGCTGTTTATTGTGCTACGGTCTGTTGTAGTCTCTATTCGAGACTGTTCCTAAATATGTACGCTCTTACCGAGGCTGTATCTCCAGAAGTCCCTGAGCGGTACGGAGCCGCCGGCGCCGCGGCCGCCGAGCACGTACACGTGGCCGGCCAGCAGCGTGGCCGAGTGCTTGCCGCGCGCGCACGGCACCGCCCGTGCCAGCCCGCCTCCACTCTCCACGCTGCTCCACATCTCATCTGCGGGCAAGAGAATATCTTATAAAGTTATGTCGCAAGTGGCATTTGAATATTTTTTATATTTTGTTTCGGTCGAAAATATCTAAGTAAGTAGTTAACACATTGCCCCATGTGGGCATCGACTTTATAAAACCTGCAGTAGTGGCAGTTTGGAGGCGACCACCTCGAGGTGGCAGTTGTACAATAAAATTATTGTATACCTACTTCTTCTTTCTTCTTCTTTATTGTTTGTATTGGCCTCCTATAGAATCCAAAACTAGTATTTTATAAACTGTGATCGGCAATACAGGTAGATTCATTCAAAATAGTCAAGATGTTAGAAAAACTTAAAAGAAGAAAATATGCAGAACCGTTACAAAATCACTAAGGTTGAAATTTCAGGTTTTGAATATTCATACTAATACCCACTATCATAAATAAATTGGTTTACACTTTTATTATATTTAATACAAACATTTCGCACCTTTAAAGACAAACCGGTTCTAAACAAAAAATTTCTGAAAATGAGTTATTAATGCCATCTATCTTAGAATTTCGTAAGCTACAAAATGAACTGATAATTTCATTGAAATTCTGAGTCTAGAGGGTAGATGGCGTCACCACTCATCGGGTTTATACAAAAAAAAATTGTTCAGTAACATGAAATAACGCGTCTTTGCCATTTGTCCCATGTCTGCGGAGGAGTATATATGCAAGCTGAGAGAAAAGTGAAATTATTTGTTTAACTACAGATTTCTGGCAGTTTTATGGTAAGTTATTTGATCGTATTAATGATTAAGGTGAAACATTTTGTTTAGGCTCAGTTTTCCTTCTTTTAAAGTGCAGTAGCTTTGTATAATTTGCTTAATGAAACGATACTTTTGGTATAGTAGCACTTTTGCTTTTACTTTTTCGATAGATTTAACATTTAGTCTATTTTTAAAGTGCTGTTATTGTTTTAATCCCTGTTTTCTATTACATGAGTGGTAATTTCGATAATTTATTAAAATACAATATGGGTTATTTAGGTTAGATGCAATTTACCAGTTCACGTAGGTCCTTATTATACCAGATTGTGACAGGTAATATGTAATATTGTGCTTAAATACGCTTTGCCTAAAATTTTTAATGTCAAAAACGGTTAGTTTCAAAAGTTACCCATAATCATTTTAATTTGATTTTATTAGTCGCATACTAAATGCTTTCAAAACATTACAATACACGAATAATATTACCTGCGATGAATATTTAGAAGATTATTCCTTACTAGCCAATTCCCGCGGCTTCGCCCGCCTGAAAATTTGATCCCGTTCCCGGAACCCTTGGGAACACATTCCCGGAATGAGAAGTAGCTTTGTGTTATTCCAGGTTCTATCTATCCCTGTGCCAAATTTCAGCCCGATCCTTTGAGCCGATAGAGCGTGAATGAGTACAAACATACAAACATCTTCACAAAACAAACTTTCACATAATTTATAGTACTATAAATGTGAAAACTTTTCATCAGCAGTAATATCCTTATTAGTGCTATTAGTTAAAAGCGCTGGTAGTCTACCTACCAGCTTTCTTTCTGTATATTTACTGACTTAGGTAGTAGGTACTCAATTTTTTTTTAAATGACGTCATAAACAGATAATAATTAGTTTCAATTCGATCAGTATTTATTCATGTAAGCAATATTTTGTTTTAGACAATGGCATATTCGCGGAAGTCACGCATATCACGGATATTAGCTTCCGTCATTCCCGAAAGAAATGAAGAACCCAGGTATGAAGAAGAAGTATCGTACTTAGGTAGTTCTAGCGTTACGGAGATGACTACTGAGAACGAAATGAGCGCACCAGGTCCAGGTATACAAATTAGATCAAATTCGTGTAGTTCAAGCACTTCTCCCATTTTACCTGCAATGATTCCCGAAGTGACTGAAGTTCACAGTCATGAAGAAGTAGCATACTTAGGTAGTTCTAGCGTTACAGAGATGACTACTGAGAACGGAATGAGTGTATCAGGCCCAAGTATGCGAAATAGATCAAATTCATGTAGTTCAAGCATGTCACTGATTTTACCTATCACGATTCCCGAAATAACTGAAGTTCTAGAAGCTCATGAAGACTTATCATACTTAGGTAGTTCTGGCGTTACGGAGATGACTACTGAGAACGAAATGAGCGCACCAGGTCCAAGTATGCGAAATAGAACAAATTCATCTAGTTCAGAATCGTCATCGTGTTCGTCCTCATCGTCAACTAGTAGTTCAAGTTCTTCTTCGGGTAGTACGTCTACTTCAGATAAAGATTTTTCTCCTGATGACACACAATATGATCCAAATTATGAGTTACCAGCACCACCCACACGGGTAATATTCACCTCTTTAGACGCAAGTGACCAACTAATGTTTGACGACGAGGAAACTAACATGAATTTGTCGACAGATAATATTATACCTCAAAAGAAAAGACGCAAAGGTGTCATTAATATAAGTAAGAAAGAAACGGCTAAAAAACTTCGTAATTCTGGACTAAGATATACTTCTGTGTCGAAGTCTGGAAAGATTATTCCTGAGAAGAAATTGGGTCCTCCATGTTCAGTAAATTGTCGACTCAAGTGTGGTGAAAGAATTACGCAAGATCAACGTAAAGTCATATTCGACGAATATTGGAAAATGGGAAACTTAATACGACAAAGAGAGTTTGTTGCAAAATGTATCTCTGTTATACATCCTAGATATCAATACAAAGTTCATAATAGTAACAGAGGACCCAAACATTCGTTTTCACTCGAAATTGATAGTTCATGGCAACGTGTCTGTAAGGTATTTTTTAAAAATACTTTATCTATTGCTAATCGCTTTATTGCAACCGTTATAGCAAAAAAGAATGAGTTAGGATTCATTGAAGGAGAAATGAGGGGAAAACACGGCAAACAAAACAAAACTAACCCAGATGTTATACAGGGTATAAAGAACCACATTAATTCAATTCCGAGAATCGAGTCGCATTATTTAAGACAGCAGACAACACGGGAGTATATCGATGGAGGCAAGAACCTTACAGATCTGCATAGTGACTACCAAACAGAATGTCTGAAGGCGGGCGTGGAAGCTGCAAAAATTCATGTATACAGAAGAGTCTTTCATCAAGATTTCAACATCAGTTTCCATATACCAAAAAAGGACCAATGCGAACTATGCACTTCCTATAAAAACGCAGTTGATAAAAATGAAGAACTGACTAATAAATATGACCAGCACCAGTTAGAAAAAGAACTTTGTCGTCAAGAAAAGTCAAATGACAAATTAATGGTGCAGAGCAACTACATTGTTGCCTGTTACGATCTCCAAGCAGTACTGCCTCTTCCCAAAGGAGATATTTCTACATTATATTATAAATGTAAGCTGAATGTCTGTAATTTCACTATATCTGAATTGGCAAAAGACTATTGTGAGTGTTTCGTTTGGAGCGAAGTTGAATCATTGAGAGGGGCCAATGAAATTGCTACATGTGTTTTGAAATATTTAACAAAGAGAGCAGCTGAAGCAGATGATAATGATTTAAGTATAACATTTTACTCAGATAACTGTTGCGGACAGCAAAAAAACCAGTACATGTTCAATATGTATGCATACGCTTTGACTGTCTTGAAAATAAAAACTATTACGCACAAGTACTTAATAAGTGGACATACGCAAAACGAGAATGATGCAGTTCACTCGGTCATAGAGAAGGCAGTCAAAAAATGTTTAAGATCTGGCCCAATATACACACCAGACCAATACGTTACTATAATAAGATCGGCACGAAAGAAAGGCAATCCCTATATAGTAAACGAAATGTGTTTTTCCGATTTTCTCGATATAAAAAGCATGGCACAGGCGTGTGGTGGACAGTTTTCAAAAGATACTCAGGGTGAAAATATTAGAATGAGTGACATCAAAGTCATTAAATTTGAAAAACATCAAGAATCCGGTCAAATTAACATCTTTTACAAAACTTCATACACTGATACGGATTTTAGAGAAATTCTATTCTATGCTAAACGTACATCACGCGCTCGCACACCTAATGTTAATTTTCAAAATGTGCAATTAAAGCCTTTGAACCCAACTAGATTGCTACTAAGTGAACGAAAAAATAGCGACTTGAAAAGTTTAATAGGGAATAATATAATTCCACAGAATTACGCACATTCTTATTATAATAACGTATTGTATTGATTTAAAACAAGTTGAATCTTCATAGAAATAATGATACCCTTTTTGATTTTCAAGATAACAAATTGATATTACTTACTTATTAGAATAATTAAAATAGTCGAATAATTTATTAGTTGCATCTTGTGATTTCTGGATTGATTCTGTGATAATTAATAAGTACCTACGTATAAACCTTTAAGTGAATACTTTAAATAAAAGTTTTGGATTATTTGATTAGAGTTAAAACAAGATTATATTAATTGCAGTTAGATTTTTATATTTCTACTATAATTACTTGATTATTATCTATTTTGTATTACTTTATTAAGTTGATTTTAAGGATAACACCATAATCAGAAACCTTTAAGTACCCAGCTATGTTGATTAGTTGACAATTTATTTTAAGAAGCTAGAATATTTTCGGTTATAATTTTTATATTACTATTATTACTTGATTATCATCTATTTTATATTACTTTGTTAAGTTGATTTTAAGGAATCATAACGAGAAACCTTTAAGTGGTATAAATACCTACCTATGTACCTAATGTATAGTTCCTAATTCCTTCAAAAAGTCTGATTAATGTGCCAAATAATGTATACATTAAATGTATAATAAAAAAGATGTTTTTTATTTACCTTTTCATTAAATTATAGAGTACATTTTGGATAAACCCATTATTTACATAAAAATAGTTTACAAAATATCAATCATAATCGAGAAATAATAAATGGTAAAGTGATACTATAAAATTTAAACACTAAAATAAATAACAAATAATTTCAAAATTGTCGTCTTTTATATTCTATGTCGTAATACTAATAAATATCTACCATTTTAATCCTAAAAGTTGGTACAAAGTATTACCATTCTCAAAGATAATTTCGAAAAACACTTTTCTATTTTTGTTTTGCCTCTCCTGTAAACTTTGATAATTTTGTTTAACATCGGTTTGTGTTTAAAGGTGCGATTTCATAAACCCTATTACGTTATACACACGTAAGTAATTTTCATGCGGATAATCACACGACCCTTTTCCTCGCTGTGTAAGCAAAAATCTAATATTCGATGAAAATGTAATAACCGTTGAGCACTATAATAATACTTGTATAGATAGGATAGGGATCTTCAAAGAAATAACTACTCATACTCGAAACTTAAAAGAAATATATAAAAACTGCACGCTTCAAGGCTTTTGACAAAGTTAAACCACATTGCGTCTTTCCCTTTTTCTTAATCGAAAGTTTGCGACTTCAAAGTCGCGTCCCTTCAGATAAATGCATTACTCCCCTCTATGTTGTGCATAAAAATCACCAAGTACTCGACGCATGGGGTAGATGAAATGCCGGGGTCCCTCAGGGCTCGTCGCTGGCTCCCTCGTGTTTCGTCTATAACTATTGCTTAATGCTAGTGACTCCCCGCTTTCGGCGACATGTTCCGAGTTATCGTTTACAACGTGCAAATATTAGTTGGGATCGGTAGTTTTATTTGTGGGATGTTTATACGAAATGGATAAATAGATAAGTATAATTTATTGTTAGGAATACTTGGGATTCGATATTGTTCGCCTTATGTTGTACTAAAGACGAAGTCTATTTAAGTATCAAAATGAATTCACTTGATGTTCAGTGATTTCTTACTGTATATTGAGCATCTTATTCCAGAGATTTCTGCTTGGGCTATCTAGATAGTTGATGATAGTTCAAATTTAGAGATACCTACCCCGACTGGAGTAGTATTATTGCTGGTTAATTTAGTTGCTATAACTCCCAAGAGAGGGTTAAGAGGGTAATGTGTGAGACAAACAAGCTTATAATCAGGCGGGCCATGCGCTTATTTATTTAACTTGTAGTTTATGTAACAAAAACTATGAATTTAAACTATACTTATTAAGTCACGTATGAATATTTAACAATTCTATTCTTTGCAGCTTCAAAGAACATAAGCAGATTTTTGGATTTATTTCTCCAAATTTAGATTTTTTGTTAAACCTAAATATAGTGCACAAGATACTTAGGTAGGTATTAGTTATCTCTATATATAAAAATGAATCCCTATTTCCCTTGGTCACGCCATCACGCGTGAACGGCTGGACCGATTTCGCTAATTCTTTTTTTAGAACATTCCTTAAAGTACGGGGATGGTTCTTACGTAGAGAAAAATTGAAAAGAATTGACTGTTAGGCGGTACGAAGTTCGCGGGGTCAGCTAGTTACTCTATAAATTCAGGATAGATATGTTAGGTGTTGCTAAAAGAGCATAATCGTGGTACGCGGTGCAATCGTTTGTATGAAAATTATAACGGGGGCTGCTCTAAACAATAACATAGTACTCGTAGCTTGTTAGTTTCAAACTGAAGTCATAAATTACCCCCACGTAATACCGTTAGTTACCTAAGCGATCGGTGAACCAAACCGCAGCATTAAATAGATTAAAACTTTGTACAAGTTAACAATTTCCTCGCTGGCTGGCGACTTGCCAATGTCTGGTAGGGTTTAATATACGAATAAAGAATGGTGTGACTAGTTTCAGGAAAAATAGTCCTTCACTTTCAATAAGGCAATCGGCTTCTACAGAAAACTCGAATTTGATATAATCGGCTGCTGAAAAGTAGTCGAAACGTCGAATTAAAAGTAATTAATGACAAATAAATCGGTATAGAATTCGTTAAAAAGTGTATTTTTTTAAGTATACCATCGCGATATAATTGGTGTTACCTATTTATTTTATTTCCACTGATCCCAACAATCCGGCAACTTTCCAGTAGGTACGGTCAAATGGTCATGAGGAGACCAAAGATGACGATTGTCTGATAGTTTGAAGACAAAGGTCGTATTCAATTCTTGTAGGTATTAGAAGTGGATTTCCTTTACAGTACATAAAAACAATTAATGGCATTAGCGGCTTCTCTCAAAATGTAAATACATCCGTTTTTCTTTAAAGCTAAATTAGCATTCGAAGGACTTCCTTTTTTCGTTGCCTCATTCATCATCTGAACTGAACAGCCCCATAACAAGTGACACACTTTGTAGAGCTCAAATGGCTTTTATTATGATTTACTTAGTGAAAATCCTGACGCATTAACGCTTTCATGAATTGCGGTGGAAAATCTCTTGAATAAACATATTAAATCATCTGTTTTCAGGGTTCGTTCATTTTGCATGATATACGAGTTCTACCAAGTAACGAGAGGGGGGAGTTTGTATGTTGAAAACACCTTTTTATTTATAGAGAAAGAACCAATTTTGTTACACAGACTTTTAACTTATCAGCCCTAAACACACAGGGTCTTACAGGGAGGTAAACTGGGGGGATACAATTATGTTGTGACTGTGACCAAGCAGTAAGTGCAGATTGCTGAATGAACAATGCAGATTAAT
The DNA here is from genome assembly GCA_914767945.1 of Eilema depressum. NCBI lineage: Eukaryota > Metazoa > Arthropoda > Insecta > Lepidoptera > Erebidae > Eilema > Eilema depressum. The sequence goes on from OU612024.1 coordinate 21,434,876, forward strand.
TTAGAATAATTTATCGTAACTTCTATTTAGTTTCCCCGCTGATTTACAGGAACCCCATACTTACAGTAGCAAACAAAATAAGTTTAAAGCAACTGCGATCTTTTAGGGAATTAAAAACAATGCAAATTAGGCACTTTAAATTTCTCTCTCCTTACCTATTCAGGTTCTAGAGTCTACTTTCATTTATGATGTAGAAAAAAGGTAAGGTCGTTATCAAAGCGATGCCATGAACGGTCCTGAGTGGAACAAAAATAATCGGAATAGGTAACTACCTCGAAGTGCTCTCATAATAAAATCATAAGTTCAGTCTCTGGATTTATATAATCCATATCCTTAGTGATACGACCACATCAAATTACCCTTTTCACGTGCCAAATCCAACCCTTTCTACGTCCAGAATTATGTTTATAAAAATGGAGGTCCATTTTCCTAATGCCGCCGCATCTCTTTGCAACATTAAATATTTAGCCACGGGCAGCCCTATAATTAGTCATTGCTCAGGGTCGAACCCTTTGTTTGGCACGTGACTTGTTTGACAATTTAACTCTGACCTCACACCGTCAAAGTGTTGGTACACTCGAAGGTAAAAAATAAAAACATAGGGGAGATTCGAGGGGTCTGGTTATAGTTGTCGGGGGTGTAAACGAGACTACGGTAGACGTTTGTGTAATCGCCAATGACTTATAGGCTATGTGGACTCATCGTTCGTACTAAACGAGCTGATTCTTTGATTTAGTCCTTTCGGGCATTTAATAGGGAGTTCCTGACGTTTATTGCCTTACTAAATGAAGTTGCAAAGTAAAGCAAGGCGCCGAATATTTAGAGTCGTAACAAATTGCTAAAGTTTGAAGGTAAGGCCAAAAGTTTAACGATCTTGGACTTTAAAGCTCTTTTGCAAGATTCAGAAACTTTAGTCTAAAACATTTTTTTCCTAGGAAGATTCATTAGCCTTGATTTATCAAAACATCTTAGCCTATTTATACAAATTAAAGTACAGGTAGAACTAGTTTCATCTATAACTATATCTGATGACTTCTTCTGGTTGATGGATGGATGAGACAAGATATGTGAAGTTTTACTATTTTAAAAAAATAAACAAAAACCATTGGAGATCCGATCGTTACCAAATTTCACAGAATCTCTCCCAAGGCAAATAATATATGCAAATAGCCTGAAGATTTCATCAAATTGAACCAGCAATTATGAGTTCATAAGGAAAACACCTACACACAAGCACAAGTAATAGACTTTTCTACTAATTTAAAAATAATATCCTCCCTTGATATTATAAGAACGTTTTGCCTTCATTTTGCAAATGAATTCCTTCAGTGTCAAGCCTTCGATACTATTCAGATCTTGAATGGTTTGTAAACAGGGGTGAGGTTGTATAGGAGGTGGGGTAGAGGGAGGGCCGGGAGGGCATTACCTCGTCTTCCTAACGAGTGCCCTAGACTGCGACATCGGCGCTTTAGAGGCCGGGACTAACATGTTGTCACATGAACAACATTCACGTTGACATTTTCGAGGGCAGTACTTATATGATAATTGCTGACACAGTAACATCCTGTGTGTTTACTTCCCTTTACGTTGATGATGCAAATTTGTTGTGTATCATGTTTACTTATAGACGCTTTTAGTTTCGAAGGTTGGGTTTCATGTAAAATTGGTGTATCAGTATCCGAATTTCACGAGCTCTTTCGGTTTTACGATGCATAACGTTTGTTTTGTTGTTAGTTTTTGATATCGGTGTGTTGTTTTATGTGTTACAAGTTTTACGAGGGTTGATATTTGAATATTGTGTAGGCTTTAGTAGCTTTTTGTGTTAGCAGGGTATAGCAGCAGCCGAACGCTCGCGCTCTACCGGTACGCCACAGAGGTCGTCAAATTCAAATATCTACCTAGTCGCTACCTATAAATAATAACGTTTGACCAATCAACATTTAGGATTAAACGTTAACAATTTAGTTCAACAGATACAGCAGTTTTAAGATGGGGCGGACATCGAATTAATGAGAGAAATCAAGTAAATGGAGGGAACACGGAGCTGATTAAGCTAATGGCCCTTAATATTGTGCAATCAGAGGCTTACCATGACGTGTTGTGTTATAGCTTCCGTGTTCTGAATGAAAAAGAGGAAGTTATACATTGTATATACCTACAGCTTTCTTTCTCCCTCGAAATACGAACACTTTAGCCTGTCATGGGATCGACAGTCGATTCATTGAGGCCTACATTGATCTACTTGTGTCATTATTATTACCTACTTTTATTATATTCATTAGTCTTCTTCCTCCTAGCGTTAATTCCCAGTCGCATCCGAAGCTTTCAGCTCGGAGTCTGGGGTCCGCTTTTACCAGTCATAGCTACAGATTTGGCTAGACCTCAATATTTTCCGTGAAGCGATTGCCATCTGACCTCCACGACCCAATGTTAACATTAGGCGATATCGAAGTTTTCAGCTAGACCGTTGTTTTTGGACTTTTTAGGGCACCAACTACCCGTAACGACTGCCATAGATGTTCTTATGGCAACCGGGACCGACGGCTTAACGTGCTCTCCGAGGCACGACCAGACCAATGCAAATACCCATATTTAATGCACACAAATATTTGCACTGAGCGGGGATCGAACCCGCGCCTCCTGCGTAGCGGCCGCGTTCACTACCGCTACGCCACGGAGGCTGTCCAATTCATTAGTATTCTAAGAAAATAATTAGTTAAGGTGATTACATACGCGAATGACTTTGACCATACAAATGCTCAAGGTCATTCGCTCGTTTTTCAGCCGTAAAAATCAGTAAAACTAATTTTAATAGATAATTTTATAGGGGACGATTACAAACTAAGAAGGTCACGTCATGCTAATACACTCATTCAACATATATCTGCAATTTTAGATTATTTGGATACATATTGTAGAAAATATTTGGTTTCATAAGAAAGAGTAGAGTGATGTTCAGAGCCTCTTTTCAACTATTTCTTTCTTTTTTATTGAATTTATGAAAAGGTGAAGTTACTCTGTATATCCTGTAGTATGCAGGGATGTAAATTACAGATCTTTAGGTTTTATAGTTAAAAAGAAAAACGGTTTCGAAAATACCGATTTTTCGATGCTAATCTGATTCGGGGCCTTAAATAGGGTGAAGGCAGTGAGTTTATTCTTCTCTCACAGAAAAATCCAATACTACTTTTTGGAATTTAGAATTGAAATCAGGATTTAACCAAATCACCTATCCGTAAACAGTGATGAAAGATGAAAACCATAAAAGAATATTTAAATTCAAATTACTATACATCTACAATGGCTTCCCTCTCTACATTAGAGAACGGAACACCGGGTGATTCACTAAAGAACTATAACTAGCACAGTAAATAAACGTCCAGACTCCAGACAATTTATTTGGAAGCAAACAAAAATCCTAGCAAATAAATCATTTCTTCCATTCGACGATAAACATGACAAATGAAATACGACAGTCGTCTGTTGCTAAATTATGAGTCCATTCTCATAATGGCTGATCTCATGCTTTCAGAGGATGAACTGGCAATGTGTCAGTACTCATAAGTCTGGAAATATCAGGAAAATAGGAGAGTAGAACGACGGTATAATTTTTGACACAGTTCTCAATATTATTGGTTGTAAAACTTTTACGGGATGGGTAATAGCTTATTGGTAATAATTTTTATGACGGTTCATATCGTGATATGTTCTTTATATTCACTTACAGCACCTAACCTCGTTTCTCTACCATTTTCAGGAAGTGCTGTTTAACATCAGACAGAAATACAGTCCAGACTCAGCTTCAGATACACAATAGGCTCACCCCCTATTACGTGGGACCAAATGCAATGATTAGTGAAATGTGGTTGTTAATACACCTCTGCTTAAACCTCGGGGATAAAGCGTATTTGTATGTATGTACCTACTTATGTATTTTCAGGAAGTTTTAAAATCTCTATAGTAGAAATATCAGTGGTTGACAGCAATAGATTCACCAACGCTGGCGTAATGTATCAAGCTCAAAGTATTATTGTAATAAAGGCGACATTCTACCTTCAAAAGTGAGTTTGAGTAAAAGAGACAGTTGACCTTTGTGTGACATGAGGCCAGATACCAAGCGGGGGTCAGCGGTAATTGGATCCTTGGAATAAGGCTTCATACCGAATTGTGAATTCTGTTTGATGTAATGTTTTCTGGGCGACTTGTACCTACTATTCTTAATATTGAGATGTTACTAAATCATTATGAATGTGAAAGTTCGTATGGATAAATGTGTGATATGTTCAGCCGTTATGAAATGGCAGACCAGACTTATAATCTATGCGAACTTTCACATTTCACATCCTTGGGTTAGGTTGCTGTGAATCGTGGAAACGGAGCTAGTAAATTCACGCAGGTGGGGACAGACAAGCTAGTACCTTCTATGAAATCTTGCTAGATAAGACAGTGATTTTTAATACACCTTTAATTTAAACTTAATATTAGGTATGTGTATATTGCGTGTACGGTGTATTGTATATAACGGAATCTTTGAACTTGATTTTGGAGTACTTTCAAACGCCCGATTGATTTGAAATTTTGTACACTTATCAAGGATAATATATTGACAATATAAAAAGAAAAGAGTAAACTAAGAAGAAAATCTGCAGGTGAGTGCCGGCTTACAGGTGAGGTTGAATTGAGCCCTGAAGTTCTTGCTGGGGCCCCAAAGAATATTACCTTACATTCTAGGTTCATTTAATCAGGTGCACAGCAAGTGCCTGCAACACCCACACTTTATTGAGCTTTTGTAATATTAATAAATTAACGTTATCATTGAAACACGCGGTGATTGACATTTACTGATAAAGTTACTTTATTGCTATCACTTATCATATGTCTAAACCGAACTGTTATTCAAAAGAGTAATTATAAAGTACCATCTGAGTGCTAATCTTGTTGGCATCCGAAGCTGCCACTTCGGAGCCTAAAAGTCGCTTTCCTACTCTTTCTGCAAAATTTTTACGATCTTCGGCATCCCAGATAGTAAGATCATTGGCACACATGTCATCTTTTACGATGTTAACCGTAATTTATCTCCTGGCGGACGCAGAAGTGATATGCTCAGTCATTTGTCGATGGTATTAAAATGGTGTCCTTTATTTTGATGATTTCGGCAGATGCTTTTTCACAACTTGATTCTTTACTCGGAATTAATGCTTTTTTCACAACAAAATTCTTTACTTGTAATGAATGCTTTTTCACAACCCAATTCTTTACTTGGAGCGAATACTTTTTCATAATCCGATTCTTTACTCGGAATTATAGAAGAAGGAAACATGTGTGTACATCTTTCAGCTACAATTTTTTAAGTCGGGTGGGGGCACAACACGACCCTAGTCGGGCAAGTAATTCTGTTATCCTATGCTCTACCTCTCGTCTATATTTAGATACCTCAAACCGTATTAAATACGCGCAGTAGATCGTAATATCATTTCATTTTACATAATTTGAGTTCATGCCTCCAGGCTAGCGAGTTTTTAAAGGTCTACGTAGAAAATGAGGGTTGCTGTAATTGTGAAGTTGATATTCACACAAAATAATACTGATCTACCTTTTACATACATACATACAATCACGCCTTTATCCCCGAAGGGTTAGGCAGAGGTGAATTAACACCCATCTACCTCGTAAGCGTTGGTATATCAGTCATAATTATATTATTTCTAAATACGTAAGTATATGAAAATTGGGCATGTTATAGGTATGGGTCCTATGAAGTCCAAAATGGCTGGAGCGATTACGGATCCCTAGAGCTAGGGGACCGACTAGGCCTAGGTGGGCCACCCAAATTATATTATCTCTGAAATTCTGGTTCCCCTGGGTGGACGACAGGACAATTTTTTTTTATAGACGTGTGTAAATCGTAAATCAAAAAAATAACTTCCTGAAGTCCGCCTCGGTGAACTAAAATTGGTCTAGTCCTGTCTCTGTGAAGTTTGGTGGCGATTAGATCAACAGAAATTGGTTAACAATTTCGGGGAAGGTGCGAGGGGCAAGTTGGTGGGACAGGTCACTAGTGTTTGTAATTAAACTATCGGATGGCTATATATAGCATTATTTCTTTAAATGTAGTTCGGATAGGTCCACATACAGGACCGGATAGCGTTATACCCTATTTATATATTACTTTGAGGCCACCCCCTGTACGATGAACTTGCCCTAAAAGGAGAACGGGCACTTTTGTATGAGCTGCGTCCCAACCCTTGTAACAAGTTGCGACTAGTGTAAACATGTTCATTTAGTCTATTTATATGTAAAAATGAAAGATTTTTATCAGAAATTCGTGCAGGTCCAAAGTTATAAGGGTGTAAGTAAAAAATATTTTTTGTGCAAATAGGCTTTGCAGTATAGTTCTACGGTTTTGTATCATTTCGCCGACGGTCATTACAACTACGGTTGACTCAACTAGGGTTAATTCACCTACTGGTTGACATGGTTCATGGTTGTACCGATCACATATTTTTAACAAAAAAAAAGGGGTGTTATAAGTTTGACGTGTGTGTGTGTGTGTGTGTGTGTGTGTGTGTGTGTGTGTGTGTGTGTGTGTGTATGTATGTGCGTGTGTGTCAGTCTGTCTGTGGCATCGTAGCTCCCAAACGGCTGAACCGAATTCAATTCTGTTTCTTTTGATCGAAAGATGGTTTATTCGAGAGTATTCTTAGCTATGTTTCATAAAATCGGTTCAACCATTTGAAATATATTATGAGGAATGAAAATCAATCCAAAATCTAATCTATTTTCAAATATACCCGTATTGGGTATCAAATGAAAGGTCATAATTTATACATCACGATACAGCAGGTTTTATGGAAATCGGTTCAGCGGTGGTAACCGCTGAACCGATTTCCATAAAACCTGCTATTATTATAGGTATATAAAAAGCATGAAACAAAAAAAATTAAAAGCAGAAACCAATATTTTAATTTTCTCTTTCTAAATCGATTTGAATAGTTAGCATAATAAATGCTTCAAAAGAACATTATTCACGCTGCATACATTTTTGGTCCAAAATTGAAAGTGCTGGCCAAATACGATATTTCGTTAGAACTTGTTCTTATTGGGGCGTCAAAGTTGAGGGACCACTTCCTTCGGTTTTATTTGAGTTCGAAAATCTTGAAAACATACATTTTTTATGACACAAACTATTGAAAATGGATAAAAAATGTCGTGCTACATTGGAAGAATAGTTAATAAAACTAATAAAAAATAAACCCCATACTGCACACCGTTGTTTTTCGTCTATTTATTTAAGTGCTAAATTGAAAATAAGTAGCGGCCAAAGAATACAAATATGACATTCCGTTAGTCGGGCAGTGGACCCTCAGCTTTGACGCCATAATAAAAAATGCTAATGAGGACAAGCTCTAACAGAATATCATACTCGTATTCTTTGGCCGGCACTTTCAATTTTGGACCTAAATAAATGGGTGAAAAACAACGGTGTGCAGAATGGGGTTTATTTATTATTGATTTTATTGACTATTCTTCCAATATAGAACAATGATTTTTATTCGTTTTTAATCATTCATATCATAAAAATGTATGGTTCCAAGATATTTGAACTCAAATAAAACTGAGAGCAGTGGTCCCTCAGCTTTGACGCCGTAGTAAAAAATGCTAACGAGGACAAGCTCTAACGGAATTTCATATTTGTATAGGTACTTTGGCCAGCACTTTCCATTATGGACCTAAATAAATGGACTAAATACAACGATATGCAATATGGGGTTATTTTTTATTGCTTTTATTAACTATTGTTCCAATATAGAATAAAGTTTTTCATTTATTTTTAATAATTCGTATCATAAAAAATGTATGTTTCCAAGATTTTTAAATTAAAATAAAACCAAGCGCAGTGGTCCCTCAACTTTGACGTGGTAATAGAAAATGCTAGCGAGGACAAGTTCTAACGGAATATCGTATTTATTTTCTTTGGCCGGCACTTTCAATTTTGGACTAAAATGGGTGATGTCCTTTCATTCAAAAACCCCCATAATTTATACATATTTGAAATGTACTAATTAAGGCCTTTAATTTGATATCAAACACGGTATATTTACCTCAATTTTATTTTTTAACGCATTACTTTATGACCGCTAGAGGGCGCCTCATTAAATTCAGTGACACATTATATAGCCTATAATAAGTGGACGATCAAGACACTTCTAACAATACCTTACTTGTCCAGTTCTAATTAGTAGTTGAAGAGCTATGAGGGAATTAGTGAATATACATACATAGTTCATACATACATACATAGCCTGTCAAAATCATAATCCTCCTTTGGCTTTAACATAGTCGGGTAAAAATAGCATAAATAAATAAGTATTTTGTCATAAAAACACTAATTATTTAAAATAAATTAAATACTTTCTTAGTAACTGAAACCCCCACAACTTTTACCCTGCACGAAATACAGATTTATGTCCATACAAAAAAATAATACACTCATTGAGACCTTTCATTTGATATAGGTCAAAAAGTGTTACACCATATGGGACGAAACGCCCATTCGCCTTTCAAAACATCAAAATTAATCTAAGGTCACGATTAGAAACTGGTTGGAAGTACAACACGACAAGCATGAAAATAATAAATATTCATGTTCCTACGCACTGTTTAGGTAAATAATTACCATTTGCAGCGAAGATGTGGCTTTCTGATAACAATTTATTTATTAATCCGCAACATGATTCGTTATAATACGATTTACAATTCAAATTCTGTTCATATAGATTTTAATACAATGTGATCTGTAGTACACCTAGCTATCGAGAGTACTAAGCCGTCTGACCGGTAATTACCACAACCCCTCCCCACAATTAATCGCAACGAGGGTGATACGAGTGGTCGTGTTGCAGACAGGAGGATCATCGAACAAGCGGGTGTTCTGCCGAAGTAATCAATTCTTAGATTAGTTCTAACCTAACCATGTTCTAATTAATACTTTATGATTTAGTTATCTTACATCCACGTTTGTAACTAACTTTGGAATCAGCTACGAAAGAAGAATCAAATTGTCGTTTTCGTAACCATGTTTCATACCCAGCTACGAAAGATGATTGTTATTTTCATTTCGGTGACTGGTTATTAGTTAATTAAGAAAATTTGTTCAATCAAATCAAATCCATTTATTGCATGAAACATGGTAATGTTTAAAGATGTTTCGGTGACTGGTTATTAATTCCCAAACACAAACATCATATTTATTAGCTTATTGGAAATCCGTACTAAAATTGTGAAATGAAATAAACATTTTTATTTTATTTTTCTTATGCTTATTTACAGGAAGGTAAATATTGGTCTCGGGATCACGACGAAAGGGAGGTTTCTAAATAAAGAAAGAGCCCGTCTATGCCAAACCTACGAACGTCATAGGATAAAGGTTACGTTTTTGTGCGTAAGTACTAGGTAAAATATTTAATAACTGGCTAGTATGAACCATGGATCATGTTTACTTTAGTAGATAATAGGTGGCAAAGGTGTATAAAAATATCTTAGTACAATACTGGCTCTTTCTATACAACAGTGAGCATGTATATTACCCAATGTTGTTTTCAAAATTCCATAGGGGTGGCGGTAGGGATTAAAGTACCAAGAGTCACTGCACAGTATTGCTGCAAGGAAATATGACAGTTGCGGTTTAGTTTCGAGAAAACACCGTGAGTCAATCAACTCTTGGCGAAGTGTTGGTCTCTAGATCTCTTATCATGCACCATGCAACCCATTGGGCAGCTGGCAGGTATCGGGTTATAGTTATAGGGACTCCTTGCCACTGGTATAGCGCGAACTTTATAAAAGTTGGGACATTAATGGTGCACTCATAAGCAGCCAAACACATTATGACTGTTGACATCTTCCGCTAGATGTTCCGCCATATGTTCAAACTTGTTGCTAAACACGCTGTTACACATAAAAAACGAGTGAGCAATGCGTTAGCAATTCGATCCAATATACACATTAGCTACGCCCATGTCAATGTACTGGATAATTTCATTGCGCACATGGCATAGTGTTACAAATGCCCCGCTTTGGCTAATAGACAGGTTCTGGACCCAGCACCCGAAACCAGTGGCGAAGGGGGAAAATTATGAAACGGGAAACATGCGGTATTTTTTATTAACCGACTTCAAAAAAGGAGGAGGTTCTCAATTCGGATGTTTCTATGTTTTTTTTTTTTTTATGTTTGTTCGCTCATAGCTCCGCCATGCGTAGACGGATTTGCAAAATTCTTTTTTTGTTCGAAAGTAGATTATTCCAAAATGGTCCCATTTAAATTTCGTAAAGATCTGATGATGGGTTTCCGAGATTAGACCAAGGAACTCTTCAAAAAATACCAGGCAATCAGCCGCGATTGCTGCAATCGCATATTATTGCAATGTCTCTGCCATTACACATCATAACATCACGCCTGAATCCTTTGAAAGGGTATGCGTATATGAAGTGTTCAGAATATTCAGCTATAATTCCAGTGTATGCGTATTGCGTTGATTTTTTTAATTAAAAATTCTTAGTCAACGCGAAGCAACACACCTACTCCTGGGGTGCCGTTGGTGATGACCGACGGACAGCTTGCGCAAATAATAAGCGCGTTGCGGACACCCACACCGGTGAACACCGGCAACATGGCATGGCTCGCTGCACGGCCCGCTTCAGCGGACGTGACGGCGTTCATCGATGCTATATCCATTTACAAAGAGTGCGTTGGCGTTAGCGATGAGATAGCAGATTAAGGGTATGCCTATGCTGCTTACAGAACTAGCTGCCACCTGGTGGCAAGGCATCAAGCAGACCATACGCTGCTGGGATGACGACATACAAGTATTGCGTAATACCTACGGGGCACGGTTGCCACCGCACAAAGTATATATGCGTCTATTTGAAACTTACCAGGGGGATGAGTCTACAGAGGTATTCGTGTGCAGAGCGAGGACTCTATCTAGTCAATTACCACTTAATACTCTGTCTGAGGAGACTCAGTTAGATATGATATACGGACTGTTGCATCGGCGTATTAGAGAGAAGCTAAGCCGAACCGACTATAATACTTTCACCGAAATGTTACATTTGACTCGCCGTATTGAAGAGATGTATAATGAAGGTCGCCACAGCGTACATAACCCAAGTCCTAAGGTACGCGAGCAGTTGAAAACACGGGCTGCGCATGTTACGGTCGCGGCTCCCGCGCCGACCGATGTACTGTAATACCTATTTCTACGTCTACATCGCTCGCGGTCGCCGAGAGTAGATTATCAAGGCCGCGTTGTACCTACTGCAAACAGTTTGGGCACCTACAGGACGCGTGTAGGAAGTTACTAGCGAGGCCTACAGACGAGAAAGATAAGTGCGATAGTGCGAAAAGTGTGAAACCGAATATTGTGTGCTACGGTTGTGGTGAAAAAGGTTATATTCCCGCGAATTATCCGAAGTGTAAAAATAATGTTAGCAATAATGTAAAACCTGCAACTGATGAATTGTATTCTTTTGACTGTGTGGACTCTGACTACTCGGAGCGAATGAGTTTGAGCTCGTGTAGTATCGAGAGATACGAGACCCAGCGAGGCAGGCCACTGTTGCACATAGGTATTGAAACCTATAGGGGTACCGCGTTGGTAGATAGGTACCGCTGCTCGTAGAAGCTTGGCGGGTAGGTCGCTTTACGCTCTCCTTCAACGTATGGGGAAGGAGTTTCGTGAAGACAACTTCTCTATCAAACTCGCTGATGGTAAAGTTAGTCACGTTAGAGTGTTGCTAACTTACGTAAACATAAATCTCGTCGATTCATATATCGGAGCATTCGCTGCGAGTGATAGAGCCCTATTTTCTACCTGTGCATTGTAATATGAGTAATAAACGCGTGTGAGTCTTACAAATGGTGTATTCATTACAATCTCAAATAATAATACATAATTCTAGAACACAAAGGGCACTAAAAAGAAAGAAATAAAAATTTTTTGACAAAAAAAGAAACCGACTTCAAAACCCCTTTAAATAGATAGGAACTAAAAAGAAAAAAATAATATCAAATGTAACAAATCAAATATAGAACAATTAACATAATTTAGCCTAACTTTAACCTTAACTTATAACAAATTACCAATTTTTGGAGTCGGTGCCAATCCCCTACGCGGCCTATTTTACACGACAGATATACAAACTACTAAACACATCAAAAATGAATGTAACGCAACTCTTTTATTAGTCTTATCAATCAATCAATCAAATCAATTAACCTATTGCAGTCCACTGCTGGACATAGGCCTCTCCCAATATGCACCACGTTTACCGATCCTCCGCCTTCTGCATCCAGTCCGTCCCAGCCACCTTTCGAAGGTCGTCGGTCCACCTGATTAGGGGCGTCCCACCCTCCGTTTTCCTTCTTTTCCTTTCTTTCATATTGTAATACATAATGTACCTAATATAATATTTTCTCATATATTATATGTTATAGCTATCGAGTTCTCTTGTACCTATTTTCTTCCATTGATGGTCAAGATTTAAATGCTATTATTACATGTTCGCTAACTTAATAAACTATTTTTTTTATCTAATTCGCTAAGAATTTAATTGATATCTAATATCAAGTCTGTTCTATATTAGGTTAATATTCTAAGTAGGTATATACTACTAATATTATATTTAAACGCGAAAGTTTGTAAGTATGGATGGATGGAAGGAGGATGAAGTAAGGAAATAATATAAATCAGATCGGTGATATTTTTCTTGGCACCGACTCCAAAAATTGGTAATTTGTTATAAGTTAAGGTTAAAGTTAGGCTAAATTATGTTAATTGTTCTATATTTGATTTGTTACATTTGATATTATTTTTTTCTTTTTAGTTCCTATCTATTTAAAGGGGTTTTGAAGTCGGTTTCTTTTTTTGTCAAAAAATTTTTATCTAGATGTAGTTTGTCACTCTCCATACGATCTATAGATAAGCCAGCGGGAATCGGGTTATAGGGACCCACTGCCCGAAACTTAATGAGTCTATAAGATTGTCAATAGCTATACTATGAGGATAAACTGTGAAAAAAAAAGTATGATGAACTGATTTGCCTGAGTCTCTGAACTATTTGTATAAACCTTATTTATATTATAAACAACACTAATGTCTATTCTAAACTACCGTCTAGTCTGTATCCTAGATGCAATCGTTTATAGTACATTTTCATTTATTTCAGAGCAACAATAATTGAGTGACATGGGGTAAATTAACGTACTGTATCATAGCTTCGTGTATGACATTTGTTTTTACACCCAAAAGGTTATATACGCTACACAAGTGTCATAAGACTTCCAACCTTGAGTCAGTTGATAACGTATCATTCTTTATTACAGCAATCCTTACCTATATCAGGAAACAAATCTATGTTCGAATGGATTCATTGATATGATATTATTAAAAGCATATGATGTACTTCCCGGGAGGGTAAGAGCAGACAGGTGCGGGCATCTGCTGGGGTGAGTGGGTGGGGAGAGGGTGGAGGAAACACAGGGAGAACCGGAGGGAACAAATTGGATTTGGCGCGCAATTGTCACCTACCTATAGTAAGATGTCGGGGCTTTGAGCAATCAGAATATAGGTACTTATTGAACATGTGGATATTACAGATTTTGTTGATTTATGTTAGTATTCTGAGTATAGTACGCACACAGTGTGAGACTTAGACACAGAGTTAAGCACACAGTGTTCAATAGTTTAAGTGGCGCCCAACGTGGGACTAATAAAAATACAGACAGAGGAAGTAATGTTATTATATTCTAATGTATAAATCCAATCTAAAGTCAATTGAGGTTCATTTTATAGTGCTTTTTCTTCTCAGTGTTATATAAATACGTACAGTCAATAGATACACAAGCCAATAGACAAAGCCTGTGAAATAAAAAATTGGCAGTAAAAGCTCACGGGTGCCTCTTTTACCACTTGGCTTGGCTTCCTGCCAATAATTGTAATGATTGATTACGAAGCAAATATCAAGATGCTACAACTTATACATCAAAAGTTAGCAAGATTGAGCGACTTCACTTGGGATATTTATAGGGTAAAGCAGTAACGCAATTTTCTGATTAATTATATCCTGAGGAGCACCGTCCTAATGGACAGTTACGAAGGTAATCGGAATTACAGGTACACGCGGAACCTTTTTAGGAGTAGGTATTTATTTTTGCTATTTATAAACCTTCATATTAGGTATGTATATCGATTTGAAAATTTGACTAAACTGTATAGACACGTTATTTGTAACAAAATGCATTGCAAAAGACGGCTCGGAATACTCCTTCTGTGAGAGTAAGTTAATGTCATATTGCCTTTAAAATGTCAATGTGTGCAATGTGCATGATATAGGATGTACAACATTAGGTATGTCAAATTTGTATCAAAGTAATTTTTCATAGTACCTGACACTGATTTGACACCATTGAGCTGATCTGACGATGGAGCTTGCATCAGAATATGGGTAGTGGAACTGCTACTAATACCTAAGTAAATTATAAATTAACTGCTGAGTTTCTAGGTTCCACAATAGATCACACAGATTTTCAGGAAAACAGTTTAAACAGTTTAGAGCACTTGATTGCTACGTCTAGGGTCGCGGATAAAATCATTTGGGCCTGAAAGCGCTTAATAATAAGTATGTCATAGAACCTGAAATATTTTATTCATTAATAAATCCTACTTTGAAATTCAAGTATCTAACTAAATAGAATGATATAATAATTTCCATTATAAAATCCTTTAGTACCGTGGCTATCTGTAATCAAGCCACAGCAGTACGTCACAATACTGCGCTATCGGCTGATCAGCTCAGATCCACAGCGCCAGATTGGATGCCCCATTGTGAAGGGCACAATGACGGGGATATTGTTTACTGGACTCACCATGCAGCTATAGAGTTGTTTAGAATCCTATGACTATGTCAATGTACTATTAAAATAAATGGTGCACTATTTTTCATTATTTTCTAATGACAAAGTTTAAAAAATGTAGGTAATAGGTAATGATAATTATTATTTTTATATAATTGGACATTTGAAATGTTTGCTCGCGATGAACGTACCTACTTAATAAGTATTGAACGGATTTTCATGCAGTTTCTTTGTTAAAGGTCTTGTTGTCTTAAAATCTTACATGAGTTTGATTGCAAGGAGATATGAGATCCACGCGCAGGATGCCGCGGGCGGAAGGCTATGTAGTATTGGAGATTTAATCCCAATCGGTATTCCGTAACTGTGACTTCTGTAAACCAGGATCAACAGTACCCACAAAACCACGGATTAATGACATTCTAGAAGCCCCAGGATAAAAGAAGATTCTTGGAATTCACAACGAAATTAATCAGAATTTGGACGAGGGTCATTTCCTCTTGACTTTCACCGGACTACTGCTACACAAAAGTAGCAACAGTTCGATTCCGTTTGACAACCGGACTACTGCTACTGAAAAGTTGCAGTAGTCCGATCAATCGGACTAGCAACCGAACTACTGAGACTAGAGGTTATAATCCGTGTGTGAAGAAATGACTGCAATCAACATCTGACCACTATACGTTCTAACAGAGTGGGGCTTCAGTGGAGAGGGTGAAACTATTGTAGATACCTAACTGTTTCGTAACCACCCCTCGGAGCACCCTTCGGGGGTGGCTCCGGGC
Source organism: Eilema depressum (assembly GCA_914767945.1). Lineage (NCBI taxonomy): Eukaryota > Metazoa > Arthropoda > Insecta > Lepidoptera > Erebidae > Eilema > Eilema depressum. Next base: position 21,450,569 of record OU612024.1, read on the forward strand.
GATGTCGGGACTCTCCAAAGCTGCTACTTGTTATGATTTCTTAATAGTCGGTAGTGAAAGCCAGTTCGGTGTGTGGATAGTTTCATGATTAACTGCCCTTCGTGACGTAGTGGTAGCGTATTCTATTGCTACGTCAGTGATCGCGGGTTTGATACCCGCTCAGTGGAAATATGTAATGTGTATGTATGTAATGTATTTACAAATAGAAAAGTATAAATCTTGTCGTATACGTATGCTAGAAACAATATTAAAAGCTATGCTATAGTTTGGGTATAGATGGCACTGTAATATCCATATCCATACTAATATTATAAATGCGAAAGTAATTCTGTCTGTCTGTCTGTTACGCTTTCACGCCTAAACCGCTAAACCGATTTTGATGAAATTTGTTATAGGGGTAGTTTAGGTATGTTTGGTCGCGATAACCGACATCCACGCGGGCGGAGCCGCGGGCAAAAGCTAATTGCAAATAAAAGGATATTCTGAGAATTAAGAAATTTGGGTAGCAAACTAGCAATACGCAGCAAATCATACAGTTTTTGAAAATACTAAAAACCTTATTGAGAGAAATGAGGAAACTGGAGCGCACAATTTTTTTTGTTAGCCTGTTATTGTCTCCATAAGGCATAGATATATAAACCTATTCTTGTTCTTTCTCTGTAAATACAAAAATGTAAGTGACACTATTGTACGCCATTCCTAAGCCACGGTAACCGCTTACCATTTCGTCTTTGACTCCTACTTGACCAAAACTCTGTTACAAAAAGAAAAATTCTCCTAGTACGTTCATTACAATAAAGACATAAACGTGTCTTCTTTGATATGAATTTTTTTTTAGGACATTACTTCGCACATAAGTAGCGTCTACGTGTGGAGGGGGGGGGGGGGGGGAAGGCAGGGAGATAACGAGCCGAAAGACTCATTACTCACTGTCTGCTGGGCATAATGTGGAAGTAAAAAATTATCACTCTAATGGACGACGCGAAGATGTGTTGCGGAAAATACAGCGCGAGGTTTTGCGGTCTACGTGCCGAGATTGGAGACCTCAGTTGTATGTGTGATTGCTTTACAATTAATAGACTAGAAACTTAAGTATGATACATAACAAATAAACAGACAACATACTTATATTTGTTTGAATTACAATTGGGGATGGAACCGGAGAATCGAAAAGGTAGAAAGGAGGGTTGAAAGGAAGGTGATTTCTCCTGGATTCTCATACACTATACACAAGAGGTGGGACTCGCGTGTAGTATAATGGGGACATTTGGGACGAGAAAAGGTGGATGGCTTAACAAGTAACTACGTGATTGGAAGATAAAATTAACCACGTTCTCATTATCTTAGAAAGAAAGAAAGAAAAGAAAGAAAAATCGTTTTATTGCGGATCATCGTCATCCAGTCGGTTCACTTATGTTTTTAAGGTGCGTACAGATCATGTAACATGTTGTATAACTTGTGTTTTATAACACGTCCACATTATCTAACATTGTTGTATAACTTTGCAAAATTTAACAATACTGTATCCACTTCAGTGTCCACATTACTGAAACATGTTATATAACATTGTTTTATAACATGTTATGTTATATGATTTGTACGCACCTTTGACTCATGTATATAAGAACCACCTCTAATTATGGCTCTACCATAACTTTATTTTAATTTAATAAAATGTGATATAGTAGGTATAGTTGTTAGTTATAGTTGATCTTGACCCCATAGTCACAAAATCTTGGCTCAATAAGCGTGGGTGTCTTTTGAGAATAATATGGGGTACTACGGCGCGGTGAAGAAACTCAAATCTACCAATCATAGATTATTAAGCCAACCTTCGAGTAGGGCCTAGTCTCTCTGCTTACCTTCGGTCAATATAATTATGCTTGTAAGTTTAAGTTTTAAAATGTTTCCTGCAGTTTTTCATTAATATACTAGGTACCCTATCTTCAAAACTACACCTTTTTCTGAAAGTAATATAGTTCTTGTACCAAATCTGGATAGGTTGAACACGGAAATTGTTCCCATATTCAAATGCCCTACAAATCTTCTTATCAAGAGCAGTGCGTAACGTCAAGTTTTACGAGGAGGCTGTGTCGTAACATCAGGAGGTCTACCATGGAACATCAGAAATTTCGGACTGACCGTCTTCGGATCCGATATCGGGCTAAATTTGCTGCGGCGAAGAGTGAAAATGTTGAAAAGGAAAGCCTGTGGAAACCAAACCTTTCCTCGGTCTAGTTTGTCATGGACCATGTAAACCATTGGGAAACCGGTAAGAAATGGGTTATAGGAACCCCTGAACACTAATGTGGTCCATGGAACCGATTACCCGAATCTTCGATCAGTAAATGCGGATCGCATGGCAGGACTGCTGGCTATACAGGTCTGCAGCTCTCGAGTCTCAAGTTATATCTCACGGAATTATGAGTCGTAAACCCACAAGGGTAGGGCACATTAATGTTTAAGACTAATATTATTCTGTGTGGTGATATTTGCGGCTTTCGGCTGCCAGTATAATTTTATTCGAAAATGGTCCGTCAAATGCGTGTGTACGTACGGTGAATGGTTCTGAAGTAAAGTAAAAAATTTCGATAAAATTTTAAGTTACATTTACAGTTAATTAGAAGTTTTGTTTTACGGAACCTGAGGTTAAATAAATGGTATCTAGGTGATAGAGGTTCGCTCGGGTCATTTTTATGAATGGATAAAAATGCTAAGAAAATAAAACCTTAGAACTAAATCGGCAGACTGATTGCTGACATAGTATCTAGCTAGTGTATACAAATACATGTAAGATCAAAATATACATACTGTAATTAAGTCCAAATTGATAACTATATACATGTAAACTCAACGTAGACCGAGATGAATACGATATTCTCTTGCACTCCATACATTTGCACTACGCGCTACAAGCACGTGACGTCACCTGCTTAACTATTTTGTTATGGAACATTTTCGGGTAGCTCGAGAAATTGAATTTTCAAAATGATAATATATCTATAAAACTATTTTAGTGCGGAATTAAAAATGAATGTTTGTTTGTATCTACCGAGCACATTGCGGCTAAACTTCCGCAAGCTCATTTGCTCATTATACTCGTAGTTACTATTTGCAATCTTTAGCGAAACGAAGAGTTAGTGTAATCAACAGAGAATTAAAACTTTAACCATTGGTCTTGAGTTGATTTTACCGAGACATGGTAAAGGTGAAGTTTAAGTTTAAGTTTAAAATTAAACAATATTAATAACAATTTGTTGCCCGCGGCTCCCCCCGCGTGGACGTCGGTTATCGCGACCAAACATAGCCATGTCCTTTCCCATGGTCTAGTCTACCCCTGTACCGTGGCTTATGGACGTATGTAACCAGGGGCGTCACACTCGTGCTGCCGACCCTGGAGAAACCTTCTAATGTCCTTCTTGAAGAACCCCATACCATACCTATTGTAGTCGCTTTTTCATGTTTTACTCGCACGTACTTATTGAAGTTCCATAGACAATGTTGTGGGAGTATGCCTTACCGACCTCTTTAGGGCCCAAGTGACAGCTCAATTGCTAATTGGTACACCTGACGGTCACCTGTCAGGTGGACTGCTTAGCAGGTACCTGGCAGGTAGGCCTGGAGGAACAACAGCAATTAACTACTAACGCAAAAAACAAATAAATCAAGCCATGGAAAGGAGGATTAAGAGAGTGGATAACGGACTTTGAAGCGCACCCCAAGCTGGGTAAGCTTTGGATGGAACCGGGATTGACGGTCAGATGATGATGATTACCTGCTCTGGAAATCGCACCCATACATAAATTAAACCCTAATATCAATTGGATTATATTTTAATTTCAACTTACACAAATGTATCACACATGTACCTACCTACCATTAGGTGATTGCTACAGGCCCCAAAAATGTCAAAGGAAAATTAATCCCAAGGATTAATGAAAAAGGTTTAATTTACAATAAAACAACTATATAAGTTCAAAGACTACAAAATTAGCGAAAATAAACTTAAACATTCAAAAAATAGAGTTCGATTTCCATAAACACATATATTATCGTTCCCTTCGCTAGGTTTTATTGGAATTAGTACCTAGTGAGGGTAGTTTTAAAGTTATTTACTGTTTGTTGGTTGGCGGGGCGCGGGGTGAACGACCTCGCCCCCGCGTCGTTGTTATGCAACAAGGCACCAAGCGCGCTCGGCCGGCTCGCGGCTGTCAACCTGACATGCAACTCGTGATAGGTGCTGAAATGGCAATGGACGAATAAATACATTATATTGATTGCTCTGTTCTTCGAATTTGTTGGACTGGGAAATATTTCTACAGTATCATCACCTGTGGGTCTAAAAAGGCCACATTGAGCAATTCTGCTAAAGACGAGTAACTTTATGAATTGCCTGTAGATGTCATAGGTCCCTATAAAATTTGTAAGATGGCTTTTTAGACCAGCTGATCTCGCAGAAGGGATCATCAGGGCAAAATTGCATTTAACTATTCTGTTCGCAGATAGGTACAACTTGATACCTCTATCAGTTCCTAAGAAAATGCTCTTTACAGACAGGCATATCAACGAAGTGACCTTTTTTTTTCCTTTAGCCAAAATTTTAAAATAACTCACGGTGGACAAAAATGATCGCAATTTATTTTTAATTTCATAGGCCACGATAAACGTTAAACGATAAGAACCCCTGTGCCTGTCAAATTTCTTAGCGAATAACAAACAAATTCAGACAATAAAATGTAAAATAATTAACTTTTAACACGAACCAAATTGTAAGGCCAAGCGTCCTTTGGCAATGATGTAATATGAAAGCGGCAATGGCGCTACGTGACCGAGCGGTGAAAGCAAAGACCAAATAAAGTAACACCTTGATGTGTTAGTTTTAAACCTATTTAGAAAACGATAACACTAATGGTGTACATTACATTATTGAAATATCTATCTATCTATACTATTATATAATTGTAAAGTGGTCGTGTCTGTACATTGGAGATATTTAAAAAAAAAATACTTGGATTATGTTATGGTAACGATACTGAACACGAAAATATTTTTTTTTTAATTTCCTGTCTGTTTATCTGTTTGTCCGCGATGGACGCAAAAACTATTGGACGGATTTTGATGCGGTTTTTTTTGTTTGAAAGGGCTTGCTCAGACTTAAAATCTTACGTTTGTTTGATCACAATCGGTTGAGTAGAACCGAAGATATGAGCAAAGGTCGCGTTAACCGAGATGCACGCGGGCGGAGCCGCGGGCGGAAGGCTAGTAGTTGATAAAAGTAATGTTGGAAAAAGGTCTCAAGTGGTAATGAATGTAAAGGGTTTAAGAGTAAAGGTAGGGAAAGATGAATGGATTACGTGAAAAAGGGATATGGCAAAGAAGGGAATAACTGAGGTGAAAGGAATGTATGGAGGAGCACGACATATTGCATTGACTTCAAATAGTTGGGACAAGGGCAGATGATGATGATTATTGAAATAATAAATTAGACAGATTGATTAATTTGGAGAGATTCGCGTGATACATTTTTGCGTTCACAGGCCGAAACGGCTTCAAGCTCATATGCCCCAAGAGATTTAATCCTTATTATTTTTTACAGCCCATTTGCTCCAATTTGAAAGAACATTAATATTATAACAGTTAGCAGGAAAAACCAATCTTGCCAAACATAGGCTACGTTTGGCAAGATTGGTTTCAGCCCGTTGAGGGTTCCCAGCTAACTATAATGAATTCAAATCAATCCAAAGTTCCAATTCACTAAAATCACGTTTTTAAAACGAGTGATTTCAAAACGTACGAAAACATCTACTATTTACAAAAACTAATAATACTTAATTGAAAACGAATAAAACCATGAGTGATCTGAAGACGAAAACCTAGGTAGGTTTTGTTTTGACTTATCAAACCAATTAAACTTTTAAAAAAAAGAGGTTGTCATTGTTTACGTTTTTGTTTCTAATCGAATTGAAATCTCGCATTTTGCAAACATGATGTTGCTGAATTTCACCATGCTATATGCCAGGCTATAATGCAATTCTATACTACCTAAATTAGCAGAAATGTTCACCAATATTATTATTAGGCGGGTCTAGTCAAGTTCAGTTATTAAGTTCTAGCACTATCACAGTTATCCCACCGTTAAAACCTTCATACTCGGTGCTATCCGGCCGCTTGCTACTTCGCATCTCATCGCCCGCCCACTTGTGTTTTTCTGATCTTTTTATCTTATTCCTTAGCTCCTAATGATCGTAGCGTGATGTGAAAGACCCTTTCATCCCCAAGAACAGCACTGTTAGTGGGTAATAGTCGTTCCTATGTTATGTTCATAACATAGGAACGACTACAAGTAGGTAAGTATACTACTTTTTTTTCTGTGCTCATCTGCAATCAGTAGACTACCATAATGTTTTATGGATTTATCGGGAAATATGTCCTCCAGTGACGGCATCCACTCATCATTTTACAATATCCTTCCCTCTAAGGCGTTTTTGGTAGCTGCGTGTTGTTATGTTAAGTATGTTTGGATGATTTTCCAGTTGCTTTTTGTACTGAACGTACTGGCCCCGACCCTAACCCAGCGCTAGACTTTTTATCTGGCGGAAACTATACTGTGTTTGCGCTGAGCAAGGTCGGGAGAAAGCCGGATGCGGAACAGACACGGCGATCAAGGCGAGGCACACCGTCGAGAAGTCCCAGGGAAGGTTCGAAGAACGTCAAGAGAGGAGTACTTTTATGTTGAAATAATAATCTTGAAGAATCTTGAAAGTAGTTTATTGAGTAGAGTAGTGTTCTCTACGAATACTGTATGCCGACTGAGGTAACGGTACATCTGGGCCCTCTGTTTATATAGCCCGCGGAGCTTACACGTGCCGTCTATGATAGGCGCATCGAGTTAACCGCGCTCGATGCGTCCACCAGCGGCCTAACAACAATCTTGCATGTACCTCTATTTCTATGTACAATGATTATTTATATAATCTACTATGCTTATTTATTATCTAATACAATGTCTAATAAGAATCTTATAAGAATTTAATAAGAAAAGGAAATTAATTTTACGAAATCTAGTACAAAATGCTTACAAACTAAATGCCCTACCGGGTGTTTTAAAAATGTTTATTTATGAACTTAGAACTATCTTATTTGCTATAACTTACATACTATGACCTATTTACTATATTATGTACATTGTTCTGCACACTTTTTATATTTTCATGCGGAAACCTCAATATCCTCGCTCACGGTGTTCATTCTCAAGTGTGTATGGATTTCGGCATTTGTGATGAACCAAGGAACTGAAGGAACTTGCGATATTGTTCTGAGTATAGTATTCTGTGCCCTTTGCAAGATGTTGTTATGTTGGAGGTATACTTGCTGATGCCTGTAGCTAAGCCGACGTGCATGTTGACGATCATAAACTTATTATATACTAGAGCAATTGCGATAGAAAGTACGGCCAATTGTAAATCTGACCTTAACAAAACATACATTGTAATATGTACCTAGTTATTGAAAGTTTCGATAAATTACTTCTAACGTCGCATCGCCGTAACATAATATCAAAGGGCTTAGGTTGTTCAATTAGGGGACTATCCCGAAAGTATTGGGATAGGATAGGAATGAATTCGATTGCATATTTTAATAAATATAACGGCTACGTAGTTTCCAGAATCTATGTCAATTGAATAGTACAAAAAAGGACGATTACTGTATTGTCAATTGCTTTTGTTACTTTATTCTTTGTACAAATTGTGAGTCATGGTTAACTTAGGCATCATATTATTATGATTGACGTTATTGATAAGTATGTCCCAAAATAGTAGTTATTTATATAAAGATTATGTATGGCTTGTGTTACAATATTTACTATCACTACAAGATAAAGCATCCATTCTTCCTAACAACCTTGCAATAGAACTCGATACTCAAGATCTCTTATGACCATAGGAGTACATACAATGACTACAGGATATAAGTAGATATAGTGACATATCAATTTTGGGTTTAAAAATAAAAATATAATAATTCTATCAGTTTTCTTTTAAGAAAATATGACAGTTATTATATAATCTTTGTAAGATAGAGTCCCACGGTGGGCGCCAAGCTCATCTTAAGAGAGTAATCGTGTGATACATTTCCACGGTTTACTTAGAGTTGTGAATGTGTGCGTACGGTCATTGATACGGAAGCAGGTCACAAGGCTATACCTACATTGGTACAACTTATTGTCTAGGAATGCTTTCATCTTGGCTTTTTACATTATAATTGCAGGAAATGGTAGCGAAAATAACGCTTCATAGCATGTAGAATGTGCAACCATTATAACGAAGGTTTCAATTATGTATTTCCAAGGTACAAATACTCCTTGTTGTACTAGCAAGCTATCTAAGTATGTATACATTTCAATACACGACCAGGGGGAAATCACAAAACAAGACCGTAAATAAATAGTCCTCTCTGTAAGAATTCCCTAAAAATTGGCACCCTCGATGCAATTATAGTACATATGTAAGTAAACCGCGGCACGCGTCACTTACCGGCTCCCCATCACGGCGGTGCTCAGTCCAAACTGTGGCATAAACAGTAAACACAGCACTAGCCTTTGTTCGAGCGTCGGGTGCGAGCCCCGAGACGCGCAACTGCGGCGGTGTTGCGCGACGCACTGACGAGCCAAGTGTGGAGGGGTTGCCAGGAATAATATTACGCCTCCCTAATTTTCGGGTTTTCAGTTCAGTATGATAGTGAAAATTTTAGGAAAAGCCTTCGTAGAAATTTCAGTTTATAATAGTTTACTTGAGACAATATTTGTATCAATTAATATAAACTTATTGCAATGTATGTTAATGACGTTAATTAGCGTGATTGTTGAAAAACTGAAAGTCAACATGAGTTTTTCCTTTGAGGTATAGGACTCTTCTTATACCTCAAAGGAAAAACTCATGTTGACATTTTTAAATAATTGGGCAGTGTTGGCAGGTCATTTAACGCGACCTAAACTTTCATAAAGCATTATGTATTTAAGTATTAGTAAACTGGATAGAGCTAAAATATCTACGCTCTGATATATAGATATTGACTTCGATATTGGTGAATTGAACTTCGATAAATTATTTCATAACTCTCAAATTCCAAATAGTAAGTAGATATTGCATAACTTCTAAACTGTAGAAACTTTTCCGATTACACAAAAATACTGGACGCAATAAATTTTCTCACCCACGAAAAATGCATAACATAATTTAACTTCCCAATTCCAAGGACACAAGCCTCTGCGTGCAACCCCACGTGACGTTTTCGCGGGAGGGTGCGTCGCGCAGCCACCGACCGGAGGAGACTACTCGCGAGTGACGTCGTGACGACGACGTTACACGCTGTGATTGTCGCTTGATTGTGACGACAGATCGCATCATTATGCAATCATTCAATCTCAATTTATTGATACAAACAATTTTTCGTTTTTCCCTCAACATTTACACCTCAATGGACGTATTCAATGTAAAGATTTCAATTTAATAATAATAAATGTAACAGAACTACTGAAAAAGTTGAACAAATAAATGCGGGTAGAAATTTCTATGTTAGTTATGCCATGAATGTTCCAAATGAATGGGCAGGTTCGGTCCAGCAGTCAATAGGAATTCAGTGGCCCGACGGGGACGGGAGCTTTTAATTACAAGCCAACGATATCGTTAGGGAAGGGACGCCGGACACTGAGGGGTCGTTTCCGAAACCGCCCTGAATTTTTTAATGTAGACTTCCGTTCTACCTTATGAAATTAAGGTGGGACAGACATGTCGTGATGCATTCACGAAAATTAAATTGACAAAAGTTTGACGACAATAATTTTAATACAGTACTGTATGGCCAGCAGAACGAGACAGCTTATCATAATATATTGTTGGTCTGATAAAAAGTGATTAAAACAAATCCAAGTGTAGTGTATACGCCACAGACATTACATTATGATGCTAGATTTATATGTAATGCAATTTTCATGCACGTTAATTAAAAAAATCAAGATAGGGAGCTCCCAGTTCTCACTAAAACCATTTTTAAAACGACAGAAGTCGAACATACCATTACGGAAACAGAAATTATGAGTACAAAAAACCAATTGTACTCCGATTGTCGAGCAAACCCGTTAATTCAATGAACAATCGCGGTATTGCTGCGGTAACGTTTCGCAACCATGTCAAGGCCGGGGACGTTGAACCTCTTCCTCATCCCGGGAGGCGGCACTACTTTAAGGTCTTAGCTGACTCACTGAATTGGAATGAGATAACGTTTCACTTGCTGAATTTTCTCATCAATTTTTTGCGTAGACGCGCTTGGAAATAGCAAGTTAATATTCTTCGAAAAATCTTGTCTCCAAAAGGTTTCTTAGTGGCGATGAAAAGACAGTGTGATATAAGTAGGTACATAATATGATGTATAGATTCAGTATTGTTTACATAATCGTTTAAACAATTTTCAAAAGAATGCCCTTTCATAAAAATTCCACGCACCCTAATAAATCCCCACAAAAGCACGGCAATAATTCTACCGTCCGATTACGTCATACCATTTTAAGCAATAATATTTTGTTATAAAGGGTTTCGGAACGTAGCTGGATCAATATGGCGGGATGGCGGGAACGCGCGGAAAGCGCGGGAAGCCGTCCAGCGCGCCAATCGCCGCCATTTTGTTGTTGTCATGGTAACCGACCAGACGAAGGCGATCTAGCTAGATGCACAGGCATACAGAACACAGGTCTTTTGTGTGGAAAATAATGAGATCGTGTGAATGTTTTAGATGTACAGTTAAATTCCACACAATCGTCTCGAAAGTCTTGTGTATCCACTTGTATTATAATTAGTGATGTGCCGATCATAACTTTGGCCGACTAGCCGACTAGCCGACTATTCGGTTTCTAAACAGCCGACTAATCGGCCGACTAGTCGGCCAAGCCGATCATGGTTACGTACGGGTATTTCCGGAACGTTTCGTTTACAGATCGTTTGCGCGAGCTGCACGCTGATCAATTTTCAAGTTTTAGGTGGTCGAAATTCAATTTTCTCAAAATGAAAATAGTTAGAAAAAGCTATCGATACGTGCTTAGGACTATTCTGTACACGTTATGCTACAATTTGTTATTTCAATAAATTATTTGTTTCATCAGATAATAAAGCTCAAAGGTACCAACTCCGCAAGTTGTGTAGATACAATTTCTGTTTACGAAATGTATCTAGTGCAGTTGATTGTCTCTTGTAGTTGTAGTGTAAGTTGTTTACTGAGAGATTCAATAACCAAGGTGCATATAATTTATCAGATAAAAAATAATTAGTACGTATACAAATTTTTACGCTATTTTTAGTTTCTCAGACCATTATCTTTACAGAAACCTATAGGAACATAGAAACTTTAGGTTCTTTAGGACCACCCAACCCTCAGCTATTATAATTAATGGGATTTTCTTGCCCATTTTTGCCCTTCTTGAACAAGGTATATGTTTTAGATAACAGTTTTCAAAAAAATATCGATATATTGTTCAATCTGCTAAAGCATCATCCTCCAATCAAACCTACGATTAAGCAAACAAAATATATGCTATAGATCTAGCATATAGATCTAGCATTGTATTATAGGCCATTGGAGTGCTAAATTTTACTGTTATGGATAAAAATAAGTTGCAGAATCCTATTCATAGCTTTAGAACTTCAGCCGCTTAAAATTGGATAGCTACTAGACTGCTAGAAATTGGATACTACTAAAATGCATTATTATCTAAGGTACACAAACCAGTAAACAGGTATGAAGCCGGATAGTCGGCGCTCTTTGCCGACTAGTCGCCGACTAATCGGCGACTACAAAAGTGGCCGGATAGTCGGCTTTACCGACTAGTCGGCGACTAGTCGGCACATCTCTAATTATAATTAGATATGTGGATCTCTACAATAATATTGAGGTCTGTGTTGGTTGGTAGACTTTGAAGTTGACATGGTTTCCAGCATGCAACCATAAGTTCGAACGATAAAGTCTCATACTCTACTTAATATACTTAGACCAAACGGTCGATTAAAGTAGCTTGTAAGTATGTAGTAGAATGTAGTTATAGGTACTTACATTTACGATACAATAAAATAATAATAAAAAAATAGTTAAATCAAAAAGATTGAGTGATGTAAAACGAAATTCAAGACAATTTGTGACTTTGGTGCTGATTTTATTACACAAACTTAGCTAAATAATTATTTGGCCTAAAATAAGCCCCACGTTTGTCTTGCCTTTGGGAAAAGCAAAGATGGAATAGCATAAACAGAAGCAAAAATTATGTACCTAAAAACCTCCACCCTTTGAGAAGCCCAAAGCAAACTCCAGCCCACGTAATCCTTCCTAAGCCTAACGCATAAACACACTCTGTGAACTCGCGGAACATAAAACCAAAATCTTGGAAAGCCCTTAGCGTTGCACGCGGAGTGTTTACATCGTTGAGCGCTGAGAGCACCTATAGCCCGTAAAGAACGTAAGCACCTGGGAATAGTGTTACTTTACACTGGGAAAAATTGGGTTGCACAAATTTTTATATATCGCTGAAAATTGATGTAGCGTTTTGCAGTAAAAAGTTGCAGATGATGATTGATATTAGTTACCTAACGTTTTTGATTACCTGGACGACCTAATTGAGGCTGGATCGACAGAATCGGAGTTTTGGAACTGATTTCGTCTATCATGTTATTGTTGGAGAAGAAGTGCCGCGTCAGCATATCTTTAGCTTTCATGATCTTCGTACAAAAGACAATTATTAGTAGGTATCATGAGATAATTTTCGAGATATTTAATTCTATTGTTTGACATATGACCCAGTTCGAATGCTAATTGCCTTTGTTTTTATACCACTTAGGTGGTTTGGCCTAGATTTGTGATCTTTCTATTTATCTGCGAAATGGCTATAATCAGAACTATGGTTGTCACTGCCAAATGCAAGTTTGTACTGAGCCAAGTCAATTTAGCAACATTGAAAGGAGATTAAATATTTAGTCAACCGATTGATTTGGGGTAGTTGCGAAGTTGCGCAACTTTATAGTTGTCTAGTGTACCCGCTACGTTACCGCTACCGTCCATTCCAGAGATATTGTAACCTTTCCTTAGGGGAGCGTGAATTATGTTGTCTTTATTCATACTTTTCAATACATGTTTTTATTTTTCATCACCCATGTGAAATTTTGTTTTTACCGCTCCCTTGAGAGGTGCGCGTTTTAGCGGAACCTTGCTGAAGAATTGTACAAGTGTGTATAGGACTAAAAATATTAAATGTTTACCTAAGTACCTAGGTATATTGTATCACCATTACGTTGTGACGTATTTCATAACATTCAGGTTTAGGAGCTTTTAATTTCATCTTCAGGCAGAGGTTTACAAATTGCTCAATTCCTTTTTGAAGGAACACGAAAGGAACCGTGGTTATGTGTATCAAGTCTTTGGAAAAAGATTTATAATAAAAGGATATGCATTAATAAATATTTCATATTGTATTATAGGCACCTTAATGTGACCAATAACAGCAACGCGGTGATAGCACATTGTTCCTATTTGAATACTACCTACCCCTCTTTCAAACCCCCTCAAATTAAGCAAAGTGGATGCTCCTATTAAAGCGTATACAGAAGTAGGAGAGGCTCAAGTAGACCTAAAACGCCATTCGTTACTTTAATATTTGATGGCGTTTCTTCGCGGGTGATATATCGATGGCTGCACCTTACGACGATGCCACGATTTTTTTAACGTTGTAATTTCAGACACACGAAGAGTAGACGTGTCGTTTGAAGATGCTAGAGAGCTTGAGAGAGATACTTTTGAGAACTAAAAATTGACCATTTTCGAAATTATTTGATATTGATTTGAAACTTTGTAAGTAGGTATGTCACTTCTGGATGATGCATACAATAATTTGAAATTATCGAACTATTCTACTTAGGACGTAATTGCGTTATAGGTACTCTTCAGCGCCTTAAAGTTGATCTACATCAGACGAGCGAATGCTTTTTATCCCTTATGCCTACGTCAATTTCTATTAGTATTAACAGTGACAGAACATTCTTTCGATGACCTTTCTTGTGTAAACTGAAAACAAGGTTTCGTTTGCACTAAAATATTAAGAAAGAGTGCTCTTGTGTTAGCGCTAGCTCTATGTTAGTCTAGTCGTTTGGTCTAAGTCTGATTCCACCTATAGTTCCTATTGGAAACTTCACGACATTGAGACTTCGGTTTATTATAAGCAATTCTCTAGGCAATCACTAACTACTTATGAAACTTACTTAATTTTAATCTTCGTTATGTGACGTATGTTGGCGCTGACGACATGAGTATCTAATTGTTATGAGTTTTGAGATATTCATTTCCATGCTAATAATGTTCCAGGACTATTACTTCTATACTTACTAAGTATTTATTTCTGTATTCTAACTCCTAATATTATAGCTTCAACTTTTCCGTAAAAATAAAATTAATAATGAAATATTTACCAGGTATCAGTCTCACAGCAATTCGACGTTAACGCATGATTGAGTGTGATAGAAATATACCTTAAACTGCAGCCATAACTCTTCTTGAATGCACGACGGAAGCACGTGCCAAGGTCTTCATTATTTATGTAGCAATCGAGAGTTCACGCTCAATGGAAGAACGATATGGATGTGCCTGAAGTGCAGTAGCTAGGGGAGGGGTGGCATTGAGTGGTGTAGGAGTCGTAGATTCTTCATGTAATGGTGTGATGACTTATACCTTTGTGGTTATCTTGCAGGTAAATGTGTTAGCATGTCCTTTAAGTTTGTGATCTTTATGTTATGATGCCATTATTTCAGAGAACGCGCTTTATGACATGGCATAGCTGTCGACCCACTAAGATGTATGTAGACCAAATAATTCTGTTGGCAGAGTATTCCCCTGTAGCTAAAGGAAATGTCGCGGATTCAAATTCAAGCTCCGTTCAGTACTTTTCTGATGTTTAATGGACATCCTAGAATATTCATTTATTCTATTTATGTAATTTATCATTCATGGCGAGTTACAAGTGAAAATTAATATCAGCATGTTTAAAAAAGGACAAAAGGCGATACCTTCAATGGCAAAACATTTTTTCAAGTTGCGTCGTCATTGCGCTGAAGCATTATTGATGCTACCTTTTGGCTGGCCCCTTTGATACTTTTTTATTAATTTCCAAGGTGGGTTAGTCCTATTGTAGCACGGCCATTTGTAATCATGTGCAAAGTAGGTCGATTGTTGAACACCGAGTCACAGAAATCGTTAATCGAGCGCTCGGCATGAGCATCGAGTGCTCGACAACAGAAATGAGTCACGCGAAAAGTGAGCGCGGGTTTTTACGAGATCACGACATGCTAGTGAGGGAAGGTGGACTGAGGGAAGGGTTGGACGTACTGCCACACGGCCCACGGGATATGGTGACTAGAAGAAGGATCCCGTAGCTTCTATCGCTTGTGTGCCACAAGTCACAACGTTAAAGAATAATGTTCGCATATGTTGTAGAAGGCAAGAAGAGGAAAGAGGAAAATGGACACAGAGGAAATAAGACAGAAGCAAGTTTTGATGATTTCGAATTTACAAATACTTAACTATAAAGCTATAAAAGACAGAAAACGTTTTAAGGTGGCTTTAGCCCAAACGAACATCGAGCTAAAGCTAGAACAAGAGCACTCTTTCATAAAATTATAGTGTAAATGAAACCTTATTTTCAGTGTTTAAATAAGAAAGAACAACAAACGAATATTCTAATACTGTTTACACAAATAGAATTTGACGTAGAAGTAATAGAATGAGCATTCGCTCGTTTGATGTACATCAACCTTTAGTGGTTATAAAGATCCCTCCAGGTACAGAAAGTTGAATTCCTAAAATGTTGAATTTGCAAAAAGTTGAATTTACAGAATGTTGAATCCTAAAAAGTTGAATATGCATAGAGTTGAAGTCCTAAAATGTTGAATCTGCAAAAAGTTGAATTTGCAGAATTTATATTTGAGAACGTCAGGCACTAATGGTTCGAATTGAAAAATTCTTTGAATAGCCCGTTTATCGAGGAAGGCGAAATATCATCATCATAGTACCTACTCGACAGAGTGGAGCAGTAACCATCAATAAATGTCAACAAATCCGGCATAGTCCCATATTTCTTCTTCATCAAATTAGTACATTCTCTCATCCTAGCGTTAATTCCCAGTCGCATCCGAAGCTTTTCAGCTCGGAGTCTGAGGTCCGCTTTATCAGTCTTGACTACAGATTTGGCTAGACCTCGATATTTTTTCGTGAAGCGATTGCCATCTGACCTCCACAGCCCAATGATAACATTAGGCGATATCGAAGCTTTGCAGCCAAACCGTTGCTTTTTGAATTTTTTAGGGCTCCAACTACCCGTAACGACTGCCATAGATGTTCTTATGGCAACCGGGACCGACGGCTTAACGTGCTCTCCGAGGCACGACCAGACCAATGCAAATACCCACATTTCACGAAAAAACAACAAATATTTGCACTGAGCGGGGATCGAACCCGCGCCTCCTGCGTAGCGGCCGCGTTCACTACCGCTAATTAATACATTGCGGGTATATAATTAAGTATTTTTAAAGGGGTGACACGGGGCTTTCGAAATATACCACGGGCGAAGCTGGGATGGCACTCTATATTATGTAAGTATTGAAATTCATACTTGTTATTTGTTTTTAGTATTATACATACAGGTATTATATTGATAAAAACTTCACAACTAATTAGTTTTACGTCAGTTTGTTTGTAATCATGTGAGTAGATACGCTTGTACAAGTTGATGCGACGTGACAAATCTGAAATGTCAAGTAGTATTCTCGTCGTGTGTGGATTATAACGTGTGTAGCCATTGGCTTTGTCTGCTGGCTCCTTTTTTAGCCAAAACTAATGTGTGGCTACTTCCGTGAATGGCAGCGGTAAGGAGGGGACAAACTGGGTCACAGAGGGACCTGCGAGTTGGGAGGTGCTCCCCCCAATCACGTGTATTCGTGGGCACGTGTGTGGAGAGGCTAGAATTTCCTTATTGGACGTGTTTTGATTTATATACGCATTTAATTAAAGATTGCATAAATATATTTCCAAACGAGAAACCCGTCTCATACAACCTTCCTAGACAAATGGCAATTTGTTGGTTGGCGTATTGTAGAATACAATGACTAATGTATGGGATTGACACGTATTTTGGACGTTTATGACATATATTGACGACTGTCATAAACGCCAAATTACGTGTGAATTCCATACATTCATCATTCTATTTTACAACATGCCCGGCCAACGGATTGCCACTTGCTTACAGGAAGTGGCAATGGAAGTGTTAAGTATAGCGACAGCATCACCTGTGAAAATTTCAACTGTCTAGCTATCACGGATCCTCGTGAACCTGCAGCTTCAGCATGGCCAAAATCGACAAAATTGAGATATATTTTCGACCAAAGAAATCGCTGGCAAAATCTTATCGCTTATCTTCTGCGCTGACAGCACAGAATCTCTCTATTCTTACAGGGTCAGCAGCAGGAGCCCTGGTGTTGCAATCATCCATAGGCCACTATAACCACCTCCATCAGACGGGCCGTGTGCTTGTCTGCGCCCTAAGTAGTATAAAAAAGTTGGCACGTGAATGTGACCAAAACGTAATGAGGTGGACATAATATATCTCATCAACTTCATTGGTCGAAGAGAAGCAAAGAAATAGGTATGTCTACGCCGCTATTGCTAGACTGCTGGTGACAGACTGACAGTCAGACAGACGGACAGTGGAGTCTTAGGGTCTTAGAGTTCCGTTTCTCTCCTTTTAGTAGATACGGAACCCTAAAAAACGTGGGATCGCTTAACCAATTGATTGATTAAAATAAAAACCTATCAAATGTTCCCATACCGTCTATAATCAGTTAAACAACTGTTTAGCCAGTGGTCCGAGCAAGTAACCTAACAGAATTGCACCTTTGATGTGGTGCAGGGTGCAATCAATTACAGCCAGCTGGCTGGCCAGGCGCGGCGCAGTTGCAATCGTCATATTGTTTCTGGCAACACCATTCATTATTCAACTGTCGGAACGCGGTGAGAAACTTTATTTAATTGATACTGTTGAAAGTTTACGCGAATATCACCTAAAATAAGAAATGGTGGCCAAGAAAAACTAAATATAGAAAAACAAATAAAAGAAAATAATTGATAAAGATTGAAAATCTACAAAAAAAGTATTTGAGTGTTTGGTCGTGTTGTGAATGTAGTTTGAAACAATAAAGTAACAAGTGCGAGGCGGATTGGTGCACGAAGGGTATTTAGTTTGGAACAAGAATTAATTTAATTGGATTTGGATGGAATAACACATGGGCGCCTTTTTGAATTGGAATACGTTATAATGGGTTACTAGAACAGAATCTGAATTCAATGCAGGCGGAGCCACGGACAACAGCTAGTACTGAATATCATCTGCCACTAGTCCAACGTAAACATAAGTATCTGAACTTTTTCCCAACTCAGTTGGAGTACTTCGATATTTTCCGTGAAGCGACTGCCATCTGACCTTCACAACCAATAATTGGCGATATCAAAGTTATGTAGTTAGACTATTTTGACAGCTTCAACTACTCGTAACGACTATCTACCATAGTTTGTATGACGTATGTTCAAATTGACAATGACGGTTTATCATGCTCTCCGAGGCATCTTCTAGAATCTAGAGCTAGACCAATGCAAATAACCAAATTCATACATAGGAATATTTGGACTGAGTGGGAATTCAACCCGCGTCCCCTGCTTCGCAGTCGCGTTCACTTCTACCACGGTACAGAGGCGACGTAAACATTTATTTTATAAAATATTAAACGCCGACAAGCATATCGATAGGGTGCTTCAGGTGAAAGATGATGAAACGTAGTGATCTAAGGGTGTATTTATTGCCTGATTTTACATTCGTGGGGTACCCCTGGGCTCGCATAAGTAGGGCCTGATTTATTGCAACAAGGGGAGTTAGCAGGACAACGTTTGTGACGGAACTCTATACCTGAGCTTGAATATTTATAAACCGAAAAGGCTGTTACAGACTATTGAGAGGAGCGTTTTTACTTTAGGTGAGGCTAGACTACTTACTGGATCACGTCTTGTATGTCTCTCTCTGAGTCTCTGCATGTTTTCAATTGACATAGGGCACAATGGAAGGATTAGCAGGTTCGTCACCTCTGAATCTTTTAGAGAACCCTAATTAATTAAAGGAACGAATTCTCTGGGCTGCGATGTAGAGATTCTCTAGAAAAATAATTCAGAGCAGTTAGAGTGGATCGGTTGATTATACTATAATAGACTATAATAGTCATGGGTCTACCCATGACTATTTATAAGTCCCCATGAGCACGGGATTTCTTTCTTTCTGTTATTTAAGAATCCCGGGTTCTTTTAAACGAGGCCTGAAAAAGTATCCATCAACAGAATCTGGAATGGTGGCCCGTATTTTCTGGACTTCACCCCAGCTACTTACCATCTTGTGGGGTGCAGTCAATTGACGGACTGAATACCTAGCTTGTATATAAAATTTCAACTCAATCGGTAACCGGGAAGTGGATCAAGATTTGATGACAAACATCGAAATAAAAAAGCTTGTAAAAAGGAAACGCGGGCGGAGCGGCAGGCAACGGCTAGTTTATAATATTAGTAGAAGAGGTAGGTACAAACATCTGGTCTAAAATATTGTCTTCACAAAGTAATCTACATAAAAATAATAAGTCTATCCAATAGCCCCCCGCTTAGCCAGGTCATTGAACTTTACTCCTTGACCTCTTTCCGTAAGATTGTTGTGAAGTCGCTATTCATACTTTTCTGTTGCGGACTATTCTATCAGTGAAATGGGTCCTTTAATAATGCTCCTACATTATAAGTGCTCTCGATAACCTTTATATATAACTAAGTATACCTAGTATAGGCACCTATATACTCTAAGATAGGCACAGATTACCTAATAGTTGGCATAGATACACGTACAACTACTTAAGTCGGTAGTCCAGTTGTAGGCACTTGTGAATTAGACCCAATTCAGAAACATCGTTTTTTAACGCCGCTACATGGTTTATGACCTATGCGCATCGCCAGACTTCCCGTTGAGTAACACCTAAAACTTATTGAGTTTCAGCATAGTCTTATCTTGACTTGACCCACTACGAAAAGGTAGGAAGTAGAGCAATGTAATCTTTCAATCTATCTGTGCCTGTGTTCTTTTAACACCATTTTTTTAACATCATTTACTTTTCATAGGTACTTACTACATACAAATATATAAATCAAATTAAATTACATATTGTTACAAAACTTACAAATAATCCTACAATAAAAATTAAATTAGAACGCATTTTTTTTGTTTATGCGTTGGCTACCCTGTAACATGACATTTGCTAGTGATGTTATGTGCGAAGAAAATAAAAATCGACAATTGATTTTTCTGAGCTATTTTCGTTTGCCGAATGACCAAGTATTGCTCAGGACATATATCTTGGACCTGTGCTTGGACCTGTGTGGAAATGTGCTCTGTATGCGCAGTACACGTTTCTTGGGTGTCTTTTGAGGATAGCACGGGGTGGTATTTCGGTGGACGAGGTATACATTATTATAAGACAATACGCGCGCGCCAGGGCCTTTGCCTCGCGATTTAAGTTCAAGATAGTATACGTGTCCTGAGGTATAATCATGACACGAGCTATATAATTTTCTGCCACCTAATTAAGAAATGAAGCGAAATTGCCGTTCATATCTTCTAATAAATTTCAAATACAAAAATATCTATTCCTGGACATTTTACACAGCGTGATGTAGTTCCAAAGTAAGCAAAGAGTAACGCCTATGTTATAGGTTCTAGATAATCTAGATTGTAGCAAAACATACTTAGTCCTTATATTTTTTGCTAATACATACATCATACCAATTAGTACCTACATGACCAAATTATGCTAATAAACTAATACAGAAATTTTGTTCTAAGTATATTTGGATTTCGCAACTATAAATACATTCATTTTATACTCGTATGTTGTACATACTGAAAGTACCAAATAATTTACCTGCATATTCGACGGTCAAAACTTCAGTATCGTCCATCGTGAGAATTTATCGATAAATAGACATCACTGCCAACGTCAACGTCACAGTGATAGATTTTCTTCCTCCAAGAATCCCCTTTCTTTCTTCTAGTTAACGAAAATCACATCACAAAGTTTCAGTACATGCTTGTGTTCATTTACACTGTTTCAGTACCGGAACAGAGAAAGTTCCGTCCATTTAATATACACAGCACAGATTATATTTACAATGACGTGAGTATTACATGTTTATCAGCCATCAGCTGTAATTCGCTTGACGGGCGTGGGATGACTGAGTGCCAACATCAAAGTATTGTTGAAGGAAAACATTTTGTTGATGGGTTTCGGTGGTAATTTCGCAGATAATATTCCATGTGTGTGGCTCCAGCGATCGTAGGAAGGTGGTGGGGCGCAGCAGCGCAGTATCACGATGACGCGCCCGGGACCTCCGAATGAAAACCTTCCCACCGTAAGTTTTGGACTTATATGAATATGCCTTTGCTTTATTTGTCTTCCCAATCAAAATGATAAAATAATTGTTATCATTTAGGTATAAATCTACCATGATTTCCGTTTTCTAGCTTCTGAATCATCAAGGTATTAATTCTGAAACATGTAGATAGCTGTTTGTATATATTGTAAGGCCAAAATAACTTTTGACTG
The DNA here is from genome assembly GCA_914767945.1 of Eilema depressum. Lineage (NCBI taxonomy): Eukaryota > Metazoa > Arthropoda > Insecta > Lepidoptera > Erebidae > Eilema > Eilema depressum. Next base: position 21,472,330 of record OU612024.1, read on the forward strand.
TCGAAGATTTATGTTGACCAGCCATGTACCTATTTGTCTATTCAATTCATCTAGAGATCAAAGAAGAGAATTTCTCCCTTGATTATAACAATAACAAGCTGCTGTTGATTACCTATAAATCATTTTATCATAAGAGATATTTTATTCAGTTAGGTAAGTGTATTCAGGTTGATTGGAAGTGCACTTATCTTGTTCAGTACCTATCTATATCTAGAAATAGTACATAGTGTTCATTGGAGTGTTTGCATGAAGTGATACAAAAGTGTAGTTGTATACTCAGATACTTTTATTAACGCTGTGTAATAAGTTTATTATCTTACTACAGATACATTTATTTGAAAGAATAAATATTTATGTCATAGGAGTTTTGTAGAAACAAGTGATTGATATTTCGGCCATTAATTTTATAAACATTTGTTTATTACATTTTACTAGAGACTAGCAAAATTGCAGCGATTCTTTTGATAGCAGAAGCCGTTAATTTAAAAAAAGAAGAACAAATTTCTTTCAATTTAACAAATAATTTTCTATATGAATTAAATATACCTGCAGAGATTTTAGAGTAATATACCAGGTATTTGTTTACTTAGATAGGGTTTCATATTTCTCTCTCTGAAGCTAAAATAATTCTATTTTGTTAGTTTTACTGTAAATGTACTTCGGACTACAGTATACTTTCAGATTGACTATTTTGTCTTTTTAAGACCGATGATTATATCAATCAATCAATCAATCAATTAGCCTATTGCAGTCCACTGCTGGACATAGGATGATTATATATTTTTGATACTATCATTGTATTAATTGACAAAGGGGATTATGCAAACATTACAATTCTTCATTTTCATCCTAGCATTAATTCCCAATCACATCAGAAGCTTTCATCTCGGAGTCTGCTTTACCAGTTTTAACTGCGGATTTGGCTGGACCTCAATATTTTTCATGAAGCAACTGCCATCTGACCTCCACAACCTAATGGCGATATTGAAGCATTCTGCAATCAAATCCCTGAAGGGGTAGGCAGAGGTGTCTTATCACCCACATTTTTTCAACTATGATTTTTGGTCCCATGTAGTATAGGGGGTATAGGGGTGTTATTTTATATAATAAATGTATATTTGACTTTAATAGAAGCGACTACCAGTTTTACCCACCATCCCGAATGAAAGGCCTGCACCAGAGCCTTGTCATGGGTATTATTTTATTTTCCACATTTTGCCATTTGCCACAAGCGGGCACTTAGTCATGGGCTGAAGGTATGTTTACTGTCGGATGGAGAACAGCCCTTTCCCTATTTTATCCAATATTCAATTTTTTTATTTTATGTCATTGTTTTAAATCATCATTTCACAAATTTAATGGTATTCTTAGTTTGGCACTCAGTCATTGTGCTGTCAATAAGTAATTCTGTGAGTTAAAACAATGATTCGTGAGCTACATATAAGGAACAAATGATTGTTATGTTTGAAAGTCGGGAACACCCACAGTACTACTGCAGTGGTGAACGACACAGGTGTGAGATGTTTTGAAAAGATTTGGTGTGGTGAAGTTACTGGACGGTGTATGGTTCCTTTAGTGTTTTCCTTATTACTATCTAGTGTTTGTAGCAACATGTTGGTGTTGTCCTCATTAGAGGTTTCACAATTTAGTTTATTATTGTTCCTCTGAATATTATTGAATGTTGAATTTTTTGTAAAAAGTCATAAAAATGTAAATAACCGTAATTCGTAGTATCCCTTAACCCAGGGGGTGAACCTTTATGCATCAATGTGCCATCATTAAAAAAAAGTTAAATTTAAAAATAGCTTTGACTTATGGGTGTACCCAGGGGGCGAGGGAGGGGGGAAGGGGTGGGGGCAGTGGTGCGCTTGAACTTGAAAAAACGTCTGTGTTCTTTTTCTGGCGCCTTAGGTATGGCAAGAATCAGAATCAAGAATCAACTTATTATTTTTGTGTGTAATTGTTAATGTATGAATTTGGGAACTTAACATTATCAAATACTAAAATACTAGCTGTTACCTGCGGCTCCACCGTGTGGAATTCGGATCCCGGCCCCGCAAGTCATGCGAACCTATTCGAGGACCAAAAAATCTAGGTGTTATTCCAGACTAATCTATACTACCTAGTACCTAATTTCAGCCAGATACGTTCGGCCGTTTTTACGTAAATTTTTGTTCCATATTCCATACAGCCAGTGTGAATTTCTGATGTGCTTCTGAAGGGTTCAGTGATCTGAACTAGGTATTTCGTGTATGACGCAACTATAGGTACTACAGTTCTCACGTTAAGCATATTCCATGTCTACGGTACTCTCTACATGTCTGGTTACAAATACAATATCTACCAATTATTGAGCCCAATTAATTTAGAGTTGCTATTAGGGTAGCGACTCACTAGTGTAACTCAAAACTTTGTTTTTTGTTTGCTTTTGAAAATTGATTGTCAGAAGAACTATGATTAAATCAAAACGTTTTTCGAATTTGTATGTATTACGGATTATTAAAACGAGAGGAAGTGCTGTAAAGGTATCGTTTGTGAGCCAGCAATGCTAAAAGATGATTGACATAATGTATTTCGCAACGGAATTGGGATTATTTCATTTTGAAGATTATAACCAATGACATTTCATAACATAGACATGTCATATGCTTACAAATCAACGTAGAAAAATGTGCCGAACTCACACACACACATTTTTAATTCATCTACACTTTTGGTGTTTTAACTTTAGAGTAATAGTTCGTGCAGTGTCTATAAACATACGATGGCATTTTCGTTATTTTTTTAAGTCCGCGCAACGTCCGACCGGCGCCGCTCGGCATGCGATACTAGAGGCAAACGTTCCAATTGACTCGTTTTCGGATCTTCAAGATTTTCGCGCAATAACATATCTACTTCTTTTTATATATAATATCTTTGATTATAACCAATCACGTCACTGTTTTGCGCGAGGTGATTGGTCATAAAGTTATTTTTCAGTTTTGGAGACATCAGTTTCCATAATAATTATATTTTTATGTAGATTATTCATTATATTCCATGGTTGTTCCAATATATTTTAGGGTAGGTAATAGGTTCACAGGCACCCAGCACCCAGGGTATCTTAGCTCTGTTACATTGAGTTGATCCTAAAGTTGTATAAATGATTTGTTTTCAGTGTTGCGAGTACATCCGCATCAGTTTGCGCTATGTCGTTGTTCAAAAACAGTGACAGTGTTAGTGGATTTGTGTACTTCTTTTTTTATAATTATTATTGTGTATTCGTGTTGATGGAGTCAGGCCGGGCGCAGTACGGGACTTTTGACGATCATATTTATAGGTATAATGTGCCTTTTTGCAGTGCCAACTACAAAATATGACAACTACAAAAACAAGTTGAAGTTTCTTGATGGCAATTCGAAAATAGCAACATTTTTTTTTTGTCCCGTATCGTCAGTTTAGATATAATACAATAACATTGAAATCGTCAGACAAGCGCCTCGTTTGACTCCTACTGGTTTACCGACAAGCATGATTATGTTTCTCTATTCAAACTATTTGAACTTAATTATTTCGTTGATAAAATTATTAATATTATATTAATTGGTTTCTAAGCATTATCCACGACCAGTAATAGTTGTTTATATCCTCTGAAGGGAATGTGATGTGGTATCATGTGACTAGAGCATGTTTTTTTTTTCAAATTTTCCCTATACCTTTTTGGTAATCTGTAACTAGACGTTCGTCAAAAATTTGTAGTCCCCATTACTATGATATTTGACAAAAGCCTAGCCAAATTTATTCTTTTTCACAAAATTATAGTCATGATTTCCCCTCCCTTTCTTTCCGGAGAGGTTGGGGAAAACCTCTCCTTTATCCTCATCTTTTTCTTATGCAGGTAGCAACCCGTGAGGGATACCTCTGGTTTAATAGGCCACGGTAACAGCTTACCGCTAGGCTGGCCGTGTATTATTTGCTACCTTCTATGACTTAATGCCCAATATTACTTTCCAAGTGCTTAAAAATGTTCATTTGTTGATTTTCAGATTAAATTAGTAGTGGTGGGCGACGGCGGGGTGGGAAAGTCAGCGATCACTATACAGTTCTTCCAGAAGCTGTTCGTGACGGACTATGACCCCACTATCGAGGACTCGTACATACAGCACACGGAGGTCGATGGACAATGGTGTATATTGGACGGTACGTCAGTTATCGATCAGCAAACCAACCGCGTTTGTTACCTTCAAACTATGCCTTTTGATACTCTCTATTTGAAAGTGTCTTCTCAGTTCGTCCTTCAAATTTCCAGTGCTGGACACGGCGGGCCAGGAGGAGTTCAGTGCGATGCGTGAGCAGTACATGCGCAAGGGGGACGGCTTCCTGCTCGTGTACTCCGTCACGGACAAGCAGTCCTACGAGAACATCAGGCACTTCCACACCCAGATTCTGAGGGTCAAGGTACTGTGCAAAAGGTCTTCTCACAGAAGTAGTTTGCTCCTCCTTTGCCTTCCAACGACTATGAACTTGTTCTTTCGTCGTAACATTAGCCGTTGCCCTTATACGGTGCACTGTGCAGGACCGCGAGACGTACCCGATGCTGCTGGCGGCCAACAAGGTGGACCTGGTGCACGCGCGCGCCGTGGGCGAGGACGCGGGGCGGGAGCTGGCGCGCGCGCTCGGGGCGCCCTACATCGAGACCAGCGCCAAGGAGCCGCCCTTCAACATCGACGCCGCCTTCCACGAGGCACGTACCGCCTGCTTTAGTTCATATATACATACCCTTCACGAGCTTCCTCTACTCTCATTAATCCTTTCATGAAAGCCCGCCGGTTTCGAGTACTTCTGACTTTGCCCTTTTTTTTTTACAAAATCTTAATAATTTGGCCAATGTGTGCTACCAGGTCGACCCCGGCTAGTCTCCCCATTCGCCTGTGCCTTACATATCTGATGTGTCATTCGCTCCGTTCCTCAGAGCATATATGGCTCTCATACACTAGCACCCTCCAGTGTGCCATACTCTGCGCCTTGCCGGGGTCCTGAAACTACATGAAAACACGAGTATTGCTCGGGTCATATATCTTGGACCTAAAATGTGCTGTATACGCGCAGTACACGTTTTCTGGGTGTCTTTTGAGGATAACACGGGGTGCTACTGCGGTGGACGAGCTCAAATTCACCAAGCATAGATTATTACAAAACAATTGGCGTGCTAGGGCCTCGTTTATCTCGCGATTATGGTCCAAGTTACGTGTCCCGGGGTATACCTGCACCAAAATTCTAGTCAGGATCTGTTTATGTACTGCACTTATTTCACTTCTTTTTCGCTTATTGATGGATTTTCAAAAAGTGTATCTAAAGGGAATAAACCGTTATTCGTCAACAGAATTTTTGGTAAAATAGTGCTATGTTAGTTCCGTAATTGGACCCCTTTTTTCTCTAATAAATGACGATATGTTGTCTCTTTCATTTATCGAGATCTTTGTTGACACTTATAATTGTCATATTTGTATTGTACTGAATTGTTTTTTTTTAGATTCTTATTAGCATTGGTTAATTTAATTAAACACATTTTCTTTGACCCTAATTAAAGAAAGGTACTTAAAAAAAAAACCACAATGTATCCTTGCATGCCAGTAAGGTAGGCCGACTAGGACTTCTAAATGTACTAAATAACATTGACCTTTGGTCAGCAATAAATGATTTTGATTGATTGATTGATATCAGCATTTATAATCACCATAAAATTTTGTATATTTCAGCTGGTACGAATAATTCGCAACCATCCGCAACAGGAGGAGAAGACTCGTCGGCGCAGAAAACTGTTTGGCTTCAAGTGTACCCTCATGTAAGACACCTCCCAACATTTGTACCATGGTACAACTGTACACTTGGTACAGCTGACAGGAAAGTTTGGAAAATGGAACGGAATTACAGCGTTTTGTAATGTTTTGTATTGTACGATGGCAAAATTATATACATTTACTAGCTTTTCGCCCGCAGCTCCGCCTGCGTGGATGTCGACTACCACCACCAATAGTATTTTTTCTAAACTGACGGACTTGTTGTACAAATATAGGTATCCCGATAGTTCTAATAGTAATTGTTGTATAAACCTCAGTAGTGGGTTTTTCAAAATATTAAATGAAAACTGTAAGAAACATCGGCCTTGTCTTACAAAAAAGTGGTAGATTTTTAGAATATTACCTACATCAAAACAAAAATAATATTAATATCTTTATATCAATAGCTAGTAAATGGCTAGAAAAAGACTGGTAAGAAAAAAATACTATTACCTAACATTTCATTCTTATCAATCAATCAATTAGCCTATTTCAGTCCACTGTTGGACTTAGGCCTCACCCAATGTATGCCGTAGCACTCGATCCTCCACCGTATGTCTCCACAGTCAGTTTGCACATTTCGGCCCCATGAGTCATAACAGGGGAGTAGAAACCTCGACGAATTTTCCCAATGTTGCCCAACCCTTGTCGACCCTTCGACGTATATCTCCTTCTAGGTTTTGTTTTCTAATCTAAATTTAGCATCTCAGCAATGAAAATATCGTATCAGCACGACACCGTCGTAGACAATCCAAAAATGCCCAGGTCTAGATGATGTCAGAAGGCTTCTCGTAATATATAAATGCCATACATAGCGGCTGATATACTCTCAGGTCTTTTGTATCATGTGCTGAACGTTATTGGCTGCAATACTATAACCCTTTTAAAACTCGGCTTGCTCCGGTGGCTGGAACTCACAGCTATTCAAGAAGATTCTCAAGAACAACTTCTATTGAGATATGACTCAGGAGTCTTATAATTCTTCAGCAAGACCTTTTAGCCTTTTTTGGAGAACAGTACCACCGCACTACAGTTCCATATCCTAAATGTTAAGTTCTGCTGGATGACGGAATCAAAGAGGTTCGCAAGCTCTGTTAGACTGGGATTCCACCTGCTTTTAAGAGACCTGTCTACCAGTGCGATATCATCAGTATACCATAACTATGAAGGTTGCTGTTGTATGCTAAGGATACAATAAATCATCAATTGGCCTATTGCAGTCTACTGCTGGACATAGGCCTCTCCTAATATGCGCCATGTTTGCCGATCCACCGCCTTCCGTATCCAGTACGTCCCAGCCACCTTACGCAGATCGTCGGTCCAGCTGGTTAGGAGATGTCCCACCTTCCGTATTCCTTATCGCGGTATCCACTCTAGGACTCGTCTGCTCCAACGGCCATCAGTCCTTCGGCAGATGTGGCCAGCCCACTGCCACATTAGCTTGCTTATTCTGCGACCCTACGGCCAGATTGGAAACCAAGGTTTGGAAACCGGTTTCCATAGCAGAATTATTTTTCTTTAAGCGAACCTGGTTTCCAAGAAAGAATAATAATTCTGTTTTCGAAACTGATTTGAAAAACAAAAAGTTGGAACTTTGGTTCTATGTCGGATGACCTCGTTTCGAATTCTATCCTTCAAAGAAACTCCAAGCATAGCTCGCTACATAGCCCGCTGTGCGACTTTTAGGTCACGGACTACCCTACCTTCAGTGGCCACGTTTCGTCACCATAGGTCATAGGTAAACATAACAGGCAGGACGCACTGTTCGAAAACCTTTGTTTTGAGGCATTGCGGCAGGGGGGAGGAGAAGACCCGACGTAGTTTGCCAAATGCTGCCCACCCCAGTTGAATTCTTCTGGCTATTTCTTTCTCGAAATTGGTTTTACCAAGCTGGATAACCTGCCCCAGGTAGATAATATTTTTGAACTTAGTGTCGCTCCTTCGATGGCAATCGGTCTTAGTACAACATGTTCGTTGAACATAATCTTGGTTTTATCCAAGTTTACACCGAGGCTGACTTGTCGAGAAGCTCCATTCAGGCTGTGCAGCATTTCGCCCAGTTGTTCTAGTGACTCCGCAACTATGATGATGTCGTCGGCGAACCGAAGGTGCGAGATGTACCTACTCCAGCGTCTTGAAGACGTCCTCCAATGCGTTGGTAAATGCTGAGGATACATAAATTACTATGTGATACGTCAAAAATGAATATAAATAAAACAACATACTTAAAAGTGGAGGTTTAATGTTTTATAATTATCTAAAAATAATATTAAGAAAATAAACATTTTGTCATCTTAATCAGAAGTGCTCTGTGCTTGAGTAATTGAGCCCACAGCTGATAAGTGGAAGTTATTGAATTGTGTTCTGCCATCTCTAATTATTGTTGCCTTAGTATACTTCTCGTCAAGAAAGAAAGTGAAGTTTTCTCGAAGCCAGGCGTTCGTCTATTTGGTGAAACGTTTCTAGCCATTGATATAAATTGTTATTTTGTTTCTAGCTATGAAGCCGCCCCTTGTGTTATATCGGCGGCGTCAATAGATTTAAATTCACATACCTTACTGTTTGGGGGCTTGTAAATGAGGATTAATCTGGATGATAATGTGCTGTATTACTTTTCTTTTATATAGCTCTAGATAGCTATCATCGCTGCTATCATATGTATTTTTCTATTTCCAATCAATTAAATAAAGAAACTGCAGTACATAACTCTTACACAATATTTTTCACATTCTTGCATATTATACGTGACAGAGAGTGACATTTTTATAAATATTATCATTTGACAGATCAAAATGTGACTTAGCGTTGACACCATCGCTTTAGTTCCGTTGTCATGGTAACAATTTTGCTAGCGATATTAGCGCCATAATATTTCGTATTTTCTTTAATATTACATTATTTCGTGAATTTGCCACATTTTAATTGTGATAATTGCTATTCGGCGACAAAGCCAAATTCAATAAACCAAAGATCATGAAAATCTGTTCAGCCATTCTTGAGTTAAAAGAAAGTACGTTTTTGGCACTTTTCAGGCACTTAGGGTCTGAATTTCGAAAAATCGTTTCTTAGTACACCTCCACGCATCAAAACATACACTCTCTATAAATTTCAAGTCTCAAGGACCAGCGGTTTAGGCTGTGCGTTGTCTCTAAGTGAGTCAGTCAGTCAGTCAGTCAGGACTAAGAGTTTTATATATGAGATAACGACACCAGCGACATGGTGGGCGATAGCGGAACTAATAACGATAATATTCGAGTGATTTTAGTCACTAGACCTTTCTTCTTCAATATAACAAATATTTTGTTAAACAATGGTGAAACTAACGAATTTTACTTTAACACAGTACATTGTCAGTTGCTAATATAACGCTATAACGTCAGGTACGATATTAATGTAACAAAAAGGTAAATATAAAGTCACACCGCTTTCCCATTGGGTTAGGCAGAGGCGACGTTTTTCCAGATACGTTGTTTTAGTTTAAAAAAAAGTAATTTCTTGTGGAGTTTATACTTTATGTGTGGTAGGTTTTGACAAGGGAAAGATTGTCGTAATATAAAATTTATAAAAAATCTTTCTTGTACAGAAATATAAATATGACTTTCGAAAAACTTGTAATAAGAGAAAGACACCGAACTTACCAAACGTAATTTTGCTTCGGCATTTTAATGAAAACATAAGTTGAGAGAAAACTACTTTTTAAAGAATTCTATCGTGATATATTTGTCGGGTTAAAAGTAAATAATAACTAACAATGAGTGGGATTCGCGTAAACTTCAGACAGTATCATGGGAAATATAGGTATTATAATGCTGTGCGTTATGATATTTTTTATGAAATTATAGCAGATGCTGGTCTATATTCCCATAAAAAACTACAAATAGTTTCCTGCAATTTTTTGACATTAATAAATTGAGCGAAGAACCCTGTTAGAACCTACAATTAGCTTCACCAATAATGATAAACGCATTATTTTAAATATCATTGACTTAGAGAGAGATAGCTGTTTCTTCAGCCCCCCTAGACAAGTGGCACTTCGTAGAATATAATGACGAATGTATGGAATGATGACGTATTGACAGACGCCAACGCATCTCATAAAGGGGCAGAAATGCCGCATTTCGAATTCGGCGCATTAAGTTTCGCTTATCGGTTAGTAATGTATTTAAATTATTTTCGCATTATTTATTAGCAACTGAACATAAATATTCGTATGATCTGGATGTAGAGATCTTTTAACCGCACTATAATTTCATTCCAATATACATTCAAAGTTGGTTTTAAGATGTACGGGGGTTTTATTTACACTTTTTTTAGTATTTACAATATAAGTCTAATAATATAATGCCACAAAACAAGTACTATTGCACAAATATATAGCACAATGCGCGTAAAATTGTATATGAACAAATATTTTTACACATAATATTTTAGCTTAGGGTTTCTGTTCACTAGAGCGTAACATAAACGATCGATGATGTTCGGCTCACAAGTTATTAGCTAGCATAATTTACTCGAGGTGTATTGTTATTGTTACGTTGTACTGAATATAAACCTTTTTATGTTAATCTAGCGTCTTACAGACGATAAAAGCATGATTTAATTTAATATGTAGACTGTATTTACCAATGCGTAGCATTTATTTTAGGTATAAGTGTCCATAGCGTTAGCATTGTACGACCAACAGAACATTTGTTCACAAATCCGTAGTAGTTAACATTTATGAAGGCTTTCGGCCTTTGTATATCGCGATAACTACGTCTCATTAGACTGTCATAGCCACCAAAGAGTACCCGCGGTGGGTATTTTCATAAAAAACAAAGTATTGCATTTGTTAATCTTGATACACCAAAGAAATTATTTTATACAATCCTAGCTCTTATTTTTATATTCATAAGAAATATATTACAATGTTTAAAGGAAAATATTTAGTTGTATGTAGCTGTCGCAGTAGGTATTTGTTTATCGTTGCACAAATTAACGGCTAGATTTGATGTTCTGATTGCTACACGCTGAGTTGTAACATAAGATTAAGGCTGAAGTATAACCAAATTAGGATTTTATAATTTAATCGAACGGCGAACGGTATGATCACACTATTCGTAGTATACATACAAACATACATACGCTCACGCCCATTTCCCTCCGGGGTAGGCAGAGACAGCAGTCTGTCATTTGACTCTATCCTTACACACTTCACGAGCTTCCTCTACTGTTATTAATCTTTTCATGCAAGTCTTCCGGTTTAGAGTACTTCTGACCGCCCTTTTTTCAAAATTTTTAGGGGTTGAGGGAAGAATTTATGACGAACTAGCTATTGCCCGCGGCTCTACCCGCGTGGATGTCGGTTATAGTGACTAAACATACCCTATGTTTTGTTACATACCCTTTCTGTACTAAATTTCATTAAAACGATCTAGTGGTTTATACGTGAAAGCGTTACAGACATACAGATAGAATAACTTTCACAATTATTATATAAGTATGGCGATAAACAAGATTTGCTGATGTTTTTATACCTTTCTGTTACAGATTGTAGACTTTATTAACGTTCATAATGTACCTCGTACAGAACAACTCTTTCACTCTAGTGTGATCATACCTTAAATTTGCAAAAAAATATTAAAAAATATTGGTGTCACCAAAAACAAGACATGGCCGCTGGACGCGCTTAGAGTTAAATAGTCGTAAAGTAACAAATAAGTAAACGTGACGGAATTGAACTAAGTATAAAGTTAGTGATAAGTGTTCCATACTCTAAACGTATAATATAAAGAGAAGGTTTTCCAGTACGTAATGTAGCATATTGAATGTACTAGTCTCTCGAGGATTCCAAGTAACAATTCCTGTCTTGCCTTATTCGGCTTGACCAACCGTACCGTAAACACATGCGTTCGTGTTTAGCCGACACACTTAAGTTCGTTTAGTTTGAAAACCTTTCAGACAGACCTGCGACTTGTAGTAACCGAACGGTAAAAACGTCAGGCTGGACTTTTTATAGCTTTCTGGAGAGCTTTTGTGATGTCAGTGGTAAGACCAAATGCTTGTCCTGCTTGTCTTCTGCACTGATGGCACAGAAATTCTCTGTTCTTATAGGGTTGGCAGCAAGAGTGTGTCTCCCCTGGTGTTGCATACGTCCATAGGCCACGATAACCACTTTCCATCAGGTGGGCAATCTTCTTACAATGTAAAAAAACCTACTTTGAAAAGTTCTAGTACTAATATGCCCCGTCGACAAGAATTTATAATGTAATCGAAAACCCCATTGTCACGCGCAACGTATATTAGCTTTAATATAGATTGTATATAGAGCTCTCTGTATGTACGGATCCTATGTACCGTCAGCAACAGAAACGTTAGCTGAAAATGTTACCGTACAAGGGTGAATAGAGATCAAAGGGTGAATAGAAACAAAATTGTCTATAGATTTTTTGAAATAAATTCTTCTACAAAATTTTAAGTTTTAAAATCAGATATTTGATAGATCTGTTCATTATTAAATTGAACTATAATTAGTTGTATTTGATAGTAAATAATTAGAGCATGTAGCAGACCATTTTATGTCTATTCACTTTGTATTGATTGACCTCTACTATTCACCCTTTTTACCCTTATTCACTCTAGAAAGAGGGGCTGGTCGCGTTTTGAAGTCCTGAATGTTGAATATTTCAGATTTTTTAATTTATGGACCGAACGAATTGTCACGCAAACTCGAAACTTAATTGTTATGTACATATTTCGGAAACCCATGAAAAATCATAAATATATTGTTTATTCCGGGTACATGTAAACATGAACTTATCTACCTACAATTTTCATCTACCCACACATAATCTAAAATTATTTTATTAAAGAATTATTGTTTATGAAATAAATGAAATTACAAATATGTTAATAAATTTTTAATATTTATTTTATTGTATCATGATCTATTGTTATGTTTATATAATGCTGATATAATTTGACGTTTCTTGTTTACAATTTTATATAGATTTTATACAATATGTTTGGCACTTGCTATTCCAGTCTAGTCTACTTCAAGGTGTCCAAACGGAGGTGTGTATAGTGTAGTATACTGCGGCCTGTAGCGAGTGGCGACAGGCGACAGGCGACAGGCCTAGGATAATGATCGTATATTGTTGTTACTCTATGTTTTGTATGTTGTAACATATAATAATAAATGTAGAAACAAATAATGTTGTTTTATTGTATGTCACGCTTTACAGGCTTTCTGAGCCTCGATTCTGCTGACGCACAACCACTGTCACACCACAGAGACTGCGAGAAAATTCCATTTGATTTTAGCCTTTAAAATAATGTATTTGAAGTTTAAAATTAAATGACTTTTTGTAGAGTGACCGAAAGCGTGTAATGAAAATATTGTCATTTAATTTTGGACTTTACCTTAATAGCAATAAAGTCTAAAATTTAATGCCAATTTTTGCAGAGACTGTGGCACGACAGTGGTTTTGCTTTAGCAGAATCGAGGGCCTGGACTGACGCAAAGAAATTATGCTGCCGTTTTTGGCGGGGGTTGAGGTACACATAACAACACATGTATTAGTTATTACGCAAACTTATCGTCTTCATTGGCCACTTACTATGTCGACACGACCAAACTACTATATCGACTTGACCTAACTAATATATCGACACGACCAAACTACTATATTGACTCGACCAAACTCTTGTATCGACACGACCGAACTACTATATCGACACGACCAAACTACTATGTTGACTCGACCAAACTATTGTATCGACACGACCTAACTACTATATAGACTTGACCAAACTACTATATTGACTCGACCAAACTATTGTATCGACACGACCTAACTACTATATCGACACGACCAAACTACTATATCGACACGACCAAACTACTATATCGACTTGACCATGACCAAACTACTATATTGACTCGACCAAAGTATTGTATCGACACGACCTAACTACTATATCGACACGACCAAACTACTATATTGACACGACCAAACTACTATGTCGACACGACCAAACTATACTAACACGACCAAACTACTATAGGCCGATCGACACGACACGATAAAATTTACATGTACCCTGGCATGAAGACATCCCCCGTGTTAAATACTTAACGCAGTGTAATCATGAATACCTACCTTATATAAACTCAATCAATCAATCAATTAGCCTATTGCAGTCCACTGCTGGACATAGGCCTCTCCCAATATGCGCCACGTTTGCCGATCCTCTGCCTTCCGCATCCAGTCCGTCCCACCCACTCTTCGGAGTCGCCGAACCGCTTGGTTCCTGTTGGAATATTCTGCACCGTATGCGGGTGACATCTAAGCCCTGCACGTGTTGTCCTATATAGGAAAGGAGGGTGGGATTAGTTGGAAGAATTCATCAGAACATTCACCATGGTAGACACGGTAAAATACCGCCAAAGATGCCACATCTCTACGCAAATGCAAAGGCTCGAGGGTTTTGGTGACCTCAGGATTCCCAATATTGCGGACTGCACGTCGCTGCAACCTGTCGAGAGCATCTAGCAAGTACTTTACGGAGCCATCCCAGAGATGAGAGCAGTACTCCACGCAAGAGTGAATTTGTGTCTTGTAGAGAAGGCACCGCTGCTCCAGCGTGAAAAAAGGACCTAAGTTAGTAGATAGTTAAGTATGTAAGGTTAAATGGCGAGCTACTGTATCTGCCTACTCAGGACAGAAATAGGCGTGAGGTAGCCAAAATTAATTATTAACTTATACGAATTTTCTCAGCTGAAACTAAAAATGACAAAGAAATTCGAATCAAATTCGAAATTTGTGGGTGATAATAATTCTTTTATTTACTTTATAGTCAATCCTACGCACTTCCTGTCCTTAACAAAGTTTGACCATTGTAGATTTTTTTTTCTCTTGCCGAAATGTATGGGAAACGTTTTTGGCGATTTCTGTCTTTCCTAGTACTCAAAGCTAAAATGGTCCCATAGAGTCTTTTGATCCCCACATTCATGTGGGGATCAATAGAATATTGGCATTAAAAAAAAAATGTTTGGACTTTTTGCATTTTTTTTGCTAACTAAGATTTTTGCAAAATCTGTAAATGCAGTTCAAAATGTCTCAAAAAGTTAGGGAAGGTCTCCTAAGAACGTTTTGCTGTAACTACAACGGTTAAGGTACTTGTCCTTACTGCCCAGTTTTCAAATATACACCCAGTATAAACGTTGTACTTCGGGATGCATGTGTTCCAAGGAATCGATTGCAGGAAACTTCGATCCGCAATTGCGGTTATTAAGTGGGTACGCCTTCAGGAAAATTGTAAGTAATTATAAACAGGGGCGTATTTACCCTAGGGCCAAGGGGGGCATGGCCGGGGGCGCATCTAGCTTCCTTCTCACGTACCTATCCTTCGGCAGGGGACACTGAAGATGTCGATGTGCGCCCCTTTTCCGGGGTTCGGTGGGAAAACCGTGCTTAACACACCCGAGGGGGCTATCTTAAAATCTCTACGGTTTTATGATAACCCCAGACCCAGGGTTAGCCAGGGTGTGAGGAGAAATACCTTATATCCTGGTAATTGAAACCCCAGACGACGTGTATTTTAAATTAATTCCGAGTCCGACATAACTCCTCCCGTTGGCCGTAGGGGTGGTATCCGTGGCGATCTCCGCACAAAAATAAAAAAAGTACGGCGTAACTAAAATGAATGTGCGTAGTGCTGCACACCCTGCTGCCCTGGCGGCTGCTTTAAGGATACGGAGCCACTCTACCCTCTATAGGAACACTGCAAGTTTGTGTAGTGGCATATCAACGGCTCTCTTCGATAAGTTAGCCCCTACCGTACAACGACAGAGAGGCACCCCATGATACCAAGGGCCTTTATTTTATACTTTAGATAACCTATCGCAGGATTATTTCCTCTTACATGAAATACTTCATCATCACTAAATAGGGGGCAAACCTAGCTGACCCAGGGCGTCAAATTATTAAATACGCCTCTGATAAGTAGATTATTTACTTTGTTATGTAAAAAAGAGCAACCGCTCACCGTAGTGTCACAACAGGAGTTAATTATGGCGCACGTTAATGTAATTGTTTTGTTCACAATCTTCACAATTTTAGAGGGATTCAGGGTCTTAGCACTAAATCAGAATTGTGAGTTAGGTAAAAAGTGCATTTTTAAATGTTGTCCATTAGGCCAATATTCGCAAAAGAAGGTCTGCAAGGACCATAGCCAAGTTGCAAATTTTTCTGGAGTGAGTGTGTATGATAGCAAATTTCGGGAGACGGGCAGAAATGTACAAAGTGCGTTTACAATACTGGACGGCAAGTTCGTGGCAGATCCCAAGTTTCAAAATGCTTCATCTAACAAAAACGTAGTTGGATTTACTCCCTATGTTCTTGAGGTAAGTTTTTTTATCTGAGAGACTGAGACTTTGCCTTGTGCTTATCATCAGACGAGGTGACGTCATATCTATTGACGCGCCCTGGCTCTGACATCATCACCTCGTCTGACGATAACCGCAAGGCAATGTCTCAGGAAAGAGGGTCACTATTGCACACCCTAATAGTGTTACAATGGTGGACTGGGGGCTGAGGCTTGACGGCTATATCAGATGTTTCTTCACGTCCCACTTAAAGGATTGTAGGTAGAAGGAGTCACGTGTGCTGGTAAAGATTTCCAAGACTTTGAGGAAGTACAATTCTTCTTTGCACCGTGTGAGGGTGAGACCGCAGCCCTGCATGTGTTGGTTTTGATAGGAAAGGAGAGGGTAGGGCTGGCTGACGTGAAGTTATCGTTGAATCGTATGGATAAAACTTAAAATCTCTTGTGATGGTGAGAGACACGAGGTGCAACCTGCACCTTATTGCAATCGATACGTTAATTACTTTGAATATTTAACCATATTTTAACATTGGTTTAATTCTTTTGTTACCCCGCGTTTACATACTGCCGCTCGCATTGCTCATCGTGTTGCCAGAAATATTCGCGTGATTAATTCCATAGCGTTCACACACGCGCATCATCGTGTTGGTCCGCATTACAGTATTCGCCCTGCAATGGAGACGGACGTAAACGTATGGAGGACAACGGTGTAGCAGTGTACGCATTATGCTTTTACAGCATAGAGAATTTATTAAATAGATTATATTAATAAAAACTATCACTTTCAACTACTATACACTTTCCGTAGATCGATATAAATATTTTTAAAAGTAAATATTCGAGGAGCAATAACGAAAGCCGTGTTTACTGTTTAGCGCCATCTAGCGGTCTCGTATAAGTCATCGCGCTAGTATTGCCGCTCCTTTGACTCACGCCGCCAAGTCGACATTCGCAGCAACATACGCGGCAGTACTCGCGGCATGACGAATATACCATTCACACCACGTCTCTGCCCACTTCTCTCGCCACTTCCCTCGCTCTGCCGCGAGTATGTAAACGCAGCTTTTTATGTATACAAAGTTTTTTATATATCTATTAGTGTCGCAGCCAACCAACTTAACCGGCCGTTCAATTAACTGCCTAGGCTGTTAACTAAATGGCACCGCTCAATTTACGGCCTGAATGATATCTACGTCTCATAGTTGTAGGTACCTACTATGGGTAATGAAATTTCATATACTTAAGATAGATATGACTTCTACCTATTTTTTGAAATTGCGATGTCTCTGAAATGGTGATCCGTACAAAAAAACGAGTGAGACCAATTTTGTAGGTAGCTACATGATATAGATATAGATACAACTTTATCTAACACATTTTGCGATAACATTTGCTTATTACGAGAAAAATGCGAGAATCCAATAAATTTGACCTTAAACCTTGAATAAAAAAAAATGCAGAAGTCCAATCGATGGGGACTTTTGATATTTCTTTTATTACCTGGGTGAATTTCCCGGGGCCAAAAATTGCGTGGCATCGATGAAATCGGTACTAAAAATCATTTTTTCATCCCACCATCTCGGAAAGAGTACTTTTTTTCTTCGATATCTGAGTGTAAAAGTCGCTTTTACCCTCTAGAGTGGTAAAGTAAATTTGAATTTAGAACATCGTGTGTACTAGGTTTGTGAACTCAAAACATCATTAAACCTATTTACTTCTACCTCTATGGTGCCGATTTATCATACAACTTTTTTTTAATTTATGAAAAACTCAACTCGGAACCTCCTTGGTGTACCTATTTTTTTTTTTTAAATTTGCTTTGCGCGCATAATTTTTTTTTTTCACGTCCTATGGTTGAACATTGTTGTTGAATTTTATTTGTTCATATTTTATTATTAGTATTATTACACATATTTATTATACAGCCTCCGTGGCGTAGTGGTAGTGAACGTGGCCGCAACGCAGGAGGCGCGGGTCCGATCCCCGCTCAGTGCAAATATTTGTATGCATAAAAAGTTCAACAACAACGGTCTAGCTGCAATGCTTCGATATCGCCTAATGTCACCATTGGGTTGAGGAGGTCACATGGCAGTCACTTTACGAAAAATATCGAGGTCCAGCCAAATCCGCAGTTAAGACTGGTAAAGCGGACCCCGAACTCCGAGGTGAAAGCTTCGGATGCGACTGGGAATTAACGCTAGGAAGAAGAAGCATTTCATTATTTCCTCGCTGAGGTGGGATGAAAAGTTACGTGTTGCACTCGAGTGCAAAGATTTTACACCTTGTGCTCTTTTGATTCCCTCGCTAACGCTCAAGATTCAAATTTATGAATCACTCGCTATGCTCGTGATTCAAATTTAGAATCTTTCGCTTGCTCGGTCATCAAAACTGAGCACGCGGTTAAAAAGCAACTTTGCACTCTTGTATAACAAATAACTATTACAATACTCTAACATTTTTTTCTGGTTAGGCGATATAGTGATCTATGTGGAGCACTAAATATTTTATTAAATAGGATTATAGATTCGCCAAAAAAAAAATTTAAACCTCGAAATTTTTCATTGCCGTGTTTGTCCACACATCACCTATTGTGTTGTAATACCTCATTGATAAAAATCTATTGGTTTTTTTAATTAAAACCTAGTTTTATTTGATACGTGAATAGTTAAAGTATTGTTACGAAATAATTTTTTTCAAATATTTAGACAATACAACGAATGGTTAATTAAATTTCATTTGTCCTAGAGTTACCTTTAATCGCCATGTTCTAAACATATTTTAGAATATCGTTTTATCTAACGACTTGTATCCTCCCTCATCCGCTAAGCGTTGCATATTGGTGCCGCCTAAGTGCTCGACATGGAAGGACGTACACACGTACCTGCGTTTTGGCACCATAAATAAAAGTATATCATTTTTATGTTACTGGACATTTTTCCTTTCATTACTGTGGATAGGTATAACTGTCTATTCCAATAAGTTTATCCTCTTGATTATACATTCAATAGAACGAAATTTATCTTGTTTATTTTAGTGAAGTGTTTATTACTTCGAATAATTAATAGATTTTTTCTTATATTATATTTTTGGCTCGTTTTTCACCACCGTGCTTTCATTTCCATGGTTTCCGTGGTCAAAATTTGCTATGGTAATGAAGAAAAAAACGCGGCAATGAAAAAAAAAATCATTGCCATGCCTTGTAAAACAATTTAGTCTCATTGCCATGACCAGATGTTTCATTTCCGTAACTTATGTTCTCATCGCCATAGCATATTGACAAAAGTATATCATATTAATTTGTTAATTTCCCATTTCTTTTTCGTGTAAAAGAATTGGCGTCGTTTTGGAATTGTGCAGCCATGAATGAAAATGGTATAATATGAAAGTACCTGCAGTTTACCAGGTTTCTTAGAGAGATTCGAGTCTTATAATTAATCCTATCGATTAAAGCAATAAAAATACTGGCTGTTATTTTTTCCGATTTTAGTCGGTTCAATTACAGGATGTGGCAAGCGATTTTTCAGCATTCGTTTAACGCAGTTTTTTTTTCTTTTTAAAAATGAGGAAATGTTTCTTCTGAATGAAATTAGCTATCTCCAGTATTTAGAGTACTTTCCCTCCACATCTCCAATACAAACGCGGTATCGTTTATCTAATACTAGCTGACCCAGCGAACTTCGTACCGCCATATTTTCTGATCCCATTCCCGCTGCATATCTCTAAATTTATCAATATTTCTCTACAATATTATGCATGTATTATGCATATAAATCTTCCTCTTGAATTACTCTATCTATTAAAAAAAAACCGATTCTAAATCCGTTGCGTAATTTTGAAGATTTAAGCATACACAGGGACAGATAGACAGCCATCGATGGGGTTACACTCGAAGTTGTTCAAGAAAAAATCTGCCTGGGATAAGTTATCCAGCTTGGTAAAAACAACTCCTAGAAAAAACTAGCCAGGATCCACCTAGGTTGGGAAGCAGCAAAGGAAACACTCTCTTAATCTTAAAAAATACACTGCGTTTAAGGATTTCCAAAAAAATCGCTTGCCACACCCGGTAATCGAACCGAATCAAATCCGGATGAAGCTATATTTTAATTGCATCAATCGATAGGGTCAATCTTAGGGATCAAATATCTCTAACAAACTTGGTAAAATAAGTAAAAGGAAACCCATAAAAGAGAAGTTATAGGAAGATTTTAGGCGGTTTGATCATCAGGTGTGTTATTTTTAGAAATCTTTGAATGCAGGTTTGTTTCCCTTTAAAAATAAGGTTATGTTTAATTTAAGTAAAATTCGCTATCTCTAGTATGAGGGTACTTTCCCGCCAGGTAAAGTCGAAATGTTCCACCCTGTATATCGCAGCTCCGATATTACTTACAATAAAAATAACGACACTCATACGCGTGTTTAACACAGTGCCACTAAAAAATAAATGACGCCAATGTCCATACACAATTGCCTAATCCCCTTTGTATTTTTATTGTATGTAAGTATAATTTCTCATGTAAGTAGGTACATAAAATATTATGTTATAAATTATGTATTTTCATTTCCATGGTTGATTTTTTCATTCCCTTGGTATATTTATTTCATGCCCGTGGATGCTTGTTTCATTGCCGCGCACGCATGTGTCATCGCCGTGGCGCGTAATTTTTGATCTTGTATATCTCGTTAGCTTTTTTATTTATCTGCTAGATATTAAGCAAGAATACATATAGTATCAAAACCTATAATAAACGCGGTTTGTTTTAACTACAAAACTTAAGGTAAAAAAAATCCACGGAATGAAGATTTTAATGGACCTGTTGAAATTCACCCAGCTATGGTGTATTTAAGACCCGTACCTATTTTCAGTTCTATACGAATTTATGTTAACTTTTATTTCGTCTATTTTGACTGGATTATACGTACGAGTATAATATCATTTTGGGCATATCTGTCTTGTGGGTTTTACAAAGTGCAATAAACATAATTATCCCTTAATACGGAAGTAAGTAAGCACTGTAATTAGTAGTTCCCCACCGCGACTTCATTAGTGATAGTAAACCTATTAATATGTTAATAGTCACAATCTGTAGTAAACACGAGTTTTCCTGAACTTCCTGAGCTGAAATTACTGAAATGCTTCCTCAGATTTTCTGAACTTAAATATTGTTAACGATGATTTGATGAATTAATGACCTGATGATCATAATCATAAGTTATAAGTATTCTATAACTACGAGTCTATTATTCGGTTACAAATTCAGTTATTCAAATCAACAAACTATTCGGTGACAAATTTCCCGCTTGACGAATAGGCTCGGCTCCAAATGTGGGTGTTAATATACCTCTGCTTACCCTTTCGCGTATTTGCATGCGTGAATAATGTAGATATTTGGTTACGGTAATGTGATGAAATACGGATGACAAATGCCGTAGTTCTTCCAAGTGATTTCCTACAGTATGGAGTTCTTCAAGCTAGGCAGAAGGTTCTTACAGGGTCAGCAGCACGAGTGCAAACAGCTTAAAGCCTTGAACTTCAAGGTTGCTTGAATTGAAAGTTCAATCTTATAAAAATGAATCCCTATTTCCCTTGGTCACGCCATCGCGCGTGAACGGCTGGACCGATTTCACTAATTCTTTTTTTAGAACATTCCTTAAAGTACGGGGATGGTTCTTACGGAGAGAAAAATTGAAAAAAAAAGAAGAATTGACTTTTAGGTAGTACGAAGTTCGCGGGGTCAGCTAGTATTCAATGAAAAAGAGTTCTTACATTTTTCATTTACCTACTCTACAAGATGCCATTTTATTTTAGACTTTATGAGTATAATGGTAAAGTCTAACAAATGGCTATTAACAGTCAGAATCGGGGTCCTGACTGTGGTCCTGATGCATTAATAATATTTTTTTTTCCAGAATGGCGACTTAGATTTAAAACAACCAAACGCGTACTACCGAAACGTCAAGGTAGCCAGTCAAAACTTCTGCATCGATTACGCCATGAGGAAGGACGGGAGCCTGTCGAAATATCCACAGTTTTTCGTGGTGGACTCGGAAGGTGGAAGTGTGATGGTCGAGCAAAGTACTACTTATATAACTGTTGGTGAGTACTGGGGCCTTACCATAAACTTTTGCTTCAACTGCCAAGCGCAGGGCAGCTCAACTTGGCACCCAACCTGGCAGGTTTTCCATTTGTACCATGAACCTCTTCGGTTGAGCTGCAATGTACCGAATACTGACACGCGTAAATTGTCTCTGATCAATTTGGCACACCACCCCTATACTTATGTCATAAAAATAAACGTTCTAAAATACTTCTCGGATTCGTTACCGGTTTTCCGGCTGTAGTACCTATAATATATTTGACAGCCTCCGTGGCGTAGCGGTAGTGAACGCGGCCGCTACACAGGGGTTCGATCCCCACTCAGTTCAAATAAGAGATTTGTAGTGTGTGTTCGCGCAGCGGAATGTTGTTGAATTTAAAGATTTTAATTATGCAGATATTTAGCACATGACGTCGTGTAAATGCTTATGGTAAAAAAAAATTTGTGCATGCAGCCATTGTGGAGAAATTCGCTAAAAACAGATTCCGCTGGGCGAACGTTGTCCTGGCGGCACTTTTTTTGAATTCATGGACTTAGAAGAAAAAAAATGTGTCCAAAAATTAGCGTGTATTTGCGTGTAATTGTGTATGTATGAATAAAATTAATGAATGCATAAACTTCGGAGAAATTCAAGTTTCCGCCACGCGAACGTTTGGCCATTAGCTAGTTTTCATATAAAGCGCTTATATAGAGAGCTGTAGATTTTTACATACGTTGTTTTAAATTTGCTTATATTTGTTTAATAAAAAGATTTAGAAAAAATCGAAGGGTTTAACAGATAAAAATATAAACGTAAAATACGCTTATTAGGTCTTAGTTCGTAAAGTATGCACTTTGGGGTCTAGATTTTTACGTTTATACAAACCTTGTAAGTGTCTGCAACATGTTGCCAAGTATCAATGATGTTCCGCTAGTAATTAAAGAGCAATAGGACAATTTACCATGTATAGACCACTGTTTACAAAGCAGTCAAATATCACGACGTTCTAAAGGAATTGCATAGTAAAATATATTCCAATAATTAGCTTACTGATTCAACTATTCACATGCAAAATTTCATCTCATTATATTCAGTAATTAAAGATAAACAATGAAAATACTGACAAAGCATCGAAACCCTACATAACCCGACCAAGTTCGGATGGCTACAAAAAAGCGGCCGTACCATATATCTAAGTAACGTTCTTAACCTTCCAGTATAGTATTCATTAATATGGTACAGTTGCGTACACAAGCGTTAGAAAAAATAAAACAATAAATTGCATTTCTTGAATGAAAAATGTTTTTTTATTAATAACACCACTATCTACGATAAAAATAAATCTTCAATTAACAAGTAGGTGGGTACTTCTCTAATTAAATATCCGTCTACAATTTATTTCTCGCCACCTGTTACGTAGAAACCCAAAAATTGGCAAAATGTGGAAACGTAGAAACGTAGAAACCCAAAAATTGGCAAATTATCTATTTTTTCTCTCTAGCTTAATATTTTTGATCAATTCATATCTACTATACTTAGACTATTTAACCAAAGGTCTAGCCTTAAGCGTACCGCTTCGAACAAAATAATTCTGCATATTTTGGTGGGGTGCACGGGAACACGCTCACATACATAAGTCACTGCCGTACCAGTAGGTACAACGCTAATATCATATACTGAGACTGACGCAAGTCTCAAGCGCTTACTTAAATAAAGTACCTACCGCCTACGTAAATAGTACTTACTAATCTTAGTCAAATACAATTAAAAAAGTAGGTGTAGAAAAAATAAATGATCTATAAATTAAATCGAAATAACAATTGTGTTATCACCTGTACCAATTCAATACCGGTATTATACTGTAAATTTTAGAATGTTACCTAAATATATTGCACGGCCGCTTTTTTGTAGCCATCCGAACTTGGTCGGGTTATGTAGGGTTTCGATGCTTTGTCAGTATTTTCATTGTTTATCTTTAATTACTGAATATAATGAGATGAAATTTTGCATGTGAATAGTTGAATCAGTAAGCTAATTATTGGAATATATTTTACTATGCAATTCCTTTAGAACGTCGTGATATTTGACTGCTTTGTAAACAGTGGTCTATACATGGTAAATTGTCCTATTGCTCTTTAATTACTAGCGGAACATCATTGATACTTGGCAACATGTTGCAGACACTTACAAGGTTTGTATAAACGTAAAAATCTAGACCCCAAAGTGCATACTTTACGAACTAAGACCTAATAAGCGTATTTTACGTTTATATTTTTATCTGTTAAACCCTTCGATTTTTTCTAAATCTTTTTATTAAACAAATATAAGCAAATTCAAAACAACGTATGTAAAAATCTACAGCTCTCTATATAAGCGCTTTATATGAAAACTAGCTAATGGCCAAACGTTCGCGTGGCGGAAACTTGAATTTCTCCGAAGTTTATGCATTCATTAATTTTATTCATACATACACAATTACACGCAAATACACGCTAATTTTTGGACACATTTTTTTTCTTCTAAGTCCATGAATTCAAAAAAAGTGCCGCCAGGACAACGTTCGCCCAGCGGAATCTGTTTTTAGCGAATTTCTCCACAATGGCTGCATGCACAAATTTTTTTTTACCATAAGCATTTACACGACGTCATGTGCTAAATATCTGCATAATTAAAATCTTTAAATTCAACAACATTCCGCTGCGCGAACACACACAGATTTGTATGCATGAATATCGGTATTTGTATTGGTCTGGTCGTGCCTCGGAGAGCACGTTAAGCCGTCGGTCCCGGTTGCCATACGAACATCTATGGCAGTCGTTACGGGTAGTTGGAGCCCTAAAAAGTTCAACAACAACGGTCTAGCTGCAATGCTTCGATATCGCCTAATTGGTTGTGGGGATAGCAGTCGCTTCACGGAAAATATCGAGGTCCAGCCAAATCCGCAGTTAAGACTGGTAAAGCGGACCCCAGAAGAAAAAGTAATAATACAAGTGAGGTAGACTCTGATAGAGATGTTGATTATGTTGGGTTACTGAGTGGGTCACACTCTTTTAAATTACCGACATCACTAAGCAAAAACATTAATTAATGCAGAAGGAGAAAAGAAAATCCTATAGGACTACTTGTTATGTAGGCGTTGGGGCTGGAGTGTTATCCTTGCTTTGCAACTGTCAAATGAAAACTCCAATCTGTAAAACACAATGCACATCAAATAAATGTCAATAAAATTTGACTAAATGAATAAAACCTAACACCAACCCAACTTAACGTGACAATCACTATCATGATATAAAAAATGGAACGAAAGTTTTGGCTTAGGTACTTGACGTTGTTCGGCAGCTCGCTGGATCTCGTGCGTATTCCTGCTGCTGCTGCTATTGGTCTACATGCTGCTGCCGGAGCTCCGCAACCTGGGCGGCCTGATACTGATGAACTACGTCAGCTGTCTGTTCATGGCCTTCTTGTTGCTGGCTGTCATCAATTTTGATGGATACGGCCCTAAAAGTTGCGTCGCTTTAAGTGAGTACAATATTCATGCCTTTAAATTTAGTAAAAGCCGTGTTGGTTCCGGGTGGAGTATAATATACCTCATCTCTTACCGTATCGGTGTTGTAGGAAGTGTCTACTATTTACTTTTAGCCTTGTTTTCTGTTGAAATTTATATCCAATCAGGTCATTGTTTCTGGCGAAGCTTTGTGGATACTGGTACAATACTAACTTTTAAACTGAGTTTTTTCCTGACCACATGTTTTTGTTTTAGCGTTATTAATCTACTACTTCTTCCTGGCTTCCTTCTGCTGGATGAGTGTCATGTCATACGACATTTGGTGGACCTTCAGGTATATCTCTTGATATTAAGAAGCATATTTGATTTAGAGCTTCGTTAACCATAATAATTATTTGTCCAACTCGTTTTCTCTTTCTTCATCAAGTCAAAGGCTCATCAAATTTAAGCGGCCCAAACCATAGCAATAGCCACAGCATTGTCCTTTGCATGAAGGAGCCCTGCGGCGCAACTGGAAGCAGCTTGACCCGGTAACGCCGAGTTTAAGCTGACCAATTCTTTCACAACAAATGGCTCGAAAATTCTCTGGCGATGGTCAACCCGTTGATAGGAGTGTAATCTTTTCTCCATATTGATAATAACTTATCAATTATTTCGTTTACAGAGGATACGCTAAAGCCCGCGTCATCAACCGGCGCGGTGAGTACTTCAAACTCGGCATGTACTGCCTGTACGCGTACGGA
This sequence comes from Eilema depressum, assembly GCA_914767945.1. Taxonomy (NCBI): domain Eukaryota; kingdom Metazoa; phylum Arthropoda; class Insecta; order Lepidoptera; family Erebidae; genus Eilema; species Eilema depressum. Next base: position 21,498,840 of record OU612024.1, read on the forward strand.
GTGCCGCTGCTCATGACGATCTTCCTGTTCACATTAATGAGGGTAGATATGAAACACGTGCCTGCGTTCATCATACCCTACCCGACGGGCTCCGGCTGCTTCCTTCAAGGTAAACATCTCTTTATACTTCCTTTAAACAATGTATCCCACGCCACTTACAATCAGATTCTGTTGTATTTTCCCAATAACCCTTATTTTCCTTTTTTTTCTAGTTTTTCTTCTCCTTTAGCTGCTAGCACCTACCTCTTAATGTTTAGATTCAGCTACCACAGTAGCTGTCTATCAGCCAGATGTTTGTTAGCTACCTTTTTTATTAATTTTATTTTAATATCATTTACTTTTCATTAAAGATTATTCACTCTTTCATCAGTTCTTCTTTCTTATTCACTACAGCATTCAATCTTAGTTATTCCTTCATTCATTCCAATATTTTCAACATCACCTTACGATTGTTCGTTTCCTTGCAGGCGTTCCTCTAATACTGTACCTGTACACGCCAATGCTGATCCTGATCGTGTGCAACTGGCTGTTCTACGTGATGACAGCCTTCAACATGTGGCGGCTGATGCGAGGGACCGCCATGCTGGACACCGCCGCCGCCGGCTCTCCTGCGGCGCACCGCTCTCAGAGGCGCAGGTCAGTGTGTCATATATACCGTACCTCCAACAGGTGGGGAAATAACTGGTTGATATTATAAGACAAAATATATACTCGTACATTTATAAAGTCAGGCAGGGGCAACAGCTTTCAATTTACTACTACGAGTATCATGGTCATGGCGTAATATGCGCCTTTCGCTTCTTCCACTTTGAAAATTGTTTTCTTACACTCTTGATATGGCCTATCCTTAAAATCTCTGCGTCATTGAGTGTAATAAGATAAAATAAAAAGTCGTGATAAACCAATTATTAAATAATTTATGATATGCCTTGTTGTCCCAGTGTTTAACGTAGATATATTATGTTTCCTCTACCATGTACAATAATTAATTATTTAGTTTAGCTATAAATACGAGTATATGCTACAAAATAGGGCAAATCATTATCAAATGAGTGCTTGCGGTTAGCTTCATTATACAATTCTATCAAATAAAGGTCTATTCTATTCTATTCATTACTTATGAGGTATAAGAATATGAGATCAACACTGGTTGATTAATTAACGCAGAGCCGGAACTGCTAGGGCAACAAACTTGATATTTTAACAGTTGATGCCTTTTACGACTCCATTATAATAATTTATAGTTATTTCACCTGTGAAGAGGTGAGGGCTGATTTAGATAATATCCTTAATATGGTGGTTCCTGCCTTGATGGCCTCGACAGATATTTTTTCACGCCCAGGCTCTAGGAATCGGGATTATAGGCAAATGGACCATTTGGGTGGATGAAGTATACCAATTCTTTATCGTACGAGTTATTATAATAGAAAGGAAAAACTATCAAGATATTCTGTAGTGTTTATAAATCTCTACAGCTGAACCCGAAGTGAGTTAATATTCGCCATAAGAAACATGAGATATCTCACCGTGAATACAGCTGTAGAGATACATAAACGTTCTTACAGAATAGCAAGGCTGCCGTTTGGTTCACGCAGTACTCAATAGTGTACTGGTCACATAGCAGCGTCTGTGGCGTGGCGGTAGAGAACGCGACTGCTACTCAGGGGCGCGGGATCGATTCCCGCTCAGTGTAAATATTTGTATGCATAAATATGTCTATGTGTGTGTATGTCTTCACTTAACATGCACACGGCCCACCTGTTGGAAAGTGGTTACCGTGGCCTAGGGACGAGTGTAACACCAGGGAGTCACACTCGTGTTGCCGACTTTATAAGAATAGAGAGATTCTGTGCCCTTTTCGTGCCTTAGAGAGCACGCCAAGCCATCAGTTTCGGTTGTCATACCGCCGCCGTACCTTGAGGGTATATATTATAGATAAATGTCATCCCCAGGTTCATGGTGTATCTGAAGTTGTCAGTGGTCATGGGGCTGAGCTGGATGTTTGAAATCATCAGTTACGTGTTCCCTGTGTTCGGCTTGTGGCGCATTTCTGACACCTACAACATGCTCATTGGATTACTAATATTCGTTATATTTGTGTGCAAGAAGAAAATATACAGGAAGCTCTACAAACGGTGAGTTCATTGTAGATGGTTTAGTGCTTAGATTTAACATTCTTCTGTAATACGAATGAAGATTACAAAAAGTACGATGAGACGTGGACTTAATAATAAACATGAAAACAATAATAGGTCACGAAACAATTGGTGTACAGATAGCAATAAGTAAATATACTTACGTGTACATATTAAAAATGTTGTCCTTTTTTTTATGAAGCCTGTCAATTGACTACACCCCGCTGAGTTGGTAAGAACCTTGTCTATAATTCAGGTAATAAGGATCTCCAGTCCAGGTACTGAGAAACCCAAAATGGTTGTTTCTACCCTGACAGATGGTCCTCACGCTCTGCTTGAAGAACCCGAGGCTGTAAGACGAGGGATACACGTATGCGGGCAAATCATTCCACGCCATTGCCGTGCTTGTTTCAGTTAAAGCTACAACTAATTGATTTATATTGTTACTAAAGCTAAAACTAGACAATATTAAATTATTATTGATCGTTGGTACTTAGACATAATTAATTAAGCGATATTTTAACACAACTAATAATATTTTATTCTTCTCCAGGGTTGCGTTGAGTAAAACAAGCCGATTCTACCTGGGTTCATCGAAGAGCCACACCAACAGTGGCTCCGACTCTAATACGGAGAACGTGTCTCTCCGCGTGTGTGGCAACCCTAAAGGACAGAGTATTTACACGAGCACAACACAAAGCAAGTGAAAAACCTGACAATCAGAAACGTGTGGTCACAATTATAATAGTGCAAAGGATGGCCATCACAATAGCCGTGGAAACGCGGTGAGTGTGATGGACACTTTTGCACCGGGAACGATTAGGGCGTGCTTTTTTATTTAGCTTGTGACGAAATATATATACCGAGTAAAACGGGGTGAATAGCAATCAATGGGTGAATAGAGATAAAACGGTCATTAGATTTTTTAAATAATTTCCTTTGCATTATTTCGAATTTCTAAGCAGATATTTGATAATTCTGTTCATTATTAAATTGAACTAGTTCATAGTTTGACTTGAAGGAAACTAAGTACAGAATTCAACCAACCATTTTATTTCTATTCACCCTTAGATTCCTATTCACCCTTTATATATTTATTATATCACCCTTAGTATGAATTTGTGACGTTTCATCTGGTGGATATATTTGGTGTATTACTATTGAGTTCCTAAATTTGATGTGCACATTGAAACTATCTGGAATGCTTATATTGTTGAACTAGATTGTGATTGACCACTAAAACTAGAGGATGTAGCAGATCAATCTCTATTCACCCTGTTTTACCCGATATCAAAATTGTAATAAGATTGTGGTGTCTTTCAGATCTATACACATGTGGCTCAGTTGGTCACCGTATTCCCTCTAGACAGAAGGACTGGTTGTGTTTTCAAGTCCTGAATGTTAAATTTTCCGGTTTTTTAATTAAAAGACCGAACGAATTGTCATGCGAACTTGTATTATTGCATTTCGGTACTCTAAAGGGTTCTCTACATGTAGACAAATTCATCTGTATGTTGTGTTGTAACATAATAATAAATGTAGAAACAAATATTATGTTACTTTATTGTAGTTATGTCCCGCGTCATAGACTTCTCATGATGGCTCTGAAGTGGGTTTTTGTTGTGTGTTTATTTACAAGTGAAGTAGTTTTATCCGCATATGGTGCACCTCAGACTAAAAGAATGACAGACGGTCGTATAGAACTAGAGAGCGAAGCCGCATAAAGTAATACTAAAGCACCATTTTGCTCACACTCTTTGTGAGCACGGACGAGTGATATGATACGAAATTGTACTACTTTAGTATTGCGGCAGCGTTTAGATAAGAAGGAATAACGAAGGAATGTTCTGTCACTGTTTACACAAGGTTTACACTAATAGAATTTGACGTAGAGGGAATAGAATGAGCTCTCGCTCGTCTGATGTTAATCAACCTTTAGAATTACTCGTCTGCATGCTTTGCATGGGCCCCATTAAAATAGTCACACGTAGTGCGGCCATGGCGCAACATCCGTTGAGCGGCTAAGCAACCTGGAGCATAGGTTCCGCTCTTGCGACTCCACTCATGGCCAGTCAATAAAGGCAAGCATATGAGGGGAGGGGGAATAAATCTGAGCCTTGGGAGAGTCAGGGTACTGTACGTGGTGTCGCCACTCACCAACAGCTCGCCACAAGTTGCCCCTGCGGTAGGGTTGCCATACGTCCCCGTACGCCGGGACATGTCCCCGTTTGAGGCCTGGTGTCCCGGCGTCCCGGCCAATAAGCAAATTGTCCCGGTTAAACATTTTTAGTATTATATTAGAGAGCTGGACTTGGTTGGTAATCAGTAATATACCTACAATAAACGCTGAGTAGCTAGGCTATTAATACGTAGATAGAACGACGAAAGCGCTGATATTTTTCCATACATGAATATGTTAATGAGTAATAAAGACCCCGGGGCCAATGATTTTACGAGAAAAACGCGATGAAGGACAGATGGCGCTCATACTTCCAACGACATGCTGAATAAGCAGCAAGAGGTGCATCCACCAGACCTCTTTCCAACAAGGACAAGGACTAGTGCCACCGATAACGCCTGCAGAAGTACAGACTCGGCCTCGACGAAATCCCCATCGACGCTTGTAAGGCAATGGGTGCATTGTATAACCGCGTACTTCTCACCGTGAGATCCTGAGCCAGTGGAGACTGAGCTTCATTACGCCAGTATTCAAAGGCAAGGGATCGGTGCAGGAGTGTGGTAGTAACCGCGGTATAAAGATAATGTCCCACACCATGAAGCTCTATGAGCAGATAATCGACTCCTGGATCCGACAGGAGAGTACACTCTCGGAGTGTCAGTATGGGTTTCGTCCCGGGCACGGGATCATTGATCCGGTGTTCTCCCTAAGGATTGTGGTGGGGAAATACAGGGCGAAGAACACGCCCCTGCACTGCCTATTCTTAGACATGCAGAAGGCTCGCGCGGTGATCTGGTGGGTACTGTGGGCTAAGGGAGTTCCAGAGACCTACATTGACACCATCCAAGATATGTATCATGATTCTGGTTCCGTGGTTCGGAGTGCTTTTGGTGACTCAAAAGCCTTCCCCATCACCATCGGAGTACACCAAGGATCCGTCCTTAGTCCTTACTTGTTCAGCTCGGTATTAGACGTCTTGTTGGACAGTATCAGAAAACCACATAAGCCGCCTCCGTGGTTGCTCATGTATACTGATGATATTGCGCTGAAGGACGCGGATAGGAGCAGATTGGTGCAACACGTGAAAGTGTGGAAGGAAGCGCTTGAGAACGGTGGTATGAAGCTAAATGTAGCGATGACAGAAAGTTTAGCGTTAAACTCGACAGATTTCACACCGGTCCGCATAGGCGATGATTCGGTTTAAGTACCTGGGATCTGCAGGCACATGCTGTAACAAACATCTCGAATGATCGAAGTGAGCTCGATAGCTGAATCCGCGGTGAGATGTCAATTAAATTGACATCAGTAAACTGACACTTCGATCATTCGAGATGTTTGTTACAGCATGTGCCTGCTGTACTTCATGTGACCAGTGCAATCGACTACGACATCAGGGCACGCATTGCTTCCGCGTGGGCCAGGTGGTGAGAAATGACTGGCGTCACGGGTGATCCCAAAATGCCAGTCAGGTTGAAGGAGCAGGTCTATAAGACGATCATTAAGCCTGTCCTCTTACATGGTTGTGAGAGCAAGAGCGTAAGCACGTAAGAGCTGCATGTCACGGAGATAAAAATGCTGCGTGAGGAACTCTTGCGGCCGCGGCAGCCTTCATGTCCATGACATCGCAGATAAAAATAATGCTAGAGAGCCGCCTTCGCTGGTGCGGCCACGTCTTGCGGCTACCGCCAGGATACGTGGGTAGCAAATGCCTGACAATGGCGCCCCCACCGGGTCCATGTAGAAGGGATAGGCCCAAGATGTCCTGGCTTGACGTCATGGAGAGTGATATGCGTGCAAATGATCTCACTACCATGGACGCCCAAGATCGTGTCAAGTGGAGGAGGAAGAGCCGGAAGGCGGACCCTGAGCCCCGGGGTCATCTTGGCCAGGGATGCAATCGGGAGAAAGCGTCTACATGAAGATGATGTTTAACTTAATGTTGATTTCGTCAAAATATTTTGTACAATTATCAGAAGTTAATTCTGATAATTTTTCGCCTTTCAGAAAACATAGGAAGCCAGGGTCGCTGCCCGCTTGTTTAACGCTTGTTTAATGGCAGTGTTAAAAGTTGTTGTAATAAAAGTTCCTATTTTTCTACCTTTACTAATTTTTCTTCAAATGTCCCCGTCTGGGTCCCCACACTTATGGCAACCCTACCCTGCGGGGATATTATTAGTATTGTTACGAATTTATTATTAATTTTCTTATAAATACTTATATTTTTTTTGTAAAATCAGAAAAATTATCCTTGTTTTATGTTGCCATTTTAGAGTGCGGACAACGCACCTATCTATACTAATATTTTTAAAAATTTACTTCTTGCTTCGATATCGCCTAATGTTACCATTGGATTGTAGAGGTCAGATGGCAGTCGCTTCACGGAAAATATCGAGGTCCAGCCAAATCCGCAGTAAAGAATGGTAAAGCGGACCCCAAACTCCGAGGTGAAAGCTTCGGATGCGACTGGGAATTAACGCTAGGATGAAGAAGATTATAAAGAGGAAAAAATTGTATTTTTGTATGTAACGAATATACTCGAAAACTATTGAACCGATATCAAAAATTCTTTCGCCATAGGAAGCTACATTATCAGGTACCAACATAGGCTATAATATCATCACGCTATGAACGGGATCAGAATACTACGCGGGCGGAGCTGCGAGCAACAGAACTGCTAGTAGTTTGTAATATACTTATTCGTATCATTGCTGCAATGTCGAGTTCTTTGTCACATCACCTGAGTATGTGTTCAAGTTACAAGCCACTTCCAATAAACAGGAAAATATATATATATTCACCTACAATGAGTAACGGCGTGCGCACCGTGTTATGGGAATTTCAGGAAACTAATAAGTACTCGCAAGTAAGTAGATAGTGAAGTACGTAAGATCAAATGGCGGGCTGTGGTCTCTGCCTACCCAGGACAGAAATAGGCGTGAGCGCATGTGTATGTAAGAAGTAGATAGATAAATGTTACCATAATGTCATGGACGTCCTGCGTGGCGTAGTCGCAGAATTTTCAAATGAGGTTGCAGGTTTGGTTCCCGCTGAATGCTCATAATATTTACTTATCGAGTTTATAACTTTAGATTTCAGAGATTTATTAGAGAGATTTGAGTATTATGATTGACCCTATTTCGTGCTATAAAAGTACGGTGTACTTTTTAGATTTTAGTGGATCCAGTGCAGCAAGCGAGATTCTGGAAATTTTGGAATGCAGATTTGTTTCTTTAAAAAAAATCTATCTTCAGTATTTAGAGTAATGTCCCTCAGTCTGGTTCATAATTTGAATCTGGTTCTATTATTTATGTGAGCAAAAATTGTTTAACGATTTTTGGACGATATTTTATGGATAGTAAATTAACGTTGTACTTCTGGATAATAAAATTGTGTTCCATGGAACCGATTGCACGAAGCTTCGATCCACAACTGCGGATGCTAACTACGTGGTAGGCATGCAGGAAAATTGTAAATAATGAACAATGCACGAAACAATACACATTAAATTTATTTTCTTACCTAAAAGGGAGTTACTGCTTTCCATAGTATTTGAACAGGAGTTAATTATGGCGCACGTCAATATAATTGTTTTGTTCACAATCTTCACAATTTTAGAGAAATTCGGGGTCTTAGCACTAAATCAGAATTGTGAGTTAGGTGAAAACTGCATTTTTAAATGTTGTCCATTTGGCCAATCTTCACAGCAAAAGGTGTGCAAGGACCATAGCCAGGTTGTAGATTTTTCTGGAGTGAGTGTGTACGATAGTAAATCTCGGGAGACAGGTAGAAATGTACAAAGTGCGTTTACAATACTGGACGGCAAGTTCGTGGCAGATCCCAAGTTTAAAGATGCTTCATTTAATAGAAACTCAGTTGGATTTACTCCCTATGTTCTTGAGGTAAGTTTTACTTTTAATTTCTTTTTGTATAGGACGTATCACCATGACTTCACGTCGTTTGATGGTAAGCTGAAGGCAAAGTCTCAGGAAAGAGGGTCACTATTACAGATACTAATAAGGTCACAATGGTGGACTGGGGGCTGAGGCTTGTCATCATCATCAGATGTTTCTTTCCGCCTCACTTAATGGACTGTAGGCAGAAGAAAACACGTGAATTGGTGAAGAATTCCAAGATTGAAACAGAACGATTCTTCTTTGCACCGTGTGAGGGTGTGTCCGCAGCCCTGCACAATTTGCAGTAAACCCGAGTTTTCCTGATCTTCCTGAGCTGAAATGACTGAAAGGCTCCCTCAGACTTTCTGAACTTAAATATTATGACGATGATTTGATTAATTAACGACATGATCAAAATCATCGCAACTACTACAATTTTAAGCTATTAAACCTATAGTCATAAATTATAGGTAATCTGTAACTATTAATGCAATTATTCGGTTAAAAATTCATACTGGTAAATACTATCTTATTTTCATAGAATTTTGGACTTCAAGGCTGTATAGTTAAAGTCTAAAGTTAAATAGCATTTTTGCAGTCAGAATCGGTGTCCTGATGCATTGATAACAATTTTTTTTCCAGAATGGAGACTTAGAGTTAAAAAAACCAAACGCGTACTACTTGAACGTCAAGGTAGCCAGTCAAAACTATTGCATCGATTACACCATGAGGAAGGACGGGAGCCTGTCGAAATATCCACAGTTTTTCGTGGTGGACTCGGAAGGAGGAAGTGTGATGGTTGAGCAAAGTACTACTTATATAACTGTTGGTGAGTAATAATACGAGTGAGGTAAGGTCTCTGATAGAGATGATGATTATGTTGAGTCACTGACTACTTTTTAAAATTACCGACATCACTAAGCAAAAACATTAATGCAGAAGGGAAAAATATTTCCTATGGGACTACAACTAGTTATGTAGGCCATGTTGGAACTGGAGTGATATCCTTGTTTCTTAACTGTCAAAAGAAAACTTCAATCCGTAAAACACAATAATTTGAAATACTTAGCGAAGGTGAAAATGAACTGAAATGAACGAAACTTCACGCCAATCATAAAAAACTAAATATTAGGGCGAAACTTTTGGTTTTGATCGAACAATGGAACAGGCACATAATGATGACGTTTTTCGCCAGCTCGCTGGTTCTCGTGCGTATTCCTGCTGCTGCTGCTGTTGGTCTACATGCTGCTGCCGGAGCTCCGCAACCTGGGCGGCCTGATACTGATGAACTACGTCAGCTGTCTGTTCATGGCCTTCTTGTTGCTGGCTATCATCAATTTTGATGGACACGGCCCTAAAAGTTGCGTCGCTTTAAGTGAGTACAATATTCTTGCTTTTAAATTTTGTAAAAGCTGCGTTGGTTCCTAGTGAATTAGAAAGCGACTAAGGGCTGCTATTTACTTTGCTATTTACTTTTAGGCTGGTTTTCTGTTGAAATTTATATCCAATCAGGTCATTGTTTTTACCCGACTGCCAAGAAGGGTTATGTTTTTAACGATCTCAAACTCAAACTCAAACTCATTTATTGCGGAAATGGGTAATTTATAGGTAACATTCAGTACATAAAATGGTCCCTCCATGATCCACCTGATGGCATGCAATTTTACAGATATTTTCAAATTAATATTGATTATGCACTAGTAATGATTATATAAAATTATTAATAAAATACAATAATTAGTACATCAAAGAAAATAATGTCAGAATTTTTTTCAATCCTTGGTAGGTACAAGTCAATAATGTATACAATGTAAAATAAAATTAAAATTAAAAATATGTCAATAAGTAAAGTTACACAATATTGTTATTTCCATACTTTGTGGCTACTAGTATAATACTAACTGTTAAACTTTCGCGTTCCACGATATAAACAATAATGTTAACCAGGGTCAGCCTGTGACCACGGCCAGTGCACCCGGGTCGAAACTTAGGCAATTTACAGGTATTCAACCTATAATACCAATATTGCGTTAGTTCCTGAGTTTTTTTTTCTGACAACATGTTTTTGTTTTAGCGTTATTAATCTACTACTTCTTCCTGGCATCCTTCTGCTGGATGAGTGTCATGTCATATGACATTTGGTGGACCTTCAGGTATATATTATCTCTTGTTATTAATAAGCATACTTAATTTAGATCTTCGTTAACCTAAATAATTATTTGTCCAATCCGTTCTTCTTTTTCTTCATCAACACAAAAACTCATAAAATTCATGAAGGAGCCCCGCGGCGCAACTGGGAGTAGCTTGACCCGGTAACGCCGGGTTTAGGTTGACCTATTCTTTCACCACAGGATGGTTCGAAAATTCTCTGGCAATGGTCAATCCGTTGATAGGAGTGTATTCTTTTCTCCAAATCGATACTAACTTATCAATTATTTCGTTTACAGAGGATACGCTAAAGCCCGCGTCATCAACCGGCGCGGTGAGTACTTCAAGCTCGGCATGTACTGCCTGTACGCGTACGGAGTGCCGCTGCTCATGACGATCTTCCTGTTCACATTTATGAGGGTAGATATGAAACACGTGCCTGCGTTCATCATACCCTACCCGAAGAGCTCCGGCTGCTTCCTCCAAGGTAAACATCTCTTTATACTGTCTTTGTTAATGTTATACAACATGAAACAATGTATCCCACGTCAAATTCCCACTTAGCATCAGATTCTGTTGTATTTTCACCGAAACCCTTATCTTCCTTTCTTTCCTAGTTTCTGTTCTCCTCTAGCATTGTGGTAGTTGAATCTATACATTAAGAGCTACCTCTTATAGATTCAACTACCACAGTAGCTGTTTATCATCCAGATGTTTGTTTGTTATCTTTTTTTATTAATTGTTATAATATCCAAAGTGTATCGTAATTCGAGGGAAAAATTATTGTATTATAATCTTCATGAACGATTATTCTTTCATCAATTCATCTTTCTTATTCACTACAGCATTCAATTATGTAGTTATTCCTTCATTCATTCCAATATTTTCAACATCACCTTACGATTGTTCGTTTCCTTGCAGGCGTTCCTCTAATACTGTACCTGTACACGCCAATGCTGATCCTGATCGTCTGCAACTGGCTGTTCTACGTGATGACAGCCTTCAACATGTGGCGGCTGATGCGAGGGACCGCCATGCTGGACACCGCCGCCGGCTCTCCTGCGGCGCACCGCTCTCAGAGGCGCAGGTCAGTGTTTCTTACATACGGTACCACCAACACAGGTGGGAAAATAACTGGTTGACATTATAAGACATACTACTAGATGTCAGGTAGAGACAACATCTTTCCATTTGCTACTGATATGTGCCTTTCGTTTCTTCCACTTTTATAATTTTATTCCTTAAAAGGTCTTTATCATTTGACGTGCCTAATAAACAAAATGTCCTAATAAACCAAATTTTATAATTCTTCATATGCCCTGTTGTTTTCTCCAACATGTTTTAATTAAATATTTGGTTTACCTATAAACGTTACAAAACAGGGCAAATTCATTATCAAATGAGTGCTTGCGGTTAGCCTTGTATATGGTTTATCTCTACTATATAAAAATAAGTCGGGTTTTCCTTCCTGACGCTATAACTCAAGAACGACTGAACCGATTTGGCTCATTTTAGTCTTGAAATATTCGTGGGTGCCCAGGGAAGGTTTATAGGTGCAGCGGGAACGGGAAAAATATGGCGGTACGAAGTTCGCCGGGACAGCTAGTTAATTATGAGTATAATGGCTTGTCTGGATCAACACTCGCTGATTCATCAACGCAGAGTCTATGTAAACTGCTAGGGTAACAAACTTTGACTGTTGATGCTTTTTACGACTCCACAATAATATTTTTTAGATATTGCACCTATAAAGAGGTGATGGCGGCTTCAGATACTATCCTTATGGTGGTGAACGTGAATGCTACGCGAATTTGATGCCCGCTTAGTGTAAATATTTCTATGCATGATTATGTCTAAGATATGTGTGTGTGTATATCTAGGTGATTTTTTAACCTCGGAAAACACGCTAAGCCGTCGTTCCCGGTTGACATACCACCGTACAAGTCACGTTATTTTGATGGTAAACTATTATAATTAAATATCATCCCCAGGTTCATGGTGTACCTGAAGTTGTCAGTGGTCATGGGGCTGAGCTGGATGTTCGAAATCATCAGTTACGTGTTCCCTGTGTTCGGCTTGTGGCGCGTTTCCGACACCTACAACATGCTCATTGGATTACTAATATTCATTATATTTGTGTGCAAGAAGAAAATATACAAGAAGCTCTACAAACGGTGAGTTCATTGTAGATGCTTTGGTGCATAGATTTAAGTTTTTTATCTGATATGAACGAAGCATGAGTCCAATTTTATTACATCAAGAAATCTTTTTGCTAAAATATGACACATATTATTATTCCGACTCTTTATTCTTAATGTCATAATAGTCATACAATCACGCTTATATCCCCGCAGGGTTAGGCAGAGGTGAATTAACACCCACATTTTACCAATCAATGTATTAGGTCCCACGTAATAGGGGGTGAGCCTATTGCCGTATTCCATTTCAGACCCACGGTACCCCTGGCCATACCCATAAAAACAACACTTTAACTATAGATAGGTATGGATGGGTTCAATTCCCGCTCAGTGCAAATACTTGTATGCATGAATATCTATATTTGCATTGGTCTGGGTGTTCCTATGTATCATTGTATGCATTTACAAAAAAAAGTTTCTAAGTATGTTTATCCACATTCTAGATACCATAACACAAGCTAGTTAAGATATGCTTACATTGGGTCTAGATAGCGCTGTGTAAAATGTAGTGGAATATTTATATTTAAGGAATATTTATAGGTAGGTATCAACTACTATATTTTTTATTATTCTAAAATTATAAAAATACATTTTGTATAACAAATAAAAGCACACCTTGGGACCTACGGTACTACCTAGGGCTGTATATTTAACTGCCTGATGTTAAACAGCCCTGTCCCTTAGTCGCCTTGTACGATACCGCATGAGAGGAGATGGGGTGTAATAATGATCCGAGACCTACCTACATAAGAAGTGTTGTCATAAGTGGTAAATCAATCTGGCCGACCGTACCTTGTATTGTGCTGGCAATCTTCATTTAAGACATTTCCATTCTTATGCATTAAACATTGTTGTCAAAGTACATTGTAGACATTTCCATTCTTAGGCATTAAACATTGTTGTCAAAGTGCATTGTAGGCAAATTAAGTTTTTAGGCATCGTACAATTTAGGTACTTCGAGTTTCAGGTATTTCGCGTTTTAGGCAATTTGCTTCATAGGCATCGTGAAATTTAGGTAGGTACTTCGCTCAAAAGGGGAAAATTGCAATAGCTTCCAATTAACTGTATGGTACCGTACCGTGCTGCTACCGTAGATAGGTGGATTATGGTGATGAGCTACATACATACGGTTTTCCAATTTTTTCCCTTTATTTGCGCTTTAAGACTTTACTTCGTCATGATTATAGTTCAACGGAAATCAAAGTATATACGACTAATAATGGTTTAAGTAGCACAAGTAAACGTTTAAGTAGCACAAGTTCACGCCTCAATTCAGTTTCGTAAGGATCCTTTAGTGCACGAGCTCAACTTGACAATTGCATGATCTATAACATTGTCTCAGGCATTTTTATGATAAAACTTACCGATTTGCTGAAAATCACGAACACCCCGTTTTTGTGATCATAGGCCCACTATAAAAAAATATCAGCTATCGATATGAGGATATTTTAGATTTCATTTATAATGGTGTTTTGAATAATCCTACTTACTTCCAATTCAACTGGGTGCGAATTATTGTAGCTTCCGATTTGTAACCGGACTATTGGTACTGTTAAGCGATATTTTAACATAGGTAGAATTAATATTATTTGATATTTCCCCAGGGTTGCGCTGAGCAAGACAAGCCGGTTCTACCTGGGTTCATCGAAGAGCCACACCAACAGTGACTCCAACTCTAATACGGAGAACGTGTCTCTCCGCGTGTGTGGCAACCCTAAAGGACAGAGTATTTACACGAGCACAACACAAAGCAAGTGAAAAACCTGACAATCAATAACGTGTGGTCACATTAATTAAAATAGTGCAAAGACTGGCAATGGCCGTGGGTTTCCACAGCCATTGCGGCGAGTGTGATGGACACTTTTGCACTAGGAACGATCAGTGATGGTTTTTTTAATTAGGTTGGCACGAAATATATAAAATTATTGGATGAATTTATTGAATTTGTGTAAACTATTGTAATAATATTTATTAAATAAAATAAATAATATACACCAAGTAACACAGGGTGAATAGGGATCAGAAAAAATATATTTAAAAATCTAACGACCGGTTTATAGGGTGAATAGATATAAAACGGTCGATAATTTTTAAATATTTATATAAAAAAATATAATATATTATATACATAAATTTATAATACACTAGCTGCCCCGGCGAACTTCGTACCGCCATATTTTCGGCCCGCGTGGTATTCAAATCCCGTTCCCGCTGCACCCTTATCACTTAGGGGGATGAAAAATAGATGTTGGCCGATTCTCATAATAGATGCCGGATAAGCACAAAAAATTTCATCAAAATCGGTCAAGCCGTTTCGGAGGAGTTCGATTACGCACCCCGTGACAGAAGAATTTTATATATTAGATTGCTTACGCTTAGGAAACGCGGCCAGTGTTCTGGGCTCCTTTGCACCGGATGCGACCCGGGGCGGGTTATTAGGCTAACAGTGGTTCTGTTAGCTGGTTGACAATTTTATATTTGTGTAGTTAATATAATGTAATTATTTTAATTTTGACTGAATATTTTATTTTTATGTATTTGATAATTTTGTCCATTATTACACTGAAGTAGTTCATAGTTTCACTTGAACGAACATAGCTACAGAATTTAACTGAACATTTTATTTCTATTCACCCTTTGATTCCTATTCACCCTATTTTACGGTACATACCTATATAAAAAAAATGATGAATATATTTAGTGTATTTATTATTAATTAGTTCCTACATTTGATTGATGTGCATATTGAAACTCTCTATAATGGGTCAATTATTGAACTAGATTGAAACTGACCTCTAATTTTAGTGTATTATCTAATACTTTAGTGAAAAAATTTTAAAATAATATTTTATTATCCACTTACTATTTGCTCAAAAATGTATACCGAATTAACAATTGCCTGTTTTTATTAATTCGGTATATCCCTTCACCTTAGGGTGATGAGCCTCAAATGACGTAAATGCTTTAACTTAGTAGTTTTTGAGTCGTTTGAGGTCAAGATGTTAGTCTTGGGGACATGGGTGGGTGTATGTATAGGGCTTCATCAAGATCTTCTGGGCCAAGCCAACCTCACCTGTTAGCCGGTACACCTGCTGATTAACGGACATGGCTCTGGCACGTCTTACCTCTCCAAGAGGTATGGTTATGAGGCTAACCATCTAAATGGACTAGGCCTCGATTCTGTTACAGCAAAGCCATTTAATATCATTTAATTTTAGACTAATGGCTTCAAAGTCTAAAGTTAAATGGCTATTTGTAGAGTGAATGCAAAAGTGTAATTATATTATATATATATTTTTTATATAGGACACGTCAATTTGACTTCGCCTCGCCTGATGGTAAGCTGAAGGCAAAGTCTCTGAAAAGAGGGCCACTATTACAGACAGATATGTATTGTCTAAAATTTAATACCATATTTTGCAGTGTTTGTGGTTCGACAGACTCGACAGTGGTTTTACTCTAGCAGAATCGAGGGCCTGGCTCCTAGAAAAATGAGATTTAGTATATGATTTTTCTAGGAGCCAGGCCCTCTAAGAAACTGTAAACCGACCCCAGATAAAGTGCAAGGTGCAACTGGGATATCGTTTAGTGAATATGAAGCCGCTGGTAATAGGGTGTCTCCTAGATGAACTGGCTACACGTGGCCAGAGGGAATTCAAGTTGTATTTTAGGTAGGTATAAGTTCGTATAAGTTGTACGAGTATACCTAGGTACAGAGAATAATATTGAAACAGTAAAAAATATCTGTGAATTAATATTTGAACTTCTCATTGTGAATGTAAAAAGACATACCTATACTCTGTCCATTCGTTTTTCTTTTTGACTTTTCATGTATGGACTAAGAGCCCGTGAACGCCAGACCTTCGTCATTTTATAAAAGCTGATACTTTGTAAGCGCATGCTCCCAACACAGGTAAGAACGATGGCCAATTATGAAGTTTGGGTCATAGTGGTTTTGGAAGATATATGGTACTAAAGTTGTGAATAAATAAAAAAAGAAGTGTGATTTTTAGGTATTACCTTCAAAATAATATTAGAAATCACGTCATTCACAACCAAACACTTTAACATCGTGGTAACCCGTTGCCGAACACTCTTAATGTTCAAGAAATTATATGATTTAGTTTGCGTTTGATTTTCATACAGTGTGTCCTAAAATTTAAGGATAAGCAGGCAGCAGAGGCAGATCCTATTCAGGGTTACTCGAGAAAGAATAAAAATAAAAGTTATATACTTATTTAAAAAAATAAATAGAGTTTGATAATATCATATCTGTCAAAGCCACTATGACCCAAACTTCATAATTGAACATCGTTCTAACCTGTGTTGGGAGCATGCGCTGACAAACTTTCAGCTTTTACAGCAGCAAACTTTCACGGGCTCTAAGTCTAGTAGTTATGAGTGACGATTTTATATGAAGAAGTTTCAATTGGTTACGATTTTATATGAAGAAGTTTCAATTGGTTACGATTTTATATGAAGAAGTTTCAATTGGTTACGATTTTATATGAAGAAGTTTCAATTGGTTACGATTTTATATGAAGAAGTTTCAATTGGTTACGATTTTATATGAAGAAGTTTCAATTGGTTACGATTTTATATGAAGAAGTTTCAATTGGTTACGATTTTATATGAAAAAGTTTCAATTGGTTACGATTCAATATTTTTGATATTGTCGAATGTTTATGAGAAGATTACACATCAAAATTTATACTACCTATTTCTAGCGGTTTTTTATTTATACGCCACAAATATATTATGCATACACAGTTATGACTATAAATGTATTTATAATATTATGACAACTTTGTTGTTGTTATTCATCGAAAGTAGGTAAAATAATCCTTGATTACAAAAGCCGGGCTATAATAATTGACGTAAATGCAACAAAGTGTGGAGGATTATATGCGATTCGATATTAAATTGCATGAATAACAAATGACACCCAAGGAACTCCAGATGTACTCCAGACGCATGGAGTAGGTACATCTGGAGTTCTGGATAGATACAAAGACACATTAGTATCGGCTAATATAACATTACGTACATTAAATCTACATTCCAATTTCTATACATCTGTTATAAATGTGAATGTAGCTCTGTCTGTTTGTCTGTTACGTTTTCACATCAAAAGCGCTGAACCGCTCTTGGTGTTTGATACAAAGATGGACTAGAGCTTGAGAAAGAACACAAGGTAATTATTATCGCGAAAAAATGAGTTAAAAAGGTTCAAATATAAATAAATAAATAAAATATTGTTGGACATTCTACACGACGCCATCTAGACCCAAGGTAAGCATAGCTTAACTAGCTTGTATAACACAAGCTAGGGTTCTAGAATGCAGATAAACATACATAGATACATTTTTTTTTGTAAATACATACATATTATACACAGAAAACACCCAGACCAATGCAAATATTCATATTCATGCACACAAATATTTGCACTGAGCGGGGATCGAACCCGCGCCTCCTGCGTAGCGGCCGCGTTCACTACCGCTACGCCACAGAGGCAGTCATAAATATAGGATGGCAGTTTGTATGAAAGTTCGTCATTTTTGTGGATACCTTGGTGTAGCAAACACAGATAAATAGAGCTAGGAAAAGGACATAGGCTATGTCTGGTCGCGATAACCGACATCCACGCGTGTGGAGCCGCTGGCAACACTTAAGCGTCGTTTACACGAGGAGAGTTTCTCGCCCGCATGATACGATTACCGAAAGGACCGAAAAAACTTGCAGACAGCCTCCGTGACGTAGCGGTAGTGAACGCGGCCGCTACGCAGGAGGCGCGGGTTCGATCCCCGCTCAGTGCAAATATTTGTGTTCATGAAATATGGGTATTTGCATTGGTCTGGTCAGGTCGTGCCTCGAAGAGCACGTTAAGCTGTCGGTCCCGGTTACCATAAGAACATCTATGACAGTCGTTACGGGTAGTTGGAGCCCTAAAAAATCCAAAAACAACGGTCTAGCTGCAAAGCTTCGATATCGCCTAATAATGTTATCATTGGGCTGTGGAGGTCAGATGGCAATCGCTTCACGAAAAAATATCGAGGTCTAGCCAAATCTGTAGTTAAGACTGGCAAAGCGGACCCCAGACTCCGAGCTGAAAAAAACCTTCGGATGCGACTGGGAATTAACGCTAGGATGAGAGAGAGAGAAAAAACTTGCGGGCGAGTAACTCTCCTCGTGTAAACGACACTATAACAGAATTTTCGACTTTCGAATTTTTTAACACTATACGATAATAATCGTATGTCAAACATAATTATGCGATTACGGCACATGCGAGTCTCGTATCGAGAATCGTAGGCGAGAATGTAGTGTTTGCCTGTTTGTAAACACTATGTCATGATAATTGTATGGCGATTATTGCTAGCGATAGTCGCGTACGATTTTTTTGACCGAAACTTGCGAGAAACTCTACTTGTCTAAACGAGCCTTTAGTGAGCAATATTTTGTATCAATCATCTAAAAGGTGAAAGGTGACTGACTGACTGACATAGTGATCTATCAACGCACAGCCCAAACCACTGGATGGATCGGGCTGAAATTTGGCATGCAGGTAGATGTTATGACGTAGGCATCCACTAAGAAAGGATATTGATTAATTCTACCCCCAAGGGGATAAAATAGGAGATGAAAGTTTGTATGAAACTTTGTCAATTTTAAACCGATCAGGCTGAGACTTTCATGCATAAAGCTACTATGACGTAGACATCCCCTAAGAAAGGATTTTGGGATGCAGGCTATATAAACACTAAGCGATAACCGACATCCACGCGGGCGAAGCCGCGGGCAACAGCTAGTTATTATTCTAAACCCATGAAGGCGACCCCTCCGTGACCAGAGTATATCACTACAGAGTGCGGAGCCCGCCACCAACCCCTTTCCTTCCTCCTGGGTATGACCCCTGGTTCAGGTGGCAGTCCTCAAATAGACTGTGAATCAACATAGGTCGGTTGAACCAGGGAGAATCGGTCTAGGTGAGGTATCTCGGACGTTTTCGGAACAAGCAATTATATGCCTATTTATTATAGCATGATACATAAAGAGAAGCCAATTAGCTTGCAAACTATGCTGACCATCTGTATATGCTATACTTAACAGAACTGTGGGACACTTCCTTAAGAGTCTAGACCTTATTTCCCCAGTGTAATAAACAGATATAACCGCCGCAGAGTATAATTTGGGCTATCCCTTCTCTTACCATGCAGTGTCGTACGAGGCGACTAAGGGATAGGGCTGTTAAATATCAGAATATATACAACCCAGGCTCAGCCTCAGATGCATGGCTCGAGTCAACAATAGTGTCCTGAATACGGCAATAGGCTATTACGTGGGACCGAATACAATGATTGGTGTAATGTAGGTGTTAATTCACTTGTACCTAACCTTCTGGGGATAAAGGCGTGATTGTATGTAAGGATGCAACGTTTTTGAAATTGATTATGTAAACGATGAATGTCTTTGTATGTGATAGT
This sequence comes from Eilema depressum, assembly GCA_914767945.1. Classification (NCBI taxonomy): domain Eukaryota; kingdom Metazoa; phylum Arthropoda; class Insecta; order Lepidoptera; family Erebidae; genus Eilema; species Eilema depressum. The sequence goes on from OU612024.1 coordinate 21,518,880, forward strand.
CTACGAGTGGTATTCGAGGTACCTACACCGATACCTAGAATGGCACTTATCTTATAGGTTATCAGGCGATTATCATCATCATTATGTTAAGTTACTTCACTTTGTGCAAGTGTCTCGTATTATCGTTATACAAATAGCCGCAAGTGAACGAAGCGCCGCGCCGAAGCAACTATTTGCAGTATATGCAATTATCACACGCCTTGACCGGGCCTGCACTTAAGGCAGTTGCAGCGAGTCGAGGTGTCCATATCAATCATATCGACCGTAGAGAATAGATATATCATACTTTGTATACCTCCGGACATATATTTCGGACTTAAAATGTACTCAAAATGTCTATACGCGCAGTACACGTTCCTTGGGTGTCTTTTGAGGATATCACGGAGTGCTACTGCGGTGGACGAGCTCAAATTCACCAAGCATTGATTATTACAAAGCAATTCACGCGCTAGGACCTCTTTTGTCTCGCGACATAGGTCCACGATACGTGCCCTAAGGCATACTCTTCCTGCTAGGGCCATATTAATCCACGTGTCATTTTTAAGAGAACAAAAAGTACCTGTGTAGTGAGTTAGTGAGCCCTATTTCATACTGGAACGCCTAAGTTTATGTGCGTAACTGCGTAAGTACGTCATAGTAAGTAAAAATATCTGAATAGTATGAACCTCGGATCGCGATTACTTTGATTTATTTATACCGTACATACGAGTATATAATATGTGCTCATATCTTTTTTCCTCTGGGCTAGGCAAATACAACAGCCCACCATATGACAGATCCAAAAACTTAGTTGAACACAATTTAATAAATCCACTAAAAACATAATCAGAAATTGTAAGTACAATGTAGTAGTATGTACATGTTTGCAATGCTTCAATATCGCCTAATGTCAGGTAAAGCGGACCCTAGACTCATCTTCGGACGCGACTGGGAATTAACGCTAGGGTGAAGAAGAAGTATGTACTTGTATGTATGTATGTGTTTCCTAACTTACCAAGGCACTGACGCACAAACAACACAAATACCTGCTAGACCATAAAGTGTAGTGTTCATAAGCAGAAGCCTCTTGTTTCATAGGAAGAGGTACGTGGTAGGTAGGTACATACTTTATATTACTATGAGCTATACTTTTATACCGAACTGTATGAATGGACACCGGTACGTACACTTACATAAAGTATCTACCCACTCGATTTTATCACCGCACCTATTTGCAAAACTTCCACGTGTTAGTGTAGATTATAAATAACTAGCCTTCCGTCCGTGGCTCCGCCCGCGTGCATCTCGGGTAACGCGACTTTTGCTCATATCTTCGGTTCTACTCAACCGAATGCGATCAAACAAACGTAAGATTTTAAGTCTGATCAAGCCGTTTCTAACAAAAAGACCACATCAAAATCCGTCCAGTAGTTTTTGCGTCCATCGCGAACAAACAGACAAACAGACAGGAAATTCAAAAAAAATATTTTCGTGTACAGTATCGTTAATATAACATAACCCAAGTATTTTTCTTCAAATATCTCCAATGTACAGACACGACCACTTTACAATTATATAATAGTATATAGAGTATATATGATGTAATGTGGAAATTTTGAAGTCATTTAAAAATGTACAAAAAGGACACGTGCTTAAAAAGGCTAACTGCTTCTCCATCCTAGCGTTAACCCCAGTCGCATCGGAACTTTCAGCTCAGAGTCTGAGGTCCGCTTTTCCAGTCTAACTGCGAATTTGGCTGGAGAAAGGCTGACTACTTACTCATATTGTAGGATTGATCATAGAGTGACGATGCTACCTTTTTTAACCGACTTCTTTTCAACATAGATACCTACAGAGGATAATGGAAACAACTAAAAAACTCCAACTACTCAGAACTCAGTTCTACTTGCAATGTACTCGCAATGTACTCAATGTAGGGGAATAAAACTATGAATCATTGATATATTTCTATGAACGGAGAATTAACCTAATGCTACACTAACACAAAACTATGCGCACAATATATTCCACTAGTCGGTGAACAGGCCGTCGTCATGGCGCATGTGGATACGCTATTCTTGTTTATAATATTCGGATTTTTAGTGGGTATAGGGGTTGCGTCGGTGAGCCCTTGTCCTACAAGTGGGGTGGGTAAAAAGTGTATTTATAAATGTTGTCCTTTGGGAGAATATGAGAGGCTGAGAGAGTGCGTGAAGCATAAGAAGGTGGCAGATTTTTCTGTCCTTAATGTGTACAACCAGGACTTGCTGGAGACAGGGAGGACCGTACAAGATGCCTTCACAGTCTTGGACGGCAGGTTCGTGGGGGATGACAGCTTCCGAAATAATTCAGTTAACAGAAATTCGGTTGGATATAGAATCTACGTTCTTGAGGTAAGTTTCATTTTTGTTATTTATGCAGATTAGCTGATGCTCGCGGTTTCACCTACGTGAAATTCTGGTCCCGCTCCTATAATCTGTGGGAACCTAATCCAGGGGTAGCTTATGTGTTATTCCCGATCGAGAATGTCAGTTAGATCCGTTCAGGCACTAGAGCGTGAATCATCAAACATCTTCACAAAATACATTGTGTGACATACATTATGTTTTATATTTATAGTGCGCGATTCCCCATCCCACAACCCATGAGGAAACTGAACTTCAATGTTGTTAACATCCCTCGGAATATTAATAAAAAATAACAATTCAGAGGTACCTTTAGAGAATCTTTTTATAACCCCTCTGGTTATTGTTTTGACTTAAGAGTTATATTTTAACAGATTCACAGACAGAACAGATCCCTAAATCTAAATATTAGATATCTACTACTTCCAGTTTGATACCTGAGTCTCTGAGAAGACAGTAGATATACTTTTACAGAGAGCCATACTTTGCAAGACTTCGACGGCTCCACCGATAAATATACCTAAGTAACTTAATAACTAACTAGCCCTCGATTCTGCTAAACCAAAATCACAGCTAGACCACAATCATGTCAAAACATGAGATTACATTCTAGACTTTATTGTAATCGAATCAAAGTTCAAAATTAAATGAATTCCACAACCCACTAGACGATATTAAGATCTTTAGTTTAACCAGGTGTCGGAATTTTTAGGGCTCGAACTGGCAACCGAAAAAATATTCAAAGAATCAATCTTCATTTCAACCAATCAATATTTGGCTCGATTCTGGAGAGCTGCTATAATGGCCGACTGACCAATACGCTACTAACAGGTAAAACACAGCTACCTGTTATAATCTGTAGCGAGAAGTGACGCCCTTGGTTCACATTAATCTATTACCAGCCAATTAACTAGTGTGTTACCCCGCGTTTACATACTGCCGCTCGCATTGCTCATCGTGTTGCCGGAAATATTCGTACGATTAATGCCCTAGCGTTCACACATGCGCATCATCGTGTTGGTCCGCATTACAGTATTCGCCCTGCAATGGAGACGGACATAAACGTATGGAGGACAACGCTGTAGCAGTGTACGCATTATGCTTTTACAGCATAGCGAATTAATTAAATAGATTATTAATAAAAACTATCACTTTCAACTACTATACACTTTCCGTAGAACGATATAAATATTTTTAAAAGTAAATATTCGAGGAGCAATAACGAAAGCCGTGTTTACTGATTAGCGCCATTTAGCGGTCTCGTATAGTTCATCGCGCTAGTATTGCCGCTCCTTTGACTTGCGCCGCCAAGCCGACATTCGCAGCAACATGCGCGGCAGTACTCGCGGCATGACGAATATACCATTCACACCACGTTTCTGCCCACTTCTCTCGCTCTGCCGCGAGTATGTAAACGCAGCTTTACTCATATTGCATTGCGTAATGACGTGTTGGTCCCGGTGGAGCAGAATAGGGCCACCCCATCTCTACCTGTGGGGCCTGTGGGTCTCGTATAAGGTGACCAAGGGAAAGGGCTGTTCGCCATCTGACAATAAATATACAGCCCATGACTAAGGTGCCCACTTGATAGACAATAGGCTCGCCCCCTACTACGTGGGACCGAAAATCATAGCAGCGAAACGTGGGTGTTAATTATACCTCTGTCTACCTCTTGACTTATATTGTAGGTATGCCACAACAAGGTATAATCTTGAGGGTTACGGGAACCAGGGGAATAAATAAACCATGTTGATAAGATAATTTTAAAGCAATTAGTTTGCTAGACTAAACAAATTATAATAAATTGGAAAAAGCGAAATCAATTCTCGGGCGGGACTCGAACCCGCGATCTTTACCTTACAGGGGGAACGCTCTGACCACTGAGCCACCGAGCTTCGCCCGAGAGTGACCCAATTTTTCCAATACATCCATCTTACGGCGATGGTAGGAGTAATCTACCGATATTCGTACGAACTATCGGAATCAATGAATGATGTTGCAATCATTTTTAAACATTGATTCTTATATAACTCCGCACAATCAATTGAGATAATTTTAAAGCAATTAGTTTGCTAGACTAAACAAATTATAATTTCACTTTTTCCAATTTATTATAACATGTTGATAAGCCTTAACAGTACCTGGGTACTACAACACTGGCGTTACGTATAATGTTACTGCTAAAAGTTTCTTCTTAGATAAAGGATACTGCCACTATTTTATAATGATTCCAAACTATATACCTACATTAGTTTTAGAACAGTTCGTTGCGGGAACCCCCCACATAATGTACAATATGTACATAAAACAAACCAACAGTGGTGACGTGTCCCTATAACGCGATTTCGACCGGCTTGTCTTTGTAAAGATGGTAGAGACTTAAAGGATCGCATGGTACGTGGAAAATTAGATCGCGATAAAAAAATCCATCGGCTTCACTTTTGAAAATTTTGAACCTTCGCCACTGCAGACCAATAACATGTCAAGACTTACCACCACTAATAGTGATGTGCCTATAGCTATAAATAAGGAAATAGTACATTATGGTACATGCGTGTAAAGTTGGTGATTACCGCTGAGGGGCGAGGGTCTTAAGAGAGCCGAGGACGGTAATCACCATACACGCGAGTGGCATACGATTATTTTCAACACACTTGCGAATAAAATAATACTAAAAATACTACATAACACATCAATCAATTCAAAACACAATAGTAAAAATCTATTTGTTATCATACTTGTCTTGTCATAAATATACGCGCGCATCTAACATTTTTTTTATTTGTTCCTTTCGGAACAGGCTAAGGTGCTATCACCATGCTGCCTTGTCATCTACTTACTTATTTGAATTAAGTAGATTTTTAAGAACAAAGCAACTTAATCAATGAAATTAAAAAAAAGAAGTCTATAACTCACTTTTGTGAATAATAGCAATGAAAAAGTCACAGTTTTATAATAGGTGTCATTCCGTGCTTAATTGCGGTGAAATAAAAGAAAGTTTATAAGCAAGTGTGTTGAAAATGATATTATATTTATTACAAGACATATTAAGTACACATATTTTCTTGTACCTACTTTATGAAACGAAATTAAAGCATAGGTCCTTCGGTCATACATACGGACGGTGTATACTCACAAACTTACAACAACAAACCACCACGACCAGTTTGGAGCAAGTGTTTTTTTTATACCACTTAGGTGGCAGACAAGCACACGACCCACCTGATGGAAAGTGGTTACCGTGGCCTATGGACGTATGCAACACCAGGGGCGACACACTCGTGCTGCCGACCCTTATGAAACCTTCTTGAAGAACCCCACATTGTTGTCGCTTGGGAAAACCACCGCGGGGAGTTCATTCCACAGCTTGAATATGTGCCATGGCCATATGTGAGAGCCATACACATAAACTGCATCTCTCGTTATGCCTAGTTCTACGGTACTTTCCTCTGGGGACTGATCTTACTTCAAGTTACCTCGTGAATGAAATTTTAAAACATTTAGTATGTATTCAAATCGATTAGGATACAAAAAAGCGAAATTAGCTCAGGCGGGACTCAAAACCGCGATCTTCCTTTGCAGGGGGAATGCTCTGACTACTGAACCACTGAGTCTTACCCAAAGATGATCCAAATTTGCCTGTACATCCGTCTTGGGGTGACGATGGGAGCCATCTACATTTTTCTGCTTCGTATTTTTCTATCTTAATCGATGTAGTTACCTCTTTACAAATTGATCATAATGTTTTAGAATGGAGACTTGCAGTTAGAAAAACCAAACGTGTCCCCCCGTTTGACTACAATACCTAATGAAATGTTCTGCCTTGATTACGTCATCACAAAGAAGGGAGGCCTTACGAAAGTACCCAAGGCTTTTGTAGTATCCTACAAAGACAGCAGTGTTATAGTACTTGATGATAACAGTACATATATAGCTGTTGGTAAGTGTACTAATTTAGTTTTGTTAAGATAATTTTCAGGTTGTTACCTTGAAGCCAAAATATATGCGCACATTGAGAGGGGGGCATTTATTCAGCAGTGGACTGCAATAGGTCAATTGATTGATTGTTTCGCTAGTGATTCTAGAGAGGTCAGATTTTTCTTTATATAGAGTACAGTGCTGTCATCGGCAAACAGAGTCATGTTGTAATTAGTGCGCAATGGTAAATCATTTATGTACGTTATAATAAGGAGGGGGCCCAGCACGCTGCCCTGCGGAACACCAAATTCTATAGTTTTTGATTTTGCAGCTCATTAAATTACACATACTTTGATATATTAATAAATAGTCTTACAAAAAAGGAAAAGGTTATTTGAATGAAAGTTATAAAGGAGGCTGAAATATACATCGTTGCGAAAGACATATTTGCTAATATATTTTCCAATAATTGTTTAATTCATACTTTCTTCAGTAAATTGTTTTTTTTTATTACCAGCTCGTTGGATCTCGTGTGTGTTCCTGTTACTGCTGCTGGTGGTGTACGCATTACTGCCCGAGCTCCAGAACATGGGTGGACTGATATTAATGAACTATGTAGCAAACTTGTTCATGGCGTTCTTGCTGCTGGCTGTCATCCAGTTGGACAGATACCCTCCCAATGGTTGCATAGTTCTTAGTAAGTACAACTTTTAAAACTATTATACTAGTAGTTCTTTGAATACTAGACCTCGCCAGCACTCTTTGCCAGAATTTTCTGATACCCTTAATCAAATATGGTGTCCTTAAAAAACATAAGAAACAGTACGTATCTTCTTATTTTAAACAGCCTTGGATATTTCATTAAATAATTTTGTAATCGAACTGGTTTTAGTGTTGTCCCTTCTCATACTAACATGCACCTAATCTTAATCACCATTTGCAATGTGTTAGGTGGGTTGATTAATTGTGTAATCTTTTTTATTTTAGCGTTGGGTATCTACTATTTCTTCCTGGCTTCCTTCTGCTGGATGAGTGTCATGTCATACGATATTTGGTGGACCTTCAGGTAATTATTTGTTGTTACTAAGTCATTTGTGTTTGTGTACTTCGGTTACTGGACTGGAAGAAAACCTTCTGATATACACTGGGTAACGGTTTCTCAAACACTTGATTGTAAAAAGGCCAATAAAAGCCCCCTGAGTACGGGGTTGCTTTTCGAGCCCGCAATGGTCCATTTACAAAACATAGCTGTAGTTATTTTTCATGTTTTTCAAGTGTTTTTTCATGGTCTATACATAAAAACGTTAGAAGTAAATTACTAACAAATGTTTTAATTCTCAGAGGCTACGCTAAGGCGCGGGCCATCCACCGGCGCGGCGAGCACTTCAAGCTGCACATGTACTGCCTGTACGCGTACGGAGTCCCGCTGCTCATGTCCATCTTCCTGTTCACATGTATGGTGGTAGACCTGACCAGCATACCCGCGTTCATCAAACCCCACTCAATGGAAACAGGCTGCTTCCTTGAAGGTGAGCGCCCCAATGACCATTGTATCATATTATTATTTGGAGTTGCAGAGACATGAATGCTAGTGAATATCATAACTTTTTTCAATTATGAAAAACTCAGAATCGGAACCTTTTTGGACGGTGTACTTTTTTTTTAATTTGCTTTGCGCGTATCATTTTCTTTTCACATCATAATATGTTGAACATTGTTGTTGAATGTTTTTTTTTTGCATTTCGTTGTTTCCTCGCTGGATTTGGGGTGAAATGTTACGTGTGGCACTCGAGTGCAAAGATTTTTCACCTTATACTCTTTTTATTCTCACGCTAACGCTCATGATTCTAATTTTTGATTCACTCGCTGAATTCATGATCCAATTTTAAAATCCTTCGCTTGCTTGGTCATAAAATTAAGCACGCGGTTAAAAAGCAACTTTGCACTCTTCCATAACAAATAGTACACGAACAGGAAATAAGATTAAATATTTCATTAAAACTCGAACAACAGTGGGACTAATGATTGTTTACAATCAATTATGAATTAAATACCTATCAACGTTATAATAGTACATTATGGTACAAGTGAGCAACGTTGGTGATTACCGCCGAGGCGCCATTGAGACCCGAGCCGCTAGGCGAGGGTCTTAAGACAGCCGAGGACGGTAATCATCATGCTCACACGTGCCATACGACGTTTTACAACACACTTGCGAATAAAATAATACTACAAATACTAAATAAACAATACTACAAATTAATTCGTTTTCCTATGCGCGCGCATTTAACAATGGCGGTCGACCATATTTAAAAAAAAATGAGGTTTGAACTTAACTTTTTTTTACTCTGTTTTTTTTTCTGTACTTAGAGAAAAAAAAAGTTAAATTTGAGCGAAAATTTTGTTTATTACACAAGTACATATTACAAGTTGAAATTATTTATTTAAATACGAAAATGCATCAAATGACCATACAATAGGCGTATTAATTTATTCGTACTATTAAACACGTTATTTTTTGTATCAAAACTTTTTTAAGAACATAGACAATTATAGACACTTCCTATAAAATTTAAAAAAGAATCTATAACTCACTTTTGTGAATAATAGTAATGAAAAAGTCACAGTTTTATAATAGGTGTCATTCCGTGCTTAATTGCGGTAAAATAATATCACTGTTATGAGCAGGTGTGTTGTAAATTAAATTTTATATAAAATCAAACTGTCGGTCAAATATTATTAAAAATGAAATTACAATAAATAAGTTTAGTATTTAACCAATCGTTTGCCCTTTTTACGAGTTCACTAAAAAAAAATTACTTGTTTACGGTTTACATAATAGGTAATAATTATTCAAATATATTTACATTACCTACAAGTAAATTAAGATTTGGTAAAGAAAAAAATCCTAGTAGCAATTTTCTTGGGAGGTCACTAACAGTCTATATTTCGTTTTGAGTGGTAGTTCGTTTCGTTCTTCGCCATCTTGAATTTTAGGGTGAATTTTTGTTTATTGAATTAGTCGCGGCTGACTTTAAGAAAAGTGACGCCTATTCCTGCTACTGCTACCGCTAGTGTTATCATTACTACTAGGATTACTGGTAATATTCGTCCCAATTGCATCTAACTCCTTCTTTGCTTCTTAATAATATTATTCTATTACATTACATCACATCTCTTGTAAGTACGGGAACCTTCGTGTGCGAGTCCGACTATAAAATATAACTTACAATCTTGTTAATAAAAACTGATTTTTATTTAAATTTAGACATCAATCTACCCGATCCTGGTCCCCTAGATGGACTGCCTCATTTTTTCATGTTCTGATTTTTTTTTATGACATTCCTTAATGTATTTTAACGTAGGTGTACCAAAAATGCTGTACCTGTACATACCAATGCTGATCCTCATCATATGCAACTGGCTGTTCTACGTGATGACAGCCTTCAACATGTGGCGCCTGAACCGAGCGACGGCAGTTCTCGACACCGCCGCCGCTGGTTCTCCTGCAGCACACCGCTCTCAGAGGCGCAGGTCAGTTTTCCTACTATCCTTTTTCTATAATTATGAACTTTTTTTATACTACTTATATCGTAGACAAGCGTATGGCCCATCTGATGGTAAGTGGTTACCGTAGCCTATGGACGAGAGCAACACCAAGAGAGGCACACTCGTGTTGCAGAACCTGTAAGAACAAGAAAATCTGTGCCGTCAGTGCAAAAGATAAGTAGGACAAGCCTTTGGTCTTACACTGACAGCATAAAACCTCTCCAGTGAGCTCTGGCTACCCTACTCTCGCCGGGAACACAACACGAGGTTATTTAGGCGCGGTATTCTGTAGGGCGGAGGTACTTCTCCAGTCGGACTGCTCGATTGGGATAGCTATACCGTCGAGTTAGGAGTACCTCCTAGTAAAAGTTATTTCAACATGTATTGCTACCATTCATCTCTGTCTGCAGTACTCCTTTACTTGGTCATACTTCTTCTTCTTAATCCTAGCGTTAGTCCCAGTCGCATCCGAAGCTTTCGCTTCGGCGTCTGGGGTCCGCTTTGCCAGTCTCTGTACTGCTATTACTCTTCTCTTAGATTTTCTTCTCTCCTTCAACTTCAATATAGAAGGCCTTCCTTCCTTATGTAATTAGGGACTATTATTCCTACATACCATTACATTTCCGAAGCAGTAGAAAGATTTCTGAAAGCTCATTAATACAAAAAGGATGTGTAATTTGCTAATGAGTGCAAGAGTTCTTGGTAAACTTGAGCTACTTTTTCATACGCTGATGATACCCATTTTAATGACGAATAGAAAAAGGTAGGTCAGAAGCACCTGAAATCGGTGGGGTTTGATGAGGAAGCGCGTGAAGTGGGTAAGGATAGAGGCTGTCGTCTCCCTACCCCCGGAGGGTCATAAGTCTGGAAGCTCATTGCAAAGGTGTTATAAAGATACTATAAGTATATCTATTTATTCACCGATTCTTGTTCTTTATTATCATATAATTGCTAGGACGCTACGCAGAATGTGCGGGTTCGATCCCCAGTCAGTGCAAATATTTATTTTGTGTTCATGAAATATGGGTATATGCATTGGTCTGGTCGTGCCTCGGCGAGCACGTTAAGCCGTCGGTTCCGGTTGCCATAAGAACATCTATGGCAGTCGTTAGGAGAAGTTGGGGCTCTAAAAAGTTAAAAAACAACGGTCTAGCTGCAAAGCTTCGATATCGCCTAGGATATTGGGTTGTGGAGGTCAGATGATAATCGCTTTACGGAAAAACGAGGTCTAGCCAAATCCGTAGTTAAGACTGGTAAAGCGGACCCCAGACTTCGAGCTGAAGAAGAATTGCAAGGTTTTTTAAGATTCTAAGCTAAATTTGTAGTGGGGTATCGCACGTCATATTTATGGCTTTTGCCGAGTTACATATTTATTGTAATGACAGAGGACGTGATTTTTTAAACTATGATAATAATATTATTTTCATCCCACCATCTCGGAAAGAGTAATTTTGCTCTTCGATAACTGAGTGCAAAAGTCTTTTTTATCTTCTAGAGGATAAAGAAATTGTTTTTTAATGACACATTGTACATACATATAATAATAATAATCTTGTGAATTGTGATCTCATTCAATATTTTGTATGCCTTTGGCGGAACATAACTATTGTTTTTTACATCTTTTTTTATACTCGCAGACAACCACATCATGACCCTCCTGATGGTAAGAGGTTACCGTGGCCTATGGGCGAGTGTAACACCAGGCGAACCATCTATTTTGTAACCTATGCTTCATTAAATACATTTGAATTTGATTTTAATTTTGATCTGAATCTGAATCTGAATTTGAATCTGAATCTGTCTCTGAATCTGAATCTGAATTTTTGTTAAACTCAAGACTCGGAACCTCCTTGGTGTACTTTTTTTATTTGCTTTGCGAACATTATTTTCTTTTCATGTCATATTGTTGAACATTGTTGATTTTTTTTGCATTTCGTTATTTCCTCGCTGAGGTGGGATGAAAAGGTACGTGTTGCACTCGAGTGCAAAGATTTTTCACCTTGTGCTCTTTTGATTCCCTCGCTTACGCTCAAGATTCTAATTTGTGAATCACTCGCTGCGCTCGTGATTCAAATCTTTAGATAGAATCTTTCACTTGCTCGGTCATCAAAACTGAGCCCGCGGTTAAAAAACAACTTTGCACTCTTGTATAACAAATAACTATTGTACAATTTAACTTCCTTCAGTTTAATTTATTTATTTATTTATGACCGCCATAAGCTTTTAGATTTACAAATTATTCTCTGTAATTGCTGTAACCCTTATCCTTGGGTGCTAAAATAAAGTTAGTTATAAGTGCTACAAAACAAGGAAAACCCCATATCCAATGACGGCCTGCGGTTAGTTTCTGGAATATCATGACTTGTGTTATTTGCTTCAATATAATCATTATAATATTATTTGTAATTATGGGATAGGTACCTAACAAGGGGAATAGTTGGAATCGTTCCAACCACTATCGACATGAACTTACATACATATGCTCACGCCTACTTCCCTCTGGTGTAGGCAGAGACAACAGACCGCCATTTAACTCTATCTAACATACTTCACGAGCTTACTCTATTGTCATTAATTCTCACATGCAAGCCCGTTTACTTATGACCTGCAATTTTCAAAACTTTATTAATACTGCGAGGTCGACCCCGGCTGGTCGTCCCATTCACCTGTGCCTTACATACCTGGGGCCTTAGACAAAGTGACATTGTATTGGCGAAAACGTAAGAAATTTACATAAATCTACACTAATATTATAAAGAGGAAAGATTTGTACCTATTTTTGTATGTTTGTATGTTTGTAATGAATAGGCTCCGGAACTACTGTACCGATTTCAATAATTCACCTATAGAAAGCTACACTATCTGGGAGTAACATAGGCTATATAACATCACGCTACTACTAAAGGGAGCGGAGCAGTGAGCATAAATATCAATAAATCGGGCAGATTTCCATACATTAAAGTTGGACCGGAATCCGAATTCCACGCGGGCAACAGCTAGTCATTAATATAAATATATTTTGAGTCTTTGTAACTCGAAATACATTATTTAACTTATAATGATTACTATAACCACCGCAATGTCCCGAAATCCATTGTTAAAACCTTAAAAATGGTTCGCTTCAGAGCGATTCCATCAATAGAATGTCACTTTGTCTAGGGCCCCTGGTGTGTCATTCGCTCCGTACTCATTCGCTCTACGTGCACAAACCACCTTAGCATACCAATCTTGGACTTACTCGCAATAAAACCTATAAACTAATATTGTACAACTTATAATCATCTTGTAGCCTCTTACTGCTCGCAATTTTACTGAAGGCATGATGTTGTAGTTCTACAAGTAGGATAATAATAAAAACCAGACAAGTGCGTGCAATGCTCTTTTTAGTATTCGTTGATGCAGCAGCACCAGCATTTCATCATCTGTAAAAATTTCATCCCCCTAATGGTATGATTCCGTTATCAACCACATACGACAACTCCCGACGCACGCAGCAGATGCGTGTAATTCATTGCGGCTTCTCAATGGTCCCCTTTATCCGTATCGGAGTTTAACAAGTAATGGGTACGCTGTATGTGCTGCATCCGTTTGTCGTTGTCGTATGCGGTCGACTTCGGAATAATAACTTAATTATCACGGTTTATGAGATACAGCCTGGTACTGCGAAGTCTTAGCAATCTAAATACCTAATATTACAGCGTATCGGACCATTTCTTACCACTATAACATTAATCGGTCATTCTCACGAAATGGTGTTCTTCGTATAATTTCCGTCACGATTTTTAATTTCGATTAAATTCTATAAATTAGTAATTTAATTGAAAGAACACGTCATTCTTTACGAATTGGTATATTTGGCACTGCATTTTTGAGGGTGACGGAAATTACGTTTGCGGTGATAAAAATGAGTAAATCCTTTCTCTTGTAATATCTTAGACGATATTTTTCTTTGCATGTCGCGTATAAAGCAGGATCATTCCTGACCTTCGTCTTCTTCGTTGCTGTCTAAGTTTTAGTTGCTCCAAAATATCCTCTCGGCTCTTCTTCGGTTTACCCATAATATCTGAAAATAATCGAGTTTATTGTTCAAAAACATACATTTAGAATTATAACTTTGTTCGGTGGGTAGAAACAACAATTACAGGGAGTTTTATAATTTCGGTCACTTTTAGCGTGACGGAAATGTGTGACTGAAATTAGGGAAAATGGGATTTTTTTTAATTTAAAAAGTAATTAGAACATAATTTTAACAACTAATTCTTTTCATACATAAAAGATATATAATTACGTAAGAATTGTTTGATTGATAGTTATTTCGAGCAAGAAGTAATTAATTAAATGAGCGAACAGAAATTAGAAGACTTGTAAACCATGCGAACGGAAATTAGGTACTTACCTCACTGGGACGCCCGGAGAACATGTCAGTACACGTGCAGTTCGCTGGATGTCTGTGGCACTACTAACGCTTGCCGTACATGCGATAGGGATAGGTACAATTTACATATCTAGGGTTGTTTTCACGAATTTGTAGTGGGTGACAGAAATTAGGTATAATGAAAGGACAAACATATTTTACGTTGTAACTAAATAAGTAGCCATGTTAACGTTATTATATTTTTAGTATAGCTCAATTAATCTATCTAATTTATAAATAAAGGGCAATAAATGTATAAATCAAAGCTTGTCTTGCACTTTTTAGGCTCAGAAAGTATTATTCTGGGTTCTGGACAGTGAACGGAAATTAGGAGAATGAATCAAAAACAATTATTCTGAGGTATTTTTGTACCAAAGTAGATGTATATAATATCATTCCTTATTAGATAATTGCCAAAACTAGCCCCCAGAAAAAGAATTAATCCCAAAATTATAAAAATGGAGTAGATAATTGAACGGACGTTCGAAAATCTCACTCCCTGAGAATGACCGTAATGTTCATTCAACCTCCTCCAAAATCCCCCAGATCCCCCAAACTTATATTAAAAAAAAACGGATCATCTAATTATCTGAGTTTCTTGCTGGTGTCTTCTCAGTAGAACCAACTTACCGAACCAGCGAAAGAATCATTTTCAAATGATTTATTTTACTTTATTTAATATTCTTCTTGACATAATTGTAATATTTTGACGTTCATTTATGTGCTTCATATGTGCCTAAACTGAATAAACGAAAATGATTCTATGACTTTTTGATTCAGGTTCATGGTGTACCTGAAGCTGTCGGTCGTGATGGGTCTGAGCTGGCTGTTCGAGATCATCAGCTACATCTACCCAGCGAACGCCATCTGGTGCATCTCCGACACGTACAACATGCTCATCGGGTTTTTAATATTCGTTATATTTGTGTGCAAGAAGAACATTTACAAGAAGCTCTACAAACGGTAAGTTCATTTCAACTTTTGATTATCATCGATTTAAATAGTTAGAATACTAAATGCTTTAGAATTCCATTCAATTATTACCATTTTTTATTATTTCTAATTACACTAATTGAATAGAATAGTTCCCTGTTGGAAACTAAGTGTCCTGTCAATTATGAGGACATCTCCAAGCTACAAAACTATACTTACAAATAAAATCTTCTTAATTTTTTCTCAAATCAGTGGGTCAGTCAATTCAGTACAACATAGTTTCCCATGAGAAATCATTAGGCAAATACGCGGGGCACCTCGATCTCGATGCACATGCATTATAGTCACTTGTAAACGAGTGAAAAAAAAAACAAAAATATTTATATCATCCTATTTTAATGGCACCATTTTTTTTCGTCCAGGTTCACGCTGCACCCAACAAGTCGGTTCTACCCAAGTTCATCGAAAAGCTATTCGAGCAGCAGCTCAGACGCGAACCCAGAGACCGTCACGCTGCAAGTGTCCGGCAACCCGAAAGGACACATTATTTACGCGAACACAGTACAAAGCAAGTGAAGAACTTGGAAACCTGAAGATTGTTAGTGGTATATTGTACAGTGTACATACAGCTTTAATTTAGATTCCTGTGGAATAATTAGATCCAAAATTTCATCTGGCAGACGCATGATGAAGACGATTGGTAATGATAGATAATACTGCAAAGTTCTGGCGCCAGAGTGCAGCACTAGCGGAAACAGTAATCAGTTTTTGACAGGTCGATCAAAGCGCAAATCACCGCCATTGTTGCCAATGACAAGACAAGTGACAAAACAAAGTGCGTTCACTTATGTGCTAGTGGCGCCCTCTGAGCCTATATTTGCGGTGATCAATTATCTATCTATTAATTTGCTTTTGTATCAGTTTTAGATGACCAATGTTACATTGTATTATCATGATATCAATAGTATATTAATATTATTGGTATGCTAACACCTTTCGTATCTTCTTCTTTATCCTTAGCGTCAATCACAGTCGCATCCGAGGCTCGGAGTCTTGGGTCCGCTTTTTCCAGTCTAACTGCGGGTCTGGCTGATATTCGATATTTTCCGTGAAGCCACTGCCCTCTGACGTCCACAACTCATTGGCGCTATCGAAGTATTATAGTAATTGGCAAGTTGTTAAACTCTTTAGCACTCCAACTAACCGTAACAACTGCTACACACGTTCGTGTGATAGCCGGGACCTAAAGATTAACATGCTCTTCAAGGCACGACCAGATCAATGCAAATACCCATATTCAGGGATACAAATATTAGCACTGAATGGGAATCAAACCTGCACTCCTGCGAAGTAGTTGTGTCCACTGCCACCATGCCACAAAAACTAGTTCTAGCGATTCGTTCCTACATTGCCATAATATTGACTGTTTAATCTCGGCCATACAGTATGGAATGGTCTTTCTAGGTAATCTAGGTCAATATGTGGGATGACTAGCATTTTATTGTGAATGTGTCAACGTGCGAATAAATGCATCTAGGGTAGGCCCATGACGTGTGCTCTACATGCAAGTGTTAGTGCAATTATTATTTATTTCAATGACTAACTAGTAGTTAATATGAACTATTGAGTTATTGGACTTGTACTTTTCCACAACTTTGTTGAACATATTTGAGTTTAAAAATTGGAATGTTTGGAACTCTCAATGAAAGTCTTTGAGAATGCCGTCAGGTTCAATAATAAACTATTGTGGAAAAGTATCAGTATGTGTAACAAGTCGATTAAGAAAGAGACATTGTTTGGGCGGAGTCATCAAAAATCTATGTTTAAAAATGATTGTAACATCATTCATTGGTTCCGAGAGTTCATACGAGTTTCGGTAGATGGCTCCACCGTCGCCCCAAAGACGGATGTGTAGAAGAATTTGGATTGGTTTTGTGCGGGTTTCGATGGCTTAGTGGTCAGGGCATTCCCCCTGTAAGGGCAAGATCGCGGGTTTGAGTCCCGCCCGAGGCCGATTCTCTTTTCTCTTTCTTAATCGATTCGAATAGTTAGCATAATAAATGCAAAACTTCATTTAAATGTGTAACAAGTTCCACCACTCAAAAGTATAAATATTGAGTCATTGTTTTGTTAAGTGCCTAATGCCTAGGGATTTATTTATAAGTAGGTTATTATCTTAGACCATACATATTAACGTAATTTTGCTGAATAACGCGTTATGCATGAGTAATGTCATGTCAATATTATTCTTTGAATTGTCAATGTCATGGGATGTATATATATGTCAACTTATACCAAAGTAGTAGTCGCTAGTACTATTATCTGTTCTGTGGTAGTAGTTAGTTTTTACGCCGCGTTGAGATGATACTTGCTCCGTCTAGGTATAAAGTTATAATACTCGTTAGTTTAAAGTATAAGTGAGTATTAGAGAATGATCACTTGGTGGGAAATAAAGCTGACAAACCATGTGAGATAACATGTGTACGTGCTCGTCAGCGTGTACGTCAGTTCATTGTTATTGTATGGATATACGAGGATAACTCGTTATGTAAATTATAATAATGTTTTTTACATAATTATTTGTTTCATTATTTCCTCATCTGTTTTGTTTGTATAATATTCTAAGACATTCTACACAACGCTCTCTAGATATACCTACAACTACACGATCATTTCTTCTTTTAATCTTCCTTTTCATTACTTGGGGTAACTTGGCTTTATCGGGAGATTACAATCTAACTCCCAGCCCTAAGAGAAAATGACGCCTCAGATCTGGTGTGTATCAGCAGGTGTACGGCCTTGCAGGTGACCTTGAACTCGGGCCCCAGTGATCTCAGTGGGCCCTCATACACTCGGCTGACCTTCCCATGATCACTGACCCTCATAAAGCATAACAGTACTACGGCGGAGCGATACTGTTGGTTCGTAGGCAGTGCTACGCCGTAGAGGGGTGTACTGCTACGGTGAAATTTTCAACTGTCGTGTTCCGAGATATTTTTGCTATCTTTAGCGATAGACGGTTCAAAATCATCTATACTGTTATATCCTTAGAGTATACATTGCTATAGAGCGCGCCTTACAAGTATGAACTGCTATCACGGGTACGAACAGTACCTATAGTCGAACTTTTAATTAGCTGCAGTAAAATGACGTTTTGTGGGATACCGCTTTTTGAAGAAAAATAAATAGGGATGTGGCTAAGTGAGTAAGTGAATCGTTCAATAAATGAATGATCAGTTTGGTTTTGATTCAGAGATTTAATATTAAGTTGTATTGTATTTTTTATTCTATTATTATTACTATGATAAAGAATTTAACTTTTTCAGTGAAAGTATAGCAATGTAAAATATTCAAAACGAATCAAAAATGTCATAATAATGTTATTTAATCAATATTTTTCAGAATCACTGTCGCTGTCGCTTTCGGTCACACTAATGACAAATTGTGATGTAATGATAATATGATCGAGGTGGCACATATTGTCTTCCTCTTTTATAGTGTGAGACACACAGTCACTCCACTTAGCCGGTGTCTCATTGTTGATTACTTCTTGGAAAAAAGTTTTCACTTCTTGCATTTCATACGTCTTTTTAATTTATCTGCAACGTGCCCCTTTACCTGAGACCAAAACAACTCATCGGTTTAATTCACAGTGATAAGGGGGCAGTCTTAGAAGTCTGATACCTTTTTGTGCAGCCATCTCGTGTGGCCTTCACCATAAGATTTGGTGGAAATGTGAAATAGATAGACCGTTTTAGCCGTGTCAAAACTGATATGTCCAGAAGATACCACGTTTTACGTTTTTATCTGAGATTAAACTATACTCAGCGTAAGACTCGAATTAGAAACTTAGGACGCTGGTGACTAAGATATATTTCAAATGGGACCTACAACTCATGCTAGCCTAGTACAAAAAATTCAGTATCAGTTCTACATAATATTCAATAACTCTATGAGTATATATACAGTTTTTGATATATATAGTATAATATCAAAAACTGATGTCTCGGTGTATAAAAATTATCACAGTTAAAATATTACGGCAAATAGGGTAAAATAATGAATGGATTTAACTACTCTAGAGAATGTGTATATTTTTTAAATATTAAAATCATTACCCAGATATATAATACGAGTCTATATATCTTTTTCTTATTGAAATTCAAACACAGGGGCTCAAAAGTGGAGGGTACACTTTTTTTGGAAAACGCTCAATTACGACTACTGCTACTGCATTCTGTTTGAGTTTGGGTAGAATGCCGGCGAACCACACCTCGAAACACTCAAAAAGGAAATGTTTAAAAGGATCAACGTTTATACAGCCTTTTATTTATATTAATAAGAAATAGAATGAAGTACGATTAGTTATAGAACGATTAGAATGATCTTCTGTGAACTGAATCACATCCCTATTGAGATTAGGCTGTCAACATTATTTTTCGCAATGACATTTTGAAACGTCATTTTACTGCATCTAATAAAAAGTCGAAGTATAGGCTCCTGGCTCAACCTCAATCAGTAGCAAAGCAATACCCGTCAAAATGACTTCGCAAATAATATTTAATTCGATATGTTAAATCAAAATTTTATACAGCATCGTATATTTATAGTAATAATGACGCAAAAAGAACGCAAAATGACGCCATTTTTTTGTATTTTGACTTTAACTTTATCCATGCATATCAAATCGAACAAAAAACTTCATAACAACAAACTACAGTAATAAGTGCATCTATTAATATTTTCGGTAATGCATGAAACGTCACTATAGGTGCGCTATACCATCGCAAAGTATCTGCTAACACTCGGCGCCAAAGACCTGAGTGATAGGCGCGCTCTATGTATAATGTATGCTGTAAGGTTATATCATTATGAATTGGATGTCTGTATATTGGAGATGTAAAAAAAAACTTGGCTTATGTCATAGCAAACGTACTGAGCGGATTTTGATAAGGTTGTTTTGTTTGAAAGATTTTGGTCAGACTTCTTATATTTTGTTCCCTGAAGAAACCTTCTAATGTCCTTCCTGAAGAATCTGCAATTGTAAAATGGTAGTCGCTTGGGAAAGCCACAGTAACGGCCCGTTCATGACCTTGCCGCTGCGAGCGGCAGCTAAGTGCGGGGCGGCGAGCGGTTGGAACAAAAGTATGAAAATCTTTGAAGCACGCCACGAGTCGCCGCTCATAGCGAAAACGCGCGCGGTTTTCTCCGAGCGAATCGCTACAGCGGCGCGCGGTGTGGGAAGCGGCAGGAACAAAAGTACAAGCCAATGAGTGCGACGCCACGGAACAGAGCGGCGCGCACGGCGGTGTAGGAGTGACGGACTCAGCGGCGTAGCTTTAAACAAAAAAGATTAGACGATTTTGTAGCGGCGGGCGGTAATGGATCGGCGAAATGAGCGTTCGGAATGTTGACGGTCGGCCCGATTATTTCGAATTTATGACGTGAACTCGATACCAAGACATTTATAGGTAAAATCTTAAATCGACCGCCTATATGGAAGTCAAAACATCCCCAACATAAACTACCCTTTTGGATCAGATGTATTGTTTTAAACATAGGTACGTCTATGTGCTTCAGAATATAATCAAAAGTTTGTACACTCATTCTTGTGTACTCATAAAACTTATCTGGATATATCTTCGTATAGGTCACGAAATTCGCCATTTAAATACCGATCTTTATCTCATATTAAGTAGATCTTGTTTTAAAAATGCGCTGCTTTCTATACAGAGAAGGGATAATTTTGATAACGCCATGATTTCAAGCACGTTTTGACTACCTAAATACGTCCACCGCGGCCGCTGCAACTAACCGCTACTGAGAGTTCGTGGCGTGCAAAACGCACCGCTTACCGCCGCCGCGCCTCTTGCCGCGCCGCGGCCCGCTAAGACCGAAGTCGTGACCAGGCCGTAAGGAGTTCATTCCACAGCTTGTGACTGCGTGGGATAAAGTACCTTTCACACCGCGCAGTGCACACCGTTCCCGGTCGCAATGTGTGAGGATGAACTCCCTACCTATAGCGAGCGGTATGGCGATAAAATGTACTCGTAGCTGCGGTCATCATGTTTGATCGCAATCGGTTGAGATAAATCGAAGATATAGGGACTTAGAATGAAGACTGCAGTTTTCATCGTGGTCAGATATATTCGCTATCACCGAAACTGGTTTAAACGAATCTCACTACATGAGGGACAGCACGTTGACTGTAGGGGACGCCTTTCCAGGCCGTATTTCACAGGATCTGGAGTGTAAACAGTGACAGAATATTCGTTCTTTTTTTTGTAATTTGGCAGACAAGCACACGGCCCACCTGATGGGAAGCGGTCACCGTGGGCTATGGACGTATGCAACACCAAGGGCGTCACACTCACGCTGCCGACCCTGAAGAAACCTTCTAATGCCCTTCTTGAAGAACCCCATATTGTAGTCGCTTGGGAAAACCACCGCAGGGAGTTCATTCCACAGCTTGAGTGTGCGTGGGATGAAGTGCCTTTCAAACCGCTTTCTTTGTTCTTTCTTATGTAAACGCTGAAAATAAGATTTTATTTACACTAAAATATTAAGAAAGAATGCTCTTGTTATAGTTCTAGCTAGCTCAACGTTCGTTTGGCCTAAATCCACCTTAATATGATGGCGGAGCAACTGGATTTGTGTGTGTCTTCATGCTCACTGAATCAATTCAAAAAGGCCAGTTACTGTATTTTGAGTGAACTGTGACTATACTAAGTAATTGACACTTGGTAGGTAAATAGGTTAAATAATCTTTCTATCTATCAATCAATCAATCAATTAGCCTATTGCAGTCCACTGCTGGACATAGGCCTCTCCCAAGAGGTTCTATCTATGGTATAACGTTATTATAAAGGGATACTGTTGATACTCGTATTATATAATACTATCATTATGATATTGTTATTTAAATTGTAATTTTTGATTTGTCTGATGTATTTATTATATTTGAGTCAATAATCATATTCTATTAATTGCAATACCGTAATATGAATTGTAAGAATTGTGGTTTTCTACCATTCCATTAGGTAACAATAGTGGTAGTATGAGGAGCAAATAAATCACAAAAAAACAAATATTTGCACTTAGCGGGAATCGAACCCGCTGCGCTACAGAGGTTGTCTAAAAAGAATACGAGTATTTTATTCACCGTCTTGTCACACGTTGGGACCAAAAATGTTACATCGAGTAATACCTGTGACGCGTTGGGACTTTTTTTCCCAATCAGAAACAGTGTTACCGGTTTGAGTGTCAATGTATGGGCATATACCGTATCAAGTAGTGCTAAAATGGAGGTGGTGGTAAAAAAATAATTGTTTTATTGTTTTTATTACATAGTTATTATAATATTCCTCGGCCATTCTCACGCGCATTAATAATAAGTTATATAGGTATAACATGAGTAACATTGTGTGAGGTCATGCGCACGACATGCAACAGTGACTACGAGCCTACCGCCGGTCTTTGGCACTGAGCGACCTGTGTTCATCGAAATGATCTTTTATTGTATGTTTAAAAAAATAACAAAATTATTAAAAAGTAACATTTCTCATTACCAAGGTGAAGATCGAACGAGTTGGTCCCTCAAATGTTTTAATATGTTAATTTCATGTTTAAATTATATTAAAAGTATTTGTTGGTTAAATGTATAATTATGTGGGATTAACATAATGGGTGTTTAGTATTTTAATACACAAGCACAAGTAACACATACATCGGAACACTAATGTGAATAGTTATTATTTTTATATTTTTTATTATTTTGCTCGTCGCTGACTGCACACCCGAGGCCTAAGACTCTAATTATGGTGAATGTTCTGATGAGCTCTTCCAAATAGTCCAACCTTTCCTACACAGGACAACATGTGCACTCAATGTGCAGGGCTTAGATATCACCCGCATACGTTGCAGAATATTCTATCTGCAACCAAGCGGTTCGGCGACTCTTTCCTTTGCCACACCATTAAGACCTGGAATTCCTTACCAGCACACGTGTTTTACTCTTTCTACAGTCCAGGGTCCTTTAAGCGGAGCGTGAAAAAGCATCTGATGACGCCCTCAAGCTGCGTGCCACCATTATAACATGGTACATGCTTAGAGTATACATTATAAATATAGAGCGCGCCTATCACTCAGGTCTTTGGCGCCAAGTGTTAGCAGATACTTTGCGATGGTATAGCGCACCTATAGTGACGTTTCATGCATTACCGAAAATATCAATAGATGCACTTATTAATGTAGTTTGTTGTTATGAAGTTTTTTGTTCGATTTGATATGCATGGATAAAATTAAAGCCAAAATACAAAAAAATGGCGTCATTTTGCGGTATTTTTGCGTCATTATTACTACAAATATACGATGTTGTATAAAATTTTGATTTAACATATCGAATTAAATATTATTTGCGAAGTCATTTTGATGGGTATTGTTTTGCTACTGATTGAGGTTGAGCCAGGAGACTCGGTACTGTTCATACCCGTGATAGCAGTTCATACTTGTAAGGCGCGCTCTATAGCAATGTATACTCTAAGGGTACATGTCTGTAATGTTGACACTCTTTCCTGAGACTGCCTTTAGCTTACAAACAGGCGCAGTCGAGTTGGCGTGTCCTACTTACTTAAAAAAAGATTTATTGAGTTCATGCGTCCCTTCTATATCAGCTGACCTAACCTACCGCATCTATACCTACATTCTGCAAAAACTATTGATTGAAAGCTTAGAATTTTTTTGAGCGCGGGACAAATTCCACATAAATTTTTCCCCAAGTCAAGTTTTTACGAGCTACAGTAAGAAGTTTATTTAATTGTCTGAACACGGGCCAGGGTCCAGCTGTCTAATAAGGATTAAACCTAATTCCCCCGGGATCCACACCTTAAACCAACTTAGCAACAGTAACTAAGACAGAATTAAATCAATAAATGAATGAACAGGAGCAGAAATTTATTGATATATTTCTTAATTAGTTAGAGCAGGCCGCTACCGGGGTAGTAAATAATAAAATTAGTGTGTATCACTACATATTATAAAAGTACGCAACGGATTTTGAAGCGATTTTTTTTTTAGAGTGATTCAAGAGGAAGGTTGTTATGTATCATACATGCATATTATTGTGGAGAAATACTGATAAATCGGGATCAGAATACCACGCGGGCGGAAAATATGGCGGTACGAAGTTCGCCGGGTCAGCTAGTAATTTTCGATTTCATTTGGCCGACCTCAAATAAGTGTATCCCAAGATTATTTAGGGCTGGGAGAATATTAATTTATGACAATATGGAATAGTCCGCCTATTTATATCATGCTTTCTGAAAAAATGTCCGTCTGTTCGTTCATTTTCTAGCGCATATGGTAGGTATCTTACTTTGTGAAAGAAAGAAAAAAGAAACAGGTATAGGCACAGATTACCGAATGCCCACCTACTAACCCAGGTGGCACTGGTGGCATTGGTGGCGTGCCCAAAAAATTGTGCCGCGTGCCATCTCTGACTAAGGAGTCAAGTCAAGTCAAGTCAGCCTTACGCTCGAGAGGACCCGGGTTTGAATCCTGGCCATTACACTACCGACGTGAACACAATCACTTTTTCTAAAATTTGTACGCCGTCATAAATACGGCTAAACACGTTGGACTTAACACATTATTTTAATATCTTGCATGCACATGTATGTATAACACGTGTTTACACAAATAAATAATTTGAATTTGAATTTGAATTTGACCCGACGGTATTTCCCTCCCAATCAAGCAATCTGACTGGGGAAGTACCTCCGCCCTACACAATACCTATATAATAACCTCGTGTTGTGTTCCCGGCGATCGTGAGTAGAGTAGTCAGTGCTCACTGGAGAGGTTTTGTGCTGTCAGTGGGAAGACCAAAGGCTTGTCCTGCGTGTCTTCTTCGCTGACCGCACAGAAACTCTCTGTTCTGCACTCGACCATGGGCCACTGTAACCACTTTCCATCAGGTGGACCGTGTGCTTGTTTGCGACTTAAGTAGTATGAAAAAATCAAATTATACTCCATGCGTAAAGTTACACGTTTTCGTTGGCATATTTAAATTAAGTATTTGATGTGTTACCTCATTCCCAACAGTTTTTCAAATAATTTATTTTATAAAATTGAATTAATGTCCTTCATAATTGAAATGTGTCACTAAAATTTTTAATACCATCCTAAAAATACGCGATTAACTCCTTACGTAATTAAAAATATAAAACTATGATTAAATGCAAAAATATTTGACTGCTCACTGCTAAGGCTCTACTCACATCGATGGCGCAAATTCCAAGTTTTTCCCCTACAGCATAATATTCGTTTCTATTTCCCCATTCATCATCATCCTCTAGTTGGGTTCATAGTTTGCTTCTTGTTCCAGTCACATCAGAGACCAGAAAGTCGACCCAACTGAGTTTGAAAAAGGCTCAGAGAATGATGAATGGAAAATAGAAATGGATTATGTTTATAGAACTAAAGTGAACGCATCGCGACGCTTCGACTCTGCGCCGGTGTGAGTGCACCCTAAGTAAGAGAGCACACGATGCGTTGCGGCGACGCACCGCAGAAATTTCGCCGCATTGGCGGGCACACGAGCGGTGCGGCGCCGCCACGCGCCACGTTGTTATCAAACAAATGAGCGGTGCCGCTCCGGCGTCGCAACGCATTCACCCCACCCCGCCTCGTCTCGGTGGTTGCAAGTCCGGTGCGGCGACGCAGCGCATCGTGTGACATGCTACAGCAGGCACATGCTGTAACTTGCATCTCGAATGATCGAAGTGAGCTCGATAGCTGAATCCGCGGTGATTGGTCAATTTCGCGAAATTGACCAATCACCGCGGATTCAGCTATCGAACTCACTTCGATCATTCGAGATGTTTGTTACAGCATGTGCCTGCAGATATTTCTATGTAAAACGACGCAGCGACACCGCCCCGGCGCCGCGCCGCCGCCGCAACGCATCGTGTGCCTCCGCTCTTACGCAGTTCGTCACAGCTCGCCTGATTGTTATGATAAAAGGTGTTGATTTTATTTAACCTTAATAAAATTATAAAACGTTTTTAAAAGAATATAATATATTATAATTAAAACGTATTCGTGGAGATTGTGAAATGATAAACCAATTAAATTAAGTGTTATGTTTACTACTTAGTATGTGTAACAGTCAGTCAGTAACAGTCTTCTTTTTTCATTGAAGTAAAGAACCTGAATTTATTCCGAATCGACACTCTTGTGTCTAGTCGCTCGTGTCCAGTTGGTGAAACGTCCATGTCGATGACTTAGTAATGATGATGCTCTTAGTAATTATAATTTGTCACATAATATTTTTCCACTGCTTTTATACATATAATTACTTGTAATTTATACCGCACCTCACATAAAAGCAGTTTTACCTTGTACAGAGTTATTCCGTATACGTTATTTTAGTTACCCAAAACTTTCCATACGTTTTTATTATATTCTTCTGTATACAACATTTCTCTCGCGCCCTGGCAGACCCAGGGGCGTCTCTTCCGAGTTGGCCCTCTTCGGGTGTGGGGACCACGGAGTTCCTAAATAGCTCCCGGGTGTGATGAACACGCGTATTGCGCGCCCCCGCCGCGGCTGCTTCTTCTAGGGACTTAATCAATCCCAAGAAATACCTTTTTTTATCGTGCGAAAAATCCCCACGGATACCTCCCCCGCCGGAACCGGAGGAGGAGGTTATATCGGACTCGAACCGACTAAAACGCACGCCGTCTGTGGGCCGTTAGTTGCCGGAGGTGAGATTGTCGTAGCCATATCCCTCGTACCCCGGCCGACCCAGGGCCAAATCTCTCGATCTGGCCCTCTTCCGGTGTGGAGACCACAGAGTCCCCGACTCGCCCCCGGGTGTGGGGAGGTACGCAATGCACAACGCCGCGGCCTGCTTCTGCTAGGGTGACAGGTGGCTCCACCCGTCACCCCCAGGCCCGCGCTCATGGGGGACGGAGGTCATTCTGCGACCTCCGACGCCCGAGTTGCCGCCGCTCTTCGCGGTTTGCGATTCTCCTTCGCTCCTCGCGGGCCGCAAGGTCTGCGATTCTCCTTCGCTCCCGTTCCGCCGCCTCCTTCACGAGCATTACCTGCTCGCAGAAGGAGGCGCAATCCCAAGAAATACCTACAACAAGACACGGTAATCGTTTCGGCAAGTAACACCAATAATTCAACATAGTTCAGGTATTTTGAGATAACTTACACTTCAAAATATGAGCACAGCACAGCCACCATAATAATCTCCTCGTGACCATGGTTCCTGATAAGCAATCGAACCATGGGATCGGCCTAAATAATAATATGACACTGAATAATTCACATATAAATAGTTTTATTTCTACAGCTACACAAAAAAATTGTTCCAGGAATTATACTGTTCATTATCCTCAAGTAAAAAGTCAACAACTCTCTCTCCAATAGCGACGGTCACAGCTTCGGGATTGGAGCGCGGTACTCGGGGCAGCACGCTCAGGTCTGCCACACGGAGCCGCTGCACACCGCGCACGCGGAGCCGGGCATCCAGCACGTCGCCCAGAGGAGCAGAGCCCGCCGCGTGGTACACCGCGTACGTCAGATGGCGCACGTAGCAGCGCCAGTACTGCTGCTTGTCCTCCTCGTAGCGGGGACACCCAGGCAGCTCCAACCATAGCAAGGACGCATTCTGCTGGCTTAGCACATCCGTGTTTGCAAGTTGTTCAATAATACCCATAGATCGTACGATTTCGTCAACATCTCGTTTATCTCCCAAGTAGTTAGGGTATATAGCTGGAGGCGCCAATGGGTCCTTACTAGCTAGTCGCACTGTACCCTCCGAGCGAGGATCTAATAGGACAGGCAACAGCATGACGAATCCGTAGTTTTCGTTCGCTTCACTTAGTTGATCGATTATGTTGTCATTCAAGCCTGTTGAATGTTTGAATATACCTTTTGCAAGTGATACTATATTCCTTTCCATGTACGCCATAATAACTTGTAAGTTTGGCACGTTGCAGTCCGAGCCGTCCGAGCTAACTTTGAGCAGCTTCTTTTGTTCGAAGTCATAGCAGTGTGTGTTGGCGAATACGCTAACATCGGTGAGACCATTGGATGTGAGTGCGCCTTTGTTTTCTACCAATAATTCTATCAATTCCGGGATCCTCTCTGTGATTACTCCCAAGTCACCGAGAAGCCCAAAATCTTTGCTAACTTGTAAAAAAACCAAGGGCAGCACGTGATCTGTCATACCGTTACCGACAGGCAAATCTGCTTTGACTGGTATGCCCATGCTTTTTAAATGATCAGCTGGCCCTACACCCGACAGCATCAAAATTTGAGGAGTTCCTATGGTACCTGCACTTAATATGACTTCTTTTCGAGCATACAGTTTAACACTTTGGAAGTTTTGAACGGCAGTGATACCAAGAGCATCTTTATTTTTGTTAATGATTACTCCCGTACACATCGTGTTTTTAGCCACGCTGAGGGTCCTCTTCACGTCCATTCTCGCCAGATACCCTCGTGCTGTGCTCATCCGTTCTCCTCTGTGCACGTAGCCTATTACTTGAGTGACACCGATTTGTGATTCAGCGTTTACATCTGGATTAAAGGGAAACTGCAGAGATTGAAATGCCCTTACTAACCTGGAATGCCATGGGTTCTCCGAGTTACTAAAAAAACCAATACGCATAAATCCAGCGGTGTTATGGTAATATTTGGAGGACGGTGGAAGTTGGTTGAGGTCTTGTAAGCCTTCGTAACGGAGGAAGTAGGGCATGAGGTCATTGTAGGTCCAGCCAGGAGTGGTGATGGAGTCGTAGTCCATCCTGTTGCCGCGCGTGTAAATCATGTGGTTGATGGAGGTGGACCCACCCAGGCACTTGCCGCGACTAAACTTGCATTGTTGGCCTGCTGACGAGAGGCATGACACCTTGTTTGATAAGGTCTTGTACTGCCAGTCTAAGTCTGTACCCAGAAGCGCTAATGAAACCCCTGGCACCTGAAAAACACAATAACATTATTTTAGAGACTATTCTTGTTAATAGGTTAGTAATTAAAGTAAGTTAATGAAAAACACTAATTTGCAAAACTGCTGTAAGTACTAAAAGTAAGTAAAATCACTTACTAGAGTAGAGGACATATAGCACAATAAGAGATAGCGTTATTATGGGGCAAACCTAGAAAAATACCTAGTAGCAATTTTCTTGCGGAATTCGTTGAGGGAGGTCACTGGCAGTCTAAATTTCGATTTGCGTGGTATTCGATTCGTTCCGTTCTCCGCCATCTTGAATTTAAGGGTACATACACGAAAAATGGTTACAACAAAGTTGTTTAGAATTTAATTTTCTACAATTTTGGTGTAATCATTTTTTTTCGTAGGATCGATATTTTTCGATTTATGGGGTAAAAGGTAGATAAATCTTTGTTTGACTTTTTTTGCCTTTTATAAAAAATCCTAGTGGCAATTTTCTTTCGGAATTCATTGGGGGAGGTCACTAGCAGTCTACATTTGGTTTTGCGTGGTATTCGGTTCGTTGCGTTATCAGCCATCTTGAATTCAAGGATAAGTCTTTGTTTATCGAATAAGTAAGTAAGTTTAGTTTTAATTTTACTCGAAAAATACTTGCTACAAAGTAGTTAAGAATTAAATTTCCTATATTTTGGTAATCATAATTTTCCCTAAGGATCGATATTTTTTGATGTGTACTCCAAAAAGGTGATGAAGTTTTGATAGATTTTTCTAACAAGGGAAAAATTTATAGCAGCTATTTTCTTTAGGAATTCGTTAACAGAGGTCACTGGCAGTCTACAAATTGCGTGGTATTCGGTTCATTGCATTCTCCGCCATCTTGAATTTGAGGATGAAATTTTAGATACTGAGGGGTTCGATCCCCGCTCAGTGCAAATATTTATATGCATGAATATGGGTATTTGCATTGGTCTGGTCGTGCCTCGGAGAGCACGTTAAGCCGTCGGTCCCGGTTGCCATACGAACATCTATGGCAGTCGTTACGGGTTACGGGTATTTTGAGACCTAAAAATTCCAACAACAACGGTCTGGCTGCAATGCTTCGATATCGCCTAATGTCACCATTGGGTTGTGGAGGTGAGATAGCGGTCGCTTCACGGAAAATATTGAGGTCTAGCCAAATCCGCAGTTAAGACTGGCAAAGCGGACCCCAGACTCCGAGGTGACAGCTTCGGATGCGACTGGGAATTAACGCTAATGAAGAAGAACAGAAAAGACGCTATGCAGCTACCTTGGTGAGCACGTTAGGGTCTCCGCCGGCCTCCACGAGCAGCACGTCGTAGCCGGCGAGCGCTAGGCGCGAGGCCGCGACGGCGCCGCCCGCGCCCGCGCCCACCACGATGTAGTCGAACTGCTGCCCGTCTGGAACAGAACTCTATAGCATTCAGTACTTCGTTACTTTAATAACAAGAAACCAAATTAATCTAAGAGATATTATCAGATTGGGAGAAGCCCATGTCTTGCAGTGGACTGCGATAGGCTAGTTAATAAGGATATCAATACAATAGGTTACGATGGCTGTTGGAGTATTGGCAAGCTTAGTATCATTGTACTCAGACTACGTAAAGCGCAGTGTTCTTAGGTCTCCTTGATAGTAATCAATCAATCATCACCACGGGTTTTTCTACTTTGTTTTGCATCTTATTAATCTGCCTTAATCTGAGGATCCTCTCTGATATATTTTTTACTGTTTATCTATCAGAATAGAGACTTAAGACAGATATGTGACCTTATTTAAAGGTTTCATGTATGGTGGGTTGGTGTAGGTCAGTACTTATAAGGGTGCTAGGATTCCCCTTTTATGTCCTTCTGCGACGCTTAGCTAAATCCAAAATCCCTTCTAGTGCTCCCCTACTAACAAGGAAGTAGGAGAGACAATGTGAAAACAGTGCGTTATAAATAGGTAGTGCAATGGCGTTTTATTGTGTCTACCTACTCCAAAGGTCAAAGACACAATGTTATACATTTCTATAAAACACACTATATCCTCGGTATGGATGTTCGCCGCAAACTGAACAACAAAAACTACATTGAGAGTATCATCAAAACAGCCTCGCGTAAACTCGGAGTCTGAACAAACTGAGACGTTTTTTCACGCCGCATCAGCGGTGTCTTCTATTTATACAAGACACAAATTCGCTCTTGTGCAGCTGCTTGGCCGCCAGCTGCCGCCAGCTGCCACCATTGTAACATGCGTCGTGTCTATAATGGTGTGGTGTACCGTCAGGCGAGGCGAAGTCAAATTGACGTGTCCTATATAGAAGTAATAAAGTTACTTAGATGTAAATATAATCATTCCGTTCTCCATAAACATAATGGATAACTTAATGTATAATAGGAAAGGACATAATTACCTCTCAACTGAACTCCAATAGGGAACGTGTACATGTCGAAGTTCAGGGTAGTCGTGACCAACTGCACCCATAGTGGCAGCAGTACAAGCACTGCTGTCCTGGAACCATAAAGCGCGTATTACATAGATAACCCCCTGTTAGCATATTGTCTAACACATACTTGATCACGTGCCAGCAGGAGTTCCCTGCCGCGACAAGCCCCCCCCCCCCTGCCCGGGGGCTAGATGGGGACTCCGTGGTCCCCACAGCCGAAGAGGGCCGGCTCGAAAGATATGGTTCTGGGTCGGCCAGGATGTGAGAGACATGTCTCGAGCAATCACTCGTATGGCAACCAACGACCCCCAGACGGCGAGTGTTAAAACACTAAAAATCGGACTTGAACCGACTAAAGTCGGTTCAAGTCCGATTTATATAACAATTATTAAATACTAGCTGTTGGCCGCGGCTCCGCTCGCGAGGATGTCGCTTATTGCGACCAAACATAGTCCTTTCCCAAGGTCTAGTCTGCGCCTTTCATCAAAATCGGTTCAGCGGTTTGGGCGTGAAAGCGTAACAGACAGACAGACAACAGAGTTACTTACGTATTTATAATATTAAGTATGGATTAAATATTTTTAATTACATTTCAAAGCAATTAGTATGCTAACTATGAATTTATTTTTAACAATAGTGGGCTGGTTTTTGTGGCATATTAAACTCGATTGGTCTTAAGTTGAATTTTACACAAGTACCTACATACAATTAATTTACTAATTAAACTAAAGTGGGTTTTACGATTTACTCAATGAATTCTAGTTAATCCTCATAAATAACAGGTGTATGAGGATTTAACAGATCGTCAGTTAATTGTAATAACTGTAATTACATTTGTATCGGCTACTAAGTTGCGTGCCGAGAGCTAATACTGCCGCGGACCAACAAAGTAAGCGAGCGTTCAAATGTTACAATTTAATCGTACAATTATTGTGGTATTCAAGTTATTTGTTGTAGTTACTTTGTAATGAGGGTAATATGAGCAGGGAAAAGAGGACAAGGGTATTGTAACCGAGTTAGGCATCAAATTAGAGATATATCGCGGGGTAGGGCTGGACGTTCTTTGAATTTTCTGTGTCGAAATATGTCTGATTGTCGTGCACGTAACAAGTTGAATGAAATTTTGAAGCATTTATTATGCTAACTGACAAAGACGGTAGTACAGAGGAATTTGGATTGGTTCTTTCGGTCAGAGCATTCCCCCTCTAAGGGAAAGATCGCGGGCTAAAACGGCCAAAAACAACGGTCTAGCTGCAATGCTTCGATATCGCCTAATGTCACCATTGTGTTGTAAAGGTCAGATGGCAGTCGCTTCACGGAAAATATCGAGGTCCAGCGAAATTCGCAGTTAAGACTGGTAAAACGGACCCCAGACTCCGAGGTGAAAGCTTCGGATGCGACTGGGAATTAACGCTAGGGTGAAGAAGTTTAAATTATTTTCCTATATTTATATACCTAAATACCTAAAGTAAATATAAAAATATAAAGCCACACAATTTTAATAATATTGTAATTAAGAAGCGTACCTACCTACGTCAAAAAACCAGAGGGTCCTACGTCAATGTGTGTTGTGATCATTTCCCTGACGATGATGAAAATCTCACGATAAAATGTAAGGACAATGAATTATAATTTAACTATTTAGATTGTATCTCTACCTAGTACCTATCATTTTAATTTAATTTCATTTTAAAAAGACTGAGGCGAGTTTACTTACTACTATTTTTGACTGAGTCGAATTTTCACTCCAAACAATACATGGTAAATATCCCGATAGTTCTAATAGTAATAGTTATAAAAACAAAAACCTGACTGATACTAAAAAGATTGAAACAAATTGGATAGCAGGCGGTAGGTACCCATTAATTTTTATCCGATTTATGATTTGAAAATGGGTACTGCCTGCTATCAAAATACTTGTAAGTACTTTGATTCGCGCGTTTTGTTGGTAATTGTGGCCATACTGCTCTTTTTAGGGTTCTGTAGCCAAATGACAAAAAACGGAACCCTTATATCTGTCTGTCCGTATGTCACAGCCACTTTTCTCCGAAACTATAAGGCCGATGCTGTTGAAACTTGGTAAGAAGATGTATTATGTGAACCGCATTAAGAATTTCACACAAAAATAAAAAAAAGCATTAAATTTTGGGGGTCCCCATACTTAGAACTGAAACTCAATTTTTTTTTTCATCAAACTAAATACATAGGTCTTTAAAAATGCTATTGAGGTTTATAACATATTTTTTTCTAAACTGAATAGTTTGCGCGGGAGACACTTCCAAAGTGGAAAAATATGTGTCCCCCCCCCCCCTCTAACTTCTAAAATAAGAGAATGATAAATCTAAAAAAAATATATGATGTAAATTGCCATGCAAACTTCCACTAAAAATTGGTTCGAACGAGATCCAGTCAGTAATTTTTTTTAATACGTCATAAACCGCAATTTTCGCCTTTGCTACTACGGAACCCTTCATGGGCGAGTCCGACTCGCACTTGGCCGATTTTTTCTTTATCTACTCTCACACTGAAATGTAAACATTAAAAAATTTAAAACAGTACTTTAATGACAGTCTTCACGCACAGAGTGTCAAAATCAATTTAAAAAATTACATTATGATACTGCTCTTCTATGGGGAACTGTATCATAATTATAACTTTTTTTCCATTACGATACAGTTGCAGCTAGATTAAATAGGTTTCTATGCAGTTTGTCTTTAGATAATCTGTGGTCGCGTGTACCTTTTTCATGAGATTAGATAAAGTAGTGTATGAAACTGCACATAATTTGGTCTTAAAACACTCGTGAGATGCTATGAAACCATTTACACACCTTTATTATGAAATAGTTTCATAAACAAAACTGTCAATAGGCCGGTTTCAAAACGGATGAAAAAATATTACGGACTGTCATTGTTGACAAAACATTCGGAGAATTTCAAATTTCATAAAATTACATTAGACAGCCATGTTAACTGACACGATGATCAAATTAAACTATTTAACTATGCTTCTAGCAACGCAATTGCTACTTGACAAGAGATTTAACGGCTTATTAGTTAATTTGACGTTGATCAGCCTTTCGGAAACTGGCGATTTTTTTTATATATAGGACACGTCCATTTGACTTCGCCTCGCCTGATGGTAAGCGATAATGTATTATCTAAAACTGAATGCCTGAATCTGAAACTCAGGATCTAAAATTTTATAACTGTAATTCAGTATCTTCCTACGAGTATATGAAGTTTAGTTCCAATGTGAAATCAGAACGGCTTACCTCTTATAGACAACCATAGCAATTTCGTATGAAATCTAATACGAAATTGCTATGGTTGTTTTATAAGAGGTAAGCTATAATTTTCCACCGGCTCCCGTTTCGGATATACCTATTCACTCTTGGCTGTCCATTAAATCACGTGATGTTTTTTAGCAATTTTTTAACCCCCCCCCCTCCACCATGGTGATGCGTGGTGAGGTTTTAGAATACCACCCCCCCCCCCAGCCTAAATCACGTGATTTTTTTTTTATTATGTAACGCTAGAAAACGTGATAAAAATCGCGAATTGTAACAATAAAATAAATATACGTGATATCTCCCTCCCCTCTGGTGATATTTCGTGATTTTTTCCGAACCCCAACCCCCTCCCCCCTTTTGAGAGCCTCACGTGATTAATGAACAGCCCCTTCTATTTAAAAACAGCTACTCGTACTAAGAGTTATCTAATAGTTCTATTCTAGTCTTTACGGACTCAAATTTAAACTCAGGCCTACCTGATCTGGCCGTACATCCCAGTGGTGAACATCACACAGGTCCTCGAGACGAGAGCAGCCTATTGCTGTTAAGATGAGCGGAGTTCTAAAGGTCATCGGTGAGCACCTTTAGCTGACGCTTCCACGAGATACGTCTGCCGCTTGTCGTGAAATAAAACGAATGGTGAAAAAGGAACGACCATCATGACCAAACACAAACACAAATACGTATTTTTTATTCACGACCTTGTTTTTCATTTAGTTTTTTCGGAATTCACAACATTAAATTTTTGCCATCAATTATCGGAATAAATTACTCGGTCTTGCAATCGTGGGGTTGTGGGTCGAACCCTGTCTGGAACTTCTGACAAGAACCTTTTAATGAAGGGTTAATTGAGGAATTATGTCAGTTTTCAGATTTAATCAATTTATTTCTTCATTACTAGCAGTATTACTCGGAACATATATCTTGGAGCTAAAATGTGCTCAAAATGTACTCTATATGCGCAGTACACATTTCTTGGGTGTCTTTTGAGGATAGCACGGGGTGCTACGGCGGTGGACGAGATCAAATTTACCAAGCATAGATTATTGCAAAACAATACATATTATACCTATACAAGCCTGCATGTTCAGGCGTCAAAGAATTCCTCCCCATCTACGTCAACTGGGAGGGTGGCCAGAAGGTTGAATTGCCTCGTTGAATGGCAATGTGCGAGGAATAAACCAGCCCTCTGGTCAAGGTCAAGGGTAGAGTCTATTAGGCATTTAGAAATGTCTCTAAATAAGAGACGGGCACTTGGACCCCATGATCCCAGCGTCTTCGCTACAGCTTCAATGTTGGCTTCACTTATTTAAATAAAATATGTATATTTTATTTATTTCGGTTAGTTTTACTTTTAATTTATTTTACTTTTAAAATTAAATTAAACATTACAGTACTATGTAATGTTTAATTTAATTTAATTTAATTGAATTGTCCATTTTTATGTTGAATAAACTTTATTATGTATTTATTATTTTGCGTGTAATAGGTAACTATCTAAGTAAACGATATGTTGAAACAATTATTGCAACCACTCTAATTGTCATGTCTTTTTGTAACTTTGCTTGTGGTTGGGTATATGCCTGGTTTGGTCATAACTATGCCCTTGCTCCAATCCCTAGGTCTCGCCCTTTCTTTCATACATTTGTGTCCGGCGTCACAACATTAGTCTTAGCAATAATTTTGACTATTTCATCAACACACAGCCTAATCCACCGCGTTTATAAACTGGCACTTTATATGTTTTTGTTTTTGATTTCGTAACTATGCAATAAGTACAGATTTTTGGGAACTTCACTTCTAAGGAGGTAATATGTATCTAAGTCCATTATTTTTAAAGTAACATACACTATATAATGTCTCGTTCATGTTTCTGGTTAGTAATTATTAATGTACAACATGCCGAAGATTACTACAATGTTTAGGTATACTGAGACTGTAACACAAAGCAAACGTCCACTATAAGTAATAACACATAGTTTATTTTCACACTATTTCGTGTACAGAACTAACTATATTGACACAAGGCTACTATTTTTATACCGGTCTGTGACGGTATACTATGCGGTTATTAATGGCAATTATAACTTCCGTAACAAATGAATGAAATCACTAAATATAATATTCAAAATAAATATTATAATAAATTATAATAAAATCATACATTATAGTAAATATATCTCTCTTGTTTCTGCGTGGTTATTTTTTTATAACCATGTTTGATTAGCTGTTTAATTACATGGTTAGGCAAATAAATAAAGTTAGTAAAGTAATATGGCTGAATATCATTCATGCCTAGGCAGTTAATTGAACGGCGATTAAGATAATTGGCTGCGACATATTATATAATGAATCCTTTATTAATTGTATATAATAATAATATTATAAACTTTATATTATCATTATAAAGAGCTAAGATTTGTATTTTTATTAACAAATAAACTCAAAAACTACAGATCAGGCAGCAGAAGACTTCTATACCTATATTTTTTGTGAATTCGTTTTTAATTGTGACACATTAAAGATATAAAACACTTTGTTTATGTTAAAATATTTATTTATTCTACACAATTAATAAAAAATATTTTCATTATAATTAAACACCAGCCTATGCCTGCGGCTCCACCCACAAGGATGTCGGTTATCGACGTATTTCGTCTTACTCCAGTTTTTTTCAACCGATTAAAGAAACCGACGACATCGACAGAAGGAACAACGTATAGACGTGATTTTTCACATAGAGGGTGAAGTTTATGGGCTCGGGAGTGACACGGGTTCAACTGCAAGCTTCCTCTGGGAGGACGCAAGGATTCAATTCGTAGGGAAGCCTATAAGTATAACGGGTTATAAAATGTAAAAACAATATATTTTTCAACACACTTGCTTATAAACAGGCTTTTATTTCACCGCAATTAAGCACGGAATGACACTATTATAAAACTGTGACTTTTTCATTGCTATTATTCACAAAAGTGAGTTATAGACTTCTTTTTTTTAATTTCATTGATTAAGTTGCTTTGTTCTTAAAAAAGTTTTGATACAAAAAAGATCGTGTCCAATATTACAAACAAATTAATATGCCTATTGCTTGCTCATTTCATGCAACTTACGTTGGCTGCGACAGGTAAAGTATACTGTTAATAACAGATAAATCCAAGTCTTTTCACATCAGTGAAAAATAAGCAGAAACTGATATTATTTATTGAAAGCCTTTTATTATAAAATATTGAATGTTCTTTTCACGAAGAAGTAAAACAATATTTCAATCCGTCGAAGCTGATCAAAGTGTTAATTTGCGCGGAAAGTTTGTGGCAGACTGGCAAATAACAATCAGCGTTTGTGAACAGCATTGAGGGGTTCACTGTTATACTTTCAATTACTTTTGAAATTCATTGAAATAAAAACAATTTTTAACGGTTTCTATCGCGATTTATTTGTTATACTTACCTACTTATATTTATTTACTTATTACTTACAAGCCGTTGCCCGCAGCTCCGCCCGCGTGGAATTCTGATCCTGTTCATCGCTGATATTGTAGCATGTGTTATTCTGATGTATAAGCTATATTATTGTAAAGTTTCATTAAAATCTATTCAGTAGTTTTTACGTGAAAGGGTAACAAACATCCATACATAGTATACATCCATTCTGTAAGAATAGAACCCTAACTTTCACGTTTATAATATTATAGTCTAGTAAATGAATGCTCACAAGAGGGGTGTGGATGGAAAAGTCGGCTGCAGAAAATTTGACTTAAGAACTTTGTTTGGACTAGTTAGGAGATAAACATACTAAAAGTTCTGACCCCTCCGAGGTGAGCCCGAGGGGGGAAGGGGGAAAGAAAGTCCCATTTTTTTGTTTTTTGCTTACTTCTCGAAAACGGTGCTTTGAAATTGTGTTGTATGGCATAATAAAAGCCGCTCTAACTTCTAAAATAAGAGAATGATAAATCTGTAAAAAAATAGATGATGTACATTGCCATGCAAACTACCACTCAAAATTAGTTTGAACGAGATCCAGTGAGTAGTTTTTTTTTTAATACGCCATAAACCGCAATTTTCGCTTTTGCTGCTACGGAACCCTTCATGGGCGAATCTGACTCGCACTTGGCGTTTTATTTTTAATTAGTTATGAATCTTGAAATCTACGGTCGCAACTGAGAAAAATATATGCCAGAAAACGTAAGAGAGTAGAACACCTTTTTTTTTAAATCGACCGCCTTTAGAAGCTCATAGCTAGGCAATGATTGGAGATAGATACAAAGTGCAAAAGACAAAGTTGTAGAGAATTTAATTAGCTTTTATTATGCCGTACAACACAATTTCGTACAAAGCACCGTTTCGGAGAAATAAGCAAAAAACCAAAAAACGGGACCTTCTTTCCCCCCTCCCCCCTCGAGCTCACCTCGGAGGGGTCAGGACTTTTATTATGTTTATCTCCTAACTAGTCCAAACAAAGTTCTTAAGTCAAAATTTCTGCAGCCGACTTTTCCATCCACAAGTTATTCATTTACTAGGCTATTAGTAGGATTTCGGGGGAATAAAGCGATACCTCCTACGTAAGTTGTTGTAAGCCACAAAATAGCTATTTTGTGTTTTTCACGTAAAAGTGTCTAATTTTATGTATAGTATCCTGTAACAATTAGATCTAATTCAAAAATCTATTAATTTAGATAGTTTTCAGAAGTATAATATCGTAAGTTCAGAAATATCCCGGCGTATATTGCGGTATTTAGTACTTGCAATAGTTTACGGCGGGCGGTGTGCGGGTGACGAGCGCGCTCACCCCGCGTATCTGTGACATAAAACAGACTACGCTGGAACTCGCTGTAGGTTGCATGTCACGCGCGTATCTTTGGTGTTGATTTAATATTGGTTACGTAATAGTACTAGCACATATTTTTCGTATTTAAAATACTGCTTACTTAAAATGTGGTATTGATTACATACAACAATATACGTTGCTGAATTTACAAGTATTTTATGTTAAGTAATACATACAACATTTTACTTCGGAATTAGTTATACTAAAGTACATGGCAAGATGACTTACAATGATTTACGTGGTCATATTAACTATTTTATGGTTAATAAGTAACACATACAACAATCTACTTCGCTTATCACTGACATTGTGTAAGTTGTAAGTAACATTTCCGGTTTACAGGATGTAATCAACAGTCTATAGAAATAAATAAAATTGAAGTATCTGTTTGTAATGTCAAAATAACAAGTTTTTACTAAATGGGTATGAATTTATATCGGGTACCATTAACAAAAACATAATTTAAAGGTCTATGGTCTGTCTGTCTGTCTGTTCCGCTAATCTCCTCCCTCCTCTCGAAGGTGACGAAGCTTATCATTAATACATAGCTCCTGAGATACCTTGAAGGTACGATCTACTGAGCAACCGAGAGTACGGCTTCCGCCACCGTCGCTTAACCGGTGACCTTCTTGTGTATCTCACAAACCGTTGGGCGCAAGCCATCGAGACTTGAGGTGAGGCACTGGCGGTTAGTCCTGATATTGGAAAGGCCTTTGATCGGGTCTGGCACAGAAGTCTTCTTGCAAAGCTACCATCTTATGGACTCCCCAAGGGATTATGCGAATAGATTGCCAGCTTATTGTCCAACAGAAGTATCCAAGCCGTCGTTGATGGCAGTTGCTCGGACCGCATGGACATAAACGCTGGTGTCCCACAGTTCCGTGTTGTCTCGACCCTGTTACTGCTGCATATCAATGACATGCTGTCGGATGACTCATGTTCCACGGACCCTGCAAATATCCCTCCGTCCGAGGTGGAGGAAAGCCGTGAACAACTTGTGTCTGAAATCAAGACTACATTATCTAGAGTATGCGATTGGGGCAAACTAAATTTAGTCCAATTCAACCCTTCTAAGACACAAGTATGTGTATTCACCGCTAAGAAAACCCCATTTATTGTAGCACCGCAATTCCTGGGCACACCGCTTACCATTTCCTTAAGTATTGGGATCCTTGATATCGATATCTCCAGCGACGTCCAATACCGTAGTCAAAGGTGAAGCTGGCATCAAAGAAGCTTGGAGTACTCAACAGGGTGAAGCAGTACTTCACTGCGGGGCAACGCCTCCGCCTATATAAGGTTCTGCCCCACTTGGCGTACTGCAGTCACCGTTTTGCCGGAGCGCCTACGTGCCAGCTTGAAGCTTGCAGTGGTCAACCCCTTCGACTCGGTACAAAGACGGGCATTGAGGCACGTCGACAATCCCATACTTGCAGGTTATGTGGAATCTCTCAGTCTCAGAAGAGACTTTGCCTCACTGTGTGTGTTCTACCGCCTATACAATGGTTTGTGCTCTGAAGAACTATTTGACATGATACCCACAGCTACATTCATCATCGCACCTCTCGCCACAGGCAGGGAATTCATCCTCACACATTGCGTCCGGAAACAGTGCGAACTGCATGCCTCGCACACTCAAGCTGTGGAATGAACTCCCTACGGTGGTTTTCCCAAGCGACTACAATTGATTGATAAATTGATAGCTGCCGTTGACTGGACAATACTCGTAGACACGTATGAGAAGCACTATAAAATACCGGAGGATGTCTGTACCTCGTCATCCAGACCCGATGTATTCCTTTTTTCACGATCGCATAGGCGTGCAGTGCTTGTAGAACTCACAGTACCGTGGAAAACTAACATACTTAAAGACCACGCTATAAAGATGAACAAATACTTTGACTTGACTGACGAGTTAACCAAAAATGGCTACGTGGTTAAACTCTACGCCGTAGAAGTAGGAGCAAGGGGAATTCCAGCTAAATCCCTGTACAACTGACTCGGTAAAGACCTCGGATTGCCAAGAGCTTCAGTAAGCTCTTTACTAAATCGAATATCCAAAGCGGCATTGATATGATCTTACCAAATTTGGATAGGTAAGGGGGGGGGAACCCTACTGACGGTGTAGGTGAGCGCTGATGCATCACAAGGTGGCCACCCTAAACCTACATCTGAGTCGCAAGTCCCAGTCGTCGTCACGGTGTTCTCTGTAAGCCGGCGACCGCACGGTGAATCCATGGAGTGCTGAGAATCGGATCTCTGGGGTTCTTCAAGAAGGACATTAGAAGGTTTCTTCAGGGTTGGCAGCGCGAATGTGACGCCCCTGGTGTTGCATACGTCCATAGGCCACGGTAACCACTTCCCATCAGGTGGGCCGTGTACTTGTCTGCCACCTAAGTGGTATAAAAAAACATACCATACCTTTTTTTCCTTTCTATTCGGCGTACATTGTTGTATCTAGCATATACGACTAAATGCGACTCATGTGATCCGGTGTACATAATTGTAAGTGACTGATACAACAATTTTTAAGGGTCATATACCGCGGTAAAGTGTTGAAACAGCAAAATCTCTAAAACCTTTGGTATTTTTGAATAATTCTATGAGGTAAACGCTAAAGTATGAGTAACTGAAGTCACGTATTGAATTTTATAAAGATTAGTTGAAAACTGCGGTTTTTATTGCCAATAGTACCTTTGAAACGCTCTCCTGTAAAATCACATTTTAGGGGTTACAACAGTTTACGTAGGAGGTATCGAAAGGGTCGGGACATATTTTATCTGACGGCAAATGCGTCAGTCGCGTCTATTCAATCAGATTAGACTTGTCACATTACGCGTCAGTCAGTGCTGCGTTCAAGTTCAGCACCTACGGTTGTCCTCCCCCTTTTGTAATAAAAGGCAGCCTATATCCGTTTCTAAGCAGCCTATATCCATCTTTGTACCAGATTTCATCATGAACTTTCAAACAAGCTTTCATCCCCTATTCCCTCCCCCCTTAATCATTTTTGTCGCGTAAAAGGTAGCCTTTGTCCTTTTCCAAGCTCTAAATTCATCTCTGTACAAAGGGGATTGGGTAATCTAGTATGGACAGTGGCGTTCTTAATTTTTTCAGCGGCCATAATTAATTTTGATACCACTTCATTGTACTGTGTTAAACACACGTACAAATGTCATTATTTTCATTGTAAGTAATATCGGAGCTGCGATATACAGGGTGGAACATTTCGACTTTACCTTGAAGGAAAGTACCCTCATACTAAAGATAGCGAATTTTACTTAAAGGAAACTTTACCTTATTTTTTAAAAGAAACAAAACTGCATTCAAAGACATTTCGAAAATGCCACACCCGGTAGTCGAACCGACTAATATTTTACAAAACCTTCTTTTTCATGGACTTCCTTTTATTTAATTTACCAAGTTTGTTAGAGAGGTTTGATCCCTATGATCGACCCTATCGATTGATGTAATAAAAATACAGGGTGTTATTTTTTCGAATTGTAGTCGGTTCGATTATAAGGCGTGGCAAACGATTTTTCAGCATTCCTTTAATGCAGTGCTGTTTCTTTTTTAAAAACACACTAAACTGTATTCAAAGTTTTCTGAAAATGCCACACACGGTAGTCGAACCGGGTACGAGTACCTACTCTTACTACCGGAGATAGTTAATTTCATTCAAAGGAAACACTCTCTTATTTAAAAAGGAATACAAAGCTGCATTTAAAGAATTTCGAAAGATCGCTTGCCACGCCCTGTAATCGAACCGACTAAAATTCTAAAAAATAACACCCTATATTTTTATTACATCAATCTATAGGGTCGATCATAAGGTTCAAATCTCTCTAACAAACTTGGTAAATTAAGTAAAAGGAAATCTATGAAATAGAAGGTTATAGGAAGATTTCAGTCGGTTCGACTACCGGGTGTGGCATATTCAGAAAACTATGAATGCAGTTTTGATTCTTTTTAAAAATAAGGGA
Source organism: Eilema depressum (assembly GCA_914767945.1). Classification (NCBI taxonomy): domain Eukaryota; kingdom Metazoa; phylum Arthropoda; class Insecta; order Lepidoptera; family Erebidae; genus Eilema; species Eilema depressum. Next base: position 21,562,584 of record OU612024.1, read on the forward strand.
ATGTTTCTTTTCAATGGAATTCGATATCTTCAGTATTTAGAGTACTTCCATCTAAGTAAAGTTGAAAAATACCACCCTGTATAGCTAAGTCCCGATATAGTTTAGAGAAGTTTATCCATAGTAACTTTTGATCACTTTATACTGTACTTTCATATTATACCAATTTCATTGATGGCCGCTCAATTCCGACACGACGCCAACATTACCCAACCCCCTTTGCGTCTAGTTATCTCGAAAAATGACGAACTTTCATACAAACTTTCATCCCCTATTTCCCCCCTTTGACTCCTCATTTTCGCAAAAAAGGTAACCTACGTACGTTCCCATCTTTCAATCTATCTCTGTACCAAATTTTATTAAGATCGGTTCTACAGTTTAGGCGTGAAAGCGTAACAGACAGACAGACAGACAGAGTTACTTTCGCATTTATAATATTAGTATGGATATGGACTAGTATGGATGGATATGGATATATGGATATGGATACTAATAATATAAATACGAAAGTAGCTCTGCCTGTTAGTTTGTCTGTCCGTTACGCTATCACGTCTAAACCACTCAATCGGTTTTGATGGAAACCAGCAGTGATTAGACCTTAAGAAAGGGCATTTGTTATATTTGGTCGCGATAATCGACAACCACGCGGGTGGAGTCGCGAGTAACAGCCATTAATAAATTATTTATACACACATAAATTGAATGACATTTTGAAGCACTTACTATGCTAACTATACAAATCGATTTAGAAAGAGCAAAGAGAATCGATCTTTTTTCTTCATTTTCATCGACTTTTAGAAAGAGAAAAGAGAATTAGAAAGAGAGAAGAGGAGTTTGGATTGGCTTCGTGCGGTCTCCGTGGTTTAGTGGTCAGAGCATTCCCCCTGTAAGGGAAAGATCGCGGGTTCGAGTCTCGCGCGAGGGCGATTGTCTTTTCTATTTCTAAATCGATTTGAACACATACATAAAATTACAAAAAATGTTGAATAAAATAAAATATTTTTTATTAAGTATATTATGTATGTATATAATATTTAACAAAAAATGTTTTTTGTAATTCAAAAAAATGCAATTATGTTTTTTGTAATTTTATGCGAGTGAGTGAACATTGTTCACTCCCACTATTATACGGACAGTTATGGCTAATTTTTTTGTTCTAATTAAAAAATATACAATGTAACAATTAGTGGTTTGTTTTAGTGCCCTTCTAAACGGGCCATGTTTTTCTGCAATATGTGACTGCACTATTGGCAACTAATTGCCCGGCAACATCAAAAATATTTCATTGCAACTGATGGCCGAACAATCAATGGCTGGGCAATGTGTTGCAAATATATCTGCAATAGTATGGCTCTTGATGCAGATTCATAAACGGGCTACACAAACCGGCAACAAAGGCTGACGAAATCACACTTGTTGCAGCAGCTTATATTGTTTTATTAAAAAATAAACAGAAAAAGAAGAGATTATGGATTCGACCTTACTTAAATAGGCGTGAAACTTTAGATAATATAGGTCTAGAAATAAGCCTTGATAGTAAATTATTTAATAATTCGCGTAGAAAAGGATAGACTGTGTCATAACAAGGAGAGCGACTGAACAACAATAGAACTGGCCGAGCAATATTGCAGTAAAATCGACCGCCTAGCGATCGTCCGGCAACCCATTGCGGCAATATCGGCCATATGTGGCAACACAAAACATGTTTGGCTATATTTCCGGGACATTACTGCAATACTGGCCGGTATTGCTTGCAATAGTTGAAATGTTGCCGGGCCACAGTGTTGCAGCCACTAATTGCAGTAAAACATTGCCCGTTTAGAAGCACCTTTATGTCACTTGTGTTTGTCTCTGCAGTTTGTTCGTTATAACAAAAAAAACGTGGCAACCAACCAAAGTTGTGGAAATTTTAACTAAGTTTTGTTATAATGTGTGGAATGTTAATTTACAACCATCAATAATTAACATTCATTATGTTTTGTTTAAGTTATGACGAAGTAACGCTCTTTAGAATAATATTTATGTTACGCACGTGTACCTACTTAATTTTTTTGTGATTATTTTTTTCTTGACCATAAACAAAGGAGGCTTTAATATAAAAAATATTCATTGTTTGAATGGCTCAGTTTTACCGGTAGGTATATACCTAAAAATGTACAGTAAACTTTTTTTCTACCAATTAGGTGGCAGACAAGCACACGGCCTTGACCCACCTGATGGAAACTAGTCATCGTGGCCTATGTACGTGTACACCAGGGGCGTGAAACTCACGCTACCGACCCCGTAAAAACCTTCTAATGCCCTTCTCGAAGAACCCCATACTGTAGTCGCTTGGAAAAACCACCGCAGGGAGTTCATTGCCTGCGGGGAATGAAGTTCCTTTCATACCTGACTGTTCCACAGATTACTAAATAGTTACTACGTGACTGTACGTACCGTGACTGTATGTACCGTGACTGTACGTACCGTTTCCAGTCGCAACGCCCACACGTTGCTACTGGAAACAGTACGTGGATTCCTTGTCTGTGGCGAGAGGAGCGATGATTGAGAAGCCGTGGGCATCATGTCGAACGATTCATCTGAACACACACCATTGTACAGGCGGTAAAACACACAGCTTGCAAGGCAAAAGACCGCCTTTCTCCTTGGCCTTGCCATGGTGGCAAGACGGTTAGCGGGAACTGTTAGAAGGTTCAAATGAAATCCCTACTAATATTATAAATGCGAAAGTAACTCTGTCTGTCTGTCTGTCTGTCTGTCTCACTTTTACGACTAAACCGCTGAACCGATTTTGATGAAATTTGGTATAGAGGTAGATTAGACCTTGGGAAAGGACATAGGCTATGTTTGGGCGCGATAACCGACATCCACGCGGGCGGAGCCGCGGGCAAAAGCTAGTAGCTACATAACGCTATGGCACGTTAACCATCGATTTAATCATTTTATTATAATTTTATTATACAGGTACCCATATACTGTATACCTATACATATAAACATTTTTTTTAATTAAACACTAAATAGCTGCAACACAGTTTTTTTTTATTAAATACTAGCTGCGCGCCTTGACTTCCCCCGGTGCAATTATAGGGGTTGTAGTAAATTCGCCTCAGTGAATATTCGTCTCAGTCAAAAATAGTAGTAAACTCGCCTCGGTCCTTTTAAAATGATATTTCATGTGCGAGAATTCTTCTCACCTTGATAAATAAGTACTGTATTAGTTAAATTTTCTTTCATACCTACAACCTTATATCCTGACATTAACGAACTCAAGTAGAATTATCGTATTTGGTGCGGTCGAAGTCAAGTTTTGCGCGTATATACACATAATTATCGGCGATTCATTTTTATATTTATCTTTATAAGTTTAGGAGGATATTACGTACGTACGAACGTACGGTATGGTAATCAAGTTTACTAAGAAAGTAATAACGCTGTGTCCGTGTCAGAGCGTACCTCGGACTTTGTGAGAAAATTTAAACAAAACAAGGTTGCTTAGCTAACGACGGAATGAGATTTTATTACTTTTTTTTTTTTTTAAGATACTAACCGAAATTCCCGAACTCTACCTCCAGCTGAGCTAAATTGTAAGTGAGTGGGTGGGTTCATGTAAAAGTCCTGCTGCCAAACAAAAAAGTACGCTACTGAATGACTAGGTGGCAGCACTAGTACCATACCTATCAATGAGTTAACAATTTGTTCTTTGTGTATCTCTTGTCTGTGCTTGCCTTTTTTTATCCAATGGCGAAGAAACATTAATAAGTTGTTATACACAGCACCTTGTTGTTTTGTTACAAAAAGGAATTGGCAAGGAAGTCGCATCAGACGTTTATGAATAGCGATTATTAGTTTAGAACAGTTAATAATGAAATAGTAATTTTTTCAGGGTCCCGTTGTCAACGTGGAACCTTTAGAGTGGGTCTGGTCAGGATTGGGGGTCTGATGGTAGTCTCTACCCTAAGCTAACAATCCAAACCCGGCGATTAGGGAAGCGGTCACCAGACGCCGACTCGAATTCTTATGAATAAAAAATATTTAGATTTTTTTTACCACTTTATCTCATGTTTTCTTCTAAGTTCAAATTGCTATTTATAGTTGGTGAGCTGGCTAGTTAACAGGCAGTAAGTATTACTGCATGTGGCTGATACATGCAGCATTTCCGCAAATATTTTAGTAAAGCTCGATTCAGTGGATATAATATTCTCGTGATTGTTTTGAGGTTTCTATTGGAACTTAAAATCAATCAAGAAAAGTATTCATAGCAAAAAAAATACCATTTTGTTTATCTATTTCAATGGCGGTTTTGAAAGAAGTCCGATTACTTATTGAAGACATAAATCCAGAGAGGATCACAAAAATGCAATTAAGAGTTTTTAAAAACGATTAGGTAAGTAAATTAAAATGGCAAGTCCTCTCTCGATTAATTCCACGAGCTCGGAGAAGAGGAAAATTAATTACAATTCGATACAACAGAAACGTTTGCCTACATATAGATAGCTTTATAAATATAGGTAGGTACTTGTATCGTAGGGACCTCTAATAGGAAAGAAGACTGAGGTGTAAAAACACCATCTTATTTGCCGAAACTGCGTTTTATTGGCCTCACACAATAAGAGGCGAGCCTATTGTCTTTAAAAGTTCACTTTATCGTTCTCTTGAATATTTTTCTATCTATTAATGATAATATATTAACCCCGTTGCATTCGGAAACGGTGCGCAAAGTGAGGTATGAAATGAACTTCATGCCCCGCTCGTTCAAGCTGTGGTTTTTCTGTAGGGTTCCTCAAGAAGGGCATTAAAAAGAAGGCAAGCCATGCAATAACGCCCCTAGTGCTGCACTCGTCCATATACCTACCAAGGAAACCACTTCCCATCAGGTGGGCCTAGTGCCCGTGTGCTTGTCTGCCATCTAAGTGTTATAAAACCCGTAATAAAGCAAGAGTTTCTTGACGCGGAAGTTGTATAAACAAGTGAGTCACACGTGAATTGTGGATATTCAATCCCGAAACATTATTTGCACTTTGAACGGCTACAAAATATGTTATGCGGACACAAGACACAAGTTTCGTGCCTAACTTCGGCAAATAAATCACAAGTTTGGCACATAAGTGCGCGCTGACGAAGTTGTAACCCAAATTCAATATTAGTTTGTTGGTGTAAAGTTCGCGGTTTATCTTCCGTGTCTTTATTTGTGAAGACATCGACAAAAGTAGGAAACATTTAAGACTTATCGTAACTTGAAACGACTGCTATTAATTCTATAGAATCTTATTTTCCTCAGTATTGTGTTAGTCAATAATTAAGCAATAAATGTTACTTAACTCGACGTCAGTTTTTGTTCAAAGGATGTTACTCATAATAATATTAGTCAAATTGGAACATAATTTCAGTGTTATCTATCCTTTAATCTATTACATAGTCGATGAATATTATTAAGAGTGATTATTAATATAAGAGTTATTTCAAAAGTCTCTTTACGGATCTTGTAGGGCAAAAACTAACACGAAGCGCAATAGTCTGATAGACGAAGTTTATTTGAGAACTATTACTGTAACGATTTTTTTTCTTTTATTTGGTACAAGAAACATAAAAGTATATTCATTTGATTGAAACTTGCAGGAAACTTTAAAAACCACAAGACCACTGAAACTTGAACATCGTGTAGTAGTGTTAAAGTTTTAGCGGTACTTATTAATTAAAACGGAGGTTATACATCCTACTAATATTATAAATGTGAAAGTTTGTGAGAATGGATGTGTGGATGTGTGGATGTTTGTTACTCTTTCACGCATAAACGGCTGGACCGATTTGGTTGAAATTTGGTATGTATATAGGTTATACCCTGGATTAACATATAGGCTATATATCAGCGATGAACGGGATCAGAATTCCACGCGGGCGGAGCCGCGGGCAACAGCTAGTAATATATAAACTTTAAAAATTCACATGAAAAACGCGGTTTTTCACAACACGCGTTTTTACCGGAGTAGGTACTTATAGATACCTATTATGGTTTTGAATCGATTCATGAACAAGAGCTTAAATATTTCATTTTGTATATACTATTAGATAATATCGTCTAGACTGTGTAGATACCATCAATGATTAAATTGATCCATGTATCCTACAACATGCAGAGCTAATCTCTCAATTTCTTTGTTAGGTACAATATTGTAGATCAGCGTAACAAGCTGGCTCGCTACAATACCTATTGAGGATTTCGTCCAATGTTTGGCGAACGTGCTTTTTGTATGATTACGTTTGATCCGCACGTTTACTTTCTATTTAAAATGATTGATTATATTTCCTTAATGCGCTTTTAATGCGTAATGGATCTTTACCTCTCTATTTTTCTTTTGTTTTTGAATAATCGTTTATTTTGTAGACGATGGTTTCAAGAAAAAATTATGTTCCGTTTTTTCCGTTTTGACAGATTTTAACTTCGCCAGATTTTGTTTTCGTCGGATTTTCGTTTCGTCAGATTTTTGTTCTGATATCGTGTCACTTTGTTATGTCAAACTTACAGGTAAGTGCAAAATAAAATACATAAAAATTATTAATTAATTATATTGATGTATGACCCCCGTTATGGACAATCTACTGACGAAATACAAATTATCTAGCATGTTCAAGCATTCTTTCGTAGTAATTAAATTTTCATATAAGTCATGGATTACTTATGTTTTCAATCTTCATGTCTTTTGCAACAACAGATTTATCTTTTTTTTTTTCTTTCAGATTTATTTTCAGTTTAAATATCGAGTGCAAAGTTACATAGCATAAAAAATTTACCCATCTCTTCTTAAAATGTGTCTTGGCGATTGTATTTTTATTGTCGAAACAAAAATCTGAAGAAACGAAAATCCGACGAAACAAAAATCTAATGAAACCAAAATCCGACGAAACCTAAATCTGCCTAAATTAAAATATGTCAAAACGGAAATAACCCACTGTTGAAGAACAATATCAATATGTAATGTCTGTGTAATGCACACTTGTAATTATTTTCTTTCCTTTTTTAACATAATCTTTTGAATCTTCCAGTGCATTAAGGTGGGTTCTACACGTACAATTAAAATATTTTCATTCATTCATTTTTGTACGATCGAACCAATGAATGGGAATCTCTCTATCATTCATATATGTTAATTTTTCTTCTCAACTATTCATTAACTGTTTTCAGTTGTTGGTATGTTCATTCATTCGTCTATACTTTTATTAGTTATTTAGTGCATTTACATATTCAATTGATTCATTAATTTAATCTTGCAACCATTCGATGAGAATTTCAACCTATAGATAGAGAATCAATCCTGAAAATAACACTTTGAATTCCTAGTTCTTCGAAAATTAGCAAAGGGCTATGAAAGCAGATAAATATCAGATTATATCATGAATTCACTCACAGCCACGAAGATGAAGATATTATCTGATTTTAGATTTAAGGTAGTCACAAAATCAAAGTTCATTTGGAAGATATATAATATTAAAGTCAACTTCTTTGGTTGATAGGTAAATAATGTGTAGATAAACAAATAAAGCACAACTCAATGTATACATATAAATTAGAAAGTATATCAACAATGAAATGCTGCAATCAATCAATGCTTGACTTTTATAAAAATTGTAACGTGACAATAACATTACTGTTGTCATACTTGTCGTGATATTTGAAATGTTTATGGACACTTCGTGAACTTATCGTAAATCTGTGAGTGGGTATACCGACGGCCCACAGACGGCGTGCGTTTTAGTCGGTTCGAGTCCGACATAACCTCCTCCTCCGGCTCCGGCGGGGGAGGTATCCGTGGGGATTTTTCGCACGATAAATAAAAAAAAGGTATCTGTCTCATTGCAGTGACATTCTAGTCAATCATTGTTTTAAAAAATAATTACCAAACTCTAATGAATTGGTTTTTAGCATGGAGAAGGAAATGATAGCGGAGTTGTTGCAAAGGCAATCGAGTCGCGTGCTTCCATACTGTCAAAAGGACTCCTATATATAGACGTCAGTTCTGTGACGTCACCACTCAGTTCTAGTGGCACGTCGTTGCGATAGGTTGTCATTTTTGGTTAAAAGTTCAAAGATAAAAATAGTTTTGACCCGATTTAAGAATGAAGTGTGCGGTACAAGGGTGTACAAATTGTAGAGATAAGATGTTTAAATATATTGATGATATAACATTTCATCAGTAAGTCCGCTATATTTTTATTTTCATTTTAGAAAAAAAATGTCTTTATGGAACCATCTAGCGGAGAGAAGAAATAAGTAACCTTGTCTTACTTGTATAAAGTTGTAACAACAATTCAATTCATTCTATAAAAAAATCACCACAATAATTTCACCGGACTTCATTAGTAATTCCGCAATTGTTATTTTATTAATTCTTACATTATATTTGGGTGAAATTGAAAATTGAAAATAAAAAAATTAAGCCATCTGTCGGTATCTGCCCAAATCATTTAGGGGGGCTAAATGATTCTGCTATAATTCTACAGATGGCCTTATTTAAAATAAATGGTGTGCATCATAGTAGTGAGACCACTATATTCACATTATTTTTAGGAAGCCAATAAAATTGTCAACATTATATTATATCATTTTAGATTTCCCAGTAACCCAGAAATAAAAAAATGCGTGGATAGGTACGTATTTTAAATAGACCTTCCAGCTGGTAGGTACCCCACAAAATATTCCAGAATCTGTTCGAGGTCCTTCAATGAAGATGACTTCTATAAAACAAAAAAGTGATTTAAAAAATTACAGCCTAAATTTGCTATACCTAATTGTGTATACGTATACCAGAAATACATAAGTGAAAATTTTACAATATAATAACATCATTTTTTTATATTTCTACATTATTTTCTTGCTTTATTAATTTCCTTTTTGAAAAAGTTAGGGATCCGTACTTAGCGCCTTCGCTGGCATAGGCGGGTGCGGGTCGCGGACGTCCGCTTCGCGTGCTTATTTCATGTTATTTCAAGAGCAGCGCTACGTGAGGCGGATACCCGTCATACGTGACGCGGGCGGCGGGGCCCGCCACGCGGGCAGCGGGGCACGCGCCGTGTGTCCGCGCGACGGAGCACGCGAGCGGGTCTGTTTCAACAAAATCATCGACCGCCGCTACGTTATCCGTGTCACACGCGCCGTGCTTGTACAGTCGTTGTCGTTGCAATAAACTTAGAATAATCCTTAGCTGCAAACTGAAAGCTTTTTTACGGCAAATACCTTTGAAATTTTTTGATAAACGAAACTCAAATAGAATGTTATTTTGAAGGTCAGTCTTATATTATTCATAGAACAACATAATATATCAATATAAAATGCAAAAGCAGGAACCTGCTCCCGGATGCATTGCACCACTTGTACCCCCAAGCGAGTCGCGAGCCAGCCCTGCTAATAGGTATATTGTGTAAAGTAAAACCAAAAATTCCGTGAACTAAAGGAGTTCGCCTCTTTCACTTCAGTTTTGACAAAATTGTCTTTGATTTACAATAAACTAATTATGATAGCTGTACATTCTTATACGAAAACTTGGTTACAAATTCTCCACACAACAATCTAGACGTGACATAATATGGGCTAATTGGCTGACGCCTTTGTTCACGTCGTCGTCTTTTGGCTAAGTAATATATCAATAAATGATCCATAGTTACTGTTATCGACTGTACACCGACGCTATTGAAATTATACTGGTGACAGACGCCCGTCGCGGACGTCCGCGACGGAGCAGCGGACAGGCGGGCGCCCGGCACGGGCGCCCGCGCCTGACGTCCGCGACCCGCACCCGCCTATGCCAGCGAAGGCGCTAAAACTCTAATAATGCAACCCAATCATTATGTCCTTATATTCCTTACATCAGAATTCCACGCGGACGGAGCCGCGGGCAACAGCTTGTATATATAGTGGTCAATATGTAAGTGGTCCCGCTGTCATTAAACACATAGATTATTCTAGAATTCTGTGCAGCGCTTTGTGGCGAGTGGTAAAACTACAATGGAAATTGCATGCATTATTTCTATTTGGTTTCGATATGCCACACTAGATGGCATTCTAAAAAGTGGGAGGGGCTTAGACTTAGGAGAAGAGACGCGTGGGGGACGAGGTATGGCGTCATGCCCCCCGCGTCTTCTTCTCACCCGCATTTGGCGACGCGTTTTTATTACGAGAAATTTCACTGGAACATCTCCGTTTACTAATCATATTCTGTCCTCCGTGGTTTTTAGCCATAGCTTCGTAAAAAGGGCCAGGTAATTAGTTTATAATTTTACCGATTTCGAGTACTTCTGAGCTGTTTTTGCATTTGCTTGCATGAAAGATTTGGGTTAATTCCAATTCCCCCTAGAAAGATTAATGACAACTAAAGGAGGTCGTGTAGTATGTGTGCAGGTTTATAAAACGTTTTAATTAAATTGCACTGACTTATTCACCTTTTTTTATAACAACAAATAGTGTAGGTATATCTCATAGGATACAATTATTCACTTTGTCGTTTTATGTTAGATTATTCGCTTCGAATAGGATTAGCTACCGGTGCTGTAAGTAATATAATATATCCAGTTCCGTCTGTTCTACTCAGTTCTACTATTATCTACAAACTGCTCGTACCTACAAATAAAATTTATACGAGAATGTTTCCGGTTCCCGAAGCTTATAGCATCCTTCATAAACTCTGCAGTCTGTAAATATTAGTTTCAACTTTTATCTAATAGATGGCGTTACTTGGTGTAACAAAAAAGTTTGTTATTCGTGTGTGGGGTGTATTTTTTTATATTCTCATTTCAAACTGTATTTCATACATACCCTTAATAGGTAGTTTTAACCATCTACCGAGTATTTCATACACCGTTCCGCTATAGAGCAATAAAATAACATTTTATTTCACCTCAGTAGGAGTAAACTAATGAAAACGAGACCAACGAATTCGAGAGATCTCTGAATGCTTTTTTAAAATATGTTTTTGGACTTTATTTGTAATTTTTAAGGACAAGCACACGGCCCTCCTGATGGAAAGTAGTTACCGTGGCGTGGAGGTGTGCAACACCAGGGGAGTCACGCTCATGCTGCCGACCCTGTAAGAACAGAGATATTCTGTGCCGTCAGTGTAGAAGACAAAGCAGGCCAGGCCTTTGGACTTTCCACTGACAGCAAAAAAGGTCTCCGGTGAAGTCGTAGTCAGACCGAGTCCCAAGATACGAGCATGTCTCAGTTTGGGCCGGTGAGACGATAAGAGCGGAGCTTGTCAGTGGGAGGAACCGTGCTCAGACCTTGCTGGACTGGGTCTATCGCGCTCTAATTGCATTGAGCTCTCTAACAGGAATTCGCGAATCCTGCTCGGTTTAGCTTGATCGCGGTTGGTCTCCCTGGTAAGATCCGCACAAATTTATTTGATACAAAAATGGAAACATATACCTACCTAATAGCAATTACTAGAACTACTTGTATTTACACACTATTCATTGTATGATACTGATGTATGACTCTGTGTTATACAGTCCAGAGACTAACCTAGTATTAATTATGTGCTTTTTTATGCCAATAAAGTTATTATTATTATTATTACCTCACTAGAGAGTTTTACCTCCCTACTCACTGCTGGGAACACACCACGAGGTTATTATATAACACAACGCGGTATTATGTAAGACGGAGGTATGTACTTCCCTAGTCGGATCAATTGGGAAGGATGGGATGAGTCCTACCTCCGTCATAAGGTCTAGAGTTCTAGACTCTAGATAGTACAGTCAGCGTCAGAGAAAACAGACCCCCTCATGCTTTCATATCATTAACAAGGGGGGTCCCGTTTCTCTGAAGCTTACTGTACTATGTATAAAGTTTGATTCCGAAATTGCCAATAACTGCCGACGCATACTTACAGCAGATATCAGATACCCATTACTTGTTAAACTCTGATACGAATAAAGGGGACCACTGAGACGCCCGCAATGAACTACGCGCATGTGCCGCGTGCGTCGGCAGTTGACGTATGCGGTCGGCTATGGAATCATAGAGACTATACAAGAGTCCGTATAGGTGGCTGACTTATGACATTTCAATCACAGGGGAGTACTTTAAGTATAAAGGAAAATAAAAAGAGATAAATACGCCTTCAGCCTTTGAATTTATGAGCCCTACTGAGTCTATTGTATATTTTTTTAAATAAAGGGTATTAATTTTCGGAAGTGAGTGTTTTATATGACAACACAATAGGCTTGTTTAGGCATCTCCAATTCTTTATTAGCCACTTTCAATCTTAATTTTGCTTGTCATTTCTATATTATATTATTTACAACAAGTGTTTAATATTATTTTACAAGTCATAAAATTTATTTTAATATGATCGGGGCCTAATAAGGTAACAGACAGACTGATAAATAGATAGGTAGGATTACATTACTCACGCATTTATAATATCATTTGTTTGGATACATCAGTGCCCCGAGTACTAAAAAATAAACGAAGTCGTTATGTAAGCGTAAGCGTATCGAGAGGACGCACCATTGTGATTGGCAGGCTTCACACATAGACAGGTTCATAGTAGGCAGGCGCCCAATCGTAATGCCTCTTTCTCTCGAAACGGTTACGTTACGAATTTAAATAGTTTTCGTGCTCGACAAGATCCTAATCGACAAGTTCCATTTCTGAATATCTTAGACACTGTTTGCTTTTCACACAAGTTCATACTTATAAAGAAAATTGTAACAACAGCCTACATTCAAAAACAATTCGTTTATCTGTTAATCTGTACCAATTAAGTTGTTTAGTAATTGTATTACAACAACGATAGGAAAGATTCTCAAACAATAATTATAAAATGAGCTTGTTCTGAAATTACAAGCTCGGAGTTGTCTAATTTGTTCAGTAACGTGATTCGCTCGCAATTCGATATTGTTTGTATAAATGCTCTTAATCGTGGCTCGGGGATAATTCTCGCAAGTGTTTTGGTCCGTTTACTATAGTCGGAATGTTTTGTGAGATTTCCTCACCGGTCCTTAAATTTTCTACTAATCGGCTTCATGTTCTTTAATGAAACTCGATCTGTTTTGAAGTACTTTGTAAGGTGAATGCTGGTGAATGTTGGTATAAAGTTTCAAGACTTAATACTACTATTTTAGGATATACTAAGTACATAACGATATCTTTATTTATACTATTTAAGTGGTAGACAAGCACACGGTTGATTTAATGGAAAGTAGTTTTCGTGGCCTTGAACGTATGCAACACCAGGGGCGTCACACTCGCGCTGCCGACCCCGTAAGAACCTTCTAATGCCCTTCTTGAAGAACCCCATACTGTAGTAGTTTGGAAAAATCACGGCAGGGAGTTCATTCCACAGTTTAAAAGTGCGGGGATGAAATTCCTATCAAGAACCAAATTAAGCATAGTTTGTACTAAAGTTTCTAGAACATAGATAAGCATACTGTATATTTTATTTTTGTAAATACAGAAATATACATATTAAACCTATAGAAGCTCCCAGACAAATTCAAATATACATATTCATGCATGCAAATATTTGCAAATACGTGCAGGTATTTGCAAGCGCCCATTTCAACTCTAGCTTGGAAGCACGACACATTATCACATAGAATTTGTTGATTGTAGAGATGATATTGTGACAGAGTTCCACCCTCACTGACATTCCGAACCTGACACCTTGAAGCGACATTGTGTCGAAGTTCCAGCGGTTCACTTTAAACTTGGCGCTAAGTACTCACACAAGTTAGTGAACTTGTGACGAGGTTGAACATGATTGCGCGCTTGATGAAGGTGACAACCACTTTAATAGAGTAACCTACACATTGTTATGAACAAGTTCAGTACTCCATTATCATTAGTTATTGTAGATGGTAGTTAACGAATGTTTCAGATGTTGGACGCTTTAGTTAGACTGAAAACGCATTATAACTAAATTCAGCATGTAGCTAATAATACAAATAAAAGAAATAATGCCTTCATATAATATTTGACATTTAACATTTAAATTCCCGGCAGAGTAGAATTTGAGCCACCCCATCTCATCCCATGCGGTGTCGTACAAGGCGACTGAGAGATAGGGCTGTTTATCATCAGACAGAAATGTATACAGCTCAGGCTCAGCCTCAGATGCAGGGCTCGAGTGAATCAATAGTGCCCGGAATACGGCAACAGGCTCACCTTTATTACGTGAGGCCTAATACATACGATGATTGGTGAAATATGGGTGTTAGGTTAATTCACCTCAACCCTCCGGGGATAAAGGTGTGATTATACATTTATCTAAGGCATCGATTTTTGTTTCCCAATTGATTTCATTGGATGCTGTATTCGAGTATAACAATACACTTTCCAACTCGTGTGAACTAGGTATAGTTACATTTAGTCATCATTGTATATGCTGCCCTCCCCGATGTTATGAAGCTAAAACGTCTTTTAAATATTTTAATGTCATCTCGAAATTCATCTAACCGACCCTCGAATCACTGATAACAATATAAAGTGATATTTTAGTATTCCAAATCTATTAATTTTGTGATTAAGTGTCAGATCGGCGCGGCCCAGCTACACAAATATAATTAGTTTGTTCGCAAATTGTTTCCCTTCTCAACACGATCTTTCATATTTCAAAACCGCAGTATCATTTATCTTTGCACCTTAAATGAATGTCAGCAGTCTGCCAACTGGGTATAAAACAGATTTGTATGTTTAGCAACGTCACTGGTGGTTATTAGCAAGGGTATCCTCTCATTATAACGACTATATAACACTGCTCAGTGTTTTTATACCCCGAGGGTATAAATCGTGTGCAAGAACCCTTTTTCATCACGTGAGAGGAACGTCCTATAATATTATATACCTACATTTTTTCTGGTTCGGTGGTTAACCTTAAAATGTCACACGTGTTTATTTAAATAAAAAAAGAACGAATGTCACTGATTTCTCTGTGGCGTAGCCATTGATATACAAAAAACCTTTGTATATCAATGGGCGTAGCGGTAGTGAACGCGGCTGCTACGCAGTAGGCGCGGGTTCGATCCCCGCTCAATACAAATATTTGTATGCATGAATATGAATATTTGCATTGGTCTGGGTGTTTTCTATGTATAATATGTACCTATGTATTTACAAAAAAAAATGTATCTAAGTATGTTTATCCGCATTCTAGAACCCATAACACAAGCTAGTTAAGCTATGCTTACTTTGGGTCTAGATAGCGTTGTGTAGAATGTCCTACAATATTTATTTATTATTTATTATTATTATTTTAAGTTTTACTTTGACAAATTGAATTTGAGACTTACCATTACTTACATACATCAAAATGTTTAATGATGAATTGATTTTGTTTTAGGAAGGGCTTGGTCAGACATAAAATCTACGTTTGTTTGATTGCAATCGATTGAGTTGAACTGGAGATGGCTAGTTCATTAAAATACTGTTTTCTTCTCTGTAGTTTTTCTGTTTCCTTAATTGCTTTTCTACTTGTTGTAGAGTTGTAGAATTGTATAGTAAATTAAATGCAGATGGCTGCAATGTTCTCGTTGCAACCTAGACTCGCTATAGTATTCGTCAGATGGTTACGTCAGGTTCAATTTATTGCCAGTGGGAATAATTTGCTTCTGTTTATTTTGGTTATAGCTTATTTCAGGAACTGGTTCTTCACATTTATAAAAAAAATGGTAATCCTTATTAAATTACAGTGTATGATAAAACTGTACAAAATGGTGATTAACTATAAAGCTTCATAAAATCTGAATTATGTAAATTATGCAATTGTAACAAATTTTAATTTATTATATAATTTACATTTTTTATGGATACTTAAAAAATTATAGCTAAAAGTATTAATGAACTCATCAGTGATTCTGTAATAACAGCGTCGAATATTTTCCTTGTGACTCTGAAATTCGAGGCCAAGTTTGTCGAAATATTGCGAGATCTCGCGTAAGTCTGCTCATTCGCTTCGCTTCGTGCATGTGTCCACCTGCACGTTCGCACTCAATGACTGAGCTCGTAAACTATATATTTTGTGTCTCTGTTTATTGACATTGACACAAACATGTGAACAGGAAGAACGTGAGCCAACTGGCTGTCATATGAACCTGTTATTCTTTCGCCAATGAAACAGAGGATGGGTAAAAAGTGTAGATTGAGTTAGGGTTAAAAATAAGTAATAATGTAACATGCCGACGCGACAGCTTCTGTGGCGTAGCGGTAGAGAACGCAGCCGCTACGCAGGAGGCGCGGGTTCGATCCCCGTTCAGTGCAAATATTTGTATGCATGAATATGGGCGTTTGCATTGGTCTGGTCGTGTTTCGGAGAGCACGTTTAGCCGCGTCGGTCCCGTTTGCCATACGAACATTTATGGCAGTCTTTACGGGTAGTTGGAGACCTAAAAAGTCTAACAACTGGACTAGCTGCAATGCTTCGATATCACCCAATATCGATATTGGGCTGTGGAGGTCAGGTGGCAGTCGCTTTGTATTTGGTATTGTAACATTCCGACTTGTGAGAAATAAGTCCAACGTGCATGTAATGTAGTGGACGTCGAGAGCCTACTCTAGTCATTAGTCTTTCCTTCTTATTTCTTTTGACATACTGAGACGTGTAACTCAATATATAAAGGAACCATTAGCAAGAGCAACTGACACAAGGCGTCATAACTGTGTCATAACGTAGATATGTATTACATATATTACGTTTTATAAAGACTAGTGGTACACTCATATATCTTCAGGCATTATTCTCAAGTGTGTGTCTGGGGTATACTGGGTGTAGTTTATATGCGTCTAGGATTGAGTATAAACTATGCAAGTGTTGTGAGGAGGCGAACGCGGTGTTTGCGCGTTATGAGTAATGCCACCATATATTTTTACAGAGCAGGATATATTCTATTCTTATGTAGGTTGTATTAACTGACTCGCTGTAACTTCGTTCGGGAAAATATGGTAAAACGAATCCTATAATCCAGTTACCTACAAACCTTCGCGTAAGCGCAAGCAATAGGTTGATAGAGAATTATTGCAATCTAATGAATAGTACGTAAATTACAGTGGCTGCTGCAATGGGAGTTACCACTCAATTTCTACATAACTATACCTACCACATCTACACATAGTCATAATAACAGATTACATGATAAAACGCCGGTCAAGTGTGACACCCGTATTCACAAACAATACTTCGCTATGCGTACCACCAAAACTGTGCAAAGAACGACAAATTCTCAGTGCGTTCGTTTTGGCAAGCCTTTTTATTCATTGATAACATTTAAGTAATACTTCGTCGAGGGAACGCACTGCGTTAGATACTGCTCCGTGACGTTTGTGAATTCATTTTACCAGCCCTATGCGCTCGAGCACACTATGAGACCTCACAGTATTGTTTGTGAATACGGGTGTTAGACTCGCGCACTCAGGTTCCGTACAAAACTTAATTGAGGGACGAACTTTTGCTACGTAAGTAAACAACTGTAACTTTTGATGGCATTGTTTTAGAAGTGTGATTTTTTCACACCTTCAAGGCATCGCTGATCTAAATAATTGGTATGAATTTCATCTTAATACTTTCATGCATTTCTGAGAAAAAGGTCTTGACAGACAGACAGACGGACAACGAAGGGATTCTATAAGGGTTCCGTTTTTTCCTCTTGAGGTATGGAACCCTAGAAATAGAAAAAAAACGGGTCCTACTTCTACACAAAACTTAGAAGCAAGACTGTCTCGATCAAAGTAGAATGTATGGCCACGCTAGTGATCAACCAAGTTGTGTAATTTGCAGTTGTTGTTGACAACGTCACGTTGTAAATTACATTGCACATCCGCAACTGTCAAGTGTGACATTCCACGGCACACATTTATTATACCTACGTAGTACACGGCTCAGTGACGCTGGATTAATTGTTCGCAGTTATCTCGTGTGTGACAGCACTATGTGATTATGATTGTCGTGAGAGGAACGTGGTAAATGAACACGAAAGGCTAATAGGTTTTGCGAATAGCGATCTATAGGACAAAAGCTTATCATAGTGTCCACACGCCTTTAAAATTATTAATTAAATTGTGCTAGTATATTATATATGGGCTCTTTGTCCAATAAAATAGTATATTGTAAGTTTAGAGGTCCTGGATACGATTACTTGGTGTTGCAAAAAAAATGTTATTGGGCATTCTTGTAAGAAAAGTCTACCTTCACGGAGCATGGAATATACCTTGTATAGGACGATAGGTTAGAGCGGAGGCACACGATGCGTTGCGGCGACGGCGCGGCGCCGGAGCGGTGTCGCTGCGTCGTTTTACATAGAAATATCTGTAGCATGTCACACGATGCGTCGCCGCACCGGACTTGCAACCACCAAGACGAGGCGGTGAGGGGTGAATGCGTTGCGACGCCGGAGCGGCACCTCTCATTTGTTTGATAACAACGCGGCGGCGCCGCACCGCTCGTGTGCCCGCCAATGCGGCGAAATTTCTGCGGTGCGTCGCCGCAACGCATCGTGTGCTCGCCGTCTTAATGTCTTATGACGTAGAACCAAATATTAACACAGTATAAATCATCATTCTCTGAACGTTTTGCCAGATTAGTTGGGATCGGTTTTCCAGTGTAACCGTAATGCGGCTGAACTTTGTTATTGTCCGTGAAGCGACTGCCATATGACCTCTACAACCACAGACAAACAAACAGACCTCCACAACCAATAGGCGAAATCGTAGTTCTGCAGTTAGACTAGTCTAACACAGTATAAAATAGTTACAATATACATATCTGCTTCCGTATGGGAATGGAGTATACAAAATATATCATAATGCATTGTTAAGTCAAAAAAAGTACCAATATTTATAAAATGAGATCGTTTTGTTTCATAACTCGCAAAGAAAAGAGATTGAATATAAAAAGAGCTTTACAAAGCTCCTGCTTGTGCCTACAAGTTTTCCTTAAAAGTTCAGATTGAATTATATGAAACAAACATGATGGGATGCCTCCGGGACCGCGGGAACTGTTGGGAAATAGAAATTGAAATAAATCTCAATATTGTTCACGAGCCTAGTTCTGTCATACGTAATTGAGTTTGGTATGGATATACAACCTGTAAACGCAAAGTACTTTGTACAGAATTGGCTTCTGAAGCGGTTTCGATATTGTCGGTAAGAAATAAAACTATTATAATTGTGAGCTATCATTGTATACAGGATAGGAAGTGTTCCCTTACCATTTTTTTAAAGACATGTTTAATGGCAACACGTTTTATAAGCGCACAGGCTTCGACAGTGAAAGACTTGTCAACAAAGTCAGTAGAATGCATTGGCATTCTCAGCCTCAAATTCTCAGATGAGCTCAGGCATCTTGTATGTGTGTTATGGGGGTACACTACTTAAATACGAAAAGCCTTATTCCGAAAGTTACAATCACGAATTTCAAAATTCCGAATTTCGTAATTCCGAATCATTCAAAATTCCGAAAGTCAGATATCCGATGTATCATAAATCCTATTTAGTGAAAACCCGAATTTCAAAATTCCTAACGATTATAACTGCGAATATTAAAATTCCGAATTTGAAGATACCGAACCATTGCAATTCCGAATTATTAATAATCCGAAATATCATAAATACGAATTCCTATTATCAAAACTCCGAAACAACACAAACCCGACAATCAAGCGCCTTGTAAACCTGCATTAGGTTAGTAGGATAGTTGCTATTTTCGGGGTACACGAGATAAACAGGAAATAGAATTATTGAACTATTATTTTAATTTATTTATGCTAATGATTACAAAATACACGTTGCCATACAACTTTCAGTAACAAGCATGTATGCAGGCAAGCATGCAGGCAAGCATGCATGCAGGCAAGCATGTAGGCAAGCATGCATGCAGGCAAGCATGTAGGCAAGCATGCATGCAGGCAAGCATGCATGCAGTGCATTCAGGCAAGCATGCATTCAGGCAACCATGCAGGCATGCTCTTCTCCGGCGCTACGGGATGTGCAGTCCTTCCACCCTTGCGTTACGAAGTTCGGGCACCCATGCTCGCTTCCGCAGCTTCGGCTTGCTGGTCGCCTCCGGGCGCTTGAGCTTCGTTACTGCGGGCGAGGACTGCCCTCCCTCCGAGCGTCCGGTTTTTAAATAAGAGTGTTATTTAAAAACCGGAGGCACGGAGCAAACAAGTACCACGGCAGTAAGACCACGGCAAGTCGGGTTTGGCTTAATTTTTATACGTAATAATTGGCGAGAAAATTAATTTATTATTATAAAAAATCAACTCTAAAATGCGCAACATGTCAAATCAATTTTAACTTATACCTATTTTTGATACAAATTTTCAATTTGAGCAATGAATTTTCGGAAATTTGAAATTCGGAATAACGTTTTTCGGGCCAATAATACTACGGATTTTTAATTATTCGTAAAAATGAAATTCGGAAGAATGAACATTCGTATTTATAACTTTCCGATAAATAACTATCGTGTTTTTGAATACTCGGCGTTTTGTTTCTTAGGAATTATAATATTCGGAATTTTGAAAATCGGAATATTGAAATTC
Source organism: Eilema depressum (assembly GCA_914767945.1). Taxonomy (NCBI): domain Eukaryota; kingdom Metazoa; phylum Arthropoda; class Insecta; order Lepidoptera; family Erebidae; genus Eilema; species Eilema depressum. The sequence goes on from OU612024.1 coordinate 21,583,109, forward strand.
GGAATTAAGTATTTCGGAATTGTTGGGTGTTCCCGTGCTATGGAGGAACTAGAATCGTTCTTTGAGATAAGAGGGAGTACTTAGTAGGATTAAACAATTTCCATTTACTTTCATTTATTATCTGAAAAATCTTTTCCTCAACTTGAATTAAGATATGATTCCAAAGGTGACTGCATACGAGAACTGCAGACGCAGCAGATACGCGTAATTTATGGTGGCTTCTCAATGGTCCCCTTTATCCGTGTCGGAGTTTAACAAGTAATGGGTACGCTGTATGTGCTGCATGCGTCTGCAGTTGTCGTATGCAGTCGGCTTCGGAATCATACCTTTAGAACCTCCGCGTTAATCACAATTTATTATCATAATTGAGTTAGTCTCGGTCCCATCCGAGGAATTCACCTCCGTCCGCTTGTCCGTTGTCCTATAAATCACAAAGAAAGGGATTTTATTTAAAGCGGCTACACACGACCCTAAATCAGAGGCGATATCGGTCACAGTGGGGGGGAAAGGACCCTAGATCGTACCATAAATCGCGTCGTGTGTAGGTAAATCGTGACACGAAATATCGCTTCGGGCGAGCTCATTAAGGACATTCAAACTACCGTGCTGTACAAATTGCCGTGTTGGTACCCAGTAGAGTAGAATAGGGTCACCCATCTCTTCCTGTGGGTGTCGTAGAAGGCGACTAAGTGATAGGGCTGTTCTCCATCCGACAGTAAACATACAGCCCATGATAAAGCGCCCGCTAGACGGCAATAGGCTCGCCCCCTATTACGTGGGACCGAAAAATATAGTTGGCGAAATGTGGGTGTCAATTACACCTCTGCATACCCCTTCGACGATTTAAAAGCTGTATGACATTCAAACTAATACATCTGAGGCCCTAGCCTAACCTCACCTGCCTAGTCGATGCTTGCTTAGCAACGGAGAAGTTCTGGAGCATTTTCAGGCAGGGAGGTTAGCCGGCAGTTGTAGTAATAGTAGAGAGTAGTGGTACGTAAGTAGGGTACATATTCTAGATCCCACTGATTACTCTCGAAAACTGAAAAACTGAACGTAGAGCCATTCAAACAATAAATATTTTTATATGGCATGTATTTAACGCGGCGACAAATTAATCCGAAAAGCAGGTAGTAAAAATAATAGGTTGGCAGCTATAGTGAAGAATCATTTTATTCAATTTATGGGTGTCAAAATTACTGAATGTGGCGTACAAAAATACTAAGTGAGCCACTATTTATGGATGGTTACAAAAAATATAACCATATAGCGCTATACTCGAATCCTCATAACTTCACAATTTTATTTAGCAACACACTTTCTGTATCACGGGTCACTCAGTATTTAAAGTAACTCATTATCAGTCATCCATTTATTATTTTTGTCGCACGGTTTATTAAAACCCTTTTTATATTAAATCCTCCTTTGTTATGGTCATGAAAAAATAATCACAAAAAATCGGAGTAGCAAATATTATGAGTATTATGACGTGCGTAACACTAATTTTATTTTAAAAAGCGTTACTTCGACATAACGTAAACAAAACAATGATTATGTTAATTGATGGTTGAAATTAACATTCCACACATTATAACAAAACTTAGTAAAAATTTCCACAACTTTAATAGGTTGTCACGTAATTTTTTTTTTTGTTATAACGAACAAACTGCAGTGACAAACACAACTGACACAAAACAAACCTCTTTGTTACTTTGTGTATTCTTTAATTAGAACAAAATATGTGGTATAAAATGTGCGTATAATAGCGTGAATGAACAATGTTTACGCATACACACACATACAATTTTACAAAAAATATAATTATATATTTTTTACTGGTATAATTTGAATTTGCAAAAAAATTATGATCATTTTTTTGTAATTTTACGTGTGTGTATAATTTATTAACAGATGTTGCCCGCGACCATTGATTTAAATGGTTACTTAATAAGTAAATAGATAGGTAAATAAGTAAATAAATAAATATTTTAGGACATTCTACACAACGCTATCTAGATCCAAAGTCCACCGTCGTAGCACCCCGTGCTATCCTCAAAAGACACCCAAGCAACATGGACTGCGCGTATAGAGTACATTTTGAGCACATTTTAGGTCCAAGATATATGTTCCGAGTAATACTGCTAGTAATGAAGAAATACATTGATTAAAACCTGAAAACTGTCATAATGCCTCAATTAACCCTTCATTAAAAGGTTCACGTCAGAAGTTCCAGACAGGGTTCGACCCACAACCCCATGATTGCAAGGCCGAGTTATTTATTCCGATAATTGATGGCAAAAATGTACTGTTGTGAATTCCGAAAAAACTAAATTAAATACGAGGTCGTGAATAAAAAATACAGCAATGTCACGGCCACCCTGTGTGTGTGTGTTTGTGTGTGTGTTTGCTCGTGATGGTCGATCCATTTTTCACCATTCGTTTTAATTTCACGACAAGTGGCAGACGTATCTCCTGAACCGATGACCTTTAGAACTCCGCTCATCTTAACAGCGATAGGCTGCTCTCGTGTCGTCCCCACCGGGATGTACGACCAGATCAGGTAGGCTTGACTTTAAGTTTGAGTCACTAAAGACTAAAATAGAAAATTATTAGTTAACTCTTAGTACGAGTAGCTGTTTTAAAAAGAAATGGCGAAGAGTGAATAGGTGTTTTCGAAAAGGAAGCCGGTGGAAAATGAAATCTTACCTCTTATAAAACAACCATAAAGCTGCGTTTACATACTCGCGGCACAGCGAGGGAAGTGGCGAGAGAAGTGGGCAGAGACGTGGTGTGAATGGTATATTCGTCATGCCGCGAGTACTGCCGCGTATATTGCTGCGAATGTCGGCTTGGCGGCGCGAGTCAAAGGAGCGGCAATACTAGCGCGAGACCGCTAGATGGCGCTAATCAGTAAACACGGCTTTCGTTATTGCTCCTCGAATATTTACTTTTAAAAATATTTATATCGATCTACGGAAAGTGTATAGTAGTTGAAAGTGATAGTTTTTATTAATAATCTATTTAATTAATTCGCTATGCTGTAAAAGCATAATGCGTACACTGCTACAGCGTTGTCCTCCATACGTTTACGTCCGTCTCCATTGCAGGGTGAATACTGTAATACGGACGAACACGATGATGCGCGTGTGTGAATGCTAGGGCATTAATCGCGCGAATATTTCCGGCAAGACCGGCAGTATGTAAACGCGGGGTAACAATTTCGTATGAAATCTAGCCGTTCTGATTTCACATTGGAACTAAATTTCGTATACTCGTAGGAAGATACTGAATTACAGTTATTCAGATCAGTTATATAGCTTAAGTAGCTTGTGTTATGGGATCTAGAACGCGGATAAAAATACTTAGATACATTTTTTTGTAATCAAATAGGTACATATACCCATACACCCAGACCAATACCTACATTCATGTATACAAATATTTGCACTGAGCGGGGATCGAACCCGCGCCTCAGTACCGCCACGCCCGCGCCATAGATACTGTCGAAAGTAAGGTTTAGGTACCTATGTAGGATTTAGTTAGGTATAATATCCGTAGCAGCGCCTTCCCTTTGCTGAGCAAGCCGGCAGGGCTAAAGGGACCACTGTTAAATAACTACTTTTTACCCGACTGCTCGACGCAGTAATGTGTTTATCAGCCTATGTATGTATGTATGTTTGTATGTTCCTTTGAAGCACTATACAGACCAAACACCTAGGCCGATTTCTATGATTCATACGTCAATCGATTGACATGACGTCAGTGAAAATTCAATATGGCGACTACTGGATACCATATTGTGAAAATGAAAAAATCAAGCCAACAAACTACGTCAGTATCGTTGAATAGGTATTTAAAAATAATTTTTAGTTTTCTCTCAGCACTTTTCGATTCGAGTGATCGCTTAGGATCTAATATTGTTTTAAAGTTGAGTAAAGGTACGTACAGATCATGTAACATGTTGTATAACTTGTGTTATATAACACGTCCACATTATCTAACATTGTTTTATAACTTTGCAACATTGTACTAAATTCAGTGTCCACATTACTGAAACATGTTATATAACATGTTATGCTATATGATTTGTACGCACCGTAACAACCATTCTCAAATATAGGGGTTTAAAAAGTAAAAATTTACGACGAAAAAATGAAAACTTCGTATGACTACGGAACGTGCGGTAAGAAATTGAAAGACGATTACAAAAATATTTATAATACCTAATATGTTATGTTATAACATATCCCTACTAATATTATAAATGCGAAAGTAACTCTGTCTGTCTGTCTGTCTGTCTGTCTGCCTGTCTGTCTGTCTGTCTGTCTGTCTGTCTCGCTTTTACGACTAAACCGCTGAACCGATTTTGATGAAATTTGGTATACCTAGGGGTAGATTAGACCTTGAGAAAGGACATAGGCTATGTTTGGTCGCGATAACCGACATCCACGCGGGCGGAGCCGCGGGCAATATTATATAAATAACATATAAAATAAATAAATGTTATGTTAGGTATTAATAAATAACACACATTATAATTATTTTTTCATTCATTAATACTTGTTTCAATCTTTTTAGTGTCAGTCGGGTTTTTTGTTTTTATTTTAATAATATTATTGTTTAGTACATCTGTACTCAAAATACCTAGTAGTTGTTTTTATACTACGTAAAGATACAATGTAAATAGGTAAATTACAATTCATTTTCCTTACATTTTATCGTGAGATTTTTATCATCATCAAGAGGGGTTGTTCCGTCTTCGTCGTCTTCTTCTTTCGAAATTTATTAACTAATACTGATTTTTATTTATTTTTACTCTTAATTCATACCACTGCCCTTTACTGCCAGCACTGCACTGTATTTTTACAGTCATCACATCACACATTGACGTAGGACCATCTGGTTTTTTACCTGACTGCGCCAGCGAGGGTAATGTGTGTATGTATGTAGTTTTCTTTGTTCCCTTGTCTCAAACGAAAGGTAGTCATATTTGTTTCAGTTTATAATTGGTAAATGGGTACCCCATTTACCAATTATAAACCGAAACCAAAATAATGGGTACCGCCTGCTATCAAATTTGTTTTGATCTTTTAAACCCCAGTTAGGTTATTTTTTAATAATTAATTGACGTAGGTATGCTTCGTTATTGCAATCAAAACATGTTTTCATTTTTATGTTTACTGTAGGAAAATAATTTATACGTCAACTATACCATTACTGTTACGGTACGAAATTCTTTGGTGGGGATACCTCCTAAACTCTATTACAAGATGAATTTCAATTCAGTTATATCAATCAATCAATCAATTAGCCTATTGCTGGACATAGGCCTGTCCCAGTGTTGGGACAGGCCTATGTGGCTTTGGCCTACTACTGTGTCCACGCTGGCCAGACGGGTTGGTACAGAGTTTAATTTCGAGTTTTCCTTCTCTCGCAGTGATATCGTCTGCGTATTTTTCGTTAGTCGCCTCTTACGACACCCTTCGGATGACCTGGGGTGGTGATGCTTGTAGTACGAGAGCCCACGACCAAATTTTTTGTCTCATAGCAATACAGCCAAAACCGCATCAAATCGATAGATACGATTATCCTGAACTCGAAAAAACCAATATCAGACATTTTCCGCGTAGCGTTTGATCTGACCGAATTTTCAAAATTGTCAAAGAATTTTACCGAACTGCATCATAGCAATATGTCTGATTTGCAGACTGTAGTTGAATGATAGTTCTGAGATACCGGAAACATATTTTTCAGACGTTAGTGGTGTAGCGCAAACCCGTAAAATCACTTAAAAAAATTAAAAAAGAGACAAAAAAAATGTCTCATAGCAATACGTCTGAAAATCTTTTTTATTAGTAAATTTTGGTTATTTGATGCGAAATGTGAACGCATTAAATTTTGAGACCGTTTTGAAAATGTTAACAAATTTTACCGATCGGTATCATAGCAATATGTCTGAAAATTGTTGGACATGATAAAATAAGTTGTCCACATGTGCAAAAAATTTATATCAGACAAATTAAGTGTAGCATCTTCTCTATCAGACAACTTTTCGATACTCAGATATCATTTAATGGAAATTTGAATTCTCTGTTACAAACCAATGAATACGTTGCGACCCTGAATTCATTACATGATAATTAACAAAGAATTTACCCGAAACCGTAACATTGAAGTTGAAGGACTGAAATAAATCGCACTTACAAAAGGAAACTGGGATGAAGTTGAAAAAAAAAACAGTTTATTCAAAGTTACAAAATATTCTCGTATTCAATCGCTGTCGGATTCGGAATCGTCGTCTTCGAAATCACTCTCGATGTCGCTCGGGAGATCTTCAACGTCCTCTTCTGTAAAATAACTTTTACAAAAGAAATAAGTAATGACATCTGTCATCTGTCAAAGTACATATAATAGACAAGGGAGATTCTTGAATATCTATGAAGGCTGTAAATTTAAAAAAACATTTTCGTACTTATTTTCGTTTTTGGGAGTATATGCTACACTTAAAGTGTCTGAAAACAGGTTTTTGGTAATCATGGCAGCAATACGAAAAGTTAAAAAAAATTTTATCCGTATTGCTATGATACAGGTCGGCTAAATTTGTTGACATTTTCAAAAATGCGCTCAGGCTATGTGCTACGCACAAAATGTCTGAAAACAAACTTTTTCGTAATACAATTATAAAATCTATGTACATTTTCACTATCAGACGTATTGCTATAATACCGACTGCCTTTTTTTTTTGACACAGCAGAAATGGCCTCCCACGCAGTTGCTACACTTTCGACCGTAATTACACACCTAGTCGGGTTCAGAATCATACAATCTAACTATTTTATAGGGTTTTTGCCGTATTGCTATGAGACATGGTTTTGGTCGTGGGCTCTCGTACTATTGTATTTTGTCTCCGTCACCACACGGAGACAATTCAGTTATAACCAATGATGTATTATTTTTATAGATACGTCATATCATACACGAAGATGGCGGCTTTCAAAAATGGCGCCAACACAACATATTAGCTACTTCTAAAAATACGTCAATGTTATTAATTTATATGAATTATATTATTATTTATATTAATAATATTTTATTATTATGTATTTATTATTAAAAACGTTTTTTTTGGGTGGCACACTGTCGCGATTCTGATTGGTGCATAAAATGATGACCGAAAGTCATCATTTTTTTGTCGCCATTTTAGAGTGCGGACAACATATCTATAGTTTATAATATATCATTGGTTATAACATGGTCTTATTTAAAATTTTAGTTTGGCTCCCAGATGTAATCTAATTTAAGGGTCGTTGATGCAACTCCAGTAAGTGTGTCAGTAGTACCATCAATGGTACTGATCAATGGTACTACTGACATAAAGGGCTTCTAATGGCAAAACATAATACTAAATGAGTCTTCTGGGAACGTTACCACAAGAGGCATGCGATGCGGAGGAATTCCACGACGCGTTCGGTTTTAGTTTTTAATTTGTCCTTTTATGTATATATTTTTAGTTTCATTGTTAATATTGTAAATATTTAAATTGTGTTATAAAATAATGAACAATGAAAAAATACTAAATGATAGTTATGCTAACATTTGCATTATGCCAAATGATTATTATGCAGTAGTATTATTATGCTAATGAAAGTTATGCGAAAACGTTATGCCAAACTATATTCTGTCTTAAAATTGTATGCTAAGAGGAGGGATCCCTTAGACAATATGCTAACAGGGGGTTATCTATGTAATACGCGCTTTATGGTTCCAGGACAGCAGTGCTTGTACTGCTGCCACTATGGGTGCAGTTGGTCACGACTGCCCTGAACTTCGACATGTACACGTTCCCTATTGGAGTTCAGTTGAGAGGTAATTATGTCCTTTCCTATTATATATTAAGTTATCCATTATGTTCATGGAGAACGAAATGATTATATTTACATCTAAGTAACTTTATTACTTCTATATAGGACACGTCAATTTGACTTCGCCTCGCCTGACGGTACACCACACCATTATAGACACGACGCATGTTACAATGGTGGCAGCTGGCGGCAGCTGGCGGCCAAGCAGCGGCACAAGAGCGAATTTGTGTCTTGTATAAATAGAAGACACCGCTGATGCGGCGTGAAAAAACGTCTCAGTTTGTTCAGACTCCGAGTTCACGCGAGGCTGTTTTGATGATACTCTCAATGTAGTTTTTGTTGTTCAGTTTGCGGCGAACATCCATACCGAGGATATAGTGTGTTTTATACAAATGTATAAACTTAACGTTGTGTCTTTGACCTTTGGAGTAGGTAGAAACGATAAAACGCCATTGTAATACCTATTTATAACACACTGTTTTCACATTGTCTCTCCTACTTCCTTGTTAGTAGGGGAGCACTAGAAGGGATTTTGAAATTAACTAAGCGTCGCAGAAGGACATAAAAGGGGAATCCTGGCACCCTTACAAATACTGACCTACACCAACCCACCATACATGAAACCTTTAAATAAGGTCACATATCTGTCTTAAGTCTCTATTCTGATAGATACACAGTAAAAAAATATATCAGAGAGGTTCCTCAGATTAGGGCAGTAATAAGATGCAAAACAAAGTAGAAAAACCCGTGGTGATGATTGATTGATTACTATCAAGGAGACCTAAGAACGCTGCGCTTCACGTAGTCTGCCAATATTCCAATAGCCATCGTAACCTATTGTATTGATATCTTTATTAACTAGCCTATCGCAGTCCACTGCAAGACATGGGCTTCTCCCAATCTGATAATAATAGAGATTAATTTGGTTTCTTGCTATTACATAACGAAGTACTGAATGCTATAGAGTTCTGTTCCAGACGGGCAGCAGTTCGACTACATCGTGGTGGGCGCGGGCGCGGGCGGCGCCGTCGCGGCCTCGCGCCTGGCGCTCGCCGGCTACGACGTGCTGCTCGTGGAGGCCGGCGGAGACCCTAACGTGCTCACCAAGGTAGCTGCATAGCGTCTTCTCTGTTCTTCTTCATCCTAGCGTTAATTCCCAGTCGCATCCGAAGCTGTTACCTCGGAGTCTGGGGTCCGTTTTACCAGTCTGCGGATTTGGCTAGACCTTAATATTTGCCGTGAAGCGACTGCCATCTGACCTCCACAACCCAATAGTGACATTACTTTTCTCTCAAATGTCTTTGTGTTATAATAAAAAACCATCGATAATAAAAAAAAAGTACTTTTAGTACGTACTTTTTTCAGTAGTTTTGCAAATTAGTGTTTTTCATTAACTTACTTTCATTAACAAGAATAAATAAATAATATTATTGTGTTTTGCAGGTGCCAGGGGTTTCATCGGCGCTTCTGGGTTCAGACTTAGACTGGCAGTACAAGACCTTATCGAACAAGGTGTCATGCCTCTCGTCAGCAGGCAAACAATGCAAGTTTAGTCGCGGCAAGTGCCTGGGTGGGTCCACCTCCATCAACCACATGATGTACACGCGCGGCAACAGGATGGACTACGACTCCATCACCACTCCTGGCTGGACCTACAATGACCTCATGCCCTACTTCCTCCGTTACGAAGGCTTACAAGACCTCAACCAACTTCCACCGTCCTCCAAATATTACCATAACACCACTGGATTTATGCGTATTGGTTTTTTTAGTAACTCGGAGAACCCATGGCATTCCAGGTTGATAAGGGCATTTCAATCTCTGCAGTTTCCCTTTAATCCAGACGTAAACGCTGAATCACAAATCGGTGTTACTCAAGTAATAGGCTACGTGCACAGAGGAGAACGGATGAGCACAGCGCGAGGGTATCTGGCGAGAATGGACGTGAAGAGGACCCTCAGCGTGGCTAAGAACACGATGTGTACGGGAGTAATCATTAACGAAAATAAAGATGCTCTTGGTATCACTGCCGTTCAAGACTTCCAAAGTGTTAAACTGTATGCTCGAAAAGAAGTCATATTAAGTGCAGGTGCCATAGGAACTCCTCAAATTTTGATGCTGTCGGGTGTAGGGCCAGCTGATCATTTAAAAAGCATGGGCATACCAGTCAAAGCAGATCTGCCTGTCGGTAACGGTATGACAGATCACGTGCTGCCCTTGGTTTTTCTACAAGTTAGCAAAGATTTTGGGCCAATTGGTGACTTGGGACTACTCACAGAGAGGATCCCGGAATTGATAGAATTATTGATAGAAAACAAAGGTGCACTCACATCCAATGGTCTCACCGATGTTAGCGTATTCGCCAACACACACTGCTATGACTTCGAACAAAAGAAGCTGCTCAACGTAAGCTCGGACGGCTCGGACTGCAACGTGCCAAACTTACAAGTTATTATGGCGTACATGGAAAGGAATATAGTATCACTTGCAAAAGGTATATTCAAACATTCAACAGGCTTGAATGACGACATAGTCGAACAACTCAGCGAAGTGAATGAAAACTACGGATTCGTCATGCTGTTGCCTGTCCTATTAGATCCTCATTCGGAGGGCACAGTGCGACTAGCTAGTAAAGATCCATTGGCGCCTCCAGCTATATACCCTAACTACTTGGGAGATAAACGAGATGTTGACGAAATCATACGATCTATTGGTATTATTGAACATCTTGCAAACACGGATGTGCTTAGCCAGCGGAATGCGTCCTTGCTATGGTTGGAGCTGCCTGAGTGTCCCCGCTACGAGGAGGACAAGCAGCAGTACTGGCGCTGCTACGTGCGCCACCTGACGTACGCGGTGTACCACGCGGCGGGCTCGGCTCCCCTGGGCGACGTGCTGGATGCCCGGCTCCGCGTGCGTGGTGTGCAGCGGCTCCGTGTGGCAGACCTGAGCGCGCTGCCCCGAGTACCGCGCGCCAATCCCGTCGCTGTGACCGTTGCTATTGGAGAGAGAGTTGTTGACTTTTTACTTGAGGATAATGAAAAATGAATCAATCAATCAATAAAATCATTTATTGCCTACTAAGTGTACATATTACTATTAGAACTATCGGGATATTTACCATGTATTGTTTGGAGTTTCCGATATTTCGGCGCTGTTGCAAGCACCATGATCACGGAGGAACTGTAGTACTGGCGGTAAACGGTGAAAAAGTTTTTAGGAGCACATATATCGATCTACCCTCTTTCGAGTTCTTTTGCTACGCGTATGGACACTACCACTGGTTTCACTCTCACTACAAACTCGAACTCGATCTCGATCACGTTCACGACACACTATGCTTACTGTATCCACTCGCGATTTTGTTTTGGCTTGCCCCCGGTTGTTTTTACATAGGCGGACCACTGGATGCCAGACTGCTTTGGATTTTCCAAACTGCATCGTTGTAACTTATTATACAAACGAGGAGCCATAAAGAAAATACTCTTATCATACAGTGCTGACCTAAGCTGAGGAATTCATATTTTATGGCAGTTACGAACACTGTTATAATCATGTAGTGTTACGACTCAAATTACTTTTCATAAAAGCTACAACTTCATATATATACAGACAAGGTAGGGTTAGTATTTTTAATTGTACAAAGTATTGTTTGCATGTGTCTGTCTGTTGTAATTTACACACGGCTCTTAGACATCTTTTCTGTGCCTTGAATGCCCTTTCTTTGTCAGTTGAATTGCCCCAGAACATAACCCCATATCGCAATATTGACGTCGCGTGAGCATGATATACTGTTGATACTTGACAGTTCCTCATATAAACATTGAAAAAAAAAATAGTTTTATATTTTTAATCATCATCAATCAAACTTAATAAAAGTAAATATTTAAGGGGCATTGCATATTAATTAAACATTAATTAAATAGGTTTTGTGTAAGGCACGCGGGGGTCTGAGTTGTGAACAATAAGAGTACCAGGAAATCCATTAATAAAACAAATTTACTTGCTCGCGTCAAAGAGCCCGGGCACACAATACCTCCGCCGTGGACGAAATGGAAAATTAAGAGCGAATGCCCGCAGCTATTGCTGCTGTGCCGGCGCTGTGGAGGTATTCAATGTTAAACGTTATGCGATTAGCTACTGAGACTGACTTATATTTATTCTAAAAGTATGAGTTTCGTAAAAGCCGATCTCATACAGTAGTAACGGACGAGACGTGTTGCTAGGATTTTTGTGTATTTCTAAATAAGTATTTCTGAAATACGGCACGTACCTACATCACCTCGTAAGTCATTTACGAACCGTATATATGTACGAGTATTTCTATGAAATGCTACTGGGTTCTATCGGTAAGGTTACGGTAAGGCACAGAACAGATAATAGTCCAGTAGTGCTTTTATTTATTTATTTATTTATTTATTGGAAACTTAACAGCTATTTTACATAGATCATGGTAAAATTAAGAATTACTTAGGACTCTAAGCCAATAACAAAGTTTCCCGACAAGTACGAGGAGAATTGCATGCACATCTTAACAACTAGATATTAAATTAAAGTTTATGCATTCACTAATGTTTGTGGTATGCTATGGTATGTTACTTAATCAATTAACTAATTAGCTCATATATTACACTTTCATAGGGGCAAATATGATTCTAATTTATGATTCTAATTTAATGATAATTTGTTTCTTAAAAACACTTTTTGAGAGGTGGAAGATGTCAATATCGTCAAAGTTACTGTTGTAACAACTAGGTAAGCGAGAGAGAACAGCATTTTTTCCATAGTTAGTGCGATGCGGAGGAACACTGAACAGGCGGGTATGTCTTGTTCGAGTTTTGGGTGCACTTAAGCTAACACTAGAAAGTAGGTCCATGCTATCAATTTCACCTCTTACAATAGAGAACAAGAAACTCATGTCCGTTAATACACGCCTGCTGTATAGAGGTAGTAGATTATACTCTTTACAATCATTAACATTATGAAACGTGTCGTCTCCTGGTCTTGAAGTTAAGGTGTCTCAGAAACTGCTTTTGTAGTCTTTCTATCCTATCGATATATGTAACATACTGAGGGGACCAAACAGGACTGCCATAGTCCAAGACGCTTTGTACGTACGCGCGGTAAACTGTTTTAAGACAACTGATATTCCTAAATTGAGAGCACGTGCGCATAACGAAACCCAGATTTCTGAACGCCTTACTAGCAATGGTGTCTATGTGGTGCGACAATAGCATCTTGGAATCCAACACAACCCCCAGGTCTCTAACCTGATCCACTCTCGGAACAATGCTGTCGCCAAATTTGTAGGTGAACTTGATATGATCCTTACGACGACTGAAACTAATGCATTGACATTTATCAACATTCATCGATATATTATTGCGCTTATAGTATAAAAGTAAAGCGTCAAGATCGCGTTGTATCAACTCGCAGTCCAATCTAGATTTAATTTTCATGTAAATCTTTTTGTCATCTGCGTACAACAGATGTTGAGCATTTCTAAAACACGTTCCTATGTCATATAAATAAGCGCAATAGAGTAGTGGTCCGAGATGGGAGCCCTGCGGCACTCCAGAGGGTATATCGATGAAATCAGACCTGAATCCCCCTACAGTAACTGCTTGTGAGCGGTTACTTAAGTACGACCGTATCCAGCGTAACAGATCTCCACGAATTCCCAGTTTATATAACTTTGCAAGTAATATGTCATGGTGCACGCGATCGAATGCCTTTTCAAAATCTGTATAAATTGTATCCACTTGCCCAGCCGATTCCATCCCACACAGTACATAATTACTGAACAAAGCAAGATTTGAGTTAGTGGAACGACCCCTCATGAAACCGTGCTGGGTCTGCGGAATGCTCTGTGAGACAATTGGGTAAATTATGTTATATATGATTTTTTCAAAAACCTTACTTATTATTACAAGGATGGATATAGGACGATAATTTTGGATGATCGACTTTGACCCCTTTTTATGTATTGGTATAATATGCGCTTTTTTCCACATTGATGGAAATATGCCAAGCTGCAGTGATCTCTGGAATATCAAACTTATAGGATATGACAGATTGCTGGCACATTTTGACAGAAATATAGCTGGTATTCCATCACATCCCGGACCTTTGGTCTTGTCAAGCGCCCTCAACACATTCAAAACCATGTCTTCTGTTATGGCCACTTTAGACAAAACATTATGATGGGTATCACAGTCTGCTACAAGCTTGAATTCGGAATCATCAAAAGGCACATCAATAAACACACTGTGAAAAAAGTTGTTAAAGGCCGAGCACACTGCCTGTCCGTCAGTAAAGACAACACCATCTGATACAAACTGGTTAGGGTATTGGCTACCACCTCTTTTAGACTTCACGTATGTCCAAAACGCTTTTGGATTACGGTTTATGTTAGATTCCGTTCTAGAAATGAACTCACGGTAATATGTCTTCTGTACGCGATGTTGCCTGTCACGAACCATAGCGAACTCTAAATAATCACGGGGGTTGCCGAATTTTTTCCATCTTTTGTGTAATTTATTCTTCTCCTTAATGATTTTCACCAAAGATGGGCTAAACCATGAAGGATATTGACAATTATTGTATTTCTTAACTAAAGGTACAAACGTTTCAATGCTATCGTTGATTATGCCGTAAAACCCAGTCACGGCATCATCCACCGTGCCAGCATGCAAAACTCCAGACCAATCAACTTGACTCAAGTGGTTATTTAGAGCATTGTAGTCGCAACGGTAGAAGTTGTATCGTCTGGTACCTTGTTCAGCAAAGGATGTGAAATATAAGTCCGCTATTTCGATCGCGAAGGCAGGGTGGTGTGTGTCTTCCTTTAAAAGCAGATCATAATTATTGGATTTGAGCACACTGAGAGGGAGGTTACAAAATGCTAAGTCAAGTGTTCGGCCGATGGCGTTTCTAATGCAATTGTATTGTTGTAGACCTTGGAATAATATGTCTTCGACGAAAGAGGTAGCCGCAGACTGTAGCTCCTTTGCCCCGATGTTCACCAGCTGAAAGCTACCACCATCCGTCCATTGCAGGCAGGGAAGATTAAAATCCCCCACCAGCAAAACGGTGTCAGTCAAATGGGAAGATACAATGTCCTGCAATGATCTCTTAATTTCTTCGAGTTGAGTTGGTATATTAGGGCTACCGGACGGAATATATGTCACAATAATGTGCAAATGGACAGGCGTGTTAAGAATTTGGGCTGAAATAGTGACACAGAGTAGCTCTGCCGTAGTACCCCCAAAATCAAATTGCACACCGGCGTTGAATTTACGCTTTATACAAATCATAACACCTCCTCCACCCTCTTTATCGGTACGTCCCAGATCACGGTCGCGACGAAACAGTTCGTATCTATTATCGCATAGTTCGCTATTTAGAATGTCACTTTGAAGCCACGTTTCGGTTATTAGAATTATGTCATAGTTATGACTGAGGATATTGTTGTACAAATCCAAGCATTTTGTACGAAGGCCACGGACATTTTGATAATAGATACTTAATCCTGCACCTTTAGTAGCCATTATGTGGGAATATTGTAGTACAAGGAATCATGCCCGGTGGTCGCGATAAGCCGGTGGACATATCAAGCGGAGTTCGTGGCTCCGATGCTGCCGCAGATCTACCTCTCAAGGTCGCAAGGTCAGATGCTAGCCGCTCCCCCAGGAGCCACACAGGCCAAACCAGTGGGAAGATAAGTAGGAGGCGGTCTCCAGGCTTCGCAGGTATCCGGGATGCAAACGGACACAATATTAGGGAGATAAGAAATAAAAATCCCCGGACGTGAGTTTGTTGCATAAATATTTTGCACACTGCTAAGCTCACTGACATACATACTATACAGCGACAAATTACATGGTCGGACCAGAGGTAACCCGTACTAAGTATCAACAAATCATTTGGCTCAGACAGGAAACGACAACGCTTTGTTACTTTCATATAATATATGCACAGGTTTAGTAGAATTATTAAGCTATCGCCGGTATTTTCCATTGTAAGGGAGTTAATTAATTGTAAATTATATGATAATGCTAGTGTAAATGACAAGAATGTGACCCCCACAGGTATGCAACCCACAAATAGGATCAGAAGTAGAAAAAATATACGTGTAAGTTCATACGTCTCGCGAATACGCACTTTATTCTCGCCACAAAACATTTCATACCCCGCATCAACCCGCAAGCCATCCAGTGTGTTTATTGACATTAGTCTACAATGACAAACATAACAAGTACTTCCGATTAATATGAACCACAATCTCACCACCTCTCGATAAGTACAATTACTAATGTACAGACATAAGTAGTGTATAAGCAAAACAAAACAAGACAATGGACGGGGCTAAGTACGTACAAGTAGTTGTGTAAATTAATATTGAATGGGGTGAATTTAGATTCTAATAATGATAATTACATGCATTTTCTCTGATAGCAAATAATATTAGGTAATAACAAAAAGATATGTTGCCCAATGTCACACTAACACTAACTCAACTTATTCAGTGTGTCGAGACTACCTACATAAACAGCGTTCGTAGTGTCCGACTTGCGCACATAAACTCGGCCTCCGCGCACCCATACGAACTTATATTTTAACTGTTTACAGCGCTGACGAGCCGCGGCGTGTAGTGATTTGTTCTCAGGGGAAAGGTTTTCTACCACGTAAACAGGTGACTTTGTGGTACCAAAGCCTAGGTCGTCAGTATTCAGTTTGTCTTGCGCATGTTTCTTGTTATGTGCTGCTACGGCCGACAATAAGGCGTCACGATGGCGTGGGGAACTTAATTTTACTAGAATAGAACGGGGGCGACTGTTAGCAGGATTTAATTTTGCAGTCCGTGAGCAGTATAGTATCTCGCTGTCATTGATATTGCAGTTGACAGCTCGTCCCAGCTGCTTCACAATACTCAAAACATTTTCAGACTTAGCTTCCGGGACGCATAATATTTCGAGGTTAGAAGCTCTAGACATCTGATCTAATTGTGACAGTTTATTTGATAGCTTAATGTTATCAGATCGTAAACTCTCGTTTTCCCTGCTTAGAGATGTAATACTGGCCCGACATTTTTCTACCGTCGTATTCAAGTTGTCGTATTGATCGCTCAAAAAGTTAAGGGATTCCTTAAAACCACTGATCTGTTCCCGCATAGCCTGCAGATTCTCTTTCAGTGTAGTATTAATGTCTACGATACACTCCCTTACCGCATTACGCATTTCTTCGCGTATCATGTCCCTTAACTCGGATCGCAAAACGAAGTCTGGCTGAGAAGTACTCATTTGGAGTGGTTCCGGTCTATGCTGCGTTTTGCGGCGAGTGACATTAAAAGTAATGTCGGCTGTGGAAGTTGGAGTTGATGGACGCACTGGAAGGTCGATATTACCTCCTTTTGGTTGCTTACTAAGGCACCTGGGACAGGACCAGTTACGCCTACTGTCCTGATCGAGAGATGCGACCTCCGTGGGAGACAAGTTCAAGCAAATATAATGATAAGTGTCATTACACCGCGTACATTTCATATATTCCTCAGCATCCAGTTTAATGGTGCATTCGGCAGCGCAGCGATTCATAGCGCAGGTAGTTTTATATAATTCCTTGCCTTTGTAGTATTTTACCCCGCGTTTACATACTGCCGCTCGCATTGCTCATCGCCTTGCCGGCAATATTCACGCGAATAATGCCCTAGCATTCAAACACTCGCATCATCGCGATGTTCATCGCGTTGCCCAACACTCGCATCATCGCGATGTTCATTGCGTTGCCCCGCATACAGTATTCGCCTTGCGATGGAAATGGACGACTTTAGTTAAGTGGACACCTAACCGAATGCAGTATAGGCATTTTATTAGGCTAGGCTATCTACTTAGATACTTAGCTAGTAGGTAATCAGGCTAATTTGGTAGGTAGGTAGGTACCTACCTACCTACCTATTTTAATTTGGTAGGTAATTAGGCTAATTTGGTAGGTAGGTACCTACCTACCTACCTATTCTAATTTGGTAGGTACCGTAGCTACCTGTTTGGTAGGTATACTTAGGCTAATTTGGTAGGTAGGTACCTACCTACCTACCTACCAAATTAAAATAGGTAGGTAGGTAAATTAGGCTAATTTGGTAAGTAGGTTACCTACCAAATTAGAATAGGTAGGTAGGTAGGTACCTACCTACCAAATTAGCCTAATTACCTACCAAATTAAAATAGGTAGGTAGGTAGTACCTACCAAATTAGCCTGATTACCTACCAAATAGGTAGGTAGGTAGGTACCTACCTACCTACCTATTCTAGTTTGGTAGGTAGGTACCTACCTACCTACCTATTCTAGTTTGGTAGGTAGGGTACCTACCTATTCTAATTTGGTAGGTAGGTACCTACCTACCTACCTATTCTAATTTGGTAGGTACCCTAGCTACCTGTTTGGTCGGTATACTTAGGCTAATTTGGTAGGTAGGTACCTACCTACCTACCTATTCTAATTTAGTAGATAGAGGTACCTACCTACCTACCAAATTAAAATAGGTAGGTAGGTAATTAGGCTAATTTGGTAAGTAGCTTACCTACCAAATTAGAATAGGTAGGTAGGTAGGTACCTACCTACCAAATTAGCCTAATTACCTACCAAATTAAAAAAGGTAGGTAGGTAGGTAGTGCCTACCAAATTAGCCTGATTACCTACCAAATAGGTACCTACCTACCTATCTTTTATATACATAATGTATTACCTATATTATTTAATTAGATCCGTAGCAAGCATTTCAATAAATTCTATTGATTTTTCGTTGGACCATTCGATTGGTTGCGTCATTGTCACGATAATAAATTCGAAGTAATCCTGTGACTGTGACACGCGCGTACACAACGAGCGCTCGATGCGAAGTGTGCGCGACGCGAGTATGTGAATGCTTCATCGCGCTAGTATTGCCGCTCCTTCTCGCGCCGCCAAGCCAACACTCGCAGCAACATACGCGGCAGTATTCGCGGCATGACGAATATACCATTCACACCACGTCCCTGCCCACTTCTCTCGCCACTTCCCTCGCTCTGCCGCGAGTATGTAAACGAAGCATATACACAGCCGATTAGACAGAGAAAGCAATTATGTAAACTGTCTCTTGCCGTAGCGGTGAGGTAAACGTCCCCCCGTCGCTGCCGCACAGTGCGTGGCCGCACACTTATCACTTATGAATATTGTTTTAATTGAGACTTCGAGCATACAAAACTTGCACTTAACTTTAAAACTTTTAAAACGATTATTGTTTGCACATGAATTATTATTTTTAGCTAGAACACTTATACACGTCTGCCTCTGACAAATATATTACACTGCTGCTGTGGTATGCGGTTGGCTTTGAACTCGTACCCTAGAAATTGACCTCTGTAGATAATTATAACCAATCAAACCATGTCACAGGTTTGTGTGACGTGATTGCTATATATCTGAGAGTTTGACAGCTATGAACTCCTTAGTAACGAGATGTGGCTATAGGTTTTATATTTCATGATTTAGCTTAAAGTAAAAAGCGCACTATAGCCGATAGCAATGTTTGTTTTGGAAAGTATTATGAACAGTGATTTAGGTTGTCTTTTTTTCTAGGCTGAATGCAAAGTCTCGGAAAAGAGGCTTACTGACATTAGAAAGAAAGAAAGAAAGAAAAGACGTTTATTAAACACACATATAAAAAAAATACAAATAGAAAAAAAATACAAAATAACACCCACTAAAATAAATACACAGAAACATAGTTACATAATAATACTATAAAGTAGCATGACTCATCACTAGTAATGCGAGCGCGCGGCGCGCACGGGTGATCTCCAGTAAGTATATATTAATCTATGATCAGTGTCGTGTCGACCGCTCCACGTCAATGCACGCACGCGCCGCGCCGCAAGTCACAAATCGAGCCATCGCGGACGCAGACAGAGCGCCGACACAGCGCACCCATAGTGCCTACCTATGCATAGATGAGCCAACGACCCGTGTATTGACCAAGATACACGAATTCGAAGTGGCGCCCGGGGGGGAACATTCCCAAGCTCACGGAATCGCTGGCCCACCCACAACAATACTTGCACGTAGCACCTGCATCTCCCACCCCTGCCACCAGCGCTAAAAGCGAAACAGCGGCGCCGCCGGTCCCACCAGCAAGTCTAATGGCCATTCCATAGAGGTAAGTGACATTTCCATTAAGTTTTATTTTCCGTTTATACGGTCAATAGTAGGTTTTACTTAAGTGCAAATTTTATTTTAGGCCACAAACCGCCGAGTGCCCAGCGACGCGGCTCCACGCAGGCAGCATGAACAAGGAAGGGAAATGCCAATGCCGAGAAGTTAGCAACCGTGCGGTCCCCGCGACGTCACACATGATTTTATATGAACCTTAGCAAGTATTTAAAACAACTTTCCCTACATTTACATCAATAGATATTATGCGTATGTCGGTGTGGAGTGTGTGTTCAAATGGCCACAGTTCAGCTAAATGCTACAGATTTGGTACAATCTGCAGCGCTGGTTTTCAACCGTAGCCTAGCCCAGCCAGGTAACTTGCTGTATCTACATTGAACAACTATATTACTCACGTAGGCATTATGCACACAAGAAGAAGGTACATAGGTATGCCCGCGGATATACAAACCTATAAGTTCAGATCATGTTGGATCATACCATATAACAACAGTCAAATGCATATACTTAGCACGTTTATACAATTTCAAGATTGTATAAACGTGTATAAACGTGATTTATATGATTATCAGTAATTTCTCGATACCTACCTTAAAATTTGAAATTTGATGTGTATACGTGTGAAATTATTTCATTTGGTCTTTATATTCCTATGAATTTAGTCATTATATTCCTATGAATATGTACATACAGACACGTACCATGTTACAATGGTGGCACTCAGCTTGACGACCTCATCAGATGCTTTTTAAGGCCCGGTTAAAGGACCCGGGACTGTAGGAAGAGGTCCTATACGTGTTGTCCTATGTAGGAAAGGAGAGGGTGGGATTGATTGGAAGAGCTCATCAGAACATTCACCACGGTAGAAACGGTAAAATACCGCCAAGGATGCTGCAGTCTTTGAGTGACATGTTATGCTGTGGTATAAAGTGGAACTTCTTAATTATGTTTATAGTATACCTTCTACTAGAAATCAGATAATTTTTTGGCAGTTTGATAATAGCAAAATTCTCAGCCGTAGTATGCTATTCAGTAGTGCCGGCATTCACGGGGTTTTACTCAGTTTAGATATATTATGTATCAATCAATCAATTAGCCTATTGCAGTCCACTGCTGGACATAGGCCTCCCCCAATGTGCGCCACGTTTGCCGATCCTCCGCCTTCCGCATCCAGTCCGTCCCAGCCACCTTTCGCAGGTCGTCGGTCCATCTGGCTAGGGGATGTCCTACCCTCCGTTTTCCTACGCGCGGTCTCCACTCTAGGACTCGTTTGCTCCAACGGCCATCAGTCCTTCGGCAGATGTGGCCAGCCCACTGCCACTTCAGCTTGCTTATTCTGCGAGCTATGTCGGTAACTTTGGTTCTTTGTCGGATAACCTCGTTACGAATTCTATCCTTCAAAGAAACTCCAAGCATAGCTCGCTCCATAGCCCGCTGCGCGACTTTTAGGTCACGGACTAACCCCAACGTCAGTGGCCACGTTTCGGCACCGTAGGTCATAACAGGCAGGACGCACTGGTCGAAAACCTTTGTTTTGAGGCATTGCGGCAGAGGGGAGGAGAAGACCCGGCGCAATTTGCCAAATGCTGCCCACCCTAGTTGGATTCTTCTGGCTATTTCTTTCTCGAAGTTGTTTTTACTGAGCTGGATAACTTGCCCCAGGTAGATATATTTTTGAACAACTTCGAGTGTCGCCCCTTCGATGGCAATCGGTCTCGGTACAACATGTTCGTTGGTCATAATCTTGGTTTTATCCAAGTTTACACCGAGGCCGACGTGTCGAGAAGCTCCATTCAGGCTGTGCAGCATTTCGTCCAGTTGTTCCAGCGACTCCGCAACTATGACGATGTCGTCAGCGAATCGAAGGTGCGAGATGTACTCACCGTTGATGTTGATGCCCCGCCCAGTCCAATCCAGAGTCTTGAAGACGTCCTCCAATGCGTTGGTGAATAGTTTGGGAGATATAACATCTCCCTGTCTCACTCCACGCTGGAGGCTAATGGGTTTCGTCTTCTGGTCTTGGAGCTGGACGGACATTGTGGCAGTGTCATACAAGCATCTCAGCACCTCGATGTATCGCCAATCGACACGGCACCGCTGCAGGGCATCCAGCACAGCCCAGGTTTCGATAGAGTCGAAGGCTTTTTCGTAGTCCACAAACGCCATACACAGCGGCTGGTTGTACTCCTGCATCTTTTCTACAATCTGCCGAACAGTATGGATGTGGTCCACGGTACTATAGCCTTTTCGAAACCCGGCTTGCTCAGGTGGCTGGAACTCGTCGAGCTTAGCCGCGAGGCGATTTGTGACGACTCTCGAGAACAGCTTGTAGACATGACTCAGGAGTGAGATGGGCCTATAATTCTTCAGCAAGGTCTTATCGCCTTTTTTGAAGAACAGTACCACCGCACTCCCGCTCCATGCCCTAGGTGTTAGCCCTTGCTGGATGACGGAACTAAAGAGACTTGCTAGCTCTTTCAGGATTGGAGCGCCACCTGCTTTCAGCAGCTCAGTAGTAATTCCGTCATCACCAGGGCACCTGTTGTTCTTCAGTTGCCTGAGAGCCGCCCCTACCTCGCACTGCTCGACATCTGGCAAATCCTCGGTGTAGTGGCGCGTGAGTGGGGCTCTGTGATCTTCATCGCTGTGTCCCGTCGGTTTACTCTTCCGTGATGCATATAGCTGTCCATAGAATTTCTCGATCTCTTCGAGTATCTCGAACTTTGAGGTTATCGTTATGCCATCCTCAGTTTTAAGTTTCGTCAGATGGGGCCTCCCCAACTGCTGAGCGAACACTTTCGACCCCCTATTACGCTCAATTGCCTCCTGAATGGCGCGTGTGTTGGAGCGTCGGAGGTCGCGTCGTATCAGCTTTTTGATTTGTTGGTTTAAGGCTCTCCCATCCGACGAAGACGACTGTGTGGATGGTTGTTCACGCCTCTTTCTCATAAGTTCGAGAGTCTCAGGAGAGAGCTTGGACTCTTGCTGTTTGCGTTTTCCGGGAAACAACTTTCGAGACACTTCCTGCAATGTTTTGACCACTATGTCGGCCTTCTCGTCAATGCCCCTAGGGGTTTCCAGCATTGCGAAACGATTTTGAAGTTCCAATTGGAACTTTTCGGACCCTAGAGCTACTTGGAGCGGCGTAGGTCGGAGGGTTGACCTTATCATTCGGAACCTTTCAGCCTTGATGTTGATATTTAGAGAGCCTCGGATAAGTCGATGATCGCTTCCAGTTTTAAACTTGTTGATCACAGAGACATCTCTAAATATGTGCTTACTGTCCGTTATGAAAAAGTCAATCTCGTTCCTTATCGCAGAGTCCCGGCGTTGCCAAGTCCACTTCCTGTGGGGTTTTTTCTTAAAGAAGCTATTCATTAAGAAGAGCCCCTGTGACTCGAGGAAGCTGACTAGCATTTGCCCCCTGCGATTTCTGCACCCCACTCCGTAAGGTCCGATTTTCGTCTCACCGCGTTCTTGTACTCCCACTTTGGCATTGAAGTCCCCCATAACAACGTTGTAGGTGGCCTTGGCGATATGATTCATTGCCTTGGCAATGTCCTCATATACGGCCTCGGCGGTTTCGTCGGGGTGGGACGAGGTCGGCGCATATACCTGTATCACCTTCAGCGAATGACTGTTCGTGATTTTTATGGTAAGGTACGCTACCCGGTTCGACACACTGCCGACTTCAATAACGCTGCTGATGAGGTCCTTTTTTACAAGAAAGCCGACGCCTCCCTGGGAGCGCACATCACCTTCTCTGAAGTAGAACAGGTCGCCTGACTCAAGGGTTGTCGTGTCCTCACCCTCTCTTCGGACCTCTGACAGCCCCAATATGTGCCAGTTTATGCGACCCAGTTCCACCTGGAGTTCGGTGAGGTGCTCCTCCAGCCGCAGTGTACTGCAGTTGTAGGCTGCCAGCAGTATTTGTTGTTTACGGTAGCCTTTCGTAACCCGGAGATTCTTAGCACCCCCCGCCCCGCCGTTACCCGAACCGCTACCATGGCTGGGAATAGCGGGACCACCGGGAACTGGGGGCCTTTTAATTGGGCGTCTGTGCATTTATGAGGGGTTTATAGCCTACTATTGCCACGCTGGCCAGACGGGTTGGCAAAGGGTTTATCTCGAGTTTTCCTTCTCTCAGGTCGTTTCGACCTCGGCAGAATATCGGCCAGAAGCCGCAACTCCTCCCCAAAGTTTTTAGGGAGGAGTTGCCACTTCCGTTGCCCAGGGTGCACCACGCGGAGGTTTTCTAGCCCGCCCCCATTATATTATGTAATTTAGCTCTTATAACAATGTTTTGGAGAAAGATTACCCGAAGGAGTAGTACCTACAATATGTATACCCATTCACCAATATTGTTTGTCAATCCCTCGCAATAGGTTGCGAGTTTATTGACCGATGATTGATACGAGTAGGTTATCCTTATCGGTGACCACCGGTAAAAACGCAGAACTTTTACAATTTAGATTCACAATAATAAAACGATCAAAGATAATCACCTCCCCTATAAAAAGAAAAATATTGTCCTTCCTTTATGTGGTAACTTGTGCTATAATTTAACAGAGTTCAGTGAACCGTACTATAAATTGCAGAGTTAACTTTTTTGTTCCTTACGTGTACGGGCTTCGGAAATATAACCTGTAATATTCGAAATGATATGAAACATTAAAAGGCGATCGAAATTACTGTATTGGTAGTGTAAAGAAAAACGTAAGGCTTTTTGGAGTACCAAATGGAGAGGTATTTTGTTATTTTGTAAGTGGAATTTACTATTTGAACAAGAAATACATTTCTTTTCTTTCAAAGGCTTAGTTGGGCTCTCTTTTAAGTTGTTACCTACTTGTATGCGCATTTAGAAAAGAAAAGAAAAAGAGCTACGCAGGAGACGCGGGTTCGATCCCCGCTCAGTGCAAATATTTGTGTGCATGAATATGAATATTTGCATTGGTCTGGATGTTTCTATGTATAATATGTATGTGTTTACAAAAAAAGTATTTATCTAAGTATGTTTATCCGCGTTCTAGAACCCATAACACAAGCTAGTTAAGCTATGCTTACTTTGGGTCTAGATAGCGTTGTGTAGAATGTCCTACAAAATATTTAAAATTTAAATTTATTTATTTAAAAGAAAAGTATTTTTATTTTGCACAGACATGTACGAAAACCATATTTAAAAAAAATATTGAGCTTAACTAAGGTAAGTAGGCATGGTGTCTCACACAGCCATGCAAAACAACGACCGACAACATTTGATTAACATGGTAAATTTTATTCATCGACCAGCTAATGCTTGCGTTCCGTGATTTTGATCCCATTCCCACTATCCATGGTAACCTTTTTCTGGGATAAAAAGTAACTTATGTGTTTTTCCAGACTATAGTCTATTTATATGGGAAATTTCAACCAGATCGGTTCAGCTGTTAGAGCGTGATAGAATAAAGAACAACCAAACGTCTGCACAAACTTGCACATTTATAATATTAGTAGGATAGGATAGCATACCTCTAAGGTAAGATTTCACCAGATAAATACCACAGAGTATTTACAATAGGATTGATGACTTAATGAATGTCATTGACCAAAACGTGATTACCTCGTTAATTTAAATTGATCGCGTTTACTATCATTAGCAATATTCGCTAAATATATAAGACCATTGTGATTACGGAGTACAATAAGAAGTCGGAGTAGTCATTATGGATATAGCGAGCCTCGAGGAACAGAAGGCATCCGATAAGGATTCAATTAAGGTCCCCTGCCGACCCCTTGAGCAGGCATAGCGCTATAACGGAGATGGAACTTTAATGATGGCGAAATGACTAGTAGTCAATGACATATTGACAAAGGAATGAAGTCGTGGAGACATTATGGTGATTGTACGACAATCTATAAAGGTTGCACACATCCATAGGCCACGGTAACCACTCTCTTTCCATCAGTTGGGCCATGTGCTCATCAGCCACCTACTAATTACACACACAAAATGTGAGTAATAAATAATCCGGTCTAAACACTTTGCTTAGCTTGCTGACAGTACTTTTTTAAGGTGAGACGGATTTTCGCACATGAAATAAAAATAAATATAAGAATTGAGGCGACTTTAGTACCTACTGTTTTTGACTGAGACGAATATTCTCTGAGGCGGGTTTACTACACCCGGAGGACTTAAGTTCGCTTCTAGTCACGATTAAATAGTTATCATTTGTCCGCCGAGCACTCGGCCCGTCTGCGTCACAAGAGCGGCTCGCCAAAGAAAATGGCCGCTTCATTACACCCTCCATTAACTCCGGTAAACAGTATTTATTTATTCTTTTATTTACCCTCAGCCTAATACGCTTCTATATAATTTGGGGGCGTTCTTGAAGGGCTTTGAAGGGACGATTCAGCTATATTGTAAGAGCTTGGAAGGTTAGTTACTAGTTGGAATTCATTTTGTATAGAAGTAACTTTAAAATATATTTAAAAAAATGGTTTTATTTGTTGTTTTGCTTTGTTTTTAAGGCTATCACTCAGAGATTTTACATTTAGCTTTCTGCTTTTATTTTGTTAAATTGTTGGCATGGTATTAAAACTTTTGTATTATATAGGGCTGCTACTTATGTATGCGGAATAGAAAAAATAAACAAATGTATATGGCTCAATATGCTTTTATTGTTTTTCAAAGTATTCTCCACTATGATCGATGCACTTTTGCATTCGATAAAACCAATTTTTAAAACACTTTTTCCACTCTGATTGAGGTATCTCCAAAACGTGCTGTTTTAACGCGTCTACGGCATCTTCACGGGTCGAATTTTGAGTCGCCTCCGTTGAATTTTTTCAAGGTTTTCTTGCACCATTCGACGCGAGCATCTTTTTGATCCTCAGTTAAGTTGTGCGGGATCCAACGCGAACAAATTTTTTTTACAGAAAAATGTTCATGTAATATCCTATGAATGCTCGTCATACATATGCCCAGAATGGCCTCTATCTCGCGATACGTAACATGGCGGTCTTGCATTATTAGTTTTCGCACAGCTTCAATATTTTGTGGCACAACCACCGATTTCGGGCGACCTTCTTTAACTTCGTCCGTGAGCTTACTCCGCCCGCGATTAAACTCACTAAACCAGTGATACACAGTCGTTTTTGATGGAGCTTCACCACCAAAAGTCGAAGTTAATTGATCTACGCACTGTTGTTGCGTTAAACCACGTCGAAAATCGTAATAAATCATAGCACGAATATTTTCACGAGTGAGTTCCATTTTTTCAGCGATATGACATTTTAAACCCAACAAAAACAAAATATAAGAAAAAAAATATTAGCGGCCAGGGCTCTAACCATGAACTCCTAAAACAGGTCAATAATTGAACTGCTGTCATTCTACCAACTGCAAATGTCACTTTGTAATCCCTTTGTAATCCTATATATTTATTATGACATTACAAAGTGACAGTTTAAAAAAAGAACGAATATGTGCATGGAGGTCAGACATTGCGTTTAAAATTATTGGAATCCCAGATTCCGCATACATAAGTAGCAGCCTATGTATACTAGCGGCCGCCTGCGACTTCGTTTCGTACGCGTGTAGTTCGTTTTACCCTCTTAAGAACGAAGTTTCATAAAATCCTGCCAAATTTCAAGTTTATAGGTAAAGATCATGGGTTCGAGTCCCGTCCGAGGTCGATTCTCTTTTTTCTTTCTTAATCGATTTGAACAGTTAGCATAATAAATGCTTCAAAATGTCATTCAATTATAGTTGCTAAGATTTCGTGATTAATCAGTGAGTCGTATTTACATAGGTTTAGTTATTAAGTTGAGATGTATGCAAGTCAGTGCATCTACTACACCACCACAGACGGGGTTCTGGCACAGGTTTTCCTCTCAGGATAAGGGATATAAACCGCAGACGCTCCCGAAAAAGCCAAAATACTAAATTAAAAACGATAAGACCTCGAGCGCCAGGGTCCACTCTTTGATTGCAACTGGGAAATTATTATGACTGTGAATGATGATTATTAATAGGAAATCTGTACCTAATAAAATTCTATTTACCTACAGTAGGTACAATACTTTACTTACAGTACATATAGGTAGGTTCTCGTATAGTACTTAGTCAAGTAATCGAAAATTAAGTTGAACATGCCATGTGGTGGTGAATCAGGAGGGAAGAGGGGAGGTGGACAGTGGGTTCATATGACGTAACTGACGGAGCGCGAGCTGCAGTCAGTGGCACATTTACATAATTGAATAACTGTTAACTCGGTGCGTGATTATCATAATGTACTGTGTGGGCTTGTAACTGTATAGGGCTGCAAATTAAATAACTATACACGAATTTAACATGATATAAATTGCATTTTATACGACACCGATAGCATTGAAACAAAGAAAAGCATTTTATTAGCGAACGTTCTCGTTCGTTCCGTTTGCAATATCCTTGGACCGGCGTAACAACATAACATTTGTCAAGATCCCTCGTTACAAATGTGTTGTGACACATGCTGCCAATATTGGTCGTGTCCTAAATGGACGATAGGACACGAACTCAACGCGATACTTTTGAACCGGTCTCTTTACATCGTATCAAGTAATTTGCCTCTTTTGTAGTCTAATATGTCAGACAATTTAGGTCTAACCTTACTGTGTTCTATTAAATACTAGCTAACCCGGTGAACTTCGTACCGCCATATTTTCTGATCCCGTTCCCGCTGCATATCTCTAAATTTATCAGTGTTTCTCTACAATATTATACATGTATTATGCATATAAACCTTCCTCTTGAATCACTCTATCTATTAAAAAAAACCGCTTCAAAATCCGTTGCGTAGTTTTGAAGATTTAAGCATACATAGGGACGGACAGACAGCGACAGCGACTTTGTTTTATAATATGTAGTGAAGATAACAATCACTATCAATATATTTACTAAATTCCACATTACAGCTCTACAGAGGCCTAAACCAACCTGTATTACGTGAGATCGAAAATCATTGTTGGAAAAATGATGTTACAGGGATATACAGATGTTAATATATTGTGTGAGTGTTCACCAATCATTGTATTAGGTCCCACGTAATAGGGAGTGAGCCTATTGCCGTATTCCGAGCACTACTGATGACTCGAGCTATGTATCTGAGGCTGAGTCTGGGCTGTATATATCTGTCTGATGTTAAACAGCCCTATCCCTTAGTCGCCTTGTACGACACCGCATGGGAGGAGAGATGGGGTGGCCCAAATTCTACTCTGCCGGGAACCACGCGGCCACGCGGCGTGGAGTTTATAAATTCTAACAGATGCATAAACCTTTTAAGGAGCTCAATACCTGTAGCAAAGTATAGGACTTAGTATCTACGACTCCGTGAACTATTTTCAACACAATACTTCGCTTACCATTCAAGAGATCTTTGTGTATACAATCAGCTGTTTCAATAAACTGTTGAATAAAACAAAAACATTTGAGAATTCTAAACTCAATTAAGCCCTGCATTCCTCGATCGCTATTTAGATTATATAAAAACTTCGCAAGTTTGTTTGTGAACTTTGCCAGCGACTTGAGATCGAGAGAACTGATGTGTCGGACGACAAGTTTGTTAACAACTATCGAGACATTGTGTATTTTAAATTTAAAATTCTTGTCAACTCGCCCCGTTTTAGTTTTAATGAAATAGGTCTTTGACAATTTGCCGTATTTTAGCTCAACTTGAAACAAAAAAGGTATTTTATTTTGTTTGGGGAGCTTACAGCTACATTCACATATACACAACATTTAGGTTAGTACACGCCAATTACAAGCTTCCACAATTATATCAACAAGGTATATAAAACAAAATGGTTAACAGCTGAGAGCAATAAGACAGGAATCTTATTCTTATTCTTATCCAATCTTAATGGAGCAAATAGAAAATCAACATCATTCTATACATTTTCAACAAAGCACTTCGTTAGACAAGTTCTGGCAGAATGTTTACCGGTATTAAAGAAATCCAGGTTACTGTCAACATTCAATTGGTTAAATTCACCAATAATTCTAGGCAGAAAGCTATTCACTCTAAAATTGTTGCGACACGGAGGCCTGCACAGTAAGAAATTCTTACGTAATCTTTTAACTGGCACTCTTAGCTTAATTTCAGAGAGAATGAAAAAGAGAGATGCCGACTGCGCCCTTAAGTATCCTTGTTAAAAAAATCCTTTAACCCGAATACAGCCGTTTACCGGACCCGAAAAAAACTAACAACCATCTCTATGTAAACGATGCAAAACTTTTTTAAGTTTTCGAAGTATACACATACACACACGGTTTTAATTACTTTTAGATTGTAAGAGTAAATAATTTATTTACTCTAGCACGTACACATATAACTAACAGTATACCATTAACTTGTACCACCTTTAATAATTAATAATGAAACACAAATTCGGTATTCCATGTGGGTGTAGCTTTCGTGGCCGTGTGGGTGGGTGGCCTTGTATCCAACTAATTGTGTCTCACACAGTAAGACTTTATGGGTTTCCTCAGCAGGGTTATTATATTTTAATAGGCAAATGGCATGATCCAGGACACGACTCTCACCCGTGGCAGTTTAGGAGGAATATACACGGATATTTTTTAATTACCAGAGAAATTTTGGCAAAGTGATAGGTATTCGATACTGAACCCATCCATGCTATAAAAAAAGAATAAAGTATGTATGTCAATTTTATCCCTAAAACCACCTAATATTTGTTCACGACGTACAAAATTTTACTCAATAGAATATGAAGTAGATAATACTAATTCACGAACAAAATCACTCAAAGAAGTCATTGATAAAATACGCGCTCTCTTTCTCTACTTTAATCCCCTACCCCCCACGTACCCCGCACTACACGTGCCGCGAAACGAGCGACCCGGCGGCGGCGGCATCTCTTTGATGCAAATGACCTTCAGTTTTAATAAAATTCAAATCATAAAAGCAATGCAGTTCCGGTTATGACGTCTTGATGCGCGCACGTTTCCTTAAACAATCGATAAATTATCGAGATGGCGTACCAAATTATCAATCGCGAATGTGCATTAATAATTATGTTACGTACCTACTTACTTTACACCCGGTGAAAATGTGAGTGCCGTTTTACGGATGTGCGGTAAGATACTACCTCAATACGCAATTTGAAGGCAGGTGAATTGGACGGAGGACCCCGGATCTGAGGCCAATTTACATGTGTAGTGAAGTGAAATGTGTATGTCAGTGAACCTATCAACCTACTCGTAATACCCCTTCAGACGGTCCTCAGTCCTCAGTTTGAAATTGAACTTATTAAATCGGGCTCGTTTATGCATCTACTTGTTGTGGTAAGCTTGCACGTTTCGTAATACATCAATCAATCATTAATTTTGATTTTGATTAGTGTTTGACCTTGAAAATCGCTCGCGTCTGTCGTAGGTACGTAGGTACATTGTCGGTCGTTCTCGGAACTCATCGGCTTTTTTACGACGAAAGTTCATTGATATGATAGGTACCTATTTACTATTCACACATAGTACCTACGTAAAATGAAACGGTGTCTTTGCGTGTATGCACGTATTTTGAGATTTTAAAAACGTCAATAACTTTGTTTTTTTGTATGGTTGGCTATTTGTATTATTGCATATATGTTGAATTATATACGTTCCCTATCAGCCCCTGCAGTTTCTCTGGTAATTAAAAAATAAGGGTGTATATTTTTTTAATCAGACAAGCACACGGCCCTCCTGGTTTTCCCACTGACAGCACAAAATCTCTACAGTGAGTTCGGCTACCCTACTCACCGTCGGAAACACAACATGAGGTTATTAAGCCGCGGTCTTCTGCAGTCTGACTGCTCGATTGGAACGGATATACCGTCGCGTTCTACCTCCTCTAATATTGTCTAAATAGACTACCTGGGTCACCTGGATATTTTAATTTTTAGCCAGCATCTATCGTAGGTAGCCGGTTGCCGGTAGGGAAGTCGGTACTTCTCGCAATAGTTGATAATATATTAGCTCAGGACACTTTTCTTGAGTTTCATCTCATAAAGCGTATTGAATCCTAAATACACACACCAGAAAAGTTGGTAATCCGTTTGAAAGTTGACCTTAATTCGTCAGGTAGGCCACGGGCAATAAATGAATGGAATATATTCTATCTTTCAGGTATTGATTTATTTTTGGATGCACAAGGTACTGGCACTGCAACCTGACAGTGACGTAACGTGAAATTAACGGCAGTATTCGGAAAGGACAACTGTTACTGTTACTGTTAAGTCTGCTAGTATTAAAATGAAAATTGGATTCGATAACTTATTGTGTTGGTTAATCTGTATATAAATAAATAAAATTAATACATAGAAATAATCTTTGGGAGGATCGTTTCATGTAAATAGGTACTTTTAATTTTATACATTTTGGTGAAAAGTTTTATTTTAAAACAAGTTAGATTATATTTTCATACTTAATTATTATAAAATGGAGGCATACTGCTGCTAGAATACTTATCTTTTTCAAACAAATTTATAGCCAGTGTCATTCGAAATTTTATCCTTCGTTCTCAGAATATTATATTCTCAAAATATTACATTCGCAAAACATTGCATTAGCAATCATGATGTGAGGATTTTAATATTACACAATACATTAAAAAATCATCATCATCATGTCGTATGGCTTTTGCTCGAGTCCTCATATGTCAACGTCCAGTTGGCGAAGCCAGTCTATTGCTGCCGGTGTGAGGTCATGTAGCTCCCGCATTCCTCCGGGGAAACGACGGAGTGAACACTCCTCTGCTATATGCATCGTTGTCTGCTTTGGAGCTCCACAATCACAGTCCGGCGCTTCTTTAAGTTATTCATTAAAAATGTTAAAGCATTAAAAATTAAAAAATTAAAAATGTTTCTGCTTCATTAAAAAATGTTTCAAGTTCAAAAGTTAATATACTACCAACAGAGTATGCCATACATTATATTACAATACCATACATTTATATGTATTTTTAATGTCTTAGTCGATGAGTCTGTCTGTCACTCGAGACGTTATTAAACTTCTCTGGAGCGAGCTGTCGTGTTGTTCGTAATTGAACGTAAATTACAAAGGTTTCGCGTTGCCATAGGCGCGGCTATAAAGTACTGACAATTTAACGTGAACACTTACAGACTCGGGAACGATTCACTCCCATCATCACCGTTATTGTCCATTCAAAATTCCTGTTTAAATGTTGTTTTATGTTTCTATGGAATGTTCTATGGAAGGTGACTGTGAGATATGGATTTCCAGCCAAATCTTACTCAGCCTAATGAGAAAAATGTATTTCAAGCAAAAGTATACACTTAGTTACATTAAGTTAAGAGGTGCTGTCTACCAAGTTGTGTCCTTCACCGCCGTCTGTCACGCCAGATGATATGTCCACATACAATCTCATCCTGTCACCGCCGTCCAAGCCTCCACTAATACAATATATCTACAATGACGGCATGGCCACCAATTAATTAGGAAAACCTGGCACATCAATAAATTTCTAATCAATCAAGAAGCATTAGGGGCGCGACCACACCAACAGAGTTTATATATTTGCAAAAGGACAAAGATATTGTTTCTGAGAAGGTCTATCTATGAATAAATAATATAATTGTAAACGTTTAGTAATTTATTTTTCTGTTCAAAGTATTTACATAATATCTAGTACTATATTTTATATTACAATTTAGCCTTTTATTTTTTTAAATATTTACTGTGTCATCATCATCCTAGCATTAATAATTCCAATTGCATCCGATGCTTTTATTTCAGAGCCCCTTCTCCTCTTAACTGCTACTTCTTCCATTTTACACACAGACATCCCTAACAGAGAGAATTTTCAGGTATAACAGAACTTAATAAAACCAAAGTTGTTTCAGTAGCCAAGTGTCTAGTGTGTACAAGTCACAGGGGACGCGTCGTTCAAGGAGGAGGCGTTCGATAAGGATTCAATTAAGGATCGGGGAACGCCTTGAGCCAGATCAGCAGTAACGAAGATTTAAATGAACGCGATCTGACACAGATTGATTAAAATATTCACCAATCATTGGATCAGGGGCTTGCTGTGACCGGGCAGTAATTATGTCGAGCTGAAGTCAATGTCTGCTAAAGCTATTGATCTAATTGTGTATAGCAACGGAGTTAGATAGTAGATGAATCTCATGAGGTGTGTGTAGCAACAAATGGTGGAGATTGGAGATGTTAAATCTTTTAACTTCAAAGTGAGAAAAGTGTAACTACTACATTACAATACTACAGTCTAGAAATCCCATTTTAGACACCATCATAAAACTGAACATGACAATAATATTTTTTGTGTTAAACTTAATTCCTAACCTCGAAAAGTAGTAACACTATTTTTTCGACACATTAATAGGTACCTACGTACAAGCATTAATGAAATAAAAAAGTTTCAAATGATTTATTAATGTAACTTGTAAATAAGTGTAGTGTTAACGAAATGAGCAAGTTCCAAACGTAATAAGAACGAACTACTAATGGCTACGTGAAACTGAATAAAAACTTGTACAAAGTTGAACTTAAGGCGGCCACCCACTAACAGTTTATCGAACGATACCGGATGATATCGGTCTATCAGTTCATCGCAATAGCCCACACACTTACAGTTTCGTATACGGACTGACGGCTAATAATGTGTGTGGTCGCTTGATGATTTCGGTCAGCAAAGACAGTTAAAGGCTTGACAGTCTATGGCCGTGGGCTTTTTATACGTAATAATATCAGACTAAAAGAATAAAATAATGTTATTATTTTAGTCTGAGGTAATAAAATTATGATGACATTGATGACATAAGGACTGCAGGCCGCCGGACAGACGAAAAACTGCAGGCGGACTGTAAGTGGGTGGCCGCCTTTATTGTTGAGTGAGCGTGACCGAGCTAGTTTCTGTCGCGAGCTATACTCCAGAAGGAAGGTCGTTTGCCCTCCTTCTTAAGGCAAGGGTCACTAATTCTGTGACTAGAGACCAAGTTTGACGACTATGTGACAACTACCATCTGTTTTTTATATAGGACACGTCAATTTGACTTCGCCTCGCCTGATGGTAAACTAAAGGCAAAGTCTTGGAAAAAAGGGTCACCATTATAAACACGTACCATGTTACAGTGCTGGCACTCAGCTTCACGGTCTCATCGGCCAATGTGATACAATAGGTTGTTCTTGGAGATTACTCTGTTTTGTAGTTACAATACATTTAGGCCAATATTTCAGAACTAGGTCCTCAATCTAAATTTTCATACATACATCATATAGGCCACTCACCCATAGGCCACGGTAACCACTTACCATGAGCAGGGCCGTGAGCTTGTCTGCGACCTAAGTAATATAAAAAAGGGTGTGAATGTGCCGCGGGCGAAACCGCAGCGGTTCGGCTAGTTGAAAATAGAGACGTGATTAAACGTAGATAAGTGTTTTACACTCTGCTTCAGCACAATAATACAAATTACCTACTGTCAACGACTCATTGGCTAAGCAGCCGTGAATAATGGCCGCTCCTCCGAGCGAGGTCATTGTCCGGAGCTATACTCGAGTCAATCGAGCCTCTCGAGTTAAAAGCTTACTTGTGAGTAAACAAGTTATTAGCACGTGATTTATAACATCACGCATTATTTCAGTACGTTTATTAGAAACGGAAATATGTTCCAAAATATAGGACTACATGGTTTTATTGTTACCCTTTGAGGTAAGCAGAGAAGATGAAGTGCCTATGACCAGCTTATCTCCTTTTTTTAATTTACATTTTTTTTTATATTACTTAAGTAGGTCGCAGACAAGCAGACGACCCTCCTGATAGTAAGTGGTTACCGTGGCCTATGGGCGAGTGCAACACCAGGGGAGTCACACTCGTGCTGCCAACCCTGTAAGAACAGAGAGATTCTGTGCCGTCAGCGCAAAAGATAAGTAGGACAAAGCCTTTGGTTTTCCCACTGACAGCACAAATCCTCTCCAGTGAGCTCTGGCTACCCTACTCACCATCGGAAACACAACACGAAGTTATTAAGCCGCGGTCTTCTGAAGGGCGGAGGTACTTCCCCAGTTGGTCTGCTCGATTGGGACGGATATACCGTCGTGTCCTACCTCTTCCTAAATATACAATACATACATATTACCACGCCTTTATCCCCGAAGGCTTAGGCTGAGATGAATAATATGTATGTATTTACAAACAAAAAAAAAGTTTTTAAGTATGTATATCCGCATTCTAGATTCCATAACACAAGCTAATTAAGCTTACAATGGGTCTTGATAGCGTTGTGTGGAGTGTTGTAGAATAAAATAAAAAAAAATTAACACTCACATTTCACCAATCATTGTATCAGGTCCCAATAAGGGGTGAGCATAATTATTGCCGTATTCCTGAGACTATTGTTGACTCGAGCTATGCATAACCTAACCTAACCCACCGGGGATGGGGGCGTGATGGTGATAGGATTTTGTATACATTTTTTTAACTAAAGCTTTAAGTACTGACCACGTATAAAGGTATGATTTCGAAGCCAATCGCATACGACAACGACACACGCATGCAGCACATACAACGTACCCATTCCTTGTTAAACTCCGATATGGATAAAAGGAACCATTGAGAAGCCGCAATGAATTACGCGCATGTGCTGCGTTGTCGTATGCGGTACCAATGAGTACTAAAAATCGGCAAGCTCCTCCCGTCTCCCAAGGGGTGACAGAAGTACACAACATGTAACATTTTCCTGGTCCGGGACTTTCAAGTTTGTGTGTGGCGCTTGTAATAAGTCGTCGAGAGACGTCCCGTAAGGGATGGCCCGTGCATTATGTACAAATTGTACGACGACACAAAGGTTGGCCATTACTGGCTATTGTCACTGCGGTCGGGAATTGTCAACAATTTGTTGGGCTAATGTTAATCTCACTTATTCATAAGTATGTGTGTTTTAAGTAGCAACTGCAAGAAAAATAACAAATTTTATTGTTAAAAAAAAACTAGTTGTATAAAAGGGGAGCAAACAAAAAGGGTTATTTATATATTATGATATACTAGTCTGTGTCCGCTGCTCCACTCGCACTGATGTCGATTAATGCAACTTTTGCTCTTCGATTCTACTCATCCGATTGCAAACAAACGTAGGATTTTAGGTTTGACCAAGACTTTTTAATGAACAATTTCAGTTACGCGGATGACATGGTGCTGCTGACCCCAACTGTAAGTGCAATGAGACGGCTGCTTGCCATTTGTGAATCGCACAGCCAAAGACTAGGACTTATCTATAACTGTGTAAAGAGTGAGTACATGGTCTTCAGGGCCTCCGGTAAATGTCCGTTAACTGTGCCCGCAATAAAGCTGAATGGTACTGAGCTAAAACGGGTGTACAAATTTAAATACTTGGGGCACTACATTACCGAGGGCCTTGAAGACAATGTTGATATTGAGAGGGAGCGTAGGGCGTTGGCGGTCAAAAGTAATATGCTGGCTCGTAGGTTTGCACGATGTAGTGATGCAGTCAAAGTTACCTTGTTCAAAGCATACTGTCAGACCTTCTACACGTGCAGCCTGTGGTTCAGCTATACGCAGCGAACGCTCAATGCCCTACGCGTCCAATATAATAATGGGTTCAGGATGTTGTTGGGGCTACCCCGCTTCTGTAGTGCATCTGGCATGTTTGCCGATGCTGGAGTCGACGGCTTTCATGCCATCGTACGTAAAAGACTCGCTTCCAGCTTAAGTAGAATACGGGGTAGCACTAACAGTATCCTGAAGGTCATTGCAGATAAGCAGGACTCGGCTATAGTGAAAGCCTTGATCCGAGCACACATATCTAATTGATGTTTGTTCAGTGTATGTATTTCTTTTTAATTATGGACTATGGTCGGAAATAAATGTTTTATTATTATTATTTTTGTTTTGTTTTTTATTTTTCTCAGCTTTTTGGCTGGTTTTAACTGCATTTACGGGCCTAAACCAAGTAAATGCAGATTGTGGTGTGTATTAAGTGGGTGTGTTTTCGTCTAACTGCATGAACTTTCTAACTATTCTACATGTGTTTAATATGGCAGTTTTCTGTAGATTGATAAATAGGGATTCTGGCAAATCTATTAATTTTAGACTATGGAGGAGATGGTTCGGAATAACACCAGTAGTGGAGAGAACTAGAGGAACTACGAAGACATTATCTTGTCTCCATATCCTTATCACTTCTTCTTTTAACTCTGCATACTTGCTTATTTTTTCAGCTATTGTTTTTTGTAAATTATGCGTGTTGGGAACTGCAATGTCTATTAAATATGTAACTTTTTTAATTTTGTCCTGTAGAATTATATCTGGTCTATTGTAGTGAATAGTCCTATCTGTTAGAATTGCCCGGTCATAGTAAATTTTGTGTGTGTTATTTTCTAATATTGTTTGTGGTGTATATTTATAGTAAGGGGTGTTAGTGTCTTGTATGAGTGAATATTTAAGTGCTAGTTTCTGGTGAATGAATTATTATTATTATTATTATTATTATTTTCAAACAAAATACCGCAGCAATCCAAATAAAAAGAATGGTATGGGGTTCTTTAAGAAGGGCAGTAGAAGATTTCTTCAGGGTCGGCAGCGCGAGTGTGACGCCCCTGGTGTTGCATACGTCCATAGGCCACGGTGACCGCTTCCCATCAGGTGGGCCGTGTGCTTGTCTGCCAACTAAGTTGTATAAAAAAAAACAGCCAAAAATTCCAAAAAAATGTTTTTACGTTCAGTACAATCAATTAGCTTATTGCAGTCCACTGCTGGACATAGGCCTCTCCCAATATGCGCCACGTTTGCCGATCCTCCGCCTTCCGCAACCAGTCCGTCCCAGCCACCCTTCGTAGGTCGTCAGTCCACCTGGCTTGGGGGTGTCCCACCCTGCGTCTTCCTTCTCGCAGTCTCCACTCTAGGACTCGTCTGCTCCAACGGCCATTAGTCCTTCGACAGATGTGGCCAGCCCACTGCTACTTCAGCCTGCTTATTCTGCGAGCTTATGTGGGTAACTTTAGTTCTATGTCGGATGATCTCGTTGCAAATTTTATCCTTCAAAGAAACTCCAAGCATAGCTCGCTCCATAGCCCGCTGCGCGCTGCGCTCCATTATTTACTTATATTTAAAAAAAAATAAGCCATGCATTTTTTAAATGTGTATCTCCAATGTTTCCATTGAACACTTTACAATTATTATACTAGTATAAATGATCATTATCACTTAGACTGTGCACTACGCTGCATTCCGTCAATCTTAGCGTAACAAATGTGACGGGGTCAGTCAGGGTCCCTAGCGCACGGGTTACGACCGTAGCACGTGTCTACGGCGTAGCAACGTCTACGAGTTAACTGCCGGATTTACGTACGACGATAAAAGAACACGTATTATCTGCTACGAGATTAAAATCTACCGCGGGAAGGGGGGGGGGGATATCTGATGGGGTAGGGAGAAGTGAAATATTTACTCAAATTCTACCAGATTATATGTATTGCTTTTTCTGTTATATTACCCAGTTAACGTCAATAGCAATTATATAATAATTTGGGATTCGTGGCATATAACCACGTTCCCCTGTAATCCTTGGTCCCCTGTCACAGTTCCAGGGGACAATAACAATCTTGATTGTCAGGTGTTACCGATACGTGCATCGAATCCACAAGCAATTTTAACTGGAGGGGTTAGGCAAAACACTAGTTATTTTAGTTGTTGTTTCATATTCTTTTTAGGATTCCGTATCTCAAAAGGAAAAAGGGTTGTCCATCTGTGACATGTGACGTGACACCTTTTTCTAAAGAATGCGGTAATGTGTCACATTATAAGTAGAATCCGCGCCATAAGTCCCGCGGTAAAACTAGGAACTAAAATGGCATCGCCGCCATACTGTGTGTTGATTGGTTCCAGCCATGTTCAATCTGTCCCACCTAGCCGACCGCAGCGCTGTGTTAAACTGCATATCCTATCGTTGCACGAAAGAAGAAGAATCTCTGATGTAATCTGTGATTCTTCTCAGTGTTGCTCAGGGTGGGATCGACTGTCCTGGGCTTCTCTCTGAAATTAAGCTAAGAGTGCCAGTTAAAAGACTACGTAAGAATTTCTTATTGTGCAGGCCTCCGTGTCGCAACAATTTTAGAGTGAATAGCTTTCTGCCTAGAATTATTAGTGAATTTAACCAATTGAATGTTGACAGTAACCTGGATCTCTTTAATACCGGTAAGCATTCTGCCAGATCTTGTCTAACGAAGTGTTTTGTTGAAAGTGTGTAGATGTTGATATTTCTATCTGCTCAATGTTATTCCTGTATTCTTGCTCTCAGCTGTTAACCATTTTGTTTTATATACCTTGTTGATATAATTGTGGAAGCTTGTGATTGGCGTGTACTAACCTAAATGTTGTGTATATGTGAATGTAGCTGTAAGCTCCCCAAATAAAATAAAATAAAATAAAATAAAATGTTACTGTCATGGCCTGAACCAATCAAACACGCAGTATTGCGACAGCAGTTGCTAAGGGACTTAGCTCTTGGCGCGTACTTCTATCAAATACTTATGTATGTAACATCTAGAAACAGAATATATCAAAATTATAATAATAATAAATTGCGGTGTATGTAGCATAATTGCGTCCCTGAACCCAACTTTGTACGGAACCCTCACTCTTCGCACTTTTTATAAAAGTTTTCATTACAAACATAATAATATCCTCATTTGAACTGTACCTACACCATAATATATATTTGTACCATTAGATTCCCAGGTAATGAAATATCGATGTGTCAGCGTCGCTTCCGTTTAGCGTCCCGGGCGAGGCATTACCGGCGCTTTTAACATAATAGCCTTACTCAGTCGAAAGGTTCGTCAATAATTGAGTACAAGACGAGCGAACGAGACGTGAGCCTCACTACTTACGTCTTATGAATTTCCGGCACAGTAGAGCGGGTTCAAGTCCCATTACAGATCTTTTTCGATTAAAAGATCCGATTCTCAGCACTCCATGGATTCACCGTGCGGTCGCCGGGTCCATAGCGTGATACAGAGAGGAACACCGTGACGGCGACTGGGACTTGCGACCCAGATGTAGGTTTAGGGTGGCCACCTTGTGATGCATCAGCGCTCACCTCCACCGTCAGTAGTGTTCCCCCCCCTACCTATCCAAATTTGATAAGATCCTATCAATGCCGCTTTTGATATTCGATTTAGTAAAGAGCTTACTGAAGCTCTTGGCAATCCGAGGTCTTTAAGTAAGTTGTACAGGGATTTAGCTGGAATTCCCCTTGCTCCTACTTCTACGGCGTAGAGTTTAACCACGTAGCCGTTTTTGGTTAACTCGTTAGTCAAAGTATTTGTTTGTCTTTATAGCGTGCATGTTAATGATATTTAAAAAATAAATTCAAATTCAAATTATTTATATTAAAATACAAATTATTGCATAATACATGTGAGATTCAGATGGTCATAAAAAACATAATAGTGGTGGTGGAAAAAAAAATAATTTATTTTCAGTTGCGGTGGAGTAATAAAAACAATGTTTTTCAAATGATCATAACATTCACACATTGTATACTCACACGGCACCCTAAATGTAGGTTATCGACAATTTCAGCCCAGATCAGGTTTCCATCAAAGATATATATTTTTAGCGAAGTTCTGTAGAAATTAAATACGAAAATTCTGATGATAATCTCACTTTTTTCTTTCAGTTTCCAGAATTACAACAGTTCAGCTTTAAAATCTAGTTCAATAACCAAAACAGTTAAAAAGAAATTAAACTAACTTTCAAATTTTTAACATTAGTAGGATACCATTTTTGCACTCAGCTACAAGTTATACCGGTTCGTAACTAACTTTATATTCACTACAAAGTCATTGTATCCACATAATTGTGTCACTTTGTACTCGTATCACGTTGTGATTGCTTCTGACACAAACTAGAATTAACTTTTTATTACGTGTTACTTTCACACTTTGCCACGTAAGTAGGAAGCAAATACTAGTGTTATCTATCCATCTATACTATTATATAATTGTAAAGTGGTCGTGTCTGTACATTGGAGATATTTAAAAAAAATACTTGGGTTATGTTATGTTAACGATACTGAACACGAAAATATTTTTTTTGAATTTCCTGTCTGTTTGTCTGTCTGTCCGCGATGGACGCAAAAACTACTGGACGGATTTTGATGCGGGTTTTTTTGTTAGAAAGGGCTTACTCAGACTTAAAATCTTACGTTTGTTTGATCGCAATCGGTTGAGTAGAACCGGAGATATGAGCAAAGGTCGCGATAACCGAGATGCACGCGGGCGGAGCCGCGGGCGGAAGGCTAGTTAGTATATAATATTACTCGTTGAAGGCTTTTGAGACATTGAGGTATAAGAAACAATCGTTATGTTAGTTACACTTAAGTAATTTACTGAAAATACGTCCACACGAAAATGATTACAAATATACTATCTTATGAACACAAACACGATAGGATTGCAGTCCCACGCAATCCAATCACGGAATGCAAATATAAACATGGTAATTCCAGTGCAACTGACACACTCCAGTCACGAACAGATCCTGGTAATCCATGGGTGTTTCTTTGAAACCGAGTGTATTTGCCTCATTGATATGGCTCAATTTTTTTTCCACTTTTATACTTTTACTCACATAAAATCGTGACCAGATCATTATATGTTATATCATATTTCGAAGGCACTGATTTGTACCCAGTAGTTTAGAATATAGACTGTGCTGATAAATTGGTCAACCAGATTAATGATGACCGAGGCAGATGAATGGGCTTTTGCACCATATTAATTAGAAGCATGCAGATAAATGAGAACAACATTATCTTCAATCAACTTTACTATAAAATATCTGGCAATCATCATCACCATCTGCATAAAGACGCATTTTCCTGATTGCATCCGTGGCCAAGATGACCTCGGAGCTCAGGGTCCGCCTTCCGGCTCTTCCTCCTCCACTTCGCACGATCTTAGGCGTCGATGGCAGTGAGACCATTTGCACGCATGTCACCCTCCATGGCATCAAGCCAGGACTTCTTGGGCCTTCCCCTTTTTACCTGGACTCGGCGGGGGCACCATCCGCGCCATTGCTAGGCATTTGTTACCCACGTAGCCTGGCGGTTGCCGCAAGACGTGGCCGCACCAGCGAAGGATGCTCTCTTGCATTTTATCCGCGATTATGCATTATTGCATTTTATCTGCTCCTGTCCACGTGGACAGGAGCTGCTGTATGTATGCTGATGATATTGCGCTGATGGACGTCCATCAGCGCAATATCATCAGCATACATGAGCAACCACGGGGGCTGCTCATGCGAGTTTCTGATGCTGTCCAACAAAACGTATAATACTACGCTGAACAGATAAGGACTAAGGACGGATCCTTGGTGTACCCCGACGGTGATGGGGAAGGCTTTGGAGTCACCAACAGCAGTCCGAACCACAGAACCGGAATGTCTCGGATCGTGTCAATGTAAGTTTCTGGGACTCCCTTGGCCCGCAATGCCCATCAAATCACCGCGCGAGGAACACAGTCGAAGGCCTTCTGTACGTCTAAGAATAGGCAGTGCAGAGGCGTGCTCTTCGACCTGTGTTTCCCCGCCACAATCCTTAGGGCGAACACCGGGTCCATGGTTCCGTGCCTGGGACGAAACCCGTACTGACAACCCGAGAGTGTACTTTCCTGTCGGATCCGGGAGTCGGTTATCTGCGGTAACTGCCACTCTCCTGCACCGATTCCTTGCCTTTGAAGATTGGTGTGATGATGCTCAGCCTCCACTGGCTTGGGATCTCACCGGGTACACGGTTATAGAGATTTGCTAGAATGCTTACAACATGGGCACCCTTTGCCTTCCAAGCCTCGATAGGGACATCGTCGGGTCCTACAGCTTTCCGGTTCTTCATGCGGCGAATGGCAGTCTCGAATTCTGCAGGCATTATCGGTGGCACAAGTCCTTGATTCGGAGGGAGGTCTGGTGGCTGCACCTCTATATGCTGCTTATTAAGCAGCTCGTGGTAGATGGGCGCCATCTCTCCTTCACCGCGACTTTCTCGTACAACAGATTGCCCCCAGGGTCTTGAGTGCAGCGGCACTTGGATATACCCTGTGCCGCTTTGGCCCTGGACCGCGCCAACTTTTGCCCCTCAGAAGATTCCACTATAATGTAAACAACATTTTTGTACCATATTCAACAAATAAAGGTCATTGAAATTTGAACTTTGAACTTTGAACTTTGAACTTTGAACTTTGAACTTTGAACTTTGAACTTTGAACTTTGAACTTGAACTTTGAACTTTGGTATATAGCCGTTGCAAGTGGTCTCGTTTAGCCCTGGCTACGGCTCTCCTTGGGGTGAATTTGCATCTTTGTACGCATCGCGGTCTTCGGAAGATTTGGACGCTTGCTACTTTTTAAAGAGGGCTTTCTTCGCCCTGATCTCTTTCTGGACTGTTTCGTTCCACCAACAAGTGTCCCTGTCACACTTTCGTCCACCCATAGACATACCGAGCACCGCCCTCCCCGCTTCAAGAATAGCTACCTGAATCCTGTCCCAGCAAACCTGTACTGATTCGTCTACAGCATCAGCGTACTTGTCATTGATGGCTGAGACGAGACTTTGGGACTTGACTTCATCAAACAGCCAACACTTAATTCTGCGTTGGGCACGCTCAGCACGTTTGCCTTTAGGTTTCACGCGGAGGT
Organism: Eilema depressum; assembly: GCA_914767945.1. Classification (NCBI taxonomy): domain Eukaryota; kingdom Metazoa; phylum Arthropoda; class Insecta; order Lepidoptera; family Erebidae; genus Eilema; species Eilema depressum. The sequence continues at coordinate 21,627,878 of OU612024.1, forward strand.
CCATGACAAGGAGACGGTGTTGGCTAGTGAGAGTCGCCCCGGGTGTAACCTTGCAGTTGGCCACCTAGCTGATCCTGTGCCTCCTATTAAGTAGGAAATCTACCTGGGTAGAGCGCCCTCCGCTCTTGTACGAGTAGGTGTTAAGATGTTTGGATTTCTTTTTGAAGTACGTGTTCACGATGGTATGAACGGCAGTCGCATAGGGTTGCAACTTGCGACTACCGTATCGAAAACCACCATGGACACGCTCAAACTCCTCACACCCGCCACCCACATGACCGTTCAGGTCACCACCCAGGACGATTCCCTGCGACAGCGGGATGTCACGAAGCCTGCACTTCCCCGAGTTGGTCCCAGAACGATCTTTTCGGCTTCGCTACGCCTAGCCTGTGGCGCGTAGGCACTTATCAGGTGGGTTACAATTCCATTGATAAGCACCCTCACGACCATAAGTCGCAACGTCCGGAAGAGCACCACGAATCAGGTGCACCTGTGTACATCAGCTGGTAGCCGTCCCCAATGTGCATGGAGCTACTGCCACCCCTACGAGTCTCCTGCAGGAACGCCACAGCCACTCTCTGCCTGCAGAGTACGTCAGTCATTTTTTGGCCTTTCCGGGGGCAATTGCCAACCTCCAACCCCGAAGGGAAAGCCAGCGCCAGAGCCTCGTCCGTTCTTCAGCAGGTGCACCGGCTTGCAGGTGAGGTTGGCCTGGGGCCCAAGATCTTGGTGGACCCCCTTGCACCTAAAAATTCTTTTTCATTAAAGCTCATAAAAACGTTAAAAAACTGGTCATAAGTTGAGATTATTGTTGTTATTTTTAATTAATCCTAATTTATCTGGCCCGGTCAAATTCATCTGGGCATAAGAGCCAGATAAAACCAGACTAATGGGAGCCAGACAAATTAGAAAGTTATAGTTAATCGAACCCTGCACCTTTATTTATGAAGAGATAGAATGAAAGGTGTAATTAACATGAATAGACAACATTATGACAGACCTTGGTTAAGTTTCAAAACATAACTAAAAACCCGCAATCCATGAAAGAATACAGATTAATTATGCGACATGCGTGACAAACTCCCAAATAACAACTTTCAGTCGTATTTTTTAACAAAATATAACACTTGAACGTGCAATTGTTCGATAGCTGGCTACTGACTGACGCGACCAATTACGAGTCGGTATTTATTATGCAAATATTTTGTGTTTACATTGAAATTATGCTTGAACAAGATGCGCCAGTTGAATTATCATTTTCGTCGGGGACATTTTTTAAAGTAATGTAATTACGAAGATATCCAATTATTTTGAATTTCAGTTATAACATATCAATAAACATATATTCAAATATCGATGCAACATTCTTATTATAATATAATTGCTTCTTAAGATCGCAAAAAATCTAATAATTCAACAAAAAGCGGCATGGGGACACACCAGATTAATTAGTTTTTACTGTTTTCTGTTAGTTAAATTATTGCTTGTATTAAATAATCCCAATTAATTAATATATGCGTCGATAGACATTTTTATTTACTATGTAACCTGAAATTTTTGTGATAATTGGAGAATAAATTGATGTGTTCTTCAGTCAAAAACATGTCTAATCTGGTTTACAAAGAATCACCCCCATACAAAATAGACCAACCGGACATTTTTCAACTAGACCACACTGTGTAGAAAATAAATAGTATTTAGGTGCCTGTGTCTAACGCTAGATCTGCTGTGTCTGTGGTCCGAGTCGTGGTGCTGCGGAGGACGAACGAATTATGAATACACAACACATAAAAATGAATAAAACACGAACTCCAGATCGGTATTCGAGCCAGCAGGTACTTATACGCGCCGCTGTCTCGTAAGCTGCTGGAATTCGTTTTGTATTGCTTACGTGACACTATTACCACTGTTTTATACTTTGTCTTTATTATGTACTAGCTTTCGCCCGCGGCTCCGCCCGCGTGGATATCGGTTATCGTGACGAAACATAGCCTATGTCCTTTCCCAAGGTCTAATCTATCTCTGTACCAAATTTCATCAAAATCGGTTCAGTGGTTTAGACGTGAAAGCTTAACAGACAGACAGAGTTACTTTCATATTTATAATATTAGTATGGATATTCATGACCGTATTTTACTCGTAGTTACACCCGTATATATATCTCCAGAAGACTTGTTAATGGTCATAGACAACCTCTGTGGCGTTGCAGTAGTGAACGTGACTGCTAGCGGGCGCGGGTTTGTTCCCGCTCTGTACAAATATTTGTGCATGAATATGTCTATTTGCATTGGTCTAGATATTTCCGAACATTGGAGAGCCCGTTATGCCACCGGGTCCCGGTTGTCATAAGAACATCTTAGCAGTCTAACGTAGTCCAGTAACTGACCTAACTGCAATACTTCGATCTCGCTAATGAGTTGTGGAGGAAAAATGGCAGTCGCCTCACGGGATCTGAGCCCGCAGTTAGACTGAAAAACTGCGCACCCCGGACACCGAGGTGAAAGCCGGATGCGACCGGGATTAGCGTTAGGATAAAGGAAATGACGACTTATTTATGTACATCTATATATATAAAAATCAATGCCACTTTTCGTTGTTAGTTTATAACTCAAGAACGGCTGAACCGATTTGGCTAATTTTAGTCTTGAAATATTCGTGGATGTTCAGGATGAGAAAATAGGTGCAGCGGGAACGGGAAAAATATGGCGGTACGAAGTTCGCCGGGACAGCTAGTACTGTATAAAAATCGACTTGCCTACAGCATGTCTCTACCGTGCCTCGTGCACGACACTCCAGTCTAGCCTGCTAGCGATGTAGAAGCATTTTCTTTGTAATTTTGTTAGCGTTTCTTTTTTATGTGGTTTTGAAGTGCAGGAATCCACGCCACACCTTCGCCTTGTGCCTCCTACTTCATCTGTATGAAATTCAGGTCTAAAAGAAACGCCGCGAGTGCTCACTGCCTCGTTGTTTTCTGCCGAGCCTGCCTCTCCAATTGTAACCGTAACAATAAAATGTAAATGTGTCGTTTATGAGTGCCACATAAAAATACACATACTTACACTTGTACATTCCCGACGGGGTAGGCAGACCCGAATTATGCACTCGAATATTACGAGACGTATATTTTTGTCGGGCATAAAAGGTAATAAAAGATGTAATAGTTAGTTAGGAATATTTTAAAAAGGAAAAGAAAAACGCACAGTGTATTGGGATGAGCCTCAGACCTGTGTCCTTATAACTCTAGAATGTCCACGAGAAAGTTGAAAGCAAATGAAATATTTTGGCCCCACAAACATCATCAAACTAACGTATTGATATCGTAAACGTTTGATATCTTATTAAATGTTAATCTTATATCTTATCACTACATATTATTATAAAACAAAGTCGCTATCGCTGTCTGTCCGTCCCTATGTATGCTTAAATCTTCAAAACTTCGCAACGGATTTTGAAGCGGTTTTTTTTAATAGATAGAGTGATACAATAGGAAGGTTCATATGTATAATACATGCATAATATTGTAGAGAAACACTGATAAATTTAGAGATATGCAGCGGGAACGGGATCAGAATATATGGCGGTACGAAGTTCGCCGGGTCAGCTAGTATCTTATAAAATAAGCATTTAGTATGCTAAACTATCCAAATGGATTAAGATAGAAAAAAGCGAATACAGCTCAGGCGGAACTCGAACCAGCGATCTTTCCCTTACAGGGGGAATATTCAGACCACTGAGCCACCGGGTCTCGCTGAAGCTGATCTAAATTTTCTATACACCCGTCTTGGGGCGTCGGTAAAATCCTGCCTGAGCTCTATTCACTTTTTTCTATCTTAATTGATATTTTAAACTATTGATCTAGTGGTGATCAGTTGTACTGTCACCTGTAGGGTCACTTGTAGGGTCAAAGAGGGTAGTCAAACTGTACACATCGAAAGTTTTAGCTCTGTATTTAATTTATTTTTAAATACATTTAAAACTAATTTTAAATGTTATATAACAGTTAAAAGTGATAGTTATCCATTAGTGCACCAAAACAACTTACTGTTTCTCCTGTAAAGTCTCACTCGCACTTATAAAATCGCACAACACAATGGATCTGTACACTCAGCTGTCAAACAGTATGGGAGAACTCTCTTCAACATTTGCATCACGTATGGCACAATATGAGGAAGACCTGAGGAACGCTGCGGGCACAGATACGGCCCATAAGTCTATTGCTGGCCTCTCACGGGACTTTATGGACTTCAAGGCGCTCATCTGGAAGACCATGAACATGATGAAATCACAAATGGAGCTGTTACTTTCTGGGCTGGACAGGCATGAGATGGCTTCGCGAAGAAAAGTGTTACTGCTTCATGGCCTAGAAGAATCAAAGGAGGCTAGTTCAGGTGAAACTCTTTTGGTTCTTACGGAGAAACTGCAGTTGCCTCACATCACAGTCAACGATTTGGAGAACTGTCACCGCCTGGGAAACAACGTTTCGAAACCCCGTCCCCTTCTCATAAGATTTCAAAGCTATCTGCTGCGGAATGAGGTATGGAATGCTAAGACTAGGCTTAAGGGTACAGGGTTAACTCTGTCGGAATTCCTGACCAAGCCCCGCCACGACGTCTTCATGGATGCCCGCAAGCATTTTGGTGTCAGGCGGTGTTGGACCTCTGACGGCAAGATTGTTGTACAACTTGCAAATAACGTACGTCGTAGGATTGAATCATCGTCGGAACTTCGTAAGTTGTGCGTGGAATTTCCAAACCCACAATTACCGCCGCCTGTAACATCCAAGAATCCAAAGCCAGTCGTCCAAGCAGCAGTTGGTTTAGCCGCCGGCAATGAAAGAAGACCCCGGAAGCAAGTCAAGTAACAACAAAATTTACTTTAACCTCCTTTTTATCTACCGGTTAATGCTTGAATTTGTGATTGTGATTTACAAACTACGATTGAGGTCAGTTGTGATTTTGCTTTTTTGTCTCCTTCTAACTTCCAAAATAACATCTTTCTTGCCGATAATTGTCATTTATTACTTGTAACTTGAATTATTTTGCTCACAACCTCACTTTCACAATACGTTTAGTTTGACAAATATGACAAATGTTGTTGTGTCTTGAGTGACATTTAATATGTCAGTTGTCACAATTTTGTGTGCGTTTAGTTGTTGCAATGTTTTCTAAGTGTTTCTCTGGTGCATTGAGGATAACTAAATGAGAAGTTATTGAATTCGTTTATTTATTTTAAACAATATTTATTATATATATATTATTATTATTACTTAATTATATATAAATATTATTATTTTATTTTATTTTTATTTTCGTTTTGTTTATGTCTGATTACGATGAATGTTTTATTTCATGTTCTTCTTCTGATACATCTGACGGAGACTACGCCAGTGCTGGTAGTGATAACGAAGGAGATGCAGTCCGCTTGCATAAAGACCTGCGTAATATATTTGGACCCTTAGATAAACTCTTAAATGTTGTACATATCAATGCTCAAAGCGTTCACGCCCACTACCCTGATTTACTTACATCTTTCGAATCTCATAGTATTCATGCTGTGCTTATTTCCGAAACATTTCTTAAACCTACACTCCCATCAAAACAGTATGCTCTACCCGGATACAGGCTCATAAGAAATGATAGAGTGGGTGTGGGATATGGCGGAGTCGGGATTTACCTCCGTGATGATATCGCCTTCAAAGTGATAGATCAGTCTCCTAATGTTTACTCCGGTTTTACTGAACACATTTTTCTTGAGGTTGACTTTCATCATGTTAAATTCCTTCTGGGTGTTTATTACAGTCCTTCTCTTAGAATTGACTATTTCTCTTCTTTCGAATCTAAATTAGAAAACCTATCAGCCATATATCAGCACTCTATAATCTTGGGTGACTTCAACACATGTTTACTCAGGGACGATGCGCGCAGTCGGAGACTCCAGTCCCTGGTCTCCTCCGTGAACATGCATATTCTCCCATTAAATGCGACACATCACGCTCCTCACTGCACCCCTTCTCTCCTAGACCTTATTATTGTGTCCGATCGTAGCAAAGTCGTCAATCATGGTCAACTACCTGCTCCTTTCTCATACCACGACCTAATATACCTGTCCTACAAAATACGCGCCCCGAAACCGAAACCTAAATTTCTCTCTCTCCGGAGTTTCAAAAGCATTAATTTGAATGTTTTGAGGGCTGATGCGAGGGATTCTGACTTTTCTCTAGTTTACAACTCCGATGACATCGACATAAAAGTGGATAGCTTTAATAAAATAGTCTTAGGTATTTATGATAAACATGCGCCATTGAAAAGGATTAGGGTGAAGTACTTACCTGCGCCCTGGCTTTCCGAGGACATCAAAGGGGCCATGTCTAAACGCGACAAGGCCAAAAGACATTACAATCGTAATCCCTCTGATGAGAACTGGTCTATCTACAAAGTCATCCGGAATCGCTGCAGTCGTCTGTGTAGGGATGCGAAAAGGCGCCACATTCACGATTCCATTAATAACTCTAACACATCCCAGGTATGGCAATTTTTGCGGTCTCTCGGCATCGGTAAAGCCTCCAGTGACTTCACACATAATATCGATCTCAATACACTGAATACACATTTCTCCGCGCCTCCAACTTTGGTAGGTGATATAGATAAAGCTTCCACTCTTCGTTACATTTCCAGTCTTCCCCTGCCTGAATGTGCCTCCTTTATTTTCAACCCGGTTGCGGAGGACGATATAAGGAAAGACATCGTATCAATATCTACGAAAGCGATGGGTAACGATGGCATTCAACAACAGATGCTGCTACCTATTCTCAGTGAACTCCTCCCAGTCATCACACATATCATCAATTTTTCGCTTACGAATAGCTCTTTTCCATCGGCTTGGAAAAAAGCGCTAGTTATTCCCTTGCCCAAAACCACCAATCCCACCTCAGCATCCCAGTTTCGTCCTATATCAATCCTGCCAGTTCTTTCCAAAGTCCTCGAGAACACGGTGCGAAATCAACTAGCTTCTTACCTTTCCTCTCAGGGTCTACTGAGTCCATACCAATCTGGCTTTCGTTCAGGCCATAGCACAGTCACGGCTATAGATGTAAGGCCGGAATAATTCCAAATATTCCGTGAGGATAAAACGAAAAATCCCGAATAATTCCCAAATGACCCGGAATAATTCGGAATTATTCCGGTCGGTTCGGTTCGGTATCATTAAGAAAAAATGTAGTCTTGACTCTTGATAACTCGAAATGCAGTTAAGATTAGCGTTATAAACGGTTATAGATATTGGAATAATATCGGTATAATTAAGAACATACAGTCTACATGTATTCTTATTAATACCTATATTATACCAACCGTGCTAAAACGAATGAAGTGGTGAATTATAACAACATTTTCTTGATTTTACCGAGTTAGGGATATAACTGAGTACCTACTTATACACTTTTAAACTCTTTAAGAGTGTTTTCACACCATCCGATATCTGTATCCGACGACGATGGCCGACATCCGATATCCGACACCATTTATTATGTTGTTTTTATATAAATATCCGATAAAATCGGTCCAATTTGGCTATTTGCTCCATAGCACAGACTAGTTAAGGATGCTAGGGATAAAAAACCTTAAAAAACGTAGTGCAAGCAATTTTCGACCTTAATGACATGACATAGAATCGAGTTTTTTTTCTTATATTCGTAATCAGTGTCATCTATTAGCGCAAAAAGACATGTAATTAAGATAATGTCATTAAGGTCGAAAGTCGCTTACAGTCGCTGTTTTAGTATCTATCTGTGTGAAAGTTGTACTCAAATTATATAATATTTCTACCTACATATTATAATAAAATAAGTAGGTACCGTACATCTTGACTCCAAGTCGCGAGAGATGCTCGTACTGGTTTGATATGGTCTATGATTGGTGGACTTGAGGTTTTCCGTCACCATGGTACACGGGGTACCATGGTGGCGGAGAAGCTCAAATCCACCTAATCCACAAAAGACATCCAAAAAACGCGTGTTACTGCGCATGTACATACATATAAGTAGGTATATTTTGTGACGTCACTGAGGTCAAGATATATCACGCTGGTTGCCCACCACTTCTTCAGTAATAGAGTGGTCCATAATTGGAACTCTCTACCGGAGGAGGTTGTTACTGCCACCTCAGTAAACTCTTTTAAAAATCGGCTTGACAACTGGCTACGACTGGACAATATGGCGCTTAAAAAAGTGACGGACAGTTAAAAAAAAAATAGACTATTACCTACATTTAATCACTAGAAGTGAACACATCAGCTCATAGCTGCCTGTTCATAAATATATAAATAAATAAATAAAAATATAATATTCCGGTATCTACCTACCTATATACCAATACCTACATAGGTCTGTACTTAAGTTTAAGGTAGGTGGAAGCACAGTTATATTTCATTTTTTGTAGGTGAGTTTAGCGGGAATAATTCCGGAATATTTGAGAATATTTGGGAATAATTCCGAATAATATGGAATAATTCGGAATTATTCGGGATTTTTACATCTATAGTCACGGCACTAATTAAAATTTCAGACGATATAAGACTGGCTATGGAGAAAAAACTCCTGACAGTAATGGTTTTGCTGGATTTCAGTAGCGCCTTCAACTCTGTTGATTTCGACATCCTCATGGGCATCTTATCATCTTTCAATATATCGTCCTCGGTAATCGCTTGGTTTAACTCCTATCTTCGTGGTCGTTCGCAGCGGGTTCGTTCTGACGAGGCATCCTCTGACTGGTGTGACCTTGCTGCGGGCGTCCCTCAGGGTGCCGTCCTCTCTCCTCTTCTTTTCTCGATATTTATCAATTCTATCAACAAAGTTATTTCTTCCAATTTTCATCTCTACGCAGATGATTTGCAGCTATATCGCCATTTTGGGACCGACGACAGAGTTGGGGCCATTACTGCCATCAATAATGACCTTAAAAGCATTAGTGCTTGGGCAAAATCTTTTGGACTGCTTGTCAATCCTGCTAAATCCCAGGCACTCATCGTAGGTGGTAGATACTTCTACAGTAACCTTGACCATGCCTCGCTGCCTCCGGTCTACTATAATAACACTGTGATACCGTATACCACGGTCGTCAAAAATCTAGGGGTTTATGTTGATTGCAATCTGTCGTGGACTAGGCATGTTAACGAGGTCAGCAAAAGAGTTTTCGGTACGCACCACTCTCTTAAACGTCTTCAGAATTTTCTTCCTCTTAAGACCAGAATCTGTCTTGCTCAATCTCTTCTACTTCCTCTTTTGGACTATGCTGATGTCACCTTTCTCGACGCAACCGAAGAACTCTGGAACAAGCTAGAGCGGTTGCAAAACTTATGCATCCGGTTTATATTTGGTCTACGAAAGTACGATCACGTTTCGGAGTTCCGAAAGCAACTGAAATGGTTGCCAATTCGGCGGCGTCGAGATGTTCACATTCTTTCCCTACTCTTTTCTGTTCTTCATAATCCTCACTCTCCTATATATCTTCGTGAGCGCTTTGAATTTCTTGTCCCCAGGGGTAAACCCTGTCGCACTTCATCCTCTCTATTGCTTCGTACTCCCTCCCACAGTTCTTCATACTATGACAATTCCTTTACAGTTTCTGCAGTGCGGCTGTGGAATTCTCTTCCTCATTCCATACGCGACAGTCCTACTTTACACATCTTTAAAAAAAGAACGAGAGACTACTTTCTCTCTCAACAATAACAGACATAGTATGTATTTATATGTATGTAGATGTATGTATTTATATGTATGTAGATGTATGTATTTATATTTATCTATCTATATTTATGTGTATTATAAGTATGAGTATGTAGGCCATAATGGTTGAATAGTATATGTATGGATATGTAATACCATTTGTCAGGGATATACCTTAAGTATACCTCCTCACCTTATTATTATATCTAGATATTAATGTACACAAGACTTTGCCTCTCATTAGATTGCAATTCCTCTATGCACTCCCGGGTTTGCTGGAAGAAAACTCATCCTTGAGTTAAGCTCGCCTTTGTACATAATTTTCTCTTTCATTTGTATTATTATGCCATGTAAGTGTACAATAAAGAATAAAAATAAAAATAAATAAATAAAATACTGTTGATCCCGCACATATATCACCCTCGTGCACCCCCCACCCCCCAGTATCCTCGTTATAAAATACGAAAACAAATAAACTTTCGCTTCGAACCAGACAACTGACTGCCGTTTAATTAGTTCCAGTGTCCTTCAACAGATCGTGGAATAATGTCGGAAAATATTATTTGTGTCAAGTGTTTCAGAAGACACGGCGCCTGCCGGTTCGAGAACTGCCTGATCGAAAAAACAGGAAAATATTGGCTTCAGAAATAAAATATTTGTGTATCAGCTTGTAAAAGTTTGAGCGAGCTCAATGGTGTGTAATGACAGCGTGAAATGATCCTAATGTTTCTGAACTCAAACTCGACCGAGATTTCTTGGTACTTAACATTATCTAATGCAAACAAAATCACTTTGTACGTCAGTACAAAAATGTAGTCAACCATTTTATTGAGGCTTCACCGACGTGAAATGCGGATTCTGTTCCCGTCACCCACATGAACCTATTCCCCGTAATAGTTACTGACGGGAACTACTACTAGTAACTTACTACCAGATTATAATCATCCTCTGACTAAATCTTTATTAGCCATTTTTGTGTCTAATCATGCAGTCCCGGGCCCTTTAAGAGAGGCGTGAAAAAGCATCTGATGAGGCCGTCAAGCTGAGTGCCACCATTGTAACATCCGACCCTCTTTTCCGAGACTTCAGCTTACCATCAGGCGAGGTGAAGTCAAAAAAAAAATATAATCCATCAATTCTCAGCTATTTAATCGATTTTTAGAATCAAAATGCTCCGAACAAGACACCGGGCACGCATTATTGTTCCTACACAATAGGGGACAAACCCGGTGTCGATTACATGTCGAATTTATAACTGTCAGTATCTTGTTACTTGTAAGAGTGAAGGGGAGGGGAGGGCATAAAAGAGAAAAAAGGTAATGGGTCAGACCAGAGTGTGGAGTTGCTCCGCAGACCACGGCCCACCAGCTAACGTGTGCTGCATGTCCATCTACTTGTAGTTACACCTTCGAGAGCGCGATCCAGATAGCAGCATATTGGAAAAATAAAATTTGAGAATAGAAGCGCCATCGATTCGACAGAAGAAGAAGACCACCGTCACTGACCACCGTATGACATGCAGTCTACATTACTACTCGGTTAAGGTCGGTTTAGGTGGATTTAAATCAATCGAACATTGAGCATTCTTTCTTAATATTTCAGTGTAAATCAAACCTTAGTTTCAGCGTTCAAGAAAGAAAAACAAAAGAATGTTCTGTTACTGTTTACACTAATAAAATTAGAGAGGGGATAGAATGAGCATTCGCTCGTTTGATATAAATCAACTGGCTGATGAAAATATGAAAATGCAAAATATGAATACATATTATATCAAGAAACAATGTTCTTTTTCTAGCTTTAGCTCTATGTGCGTTTGGTCTAAATCCGCCTTTAGAGAATAGTAAGTTTATTTCATTACGAGTCTCTCACATATATAATGTCTAAGTATAATGGAGATTAACACCGTCCCAAAACCGCCTCAATATAAAATAAGTGGTGTTGAACATTAATCAGTAAAAATACAAGAAGGTTCTCTCAATGGAGGTCGTTCAACCCAAGCTTGTTACATATTTATCAAATAAATGTAATGTTTATTTATCTTGTTCTGAATCACACCCTCCGAGTCGTGTACACAACAAATAAATCATCCACAAATAAGTATGAATCGTTTTCATAAATGCGATTGTTTCTGAAAATTTAAGATAGTTTTCGTGACAACAAAGGAATTTGCATCGTAACAATACATACATACATAAACTCACGCCTGTATCCCCGAAGGGGTAGGCAGAGGTGCTAGCACCCACATTTCGCCGTTTATGTTTAGGTCCCAATGTAATAGGTGGCGAGCCTATTGCCATTAACCGGGCACTTATAAACCTGCGATAAATACACACATAACTTCGAAAAGCATCGAACAGTCATTGGTGTGTGACATGGTACAACCTGGGATCGAACCCGAGACCTCGTCTCAGCAGTCCATTACCCATACTACTAGGCTACCGCGGCTATTTCGTAACAATAATAGATTATTTAATTGACAGCATTAGAACATTTAATGAAATGAATGAGACAGAATTTTTAATATACCTGGTAAGTCCTGCCAACTGACTGCATCTGTGGGGTGGCGGTAGTGAACGCGGCCGCTACGTAGAAGGCGCGGGTTCGATACCCACTCAGTGCAAGTATTTGTATGCATGAATATGAATATTTGCACTGGTGTGGGTGTTTCTGTATATGTTATGTATGTATTTATAAAAAAAATGTATCTAGTATGTTTATCCGCATTCTAGAACCCATAACACAAGCTGGTTAAGTTATGCTTACTTTGACTCTAGATAGCGTTGTGTGGAATGTCCTAGAATCTAGAATATTTATGTATTGATATTATTAAAAATGTGAAAGTTTGTGTTTGGATGTTTGTTATTCACGCTCTAACGGATGAACTAGTTAGATTACAATCTGGAGTAACACCGTAACAAGTAGCCGCGGACCACAGCTAGTGCTTAAATGATCCTTCGCCAGATAGAGTATAATTCCTCTACTCCAGTATGTTCAACTATCTGTTCAACTGATTAAACAAATTGGACAACTTTTCCAAGTTTTTCAACTTCAAAATGTAGTTGAACTAGCTAAATTGAACCCTCATCATCACACGCATACTTATATCACCAATTTAAAAACAAATATAAATACACACCCTGTAACTTCTGCCAGATATTCCCTGCAGCCAGTTTCACGGTAGGTGGACAATAAGTCCACAATCGTCGCGGACACATTTTCCACTCAATGGGTCGGTAATGGATTTATAATATGCGATCTGCCCTTGACGTTTAAGAAGAGAACATTTTACGATGAACGATACGAAACCGACACGACACTTACCTATCGAGTTATCAAAACAAGATGGAGAACATAACTTTGGATTCGGTGATGATTTATTTGATGGTTTAATAATAATAGGAGTTAATTTAACGGGTCAGAGGTATCAGGGTTACAATACTGTTAGGTATCACAGTATAAAGTAAGTTCCACATAAGTTCTTTCAGCCAGCAACACCTATATTTCATAGTCATTTGGGAGAATATAACACTGACATGATACGATTAATAATCCCATCCAGTAATACTGTTGAATGAAAAGGAATAAACCAACAATTAAAACAGAAATAATAATAATAATCGACCAGATGCACTGGTAGTAAATTATAGGCACATTATAGCAAAGGAAAATATTCGAAAACCACGCTAAACTATTAATAGGTTCATTTGACTACCTCTAAACTTTGAAGTAGTGACATCACCCACCCTGTGGGTAATTAGATCTAAAAAGGAGGAAATTCACCCATTGGTGAGATTTTCATAGGGCGAGTAACCACCTAAGCCAACGTACGCCTATAGGTAGGTATATCATAAATCGTCTTGTGTAAAAGCCTCTAGAGGTAGTCAGTCGCCTTTAATGGAGTACAATTAGGCGGCTAGATTAGTCTTCACAAAGGCAAGCGCCGACAGAGGGCGCTCGTGTCGTATCATTGTTGTTGTTTCTTACCGTTTAGTCTCGTGTCGAAGGGCTGTCCCACGTCTATTATATACCACATTATCTTCTATTGTATTTATATAATGTTATCACATTATGGAAGATTTATTGTATTAGATTCGTTGTTGCCATACGAACATCTCTGGCAGTCGTTACTGGTAGTAGGAGCAGTAAAAGTCGAACAACTGGTTTAGCTGTAATGCTTTGCTATCGACCAATATCGCCATTGGTTTGTGAAGGTCAGGTGGCAGTTGCTTCACGGAAAATAATGAATTCCAGACAAATCCGCAGCTAGACTGGTAAAACGGACTCCAGACTTCAGATGCGACTTGCATTAACGCTAGGATGAAGAAGATTTATTCGGTATAAATATTTTAATATACTCACGCTTTTCATCCACTATTTACTGAATACTGATTGGCAATATTTTGTTTTACTTGTAGTTATATAAAATTATTTCACTAGGTTAACATTGCATATAACCCGCGCCACATATCTTGGACCTAAATCGTAAGACATACGAGGCTCTGACGCCCGCGGATTGCTTTGTAATAGTCTATGCTTGGTCAATTTGAGTTCTTGTACCGCAGTAGCACCCCGTGCTATCCTCAAAAGACACCCAAGAAATGTGTACTGCGCGTATGGGGCACATTTTGAGCACATTTTAGGTCCAAGATACGTGGCGCGGGTTATACCATATATTAATCACCATTAATAAAGTTACAGGCGTGGGCATATATATGTATGTAAGATAAATTCAGATTAATTGCTTTGATTAGGTACTAGTTACTGTTTACTAACTACGGATTACTTTGACATAGTACTGCCTACCTACTTGTATTGATCTTGATAAGTTCTTTAACTACTATTTATTAAATATAATATTTACAACCTACTACTAACCCATTCACTTTTAGCTTCAATATTCGCATACAACTTACTTGGTCTATTGTTTATTTTTTTATACTACTAAGGTCGCAGACAAGCATACGGCCCACCTGCTGGAAAGTGCCTATGGACGAGTGCAACGCCAGGGGAGTCACACTCATCCTGCCGACCCTGTAAGAACAGAGAGATTATGTGCCATCAGCGCAGAAGATAAGCAGGACAAGTCTTTGGTCAAAACCTGTCCAGTGAGCTCTGGCTACCCTACTCACCGCCGGAATGGTACGGAAATACCGTCGTGTATACCTCCTACAACTATTAAAATTATTAGAAGGTATCTATGAATTTGTACAGTCATCTTCAGATGGCAGGCGCTTCACGGCAGTACATCTTTCTCAGAATATTTCTACAGTTGATTAATGGCACTTATTAGGACTTATTGTTACATATACTGATAATACACTTGTATTTCCCACGATATTTATTATTCAACCTGACCAGAGTGACCAGTTCGCCTTACTCAAAAGACAAACATAATAAACGTGAAAAAGCTCAATTGTGTTATCAATATGTATAACCATATTTCTCAGCTTAATTTAATGTGTGTATTAAAAATAACTATAGATATACTTTAGGAATGTAAATACAATAGATGATCAAACGAACTTCTCAAGTGAAGTTCGATCATTATTATATGAGCCGCTTCATTCAAAGATATAATTAACCAGGTAGTCCCTTAAATCTACTAGGCAACTTCGCACGTTTTTTAAAAGACATGAATATGACTAAAAAGTAAAGATTTACAAGTACCTACAGAGCCACGCTCGCTCAGTCACTCCTCCCAGTTACTCATTCTTTAGAGAGGTAAAATAACCCTAAAAAACTTTCTTGCCTTCTTGCTTTGGGTATAGTATCAAACGTATTAACAATACTGTTTGTGTACTATGGGTGGGAGGGTGATTATATCTTCGAATGAAGCGGCTCATATAATAATGATCGAACTTCACTTGAGAAGTTCGTTTGATCATCTATTATATTTCGCCGCTTCATTCTCGATATAATTAACCAGGTAGACTTTCAGAGATAGCACAGAAAGTTTTTAATTCAATGGAACTCCTAATATGAACATAATGATTATATTGGGAGCAAAAACATAGTTACTTATTCATTTAATTAAGTTACTAATACAAATAAGTAATTTCCAATTATCTATTACCCAAACTAGGTAAGGCATACTAAATAAGCAAAATTTTCGTCACTGATTACCGTTAGGTAATAGAATTTTTGTGAGTGTATTGGATGTGCTGGTCCGGCCAGCAGTTTTCCGAGTAGTGTCGACTGAACGACCGCGCGAGTGCGCGGCGGAGGGGGCGGCATGGCGCGTGCTGTGTGCGCTAAAGACGCTCGTGTCGATGCCACTTTCTGTCAGCACCTGTTTTATCCCGCGACCAACTGGTTGTGTGGTAGCTGATCTGTGTGGTGCTTTGTATGTTAATAACGATTGACCCGTACTGGCAGTTCTCTAATTTTTTGTAACGAAATGTAATCTTTGAGGACTGTTGCGGGGCAGATATGTATGTTCTCCTCGAAATGAGGTAGGAACAGAATAGGTTGGTCACGTCCAGGAGCGGTTTCAATCTGAAAGCACCTTTCAGCAGACGCTTTACTCTTTCATCTAAACCGATGTTGTCACCGGGGAATAATGATAATGCTGATCGGTGACTATTTTTAAGCTCCTGTATGAACGTCACGTAAACTGTTGGCTTAAAAATGGTAGTACCGCCGTTATTGGAGGTTTGAATGAACTAATATAATTGTGTTGGCAAAATTGTCACCACAGCCTTAAAGTAACATACTGCTTTATAGTACTGTCTACCAACGGAGCTATTAATAGATTTAGTGCATCGGGAGGAGACCCTAGCCGGATTAAGGCTTGCCGCAGAACCTCGCTGCAGCCAGGGTAAGGTCCTGGTGGAGGGGATGTTGGTCTATAAGAAGAGATTGAAGAGAATATTTATCAGAATTATTTCTGAATCCATAAATTTTTCCAACATTGGAAATCGGGGCTGTCGGGGCCATTTTTCTGCTGCATTTTTATGCTAAGGGGAAGGGGAACCATGTAAGTGTAAAATTTCTGCTAATTGATAGTAAACGCATCCGCATTCCGTTAGCTCGTCTGTTATTAGGTTATTATGTTACACACTGCGCCCCAGCCTGTCTGGGGGGTATCCGTGTAAGTCTCGAATTTTAAAGTGAGCGAGTCACATAATTAAATGTTGTGAATATGTTCTCGCTCCACCAGTCAAGGTCTGTCGATAACTCTGAAGGGAGTCTGATCCTTGTTTCGTAATCTTCGTACTTCGATAACATAGGAAATTTGTATCGTTCCAGAATTTTCGAGTATAGCCAACCGTATTTGGCTGCCGGGCACGAAGAGGTTAAAACTCCTATCAGTTGAGCTAAGTCGCGTATAGTGCACCGTGGTAAAGATGAAGCCTTTTGAACTAATTTTGCTATTTTATTTCGCTTTTCAATAGGTAGCGTTAACGTCAGGTTTCTTGTATCATATACAGAACCTAAATTATTTACCTGATTGTTGTGGGTACAATGAACTTGTATAGGTACAATGATAGTATTATTTTCATAGGTACGTCATACACGAAAAAATGGCGCAAACACAACATATTAGCTACTTCTAAAAATACGTCAATGTTATTAATTTATATGAATCATATTATTATTTATATTATTAATATTTAATTATTACGTTTTTATTATTAAAAACGTTTTTTTTTTTTTTTTTTGGTCGCGCGCACTGTCGCGATTCTGATTGGTGCATAAAATGATGACCAAAAAAGGTTTTTTGTCGCCATTTTAGAGTGTGGACAACATATCTATAGTTTATAAATTATAATATATCATTGCTTGTATATCGAAATTTATAACGAAGCCTAAGCGTTTGAATAATGACCGATTATTTTATATTCTTAAGACACTCAGTATTTTTTCCGTCATAAGTTTTGTGAAGACTCTTGGTGTCACTGATAACTGATGACCCATATGGTAAAGCTGAGGATTCATAGTTGGTTTTTACCCCGAACGCGGACTCGAATTTATTGAGATCTTAAAAGTTTACGATCTGAGAGATCTCTTTCAGATCAATAGTAGGTAAATAGCTGTCTTTGGATTTCAGTTTTCTAGCTGTACGATAGTCCTCCATCTTAAAGTGTAACTTTGAGATGAATTTATTCGATAGTTTAAGTTTAATGTAAAACATTTACCACCATTAGGTATAGTGTTTTGGGTAAACTGCCAACAATTGTAAAAATAGTTTATAAGACCGGCATTTACCTGAACTACGGCTCGGGGCTTGTTCGAAGAAGCGCTCTTCGCGCTGGGAACACGCTGGTTGTCGCGGTGCTAACTCGCAGTCGGTGCCTGGCGACGGTTCCCTCCCCCCCCCCTTCTTGTTCGATGGGAAGCGAGGAGCTTACCAGTTTCCCTTCGTGTTGACTCGCGGTCAGCACTCAGGTTTAATATTTGAGCATCAACTTGTCCTTCGTGTTAACTCACGGTTAACCGCCAGGAAAACTTACAGACGCTAGTCGTAATAACGTATGGATATATGTTGAATCGCAGCCAACTCCCGGGGTTAATCTTTGAGCATCAACTTATCCGTCGTGTTAACGCACGGTTAACCGCCAGGAAAGCTTACAGACTCTAGTCGTAATAACATATGGATATATGTTGAGTCGCAGCCAACTCCCGGGTTTAATCTGTGAGCATCAATTTGTCCGTCGTGTTAACGCACGGTTAACCGCCAGGAAAGCTTACAGACGCTAGTCGTAATAACATATGGATATATGTTGAATCGCAGCCAACTCCCGGGTTTAATCTTTGAGCATCAACTTATCCGTCGTGTTAACGCACGGTGGATTGTACACGCTCGCTAATAACACATTATTTCAATTTTGTCTCTTTCTGCATCATGGGTTACGTTTAGGCAGGTTTTATCAAGACTGGGCGCAATGAGCTTAGTATGGCACTGCGTGAGTTCATAATTCCTGAACGGAGTTGTTGTTGCTGGGTAGAAAGAGTATTTTTATCTCTATTTCTAACCATGCCCGGTATGGCGGCCGCAATTCTCGCAATAAGTTCAGGGGGCGTTTTTTTTTTTTTTTTTTTTTTAATAGCTCATGTACTAGGTACACCGTAACAAAATTTGAATAAAAAAGGGTATTACATATTATCTCGCAGATGATAAGAAGTGTACATGTATATCTACTTTGGATTGCGCGTACTGAGTATTTTGGTTTGTTCAAAATTAACTCGCAGTTTATTTTGTGATCGTATAGTTATCTCCTATGCGGATTAGTCGTGTAATTACGCGACTAATCCGTACGTAGATAACTGCCTTTGTGAGGATACACGATCCACCTACCGGCATTACGTACTTTAGGTAATGTCAATGTAGACATGGAACTGAAATCGTAATCACCTTATTGATGATTGATTCCTATGTGTTAACACACGGTTAACCTCTAGGGATTAGATTGCCTTCATGATAACACACGGTTATCCTCTAGGCGGGGTCGGTCCCGATTGAGTATATTGTACACTATATGTTGAATGTTCGCAGGTAACCCCCTGAATCCCATGTGTTAACACACGGTTAACCTCTAGGGATCAGATAGCCTTCGTGATAACACACGGTTATCCTCTAGGCGGGGTCGGTCCCGATTGAGTATATTGTACACTATATGTTGTATGTTCGCAGGTAACCCCCTGAATCCCATGTGTTAACACACGGTTAACCTCTAGGGATCAGATAGCCTTCGTGATAACACACGGTTATCCTCTAGGCGGGGTCGGTCCTGATTTATATTGTATTTGAAGTGTAAACTAGGTGATCAAACGAACTTCGCAAGTGAAGTTCGATCATTATTATATGAGCCGCTTCATTCGAAGGTAATTATACCTGTAGCAATATCGTTACTCTAGAAGGTAATGCACAATATGATAAATGATAAAATGTTTTATGTAAGTACTTACATATCTCGTTTTCTTCCGCATCGGAAGAAGTAACTATATGACGACGAAACTTTCACTTTTATTTGATTTATTCGGCGCTGCGTTGTTGAAGACGTGCTTGCGTTGCCACGCACAAATAAGGAATGAGTAACTGGGAGGAGTGACTGAGCGAGCGTGGCTCTGTAGGTACTTGTAAATCTTTACTTTTTAGTCATATTCATGTCTTTTAAAAAACGTGCGAAGTTGCCTAGTAGATTTAAGGGACTACCTGGTTAATTATATCGAGAATGAAGCGGCGAAATATAATTATAATATTATAATTATTCTCTTCGTGTTAAGTAGAAGACGTAAGTACCTATCTATTAGATGTAAATAAAATGTTATTTTTTGTCGAACCTGCCACTTAATTGATGAGCGCTTGCCTTCGTGAATGTCTATTAAAAGTTAATTTAGAGGATCAAGAACTTAATTGGTAATAAAATTGAATACCGGAAGAAACATAAATATAGCTTGACAAATTGAATCACTTAATTAATATTGTAATATTAGCTGACCCCGCGAATTTCGTACCGCCTAGCAGTCGATTCTTTAATTTTTTCTCTGCGTAAGAACCATTCTCGCACTTCAAGGAATATTCTAAAAAAAGAATTAGCGAAATCAGTTCAGTGGCCTTAGACAAAGTGACATTCTATTGTAGTCCAGTAAAGGAATGATTGTGGATGGAAAAGTCGAAAGCAGAAATTTTGACTAAGGAACTTTGTTTGGACTAGTTAGGAGATAAACATACTAAAAGTCCCCACCCCTCCGAGGTGAGCCCGAGGGGGGGGAGCACAAAGAAGGTCCCGTTTTTTGGTCTTTTGCTTAAAACTCGAAAACGGTGCGTCGCACGAAATTTTGTTCAACTACATATTAAATGCTTATTAAATTCTCTACAAGTTTGTTCTTTGTATGTTGTATCTATCTCCAATAATTGCCTAGCTATGAGCTTCTAAAAGTGGATGATTTTCAAAGTTGTGTTTTTTTCCCTCTGGAGCACATTGTAACGGTACAAATTTACCAAAAACCTTTCTTATTTCGTATGGATGAGCACCCACAGTATTAAAAACACCTACACAATATTTAAATATAGCACATAAGCTGGGAGTACCTCCACGCGGTGAAGGCGGAAACAGTTTAAAACTGGATAAAACTCCCAATAATATCTATTAAGATTCCTTCGGGCTTATGTTGTTGTTTCTATTGTGACCTATCGATTATTGTGACTGTGCACCCGGTAACGCAGGGAAGCAGTCACAAAATATTTCGAACATCCGCATAGTTCCAACATGTCAGACAAGTGTTTCATATGTCATGAACTGCTCGATGAAAGTGGAGAAAATGTCTCCAAGGTTGGTGAAAAAGGAATAAATTCATTGATTTCTGCCAGTAACCTCAGAAATGATCAAAAAAGTTCCCAACTTAAGGGTTTCAAGTCACTGATGGTCCATACATCTTGTCGAAAAAACTACACAAGACTCAACAGCATCAAAGCTGATCTGACAAAAGATGTTCCGTCTGGTGGGCCCTCCAAAGTTCATACTTTAAGATCATCAAAACCCAAATTTGACTTCAAAACTCGATGTATTTTTTGTGCATGCGCATTCAAAGATGAAAAGAAGAAAGCTGTGGAAAAGCGTCAGACAGTATACTCTGTTAGAAACGTAGCCTTTGGGGACACTTGCATTGAGGCTGGACATGCAAGACAAGATGATTGGGGCGAAGAAGTAGTGGGTCGTTTACTGACAATAATAGATCTGGTTGCAGTGGAAGCCTTACCTTATACCACGATGAATGTCGCAAATTATTTTTCAGGCCGTTGTATAAAATCCAAATGGACTCGGAAAACTCAGACGTTACTGCAGATTACATAACTAAAGCCATGAATGAAATTTATAAGCATATGGAGACTAACAGTGACTGTCAGTTCTCTATTACAGAATTGCGGGCTGCAGTATCAGGACAATTGCCAAATGACAAAACGATCAAAGCTAAGCTGTTGGAAGAACCCCAACCAGGTCCGTCAAGCCCAAAGAGGAGGCGACTGGTTAATTAGTCATGATTCTTGTATATCTACGGTCGCAGCTAAGAACAAGTGCCAAAAAACGTACAGAAAAGTGCATTTTTGAAAATCATCCACTTTTAGAAGCTCATAGCTAGGCAATTATTGGAGATAGATACAACATACAAAGAACAAACTTGTAGAGAATTTAATAAGCATTTAATATGTAGTTGAACAAAATTTCGTGCGACGCACCGTTTTCGAGAATTAAGCAAAAGACCAAAAAACGGGACCTTCTTTGTGCTCCCCCCCCTCGGGCTCACCTCGGAGGGGTGGGGACTTTTAGTATGTTTATCTCCTAACTAGTCCAAACAAAGTTCCTAAGTCAAAGTTTCTGCTTTCGACTTTTCCATCCACACCCCCTTTTGAGCATTCCTTTACTACACTATTGATGGAATCGCTTTGAAGCGAACCGTTTTTAATGTTTAACAGTGGTTTACGTGACATTACGGTGGTTATAGTAATAATGATATATTATGTGAAAAAATGTATTTCGAGTTAAAAAGACACAAAGGGGGTTGGGTAATGTTGGCGTCGTGTCGGAATTGAGCGGCCATCAATGAAATTTGTATAATATGAAAGTACAGTATAAAGTGATCAAAAGTCACTATGGACAAACTTCTCTAAACTATATCGGGACTTAGCTATACAGGGTGGTATTTTTCAACTTTACTTAGATGGAAGTACACTAAATACTGAAGATAGCGAATTCCACTGAAAGGAAACATTCCCTTATTTTTAAAAAGAATCAAAACTGCATTCATAGTTTTCTGAAAATGCCACACCCGGTAGTCGAACCGACTAAAATCTTCCTATAACCTTCTATTTCATAGATTTCCTTTTACTTAATTTACCAAATTTGTTAGAGAGATTTGAACCTTATGATCGACCCTATAGATTGATGTAATAAAAATACAGGGTGTTATTTTTTCGAATTGTAGTCGGTTCGATTATAAGGCGTGGTAAACGAGTTTTCAGCATTCCTTAAATGCAGTTCTGTTTATTTTTTAAAAACATACTAAACTGTATGCAAAGTTTTCTGAAAATGCCACACCCGGTAGTCGAACCGACTAAAATCTTCCTAAATCTTCTTAAATCTTCTATTTCATGGATTTCCTTTTATTTAATTTACCAAGTTTGTTAGAGAGATTTGATCCTTATGATCGACCCTATCGATTGATGCAATAAAAATATAGGGTGTTATTTTTTAGAATTGTTCGATTATAGGGCGGGGCAAACGATTTTTCAGCATTCCTTAAATGCAGTTCTATTTCTTTTTTAAAAACATACTAAACTGTATTCAAAGTTTTCCGAAAATGCCACACCCGATAGTCGAACCGACTAAAATCTTACTAAATCTTCTATTTCATGGATTTCCTTTTATTTAATTTACCAAGTTTGTTACAGAGATTTGATCCTTATAATTGACCCTATCGATTGATGCAATAAAAATACAGGGTGTTATTTTTTCAAATTGTAGTCGGTTCAATTATGAGGCGTGCCAAATGATTTTTCAGCATTCTTTCAATGCAGGGCTGTTTCTTTTTCAAAAACACACTAAACTGTATTCAAAGTTTTCTGAAAATGCCACACCTAGTAGTCGAACCGAATAAAATCTTTCTAAATCTTCTATTTCATGGATTTCCTTACATTTAATTTACCAAGTTTGTTAGAGAGATTAGATCCTTATGATCAACCCTATCGATTGATGCAATAAAAATATAGGGTGTTATTTTTTAGAATTTTAGTCGGTTCGATTACAGGGCGTGGCAAGCGATCTTTCGAAATTCCTTAAATGCAGCTTTGTATTCTTTTTTAAATAAGAGAGTGTTTCCTTTGAATGAAATTAACTATCTCCGGTAGTAAGAGTAGGTACTCGTACCCGGTTCGACTACCGTGTGTGGCATTTTCAGAAAACTTTGAATACAGTTTAGTGTGTTTTTAAAAAAGAAACAGCACTGCATTTAAGGAATGCTGAAAAATCGTTTGCCACGCCTTATAATCGAACCGACTACAATTCGAAAAAATAACACCCTGTATTTTTATTACATCAATCGATAGGGTCGATCATAGGGATCAAATCTCTCTAACAAACTTGGTAAATTAAATAAAAAGAAGTCCATGAAAAAGAAGGTTTTGTAAAATATTACTCGGTTCGACTACCGGGTGTGGCATTTTCAAAAGTCTTTGAATGCAGTTTTGTTTCTTTTAAAAAATAAGGTAAAGTTTCCTTTAAGTAAAATTCGCTATCTTTAGTATAAGGGTACTTTCCTTTAAGGTAAAGTCGAAATGTTCCACCCTGTATATCGCAGCTCCGATATTACTTACAATGAAAATAATGACATTTGTACGTGTGTTTAACACAGTACAATGAAGTGGTATCAAAATTAATTATGGCCGCTGAAAAAATTAAGAACGCCACTGTCCATACTAGATTACCCAATCCCCTTTCATAAAAAAAAATATAATTATATTAATGATTTAAGTATGTCAATTTCATACTACAATTAGCGATTCCACTGGCGTTTTCGCCAATAGAATGTCACATTGTCTAGGGCCCCTGCTGTTATCGAGATTTGCGCTTAGCTGCTTAGCAACACATTAAGCGATTCATTTTTAGATGTTATAGATAATAATCCATCTTCATTGGTACTTGGCTAAGTACATATTTATGATTTACTATTTTCTCTTACATTCATTGACTATATCTATCTATCTTTCCCCGGTATCATCCGTGACATACTTGAAACATTTTGCTTCACTTTAACCCATGTATACACGAAATTTATTAATTTCAAATAATGTATGAGAATCTCCCGCATTCCTTGGCATTTATGATCACTGCTCCGCTCCCTTGGGTAGTAGTGTGATGAGGTGATGACATAAAAAATAAGCCTTCCTCAAAAAATGGACCGTCAAATGCAAAAAGATTTTTCAATTTGCATCAACAGTTCTTGAGATTAGCGTATTCAACCATACATATACAATATGGATACGACATATAGGCAATAATTGAAACCATATACTTGGTACCCCCTAAGCTTCAAGCAGGAAAAGTTTGAACAAAATTGGTCCAGTATTAAGGGCAGAAACTAGAGTTTTAATTTTATAGAATTTGAACAACTTTGAGCACTCTGTAGAATCGCATGTTGCCGCTTAACTGTTCAAGTAAGTTACCTACTATGCCTATTGTTGTGTGTGTGTGTGATGTTGTGTGTGTGTGTGAAGGTGTGTGCGTATTTATTAATGACTTATGACACAGTCAATGACTTTAAAGCAATGGATGAAACTATTTAATGACTTATACAAGTGGTTGCATTTTCTACATTAATTATTTTAATAATTATTTTGTTAGAAAATTTCGGATTTTATAAATCAGGGAATTTAAGTTTAAATTTAATTTGGTTCTATTCCTACGGACCAGGATGCTTCGCGGTTTCAGTATTTGCACATATGTCGTACCCATATCGTATACATACATATATAGATAGTATGTGTAGGTACTAATTGCATGAAGAATCAAGCTCGCGGAAACTCCAAATAAAAACATGTTACTTTTTAAATCTACAGCTACAAGTATTCTACACTTCATTTGATAAAATTACCATTTATATTAACTGCCAGAAAAATTGCGTTACAATGATAAATTCACACGCTCTAATCTGACATTCAATCGTTGTTTTATATTGCCTGATGGAGTAGAATGGGGCCACCCTCTTTCTATGGGTGTCGTAAAAGGCGACTAAAGGATAGGGCTCCATCCGACGGTAAACATACAGCCCATGACAGAATGCCCGCTAGACGGCAATAGACTCGCCCCGTATTACGTGGGACCGAAAATAAAAGTTGGCGAAATGTGGGTGTTATTACGCCTCTACCTACACCTTTGAGGATTTACAAGCGTATGTAATTTGATACTGTTGTTCCTTCTTCATAATTATATTACCCCGCGTTTACACGCTGCCCATCGCATTGCTCATCGTGTTGCCGGAAGTATTCCCACGAATAATGCCCTAGCATTCACACATAGGCATCATCGTGTTGGTCCGCATTACAGTATTCGCCCTGCAACGGAGACGGACGTAAACGTATGGAGAACAACGCTGTAGCAGTGTACGCATTATGCTTTTACAGCATAGCGAATTGATTAAATAGATTAATAATAAAAACTATCACTTTCAACTACCTATACACTGTCCGTAGATGGATATTAATATTTTTAAAAGTAAATATTCGAGGAGCAATAACGAAAGCCGTGTTTACTGATTAGCGCCATCTAGCGGTCTCGTATAGTTCATCGCGCTAGTATTGCCGCTCTTTTGACTCGCGCCGCCAAGCCGACATTCGCAGCAACATACGCGGTAGTACTCGCGCCATGACGAATATACCATTCACACCACGTCTCTGCCCACTTCTCTCGCCACTTCCCTCGCTCTGCCGCGAGTATGTAAACGTAGCATTAAGGCTTTTATCAAAAATGTAAACTGTAAGTGAACTTTTAAAATAAGGTTGTATACTTTGATGGAAGGTAAACAACGCCTTTAGAATGTTATTCGAGCGTAAGGGTTCATCAGAATCTGTACAATATTAAAAGGTTTGGTTTCTTTCTACGAATTCTAAACAGGAGTGTTTTACATATACTACAGACATCAAAGCATCCTATTCTAATTGTATTTCGTTTCCTTCAATAATTATATGGCACGAACATGAGGAAAACAGTATTTTAAATAAATACGCACAGGATGGATTACATTTTTTTGTGATTTATTTTGCAATAATAATAAAGGTGAACCTCCCAGCCCTTTGAGATCATATTATGCCTATAATATGTATCTTGTATGTAATAAAAGCTTGAAAATGGGACCGTACCGTAAAACTATGAAATTCGTATGTTGATAACCACAAGAATAACTTAACTGTTCTTTCACCAGAATCAGACTACAATAATTATCACAAAAAATATTCTTGCCGCGTAACAAAAATTACTCGACCTAAAGTACCCGTAATCAACTCTGCAATGAACGAAATGGAAATATAATTTGCTCAAGCACAGAAGCACTCAAGCCGGTCAGCTCACGGTCACAAAGATATGTTAGCAAGATTAAAATCTGTCACCTACACCGAGGGCTGGCGTCCTCGAGTACCCTCTCTGCAGGTTAAATACCTAATCATTAGTACGTACGTTCGTTAACATTCCACACACCTGCTATACGTTTTAAATTTCATTTCTTTTAGGTCATTATTATTAATATTATTGTATGTGACCAAGGGTGAGAGGCTACCGTGGCGCCTCTCCAGCCATTCCTTCATAACAGATCTTACCACTAATATGAATGATCTTCACAAAGTACCCACAAAGGTGCT
The DNA here is from genome assembly GCA_914767945.1 of Eilema depressum. Taxonomy (NCBI): domain Eukaryota; kingdom Metazoa; phylum Arthropoda; class Insecta; order Lepidoptera; family Erebidae; genus Eilema; species Eilema depressum. Next base: position 21,654,949 of record OU612024.1, read on the forward strand.
GTGACTGACATACGATATATGACACAATGCAAGCTATATGAAAAGGATACTACATAATAGAGTGAGGCCTATAATGCGTTATGTCTAGCAGTGGCTAATTAGGCGGTGTTCTGCAGCAGGCTAATTAATTGATTGATTGATAGTTAAACCCAGATCTAAGTCCACGCTGATGAAATGGCGGGGCGGGCACATCTCAGTCAATCGAAAAAACATTAGTTAATAAGTCATTATAGTCGTCTTTTCATCTGACATTGCGGGACGTGTTTTAACAGCAGTGGTGTAAGGGCAGTCCATGCCAGGACGATGTTGGAGCTACTTTGTAGTCTGCGCACCAGGGAGCACCGTATTTGCGTGAAAGCAGTCGGTGTTCACCGTCGCAGACATGCCTGCCCCCCTGGACAAATAGAAGTTCGTTGGTCGGTGTATTGTACAATAGAATGACGAATGCATGGGATTTGACATTATACAACATGTTATATACGTCTCATCGCATAATTTCCTTTTCTCGAAATGTCCTTTCTCAAATGTCCTGTCTCAAAATGTCCTTTAATTCTACTGTCAGTCATTATATTCTACTGTCCGTCTGTCTGCTTATCTGTGTCCAGGCTGTATCTCGTCAACCGTGACAGCTAGGCAGTTGATATTTTCACAAATTATATTTTTTTTCCATTCCATTTTACTTCTCCCATACACATCACAGTTCATTTTTCAATCTAAGTAAATCAAGATGTTGTATTTCCGTTGCCACTTTTACAGCAAATACTAGAAACAGATAATGCACAGACTGGTGCACGGAACCCTTCGTGCGCCAGTCTGATTCGCACTTGGTCTTCATATAATTACGTTACTTTAGAAATAATACATTAAGTAATATTAATTTATGTTTTTAATGTATCACACCATTTACAAATCTTTTGCTTACTATTTTTCACAGATGAAGTACATACAGTTGAATTAATTTAATAGGTGCGATTTGACAGATCCCGTAAGTCATAGAAGGTAACTTGGCACGATTGTAACGAAACATGAAGCTATTATTATATAATTGTTATATAATTTTTAAATAACGTAAAATGGAGTGAATAGAGGATCTAACCAGATATTATTGATAATTCTGCTCATTATTACATTGAACTAATCCATAATTTCACTAAAATAACTACAGAATTCAGCTGACCATTTAATCCCTATTCACCCATTGATCCCTATTCACCCCATAGTACCGGTACGTAATTACTTATAATAGTGACATATTCACAAATAAATATAGGAATTACTACAAAAAATTTAAACCAAAACGTAATTCTTCATTTCTGCGAGACCTTGTAAGACAGCTACGTTATAACGCTTTTGTTTTTTTAAATTTAGTGTTGTTGCTGTATTATCTTTAGTTGATATATTTTTAATCGTTACGTTTATGGTCGGCATTGGCAGAATGTAACTTTTGTAACATTGCATTTTGCGACTCTCTTATGTTTCTTCCATATTACACAACTCAAAATATGTAATAATATGTTAAAAATATACTTCTTATTCATCCTAGCGTTAATTCCCAGTCGCATCCGAAGCTTTCACCTCGGAGTCTGGGGTCCGCTTTACCAGTCTTATCTGCGGATTTGGCTGGACCTCGATATTTTCCGTCAAGCGACTGCTATCTGACCTCTACAACCCAATGGTTAGACCTAGAGCATTGTTGTTGAACTTTTTAGGGCTTCAACTACCCGTAATGACTGCCATAGATGTTCGTATGGCAACCGGAACCGACGGCTTAACGTGCTCTCGGAGGCATGACCAGACCAATGCAAATACCCATATTCATGCATAGAAATATTTGCACTGAGCGAGGATCGAACCCGCGCCTCCTGCGTAGCGGCCGCGTTCACTGCCGCTACGCCACTGAGGCTCTTCCATATTACACAATTCAAAATATTACTTATAGGTTACTTTTACCGTATCGCATACGCATACTAGGGACAACAATTTGCTTTTTGTTTCTGATAATGAAAGTTAAAGTAGCACAGAAAGTGAATAAATAACATTAATAATACCGATTTCATATTGTCATTGTTAACCCTAAGTCATAATTATCCTAATCCTAATAACAATAAAACGATTAATCGTTTGTTACCTGGGGCCTGATTCACTAACGCCACGTTTCGTATACGCGTGACTTCCATTTCGATAACGTAAAACGTGGTATTCAGTAAGATCTGTCAAAGTAAAACATGGCAGAACAATAAAAAATAATTATAGTTAGGTATTTTTTTGGTCTGGCATGCTTGTCAAATGTCATTATAATATACTTACGTTTTCTTCTTTACCGAAAACCCACAAAGAAAATTATAGTTTTACTCAACGAAATGGTACGTTACCTACGTTTTAGAAGTCACAAACGCACAAAAACTTAAACGTAAAGTTAGTGAATCGGGCCCCAAAATCGATTATTTTGACAATTGATTTGAGATACTCCAACCCTAGACCAGAGACGTGAAATTGCACCTATTAAATTATTTCAACTGTAGGTAATAGTGGGACTCAACTATCGGAGTCAATACGCACTGTAGTAAACAAGCCTAAAAAACAGCCATTAGCAGAGCCTAATTAAGTCCTATCAGTGGGCACAAAACCACAACCAAATTAAGTCCTACCAGTAGGCACAACATACGTTTGATAAGTTATTTTTCCTCAAATGTTAAGAATAATTACTGAAACGTGATAAGGTACGTAATGTTTACAACTAGCGATTCACATTCGTGGAGGGCGGTGACGTATTTAAGGGTTACCCAAATTAGCAGGTACCAGTGGCGAGGGGACCCCATAGCCAGATTCCTGTCGGTTCGCTCTGTAAAGAATTCCATAAGAAAACTCTATACAAAATTGCTATGGTTGTTCTATAAGTCGGTGGGAAAAAAAAATCATAGGTTATAATGCAGCGGTTTTTTTTCCACCGGCTTCTCTTTTGAAAGTTTTCAGTTTTCACCGCCGCTGGTAGGTATTAGGTACTAATGACCGATCTTCTTTAAATGTCGACTTATTTCAAAGCAGTTCATATAATAATTATTTACCAACTTTTCTTATGTCCGAATCAACAATCAACTACCGACTGTAATTGCATAGTTGATATTGTCGAACTAATAAAAAACATGTAGATAGCAGATAGTTGGGAGCTTCGTATAGTACGTTTGTCTGTCTATCTGTTTGTCTGTCACCAAGCTGTATCTCGTGAACAGGCGTGACAGGTAGATAGTTGAAATTTTCACAGATTATGTAGGTATTTTTTCCACTCTTTTACAGCAAATACCAGAAACAGATAATTAATGGTACGGAACCCTTCGTGCGCGAGTCTGACTCGCACTTGTTACCTTTTATATAGATGCCTACGAAATAAAACATTGAGTAATAGTTATCTTTTTAATCACACTATTTGCAAAACTCCTACTTACTACAATTTTTCGCAGATGAAGTGGGCTTGGCCGTCGCACGTCCAGTCGTCGAACTTCCCGTCGGGGAACCGCATGTACGCGCACGGCTTGTGCGGGTCGGCGTGATCATCGACCCAGACATTGTACAACTTATCTGCCGGTTCACCTGAAACGATACAAGCACAAGGTAACAACCAATGGCATTACACTAGTTAGCTGTTCTCGCTTCTACTTTCAAACTCTATTTTCCAAGTATGCTGCTACCCGAATCACGTTCTCGGACTCATAAGGTCCCCCGGTGTAGAGGTAAATGGGCATGCAGCACACGTTAGCAGGTGGGCCATGGTCTGTGGAGCAACTCCACACTCACACCGTAAGTCTGCGTCATCAGAGAAACCCCACCTAGACCGATTCTCCCTGCTTCTACCGACCTGTGTTCGAAGTCTGTTTAGTGACTGAGAGATTCTGTGCCGTCTGTTAGAACAGAGATATTCTGTGCCGTCAGCGCAAAAGATAAGTAGGACAAGCCTTTGGTTTTCCCGCTGACAGCACAAAACCTTTCCAGTGAGCTCTGGCTACCCTACTCACCGCCGGTAACACAACACGAGGTTACTTAACCTTAAGTATATTACAGATTAATTTTCAATAAAATTTAATATAAATGATTACAATTCAATTCAAAACAGAAGGATGCAGTTCAAAAATACTAATTGCAATAACTTACCGGTAATAGCCACCCAATCTTGATTTCCTCCTCCTACTTGTCTGAGTCCCACCCAGACTACAACGGCTTTTATAATGCCATGGACGACTTTTGCTTCGTCGCTGTCGTTGATGACGACTAAGTATGCGTCTTCCGCAACGCACGTCTTGTAAGCGGAGGTCCAGTTCACGTATACTTCGTGTAGCTTGTACGAACCCGTCGAATACTGCTTGTAGTCTGGAAACAGAAACATAACTTACTACCGCATTCTTTCAAACCTTCCACTGCGGGTCATGACCACCATGGTCCACGACCCGCTGTTTTAACGGAGAGCTATCCCTTCTACCTTACCGAGCCGCGCGTGTAACAGCGCCATCTCTGGACAGTTAACAAACTGGCGAGCGACCATCTCGTCACCATCTTCACTATATGGTGGTTCCACAGGTTCTCTTCCTCGCAGCACCGAAAGACTGGACGGTAGTCTGTCTAGTTTGAATCTAGTGTCTACTGGATCCGATTCTCCGCATTGGTATAGTTAGCAAATGGAAATGAAGATAAGTCGAGCAAACAAAAAAACAAAATAAAATGAAAGGCCTTACCTGTATCATGTTTGGTCCTGATTACTGGTATCTCTGCCAAATCACCCACCGACATTTCCTTGGTGTAGCATATGAACGGCAGTTGAGACCAGCACGGTACAGTACGTATGCTGTACCCATCCATGCTCAAACAGTCCCCCTCCCGTGGGTCTATGTGCTCAACCATTTCATACGCTTCAGGCACGTCTTCTACTAGAATACCTGAATATTTAAAAAAAAACATAGTAACTAGCTAGCTGGCTGTTAACTAACTGCGGGTTTGGCCAAACTTCGACATTTTCCGAGAAGCGACAGCCACATTATGACTTACGCTACCCACTGGCGATATCGAAATATTGCAGTTAAACCAGTCCAACTTTTTAGGGCTCCAATTACCCGCAACGACTGCCAAAGATGTTCTTATGGCAACCCGGACCAACGGCTTAACATGCTCGCCGAGGTACGGAAATACCCAGACCGATGCAAATAGATATTGCTAAATGTTAATGTTACCAAGATGTCACAGCAGTCGTTCTTCCAGTTCCTGAACGTTCTTCTACACATGCAGCTCTTAGTTTATTGGCTTACCTTCCTCAGAGCTAAATGTCGCGTTGTTCCTCGCCCTGAAGCCGATAAAGTATGGAGTGGTGTGATTGTACACAGTGATGATGTCCCTCATGTGCTGGAGTAGCTGCTCGCTGATAGGAGACGCCAGCGTGGCACCTACGATGAACAACAGGACCTTATAAGCAATTAATTGTGATAGTTTCTAATACAATCCGAAGACTACAAATGAACAAATGTTGATTTCTAAAACTTTCTCCTAATTTTTAACAACAAACCAGTCTCCTGGACAAGATAACTGGCTTCATTACCATGTTGAATGACAATATTAATTCTGAAGAAAAAGCCCCGGACCTATAGAAACAATTTAGTCTTTGCATTTCTTTACATCCAAAATAACCTAAAAACTTAAACTAAAAATTAAATGATAAAAAATAAATGTCATGGTCAACCTCCGACGGTCACTCACGTTACCTTCACTCTCACAGTGTTGCTTGGCCTCCTCCCACGTCGCTACCTCCTTATGTTGACTTATTTTTCGCCGAGACTTGGCATGATACACGTACTTGCTAAGCACTACATCTGTGTAACAAAAAATATGCATGAACCAATAAGAGATTTTAAGTATCAAATATATTTCAAGTATAAAAAAAAATAATTATTATTGTCGAGCTAAAGCCATTGTTGGAAAATTTTTAGCACGAGCTACCTGTGAGTCCTCTGATTCTCAATAGTAAGCTTAAATGCATACTTTGGCATTCACTGATGATAAGACATGCCGACCTCATTGCCGTCTATTGCGCATTTCAGAGGCATGACCTTATTTTTTTATACCATTTAGGTGGCAGACAAGCACACGGCCTACCTGATGGGAAGTAGTTACCGTAACCGTGGCATATAGACGTATGCAATATCGTGCTGCCAACCCTGCAACGAACCACATATTGTACTCGCGTGGATAACCACAACTTAAGCGTACGTACGTTGAAGTTCCCGAGGGGGCCATCTCGATGGGCGTGTCAGTCGGGACGTGAGGGATATACCAGACGCAATCTCACTCTCAACAACTAATAACCCAAGACAGCGTGCAGTTTTAGTCGTTGTGAAGCTGACATAACTACGTAGTCGGCGGGGGTATCCGGGGTCATTTCCGTACTTAAAATAGGACGAAGTTCCTTTAATACTTCACTGAGAAAACCGTTCTATTACACCTTTATTTTACTTAATGCGTTAATTTTCTAAATTTGATTAGCGAGAGACTCTCTTACTCCGAACAGCTGCTCAAAACTGAATTACTTATGCTTATCGTGGTAGGCTCGTACCACTATAGCGCTGTGTAATACTTACCAGCTGTGATGGCCAGCAGGATGGCACAACTCAACAACGAGGAGGACTTCAGGCACCGCATGTTGTTCAGTGTTCACGGCGGTCTCCACTCCGCAGCACTGCTCTGATAACTACTTGGTGCGACTATTAATACTGCCCAGTAGCTTTGATAACAGCGCTTATGTGATATGGTATCGTACCACCATTTTCCTATAAGGATATTCACGGTAAACAGTATGAACGGCAAAACTAGCCCACGGGCCACTCGGCAGGAAACAAAAAGAGTACCTATAAGTTGAAAGGCTCAAAACGAGTACCGGTGGACAATTTGATCGTATTATCAAAAGCGTACTGAGTCTGTGCACGGGCCCGCGATCAGACTTGACAAACCAATACTTGTCAAGGTTTTAAAGGACCGGTGATATACAAAATGCATTACAATCCTTACAGTAGTTTTTGTGTCCACCGCGGACAAACGAAGAATTAAAAAATAAATGTGTTCGTTGAATTGTTAACTACCCCATCGAAGCAGCCTGTTTAATCGCGTAGTTTTCGGTACTAGTTTAGCCCTGTATGTAGTAGTCAGTCACTCGAGGAAGACTAAATAATTGAGAATATAACGATGAATTCACTTAATACAGTGCTCGAACCACTCCGAACTTAACGCGCACGAAGTCGCGGGCAACAGCTAGTTGTTAATATAACACAACCCTAGTTTTTACGACATTTCATAGTATAGATAGGAACTGTTATTAGAAATACCAAGTACAGTTGAATTAATTTAATAGGTGCGATTTGACAGCACCCGTAAGTCATAGAAGGTAACTTGGCACGATTGTAACGAAACATGAAGCTACTATTATAATTTAGGTTATATAATTTTTAAATATGTAATTACTTATAATAGTGCAATATTTACAAATAAATATAGGAATTACTACAAATAATTTAAACTAAAACGTAATTCTTCATTTCTGCGAGACCTTGTAAGACAGCTACGTCATAACGCTTTTGTTTTTTTAAATTTAGTGTTGTTGCTGTATTATCTTTAATTGATATATTTTTAATCGTTACGTTTATGGTCGGCGTTGGCAGAATGTAACTTTTGTAACATTTCATTTTGCGTTACTTTTGACTACCTTATGTTTCTTCCATATTACACAACTCAAAATATTCCTTCTTATTCATCCTAGCGTTAATTCCGAGTCGCATCCGAAGCTGTCACCTCGGAGTCTGGAGTCCGCTTTACCAGTCTTACCTGCGGATTTGGCTGGACCTCGATATTTTCCGTGAAGCGACTGCCATCTGACCTCTACAACCCAATGGTTAGACCTAGACCTAGAGCTAGACCATTGTTGTTGAACTTTTTAGGGCTCCAACTACCCGTAATGACTGCCATATATGTTCGTATGGCAACCGGAACCGACGGCTTAACGTGCTGCCACTGAGGCTCTTCCATATTACACAATTCAAAATATTACTTATAGGTTACTTTTGCCGTATCGCATACGCATACTAGGGACAACAATTTGTTTTTTGTTTCTGATAATGAAAGTTAAAGTAGTACAGAAAGTGAATAAATAACATTAATTTCATATAGTCATTGTTAACCCTAAGTCATAATTATCCTAATCCTAATAACAATAAAACGATTAATCGTTTGTTACCTGAGGCCCGATTCACGAACGCCACGTTTTGTATACGCGTGACTTCCATTTCGATAACGTAAAACGTGGTATTCAGTAAGATCTGTCAAAGTAAAACTTGGCAGAACAATAAAAAATAATTATAGTTAGGTATTTTTTTGGTTTGGCATGCTTGTCAAATGTCATTATGTTTAATATACTTACGTTTTCTTCTTTACCGAAAACCCACAAAGAAAATTATAGTTTTACTCAACGAAATGGTACGTTACCTACATTTTAGAAGTCACAAACGCACAAAAACTTAAACGTAAAGTTAGTGAATCGGGCCCCAAAATCGATTATTTTGACAATTGATTTGAGATACTCCAAGTACTCCAACCCTAGACCAGAGACGTGAAATTGCACCTATTAAATTATTTCAACTGTAGGTAATAGTGGGACTCAACTATCGGAGTCAATACGCAGTGTAGTAAACAAGCCTAAAAAACAGCCATTAGCAGAGCCTAATTAAGTCCTATCAGTGGGCACAAAACCACAACCAAATTAAGTCCTACCAGTAGGCACAACATACGTTTGATAAGTTATTTTTCCTCAAATGTTAAGAATAATTACTGAAACGTGATAAGGTACGTAATGTTTACAACTAGCGATTCACGTTCGTGGAGGGCGGTGACGTATTTAAGGGTTACCCAAATTAGCAGGTACCAGTGGCGAGGGGACCCCATAGCCAGATTCCTGTCGGTTCGCTCTGTAAAGAATTCCATAAGAAAACTCTATACAAAATTGCTATGGTTGTTCTATAAGTCGGTGGGAAAAAAAAATCATAGGTTATAATGCAGCGGTTTTTTTTCCACCGGCTTCTCTTTTGAAAGTTTTCAGTTTTCACCGCTGGTAGGTATTAGGTACTAATGACCGATCTTCTTTAAATGTCGACTTATTTCAAAGCAGTTCATATAATAATTATGTACCAACTTTTCTTATGTCCGAATCAACAATCAACTACCTACCGACTATAATTGCATAGTTGATATTGTTGAACTAATAAAAAACATGTAGATAGCAGATAGTTGGGAGCTTCGTATCGTACGTTTGTCTGTCTATCTGTATGTCTGTCACCAAGCTGTATCTCGTGAACAGGCGTGACAGGTAGATAGTTGAAATTTTCACAGATTATGTAGGTATTTTTTCCACTCTTTTACAGCAAATACCAGAAACAGATAATTAATGGTACGGAACCCTTCGTGCGCGAGTCTGACTCGCACTTGTTACCTTTTATATAATTAAGTTACCTACGAAATAAAACATTGAGTAATAGTTATCTTTTTAATCACACCATTTGCAAAACTCCTACTTACTACAATTTTTCGCAGATGAAATGGGCGTAGTAGTTGCACGCCGAGTCGTCGAACTTCACGCTGGAGAACCGCATGAACGCGCACGGCTTGTGCGGGTCGGCGTGATCATCGAACCAGACATTGTACAACTTATCTGCCGGTTCACCTGAAACGATACAAGCACAAGGTAACAACCAATGGCATTACACTAGTTAGCTGTTCTCGCTTCTACTTTCAAACTCTATTTTCCAAGTATGCTGCTACCCGAATCGAGTTCTTGGACTCATAAGGTCCCCCGGTGTACAGGTAAATGGGCATGCAGCACACGTTAGCAGGTGGGCCATGGTCTGTGGAGCAACTCCACACTCACACCGTAAGTCTGCGTCACCAGAGAAACCCCACCTAGACCGATTCTCCCTGCTTCTACCGACCTGTATTCGAAGTCTGTTTAGTGACTGAGAGATTCTGTGCCGTCTGTTAGAACAGAGAGATTCTGTGCCGTCAGCGCAAAATAAATGATAAGTAGGACAAGCCTTTGGTTTTCCCGCTAACAGCACAAAATCTTTCCAGTGAGCTCTGGCTACCCCACTCACCGCCGGTAACACAACACGAGGTACTTAACCTTAAGTATATTAAAGATTAATTTTCAATAAAATTTAATATAAATGATTAAAATTCAATTCAAAACAACAGGATTCAGTTCAAAAATATTAATTGCAATAACTTACCGGTAATCCCAACCCAATCTTGATTTCCTCCCCCTACATGTCTGAGTCCCACCCAGACTACACCGGCTTTTATAATGCCAAGGACGACTTCTGCTTCGTCGCTGTCGTTGATGACGACTAAGTATGCGTCTTCCGCAACGCACGTCCAGTAAGCGGAGGTCCAGTTCACGCGTACTTCGTGTAGCTTGTACGAACCCGTAGAATACTGCTTGTAGTCTGGAAACAGAAACATAACTTACTACCGTATTCTTTCAAACCTTCCACTGCGGGTCATGACCACCATGGCCCACGACCCGCTGTTTTAACGGAGAGCTATTCCTTCTACCTTACCGAGCCGCGCGTGTAACAGCGCCATCTCTGGACAGTTAACAAACTGGCGAGCCACCATCTCGTTACCATCTTCACTATATGGTGGTTCCACAGGTTCTCTTCCTCGCAGCACCGAAAGACTGGATGGTAGTCTGTCTAGTTTGAATCTAGCTGTCTACTGGATCTGATTCGCCGCATTGGTATAGCAAATGGAAATGAAGATAAGTCGAGCAAACAAAAAAGAAATAAAATGAAAGGCCTTATCTGTACCATGTTTGGTCCTGATTACTGGTATCTCTGCCAAATCACCCACCGACGTTTCCTTAGTGTAGCATATGAACGGCAGTTGAGACCAGCACGGTTCAATACGTATGCTGTACCCATCCATGCTCAAACAGTCCCCCTCCTGTGGGTCTATGTGCTCAAGCATTTCATACGCTTCAGGCACGTCTTCTAGTAGAATACCTGAATATTTAAAAAAAAACATAGTAACTAGCTAGCTGGCTGATAACTAACTGCGGGTTTGGCCAAACTTCGACATTTTCCGAGAAGCGACAGCCACATTATGACTTACGCTACCCACTGGCGATATCGAAATATTGCAGTTAAGCCAGTCCAACTTTTTAGGGCTCCAATTACCCGCAACGACTGCCAAAGATGTTCTTATGGCAACCCGGACCAACGGCTTAACATGCTCGCCGAGGTACGGATATACCCAGACCGATGCAAATAGATATTGCTAAATATTAATGTTACCAAGATGTCACAGCAGTCGTTCTTCCAGTTCCTGAACGTTCTTCTACACATGCAGCTCCTAATTTATTGGCTTACCTTCCTCAGAGCTTAATGTCGCATTGTTCCTCGCCCTGAAGCCGATAAAGTATGGAGTGGTGTGATTGTACACAGTGATGATGTCCCTCATGTGCTGGAGTAGCTGCTCGCTGATAGGAGACGCCAGCGTGGCACCTACGATGAACAATAGGACTTTATAAGCAATTAATTGTGATAGTTTCTAATACAATCCGAAGACTACAAATGAACAAATGTTGATTTCTAAAACTTTCTCCTAATTTTTAACAACAAACCAGTCTCCTGGACAAGATAATAACTGGCTTCATTACCATGTTGAATGACAATGTTAATTCTGAAGAAAAAGCCCCGGACCTATAGAAACAATTTAGTCTTTGCATTTCTTTACATCCAAAATAACCTAAAAACTTAAACTAAAAATTAAATGATAAAAAATAAATGTCATGGTCGACCTCCGACGGTCACTCGACGTTACCTTCACTCTCACAGTGTTGCTTGGCCTCCTCCCACGTCGCTACCTCCTTATGTTGACTTATTTTTCGCCGAGACTTGGCATGATACACGGACTTGCTAAGCACCACATCTGTGTAACAAAAAATATGCATGAACCAATAAGAGATTTAACAAATATATTTCAAGAATAAAATAGTTATTTGTTATACAAGAGTGCAAAGTTGCTTTTTAACCGCGTGCTCAGTTTTGATGACCGAGCAAGCGAAAGATTCTAAATTTGAATCACGAGCATAGCGAGTGATTCATAAATTAGAATCTTGAGCGTTAGCGAGGGAATCAAAAGAGCACAAGGTGTAAAATCTTTGCACTCGAGTGCAACACGTAACTTTTCATCCCACCTCAGCGAGGAAATAATGAAATGCTTCTTCTTCCTAGCGTTAATTCCCAGTCGCATCCGAAGCTCTCACCTCGGAGTTCGGGGTCCGCTTTACCAGTCTTAACTGCGGATTTGGCTGGACCTCGATATTTTTCGTAAAGCGACTGCCATGTGACCTCCACAACCCAATGGTGACATTAGGCGATATCGAAGCATTGCAGCTAGACCGTTGTTGTTGAACTTTTTATTCATACAAATATTTGCACTGAGCGGGGATCGGACCCGCGCCTCCTGCGTTGCGGCCACGTTCACTACCACTACGCCACGGAGGCTGTATAATAATTATGTGTAATAATACTAATAATAAAATATCAACAAATAACATTCAACAACAATGTTCAACCATAGGACGTGAAAAAAAAAATTATGCGCGCAAAGCAAATTTAAAAAAAAAAGTAGGTACACCAAGGAGGTTCCGAGTTGAGTTTTTCATAAATTAAAAAAAAGTTGTATGATAAATCGGCACCATAGAGGTAGAAGTAAATAGGTTTAATGATGTTTTGAGTTCACAAACCTAGTACACACGATGTTCTAAATTCAAATTTACTTTCCACTCTAGAGGATAAAAGCGACTTTTACACTCAGATATCGAAGAAAAAAAGTACTCTTTCCGAGATGGTGGGATGAAAAATATATTATTATCGTCGAGATAAAGCCATTGTTGGAAAAATTTTAGCACGAGCTACCTGTGAGTCCTGTTTCTCAATATTAAGCTTAAATGCATACTTTGGCATCCACTGATGATAAGACATGCCGACCTCATTGCCGTCTATTGAGCATTTCAGAGGCATGACCTTATTTTTTTATACCATTTAGGTGGCAGACAAGCACACGGCCTACCTGATGGGAAGTAGTTACCGTAACCGTGGCATATAGACGTATGCAATATCGTGCTGCCAACCCTGCAATGAACCACATATTGTACTCGCGTGGATAACCACAACTTAAGCGTACGTACGTTGAAGTTCCCGAGGGGGCCATCTCGATGGGCGTGTCAGTTGGGACGTGAGGGATATACCAGACGCAATCTCACTCTCAACAACTAATAACCCAAGACAGCGTGCAGTTTTAGTCGTTGTGAAGCTGACATAACTACGTAGTCGGCGGGGGTATCCGGGGTCATTTCCGTACTTAAAATAGGACGAAGTTCCTTTAATACTTCACTGAGAAAACCGTTCTATTACACCTTTATTTTACTTAATGCGTTAATTTTCTAAATTTGATTAGCGAGAGACTCTCTTACTCCGAACAGCTGCTCAAAACTGAATTACTTATGCGCATCGTGGTAGGCTCGTACCACTATAGCGCTGTGTAATACTTACCAGCTGTGATGGCCAGCAGGATGGCACAACTCAACAACGAGGAGGACTTCAGGCACAGCATGTTGTTCAGTGTTCACGGCGGTCTCCACTCCACAGCACTGCTCTGATAACTACTTGGTGCCGCTATTAATACTGCCCAGTAGCTTTTATAACAGCGCTTATGTGATATGGTATCGTACCACCATTTTCCTATAAGGATATTCACGGTAAACAGTATGAACGGCAAAAATAGCCCACGGGCCACTCGGCAGGAAACAAAAAGAGTACCTATAAGTTGAAAGGCTCAAAACGAGTACCGGTGGACAATTTGATCGTATTGTCAAAAGCGTACTGAGTCTGTGCACGGGCCTGCGATCAGACTTGACAAACCAATACTTGTCAAGGTTTTAAAGGACCGGTGATATACAAAATGCATTACAATCCTTACAGTAGTTTTTGTGTCCACCGCGGACAAACGAAGAATTAAAAAATAAATGTGTTCGTTGAATTGTTAACTACCCCATCGAAGCAGCCTGTTTAATCGCGTAGTTTTCGGTACTAGTTTAGCCCTGTATGTAGTAGTCAGTCACTCGAGGAAGACTAAATAATTGAGAATATAACGATGAATTCACTTAATACAGTGCTCGAACCACTCCGAACTTAACGCGCACGAAGTCGCGGGCAACAGCTAGTTGTTAATATAACACAACCCTAGTTTTTACGACATTTTATAGTATAGAAAGGAACTGTTATTAGAAATACCGAGTACAGTTGAATTAATTTAATAGGTGCGATTTGACAGCACCCGTAAGTCATAGAAGGTAACTTGGCACGATTGTAACGAAACATGAAGCTACTATTATAATTTAGGTTATATAATTTTTAAATATGTAATTACTTATAATAGTGCAATATTTACAAATAAATATAGGAATTACTACAAATAATTTAAACTAAAACGTAATTCTGCATTTCTGCGAGACCTTGTAAGACAGCTACGTCATAACGCTTTTGTTTTTTTAAATTTAGTGTTGTTGCTGTATTATCTTTAATTGATATATTTTTAATCGTTACGTTTATGGTCGGCGTTGGCAGAATGTAACTTTTGTAACATTTCATTTTGCGTTACTTTTGACTACCTTATGTTTCTTCCATATTACACAACTCAAAATATTCCTTCTTATTCATCCTAGCGTTAATTCCGAGTCGCATCCGAAGCTGTCACCTCGGAGTCTGGAGTCCGCTTTACCAGTCTTACCTGCGGATTTGGCTGGACCTCGATATTTTCCGTGAAGCGACTGCCATCTGACCTCTACAACCCAATGGTTAGACCTAGACCTAGAGCTAGACCATTGTTGTTGAACTTTTTAGGGCTCCAACTACCCGTAATGACTGCCATATATGTTCGTATGGCAACCGGAACCGACGGCTTAACGTGCTGCCACTGAGGCTCTTCCATATTACACAATTCAAAATATTACTTATAGGTTACTTTTGCCGTATCGCATACGCATACTAGGGACAACAATTTGTTTTTTGTTTCTGATAATGAAAGTTAAAGTAGTACAGAAAGTGAATAAATAACATTAATTTCATATAGTCATTGTTAACCCTAAGTCATAATTATCCTAATCCTAATAACAATAAAACGATTAATCGTTTGTTACCTGAGGCCCGATTCACGAACGCCACGTTTTGTATACGCGTGACTTCCATTTCGATAACGTAAAACGTGGTATTCAGTAAGATCTGTCAAAGTAAAACTTGGCAGAACAATAAAAAATAATTATAGTTAGGTATTTTTTTGGTTTGGCATGCTTGTCAAATGTCATTATGTTTAATATACTTACGTTTTCTTCTTTACCGAAAACCCACAAAGAAAATTATAGTTTTACTCAACGAAATGGTACGTTACCTACATTTTAGAAGTCACAAACGCACAAAAACTTAAACGTAAAGTTAGTGAATCGGGCCCCAAAATCGATTATTTTGACAATTGATTTGAGATACTCCAACCCTAGACCAGAGACGTGAAATTGCACCTATTAAATTATTTCAACTGTAGGTAATAGTGGGACTCAACTATCGGAGTCAATACGCAGTGTAGTAAACAAGCCTAAAAAACAGCCATTAGCAGAGCCTAATTAAGTCCTATCAGTGGGTACAAAACCACAACCAAATTAAGTCCTACCAGTAGGCACAACATACGTTTGATAAGTTATTTTTCCTCAAATATAAAGAATAATTACTGAAACGTGATAAGGTACCTAATGTTTACAACTAGCGATTCACGAGTTACCCAAATTAGCAGGTCTGTACCAGTGGCGAGGGGACCCCATAGCCAGATTCCTGTCGGTTCGCTCTGTAAAGAATTCCATAAGAAAATTCTATACAAAATTGCGTTGGTTGTTCTATAAGTCGGTGGGAAAAAAAATCATCTACATCTACACTAATATTATAAAGAGGAAAGATTTGTTTTTTTGTTATTTTTTTTGTTTGTTTGTAACGAATAGGCTCCGAAACTACTGGACCGATTTCAATAATTCTTTCACCTATAGAAAGCTACACTATCTGGGAGTAACATAGGCTATATATCATCACGCTACTACAAAAGGGAGCGGAGCAGTGAGCATAAATGTCAATAAATCGGGCAGATTTCTATACATCTTTACTTTACTTAATGTTATAAAGAGGAAAGATTTCAATTTTTGTATTCGAGTAAGCTCAAAAACTACTGAACCGATTTAAAAAATTATTTTACCTTTAGAAAGCTGCACTATCACTGACTAACATAGGCCATATAACATTATTAAAAAAATAGGGATCCTTACTAAAACTTCAATAATGTAACCCAAGGTGTAAAAGAAATGACCTAAGAATTCCTTACATCGCGTGCGCTGCGAAACTGAATAAATATATAACAAAATAATGTACTGTGGAAATATATAACTTAAAATGGTCTATATAAAAGTCCGCGATAGCATATGTCTATCTAATAAGGGTACCCCACAGTAACCATTTTTATCTTTTACAAATTACAAAAAAAATATGTATTATTTTCGAAGCTATTTTTGACAATACAGTGTTATTCCTTATCCAATTAAATACGTTAGATACGCGGTTGTACATTTAATGTAGATCAAAATTGCCATTTACACTATATAATTACAATGAATGCTTTAAGAGTTATCGCAATATGAAAAATATTAAGGCGAAATAAATTCAAGCAGAAATGCCGCTCAAAGTCAGACCACGGAATCTATACCTTTTTATAGATTCTTATATAAATAAATTGTTTGGTATTAAAAATTGTTTCAATATCTGTTGATTACTTTTTGAATTATTGAAATCGGACGTTCTATTCAAAAGATATTACGAAACTATAAATGTCATTAAATTCGGTAGATTTCCATACATTATTTATTACAGGCATGAGCATGGCTAAAAGGGTGCAACGGGCGTTCGAAGTTATGTCGACGAGCGAAGACGGGGTGGGTCAGCTGAACAGAAGATGCAACGGGAACGGGATCCGAATGCGGGGTCGGAACCTCCATACGATACACCATGGGCAACGGAGGCGGTAGCGCCTCTCATCCACGGGAGGCCCTGCCGCCAACGGCGAATACCTGCCGCAACGGGAGCAGCTCTGTAGAGGGCTGCTCAGATCCTTTCCACATGCCCCTTTGACTACCAGAGGGCAGGCAAGGGGAGGGCTGGTCACCGAGCGCAGAGGGAACTTTGACACGAAAAAAAACTTCAAAAACGAATTCCACGCGGGCGGAGCCGCGGGCAACAGCTAGTAGGTTATAATGCTGCGGTTTTTTTTCCAACGGTTTCTCTTTTGAAAGTTTTCAGTTTTCGCCGCTGGTACTAATGATCGATCTCCTTTAAATGTCGACTTATTTCAAAGCAATTCATATAATAATTATGTACCAACTTTTCTTATGTACGAATCAACAATCAACTACCGACTGTAATAAAATTGCATAGTGTTGATATTGTCGAACTAATAAAAAACATGTAGATAGCAGATAGTAAGGAGCTTCGTATCGTACGTTTGTCTGTCTATCTGTTTGTCTGTCACCAAGCTGTATCTCGTGAACAGGCGTGACAGGTAGATAGTTGAAAGGAGAAGGGGCAGTTTTGTATGAGAGGCGTCCCAACCCTTGTAACAAGTTGCGACTAGTGTAAACATGTTCATTTAGTCTATTTTTATCTAAAACTCAAAGTTTTTTATCAGAAATTCGTACAGGTCCAAAGTTATAAGGGTGTAAGTAAAAAATATTTTTTGTGCAAATAGGCTTTGCAGTACAATTCTACGGTTTTGTATCATTTCGCCGACGGTCATTACAACTACGGTTGACTCAACTAGGGTTAATTCACCTACTGGTTGACATGGTTCATGGTTGTACACTTGTACCGATCACATATTTTTAACAAAAAAAGAGGGGTTATAAGTTTGACGTGTGTATGTGTGTGTGTGTGTGTGTGTGTGTCAGTCTGTTTGTGACATCGTAGCTCCCAAACGGCTGAACCGATTTCGATTCTGTATCTTTTGTTTGAAAGCTGGTTTAGTCGAGAGTATTCTTAGCTATGTTTCATAAAAATCGGTTCAGCCATTTGAAATATATGCGGAATGAAAAAAGTGGCAATCCAAAATCTAATCTATTTTCAAATATACCCGTGTTGGGTATCAAATGAAAGGTCATAATTTATACATCACGATACAGCAGGTTTTATGGAAATCGGTTCAGCGGTTACCAATAAAAAGCATGAAACAAAAAAAAATTAAAAGCAGAACCCAATATTTTAATTTTCTCTTTCTAAATCGATTTGAATAGTTAGCATAATACATGCTTCAAAAGAACATTATTCACGCTGCATACATTTTTGGTTCAAAATTGAAAGTGCTGGCCAAATAAGATATTTCGTTAGAGCTTGTTCTTATTGGGGCGTCAAAGTTGAGGGACCACTTCCCTCGGTTTCATTTGAGTTCGAAAATCTTGAAAACATTCATTTTTTATGACACAAACTATTGAAAATGAATAAAAAATATTGTGCTACATTGGAAGAATAGTTAATAAAACTACTAAAAAATAAACCCCATACTGCACACTGTTGTTTTTCGTCCATTTATTTAGGTGCTAAATTGAACATAAGTAGCGGCCAAAGATTACAAATATGATATTCCGTTAGTCAGAATGTGGACCCTCAGCTTTGACGCCATAATAAAAAATGCTAATGAGGACAAGCTCTAATAGAATATCATACTCGTATTCTTTGGTCGGCACTTTCAATTTTGGTCCTAAATAAATGGGCGAAAAACAACGGTGTACAGAATAGGGTTTATTTATTATTGGTTTTATTAACTATTCTTCCAATATAGAACAATTATTTTTATTCGTTTTTAATCATTCATATCATACAAATGTATGGTTCCAAGATATTTGAACTCAAATAAAACTAAGAGCAGTGGTCCCTCAGCTTTGACGCCATAGTAAAAAATGCTAACGAGGACAAGCTCTAACGGAATTTCATATTTGTACACTTTGGTCAGCACTTTCCATTATGGACCTAAATAAATGGACGAAATACAACGATGTGCAATATGGGGTTTATTTTTTATTGCTTTTATTAACTATTGTTCCAATATAGAATAAAGTTTTTCATTTATTTTTAATTATTCGTATCATAAAAAATGTATGTCTCCAAGATTTTTAAACTCAAATAAAACTAAGCGCAGTGGTCCCTCAACTTTGACGCGATAATAGAAAATGCTAGCGAGGACAAGTTCTAACGGAATATCGTATTTATTTTCTTTGGCCGGCACTTTCAATTTTGGACTAAAATGGGTGATGTCCTTTCATTCAAAAATCCCAATAATTTATACATTTGAAATGTACTAATTAGGGCCTTTAATTTGATATCAAACACGGTATATTTACCTCAAGTTTATTTTTTAAAGCAGTACTTTATGACCACTAGAGGGCGCCACATTAAATTCAGTGACACGTTATATAGCCTATAATAAGTGGACGATCAAGCCACTTTTAACGATACCTTACTTGTCCAGTTCTAATTAGTAGTTGAAGAGCTATGAGGGAATTAGTGAATATACATACATACCTAGTTCATACATACATACATAGCCTGTCAAAATCATAATCCTCCTTTGGCTTTAACGTAGTTGGGTAAAAATAGCATAAATAAATAAGTATTTTGTCATAAAAACACTAATTATTTAAAATAAATTAAATACTTTCTTTGTAACTGAAACCTCCACAACTTTTACCCTGCACGAAATACAGATTTATGTCCATACAAGAAAATAATGGTTGTCTATTGTTTATCCGAAGATTATATGCCATAATCATCATATTCCCGAATTTCATTTACCCGAATTTCATTTGCCCGAATGTTTTGTTTGCCCTAAAAGACATATGACATACTTTTAATTGCCCGAAACTTAGATACCATAACATACGAGTGCCATACGTATTGTTTTTCATATTTTTATTTGCCATAATAATTATTAGACATAATATTTAAACGCCATAATGATTATTAGACATAATATTTAAACGGCATAATGATTATTAGACATAATATTTGAAGTTTAATGGCCACAGTCCTAACCTAACTCAAATGGCACCTAACCAAACTACTTCTGGGTGGTTTATAAAAAAATAACCACGAAGGGGATAGCGGGGTCTATTCGCTCGCTTCGCTCGCTCAAACGACCCCGCCATCCCCTTCTAACCTAACCTATCCGAGTCGGGGTGCCCTAAAGTCCCGATTGCATCCAGTTTCTCCTGATATAACAACCGTTACACACCCAATGTCGATGACAGATGATGTTATGGCATATGATAATTATGGCATGTGATAATTATGGCATGTGATAATTAGGGCTTGTGATAATTCGGGCATGTGATAATTAGGGCTTACAATGATTATGACAAATGATGTTATGGTAAGTGACTTTATGGGAAACAAAGCTTCTAGCACGTGACTAATATAGCAAATAAGAGTAGGGCAAATGAATATTATGTCATGTAATATTATGTCATGTAATATTATGGCTGTTGACTATTATGGTAAATGATATTAGGGTAAATAAAATTCGGGCAAACGGCGGTATACCGAAAATAATACACTCATTGAGACCTTTCATTTGATATATGTAGAAAAGTGTTACACCATATGGGACGAAACGCCCATCCTCCTTTTCACAGATTATGTAGGTATTTTTTCCACTCTTTTACAGCAAATACCAGAAACAGATAATGAATGGTACGGAACCCATCGTGCGCGAGTCTGCCTCGCACTTGTTACCTTTTATATAGATGCCTACGAAATAAAACATTGAGTAATAGTTATCTTTTTAATCACACCATTTACAAATCTTCTACTTACTACAATTTCTCGCAGACGAAGTGGCCGGTGTCGTCGCACCCCCAGTCGTCGAGCTTCCCGTCGTAGTACCGCATGTACGCGCACGGCTGGTGCGGGTCGGCGTGACCCTCGAACCAGACATTGTACAACTTATCTGCCGGTTCACCTGAAACGATACAAGCACAAGGTAACAACAAAAAATGATTATACTAGCTGTTGTTCACGGCTCTGCCCGATAAACTGATCGCGTCCACGCGACCCACAGGATAAAAAGTAGCATATTATGTCTTATACCTTTTTTTTTTGTTTTTCGAATCGTGCGAAAAATCCCCACAGATACCCCTCCGCCGGCGCTGCAGGAGGTTAAGTCGGACTTGAACCGACTGCCATCTGTGGGTCGTCGGTTGCCGGAGGTGAGTTAGTCGAAGACATATCCCTCGCACCCCGGCCGACCAAGGCCCTTATCTTTCGATCCGCCCTCTTCCGGTGGGGGGACCACAGAGTCCCCAACTCGCCCCTGGGTATGGGGAGGCACGCAATGCGCGCCGCCTCCGCGGCCTGCTTCTGCTAGGGTGACAAGCGGCTCCACCCGTCACTCATGCTCATGGAGGACGGAGGTCTTTTGCGACCTCCGACGCCCGAGTTGCCGCCGCTCGTCGTGGGTCTCACGGTTAGGCCTATGTCATATACCTAATTATTTTCATTTTGTTGTGCTTCTTCTTTCTGTCGAACCGATGGCACTTCTACTCTCAAACTCTTTTCCCAGTATGTTGTAACCTGGATCTCGTTCTCGGACTCATAGGGTCCTCCAGTGTACAGGTAGATGGCCATGCAACACACATTAGCAGGTGGACCATGGTCTGTGGAGCAACTCCACACTTACAGGTCCGCGTCATCAAAGAAACCCCACCTAGACCGATTCTGCCTGCTTCTACCGACCTGTGTTCGAAGTCTGTTTAGTGACTTACACCTTCTTCTTCCTCCTAGCGTTAATTCCCAGTCGCATCCGAAGCTTTCAGCTCGGAGTCTGGGGTCCGCTTTTACCAGTCTTAACCACGGATTTGGCTAGACCTCGATATTTTCCGTGAAGCGATTGTCATCTGACCTCCACAACCCAATGTTAACATTAGGCGATATCGAAGCTTTGCAGTTAGACCGTTGTTTTTTTTTGGATTTTTGAGGGCTCCAACTACCTGTAACGACTGCCATGATAGATGTTCTCATGGCAACCGGGACCGACGGCTTAACGTGCTCTCCGAGGCACGACCAGACCAATGCAAATACTCATATTTCATTCACACAAATATTTGCACTGAGCGGGGATCGAACCCGCGCCTCCTGCATAGCGGCCGCGTTCACTACCGCTACGCCACGGAGGCTGTCAGTGTCAGTGACTTACACCTATTAGAACAAAAAGATTCAGTGCCGTCAGCGTAAAAGATAAGTAGGACAAGCCTTTCGTTTTCCCACTGACGACAGCACAAAACCTCTCCAGTGAGCTCTGGCTACCCTACTTACCGCCAGGAACACAACACAAGGTTATTGAACTTAAGTATGCCAAAGATACATTTTCGATAACATCCAATTCAAAAATACTAATTGCAATAACTAACCGGTAATCCCAACCCAATCTTGATTTCCTCCCCCTACTTGTCTGAGTCCCACCCAAATTGAAATGCCTTTCAAAATGCCATAGACGACTTTTGATTCATGGCTGTCGTTGATGACGACTAAGTATGCGTCTTCCGCAACGCACGTCCAGTAAGCGGAGGTCCAGTTCACGTATACTTCGTGTAGCTTGTACGAACCCGTCGAATACTGCTTGTAGTCTGGAAACAGAAACATAACTTACTACCGTATTCTTTCAAACCTTCCACTGCGGGTCATGACCACCATGGCCCACGACCCGCTGTTTTAACGGAGAGCTATCCCTTCTACCTTACCGAGCCGCGCGTGTAACAGCGCCATCTCTGGACAGTTAACAAACTGGCGAGCGACCATCTCGTCACCATCTTCACTATATGGTGGTTCCACAGGTTCTCTTCCTCGCAGCACCGAAAGACTGGATGGTAGTCTGTCTAGTTTGAATCTAGCTGTCTACTGGATCCGATTCTCCGCATTGGTATAGCAAATGGAAATGAAGATAAGTCGAGCAAACAAAAAAACAAAATAAAATGAAAGGCCTTACCTGTATCATGTTTGGTCCTGATTACTGGTATCTCTGCCAAATCACCCACCGACATTTCCTTGGTGTAGCATATGAACGGCAGTTGAGACCAGCACGGTACAGTACGTATGCTGTACCCATCCATGCTCAAACAGTCCCCCTCCCGTGGGTCTATGTGCTCAACCATTTCATACGCTTCAGGCACGTCTTCTACTAGAATACCTGAATATTTTAAAAAAACATAGTAACTAGCTAGCTGGCTGTTAACTAACTGCGGGTTTGGCCAAACTTCGACATTTTCCGAGAAGCGGCAGCCACATTATGACTTACGCTACCCACTGGCGATATCGAAATATTGCAGTTAAACCAGTCCAACTTTTTAGGGCTCCAATTACCCGCAACGACTGCCAAAGATGTTCTTATGGCAACCCGGACCAACGGCTTAACATGCTCGCCGAGGTACGGAAATACCCAGACCGATGCAAATAGATATTGCCAAATATTAATGTTACCTTTTTTTTTTTTTTTTTTTTATCGTGCGAAAAATCCCCACGGATACCTCCCCCGCCGGAGTCGGAGGAGGAGGTTATGTCGGACTCGAACCGACTAAAACGCACGCCTTCTGTGGGCCGTCAGTTGCCGGAGGTGAGATTGTCATAGCCATATCCCTCGCACCCCGGCCGACCCAGGGCCATATCTCTCGATATGGCCCTCTTCCGGTGTGGGGACCACGGAGTCCCCAACTCGCCCCCGGGTATGGGGGGGCACGCAATGCGTGCCACCGCCGTGGCCTGCTTCTGCTAGGGTGACAGGCGACCCCACCCGTCACCCCCAGGCCCGCGCTCATGGGGGGCGGAGGTCATTCTGCGACCTCCGACGCCCGAGTTGCCGCCGCTCGTCGCGGGCCGCGCGGTCTGCGATTCTCCTTCGCTCCTCGCGGGCCGCAAGGGCTGCGATTCTCCTTCGCTCGCGCTCCGCCGCCCACTTCACGAGCATCACTTGCTCGCAGAAGGAGGCGCCGGCGGCCCACGCATCCGCGCAGCGAACCATCGCTGCGAGCAAGGTGGCGAGCGTGAGAGCTCTCACTCCCAGGGTCGCCACCAGCTCCCGTCTCGGCGTCTCCCACGCCGGACACTCAGTGAGCGTGTGCAGCGCCGAGTCCTCGCTCGCGTCGCAGTGATGGCACTCGGACGTTGGCTCTTTCTTCGCGGTCCGATGCAGATACCGTCCGAAGCATCCATGATCGGTGATGATCTGCGTCAGCCAGAACGAGAGGCCGCCGTGTGGCCTCTCTAGCCACTCCCCCATGATGGGTCTTATCCCCGTGATCGTGTCCCCGCTCCCGCGCCGCCTTTCGGAAGCGGTATAGCGCCGAAAGGGATCTCGCTTCCAGGATCCACGGTAGCGATCCGGCGAGGAGACTCGCTGCTTCAAAGGATATCGTGCGGTACCCCCTGATGGCTCTGATGGCCACAACCCACTGCGGTCTACGCAGCAGGTCCACGTGGCTGGCTCGCAGGTTGTCGGCCCATACGGGGCTCCCATATAAAGCCATGGACCGCACGACACCCGCGTAGTCTCCTGCAGGAGTCCTCCGGGCCCCTCAAATTGGGCAGCAGACGCTTCAGAGCGTTAGCTGTTAGCACCAATTTGGGGACCAGACTTCGGAAATGCTCCCCGAAGTCCCACCGAACGTCGAGTAATATTAATGTTACCAAGATGTCACAGCAGTCGTTCTTCCAGTTCCTGAACGTTCTTCTACACATGCAGCTCTTAATTTATTGGCTTACCTTCCTCAGAGCTAAATGTCGCATTGTTCCTCGCCCTGAAGCCGATAAAGTATGGAGTGGTGTGATTGTACACAGTGATGATGTCTGTCATGTGCTGGAGTAGCTGCTCGCTGATAGGAGACGCCAGCGTGGCACCTACGATGAACAATAGGACTTTATAAGCAATTAATTGTGATACTTTCTAATACAATCCGAAGACTACAAATTAACAAATGTTGATTTCTAAAACTTTCTCCTAATTTTTAACAACAAACCAGTCTCCTGGACAAGATAACTGGCTTCATTACCATGTTGAATGACAATGTTAATTCTGAAGAAAAAGCCCCGGACCTATAGAAACAATTTAGTCTTTGCATTTCTTTACATCCAAAATAACCTAAAAACTTAAACTAAAAATTAAATGATAAAAAATAAATGTCATGGTCGACCTCCGACGGTCACTCGACGTTACCTTCACTCTCACAGTGTTGCTTGGCCTCCTCCCACGTCGCTACCTCCTTATGTTGACTTATTTTTCGCCGAGACTTGGCATGATACACGTACTTGCTAAGCACTATATCTGTGTAACAAAAAATATGCATGAACCAATAAGAGATTTTAAGTATCAAATATATTTCAAGTATAAAAAAAAATAATTATTATTGTCGAGCTAAAGCCATTGTTGGAAAATTTTTAGCACGAGCTACCTGTGAGTCCTCTGATTCTCAATAGTAAGCTTAAATGCATACTTTGGCATTCACTGATGATAAGACATGCCGACCTCATTGCCGTCTATTGCGCATTTCAGAGGCATGACCTTATTTTTTTTATACCATTTAGGTGGCAGACAAGCACACGGCCTACCTGATGGGAAGTAGTTACCGTAACCGTGGCATATAGACGTATGCAATATCGTGCTGCCAACCCTGCAACGAACCACATATTGTACTCGCGTGGATAACCACAACTTAAGCGTACGTACGTTGAAGTTCCCGAGGGGGTCATCTCGATGGGCGTGTCAGTTGGGACGTGAGGGATATACCAGACGCAATCTCACTCTCAACAACTAATAACCCAAGACAGCGTGCAGTTTTAGTCGTTGTGAAGCTGACATAACTACGTAGTCGGCGGGGGTATCCGGGGTCATTTCCGTACTTAAAATAGGACGAAGTTCCTTTAATACTTCACTGAGAAAACCGTTCTATTACACCTTTATTTTACTTAATGCGTTAATTTTCTAAATTTGATTAGCGAGAGACTCTATTACTCCGAACAGCTGCTCAAAACTGAATTAGTTATGCGCATCGTGGTAGGCTCGTACCACTATAACGCTGTGTAATACTTACCAGCTGTGATGGCCAGCAGGATGACACAACTCAACAACGAGGACGACTTCAGGCACAACATGTTGTTCAGTGTTCACGGCGGTCTCCACTCCACAGCACTGCTCTGATAACTACTTGGTGCCGCTATTAATACTGCCCTATAGCTTTGATAACAGCGCTTATGTGATATGGTCCCTTATAGGAAAATGGTGGTACAATATACCACCATTTTCCTATAAGGGAGCATTCACGGCACGGCTGACGCACATTCAGATTGAAGGAAACAAAAAGGGTAGTTAGTCTGAACAGCCGAAAATGAGTGGCGGTGGGCCATTATGCTATTACCCAAACTTATCAAGGTTTCAAAAGCCCGGTGATGAACAAAAGTGCATCAAAATCTGTACAGTAGTTTTTGCGTCCATCGCGGACACGAAATTGAAGAATTAATAAAAATTTTGTTTGTTGAATTATTGTTATACTAGCTGACCCCGCGAACTTCGTACCGCCTAACAGTCAATTCTTTTTTTTTAAATTCTTCTCTCCGTAAGAACCATCCTCGTACTTCAAGGAATATTCTAAAAAAAGAATTAGCGAAATCGGTTCAGCCGTTCTTGAGATTTGTGCTTAGCAACACATATATTTCGTTGTTATTTTATAACTCAAGAACGGCTGAACCGATTTGACTAAATTTTAGTCTTGAAATATTCGTGGGTGTCCAGGGAAGGTTTAAAGGATGAGAAAATAGGTGCAGCGGGAACGGGAAAAATATGGCGGTACGAAGTTCGCCGGGACAGCCAGTAGAAGTATATTAACACAACCCAAGCTATTGTTTTTTTTTTTTTTTTTTTTTTTCTTTTTATTTTTTTTTTTTTTTTTTTTTAAAGAATATTAGCAACCGAAATTACTAGGTAGTATGACTAGCAGTTCAAAGTCTTTTTTATACAACTTAGGTGGCAGACAAGCACACAGCCCACCTGATGGAAAGTGGTTACCGTGGCCTATGTTGTGCTTGTGACGGTACATCGTCTAACCTAAGCTTATTAAAATTCGTTTCTACGTATTTGATATAAAAGTATGTCAATAATGCCAGCCCCCGCCCTTTGGCGGGAGATATGAGTGCCCCACCTTCCGCATAGATATTGTAGGATTGGTATGTGCCTATCCAGTGACACCCAAACGACTAACACTGTTACGGGTTGGGAAAAAAATCCCAACGAGTCACAGGTGTTACTGGATGCAACGGGTGGGATGGTCACCCAAGTAGGTACAGTAAGTTCCTTATTGGCTTTGGTCGTCT
The DNA here is from genome assembly GCA_914767945.1 of Eilema depressum. Taxonomy (NCBI): domain Eukaryota; kingdom Metazoa; phylum Arthropoda; class Insecta; order Lepidoptera; family Erebidae; genus Eilema; species Eilema depressum. The sequence continues at coordinate 21,682,512 of OU612024.1, forward strand.
CAATAGACAAAGAATGTAACCGCGAAAAGAAAATACTCAAAATGTACACAACAAACGATCGAATATGCTGATGGCAGTTACTTGTCTCGCATATATTCAACTAGCGTTTGCCCGCGGCTCCGCCCGCGTGGATGTCGGTTACCGCGACCAAACATAGCCTATGTCCTTTCTCAAGGTCTAATCTACCCCTATACCAAATTTCATCAAAATCGGTTCAGCGGTTTAGTCGTAAAAGCGAGACTGGCAGACAGACAGACAGACAGAGTTACTTTCGCATTTATAATATTAGTAGGGATGATTGTTCGCTATACATCAGATTCTGGAATTGGACAGATTCGTGAATTGGGCAGATTCTTGACTCGACAGATTCGTTACTCGGTAGAAGTACAGTTGTAAAGAAAATTGCAAGTGAAACAAAAAAGGTCGTAAAACCTTAAACTTTTAGTAACACGAAAGAAACAGCATAATTATTTTTAATAACATACATTTAATCCTATGAAAAATCAATGTTGAATTTAATTGGGATGATCTTTCACATCATTATTACTTCAACTACTACTACACGAATCTGTCCAATTTCAGAATCTGTCGTGGAATTCAATCACACGCAGATATGTCGGACGGAAGACCAGATGGTCGCACCGGTCTCTGCGCTTAACCCCGCGTTTACATACTGCCGCTCGCATTGCTCATCGTGTTGCCAGAAATATTCGCGCGATTAATGCCCTAGCATTCACACACTCCCATCATCGCGTTGGTCCACATTACAGTATTCGCCCTGCAACGGAGACGGACGTAAACGTATGGAGGACAACGCTGTAGCAGTGTACGCAATAAGCTTTTACAGCATAGCGAATTAATTAAATAAATTATTAATAAAAACGATCACTTTCAACTACTATACACTTTCCGTAGATCGATATAAATATTTTTAAAAGTAAATATTCGAGGAGCAATAACGAAAGTCGTGTTTTATTTAGCTTAGCGCCATCTAGCGGTCTCGTATAGTTCATCGCGCTAGTATTTGCGCAACATACGCGGCAGTACTCGCGGCATGACGAATATACCATTCACACCACGTCTCTGCCCACTTCTCTCGCCACTTCCCTCGCTCTGCCGCGAGTATGTAAACGTAGCATTAGAGACTGCACCTCTACTCTAGATCTCCCGCGGGAATTGAACCACGCCCGGCCATAGTTATCCCAGACAGCTGTATTTGCCTTATACGACAGCAGGTCACGGTCTCGATACTATAACTTGTTTCTAATCCATACGCGCAATGCTCGTCATACGCTCTTCATCATAAATAATGCCGCTATCGATCGTAGATTACCAGGGAGGTGAGTATCTACAACCCAAGGCTATCCTAGTGAAGGTAACCCCGGGTCTCTGCCTGACAAGTCTCGGGTCCGCCGCCTAGCTCATCATATGTCAGCTCTCACAATCATCCCATTTACAGTGTCCCACTTATCTGAGTCACATCAATAAGTTACTAGTCTCCCGCGCCTGTCACCCGTCTCCTTCACTAGCTCCCAACAATCGATAATATTCATTTGCCCTACTCTTATTTGCTATATTAGTCACGTGCTAGAAACTTTGTTTCCCATAAATTCACTTACCATAACATCATTAATTGTCATAATCATTGTAAGCCCTAATTATCAAATGCCTGAATTATCACATGCCCTAATTATCACATGCCATAATTATCACTTGCCATAATTATCATATGCCATAACATCATCTGTCATCGACATTGGGTGTGTAACGGTTGTTATATCAGGAGAAACTGGATGCAATCGGGACTTTAGGGCACCCCGACTCGGATAGGTTAGGTAAGAAGGGGATGGCGGGGTCGTTTGAGCGAGCGAAGCGAGCGAATAGACCCCGCTATCCCCTTCGTGGTTATTTTTTTATAAACCACCCAGAAGTAGTTTGGTTAGGTGCCATTTGAGTTAGGTTAGAACTGTGACCATTAAACTTTAAATATTATGTCTAATAATCATTATGCCGTTTAAATATTATGTCTAATAATCATTATGGCGTTTAAATATTATGTCTAATAATTATTATGGCAAATAAAAATATGAAAAACAATACCTATGATTTATAGTATTTTATGGCATCTAAGTTTCGGGCAATTAAAAGTATGTTATATGTCTTTTAGGGCAAACAAAACATTCGGGCAAATGAAATTCGGGAATATGATAATTATGGCATATAATCTTCGGGTAAACAATAGACAACCCATTTTACAATTATATAATAGTATAGATATGGATGTATGTTTGTAATATTCTTTATTACTTCATCTTCTGAACCACTTTTTTGGGTAAATTAACAGCGACACAATACAACTAGCATGCATATTAGAATTATAATTGGTTTCCCTACGACATTTACCACAGCTTAGTAAGGAAGTTATTTTAGATAGAAAAAACCGAATGCGTTTACAATCAAAGAGAGTGATAGATTTAATTTAGAATTTCAATTATCTTATTCCTAAAAAAAAAATAAAATTTAAAAAAACCCCCACCCCAAAAAGAAAATATAACAAGTAAAATAATAATTATTACATATTAGACCTACCCTAAGTATTGACCCTTTTGTCATTTGTCTCTTCGGGGGACCGCTAAGTACCTTGGTATGCCCTATTCCCCCTGACGTCAGACGGCAGTCCCCCGACGAGACAAATGACAAAAGGGTCAATACTTAGGGTAGGTCATAATGTAATAGTTATTATTTTACTTTTCATAGGTTCTTTTTGGGTCGGGGGTTTTTTAAATTATACTTTTTATAAGTAACCGCTAAACCGATTTCCATAAAACCTGCTGTATCGTGATATATAAATTATGATTTTTCATTTGATACCCAACACGGGTATATTTGAGTATATTAGTTTTTGCATTACCACTTTCACTCCTCATATCTTTCAAATGGCTGAACCGATTTTTATGAAACATAGCTAAGCAATACATACGCAGCTAACATAGCCGCGTTGCCGCAATGTCTATGGAATTGAAATTACTGTTATATAAATCGACTAAGCGACACTTTAGGGATTTGAATTATTGATGTCGCAAATACAGCTATTTCTCGCCCAAGTGTTCTTGAATATAGGAAATGTGAGAAAAAGCTATGTTATTGATAACCACAAGAATAATTTGATACCATTTAACTGTTCTTTCGCTAGCACCAGACTACAATTATCACAAAAAATTCTTACCACGTAACAAAAATTACCCATATTCAACTCTTTATTGTAGCCTACAGAACTAAATGAAAATATAATGAAGTAAGCTCACGGTCACAAAGATATGTTAGCAAGATTAAAATCTGTCACCTACACCGATGGCTTTTTTTTTTTTTTTTTTTTTTTATACCACTTAGGTGGCAGACAAGCACACGGCCCACCTGATGGAAAGTGGTTACCGTGGCCTATGGACGTATGCAACACCAGGGGCGTCACACTCGCGCTGCCGACCCTGAAGAAACCTTCTAATGCCCTTCTTGAAGAACCCCATATTGTAGTCGCTTGGGAAAACCATCGCGGGGAGTTCATTCCACAGCTTGAGTGTGCGAGGGATGAAGTTCCTTTCATACCGCACAGTGCGCACCGTTTCCGGTCGCAATGTGTGAGGATGAACTCCCCGCCTATGACGAGAAGTGCGATGATAGAATGTAGCTGTGGGCATCATGTCAAACAATTCATCTGAGCACAAACCATTGTATAGGCGGTAAAACACACACAGTGAAGCAAAGTCTCTCCTGAGACTGAGTGGTTCCACATCGCCTGTGAGTATGGGATTGCCGACGAGCCTCAACGCCCGTCTTTGTACCGAGTCGAAAGGGTCAAGCTGGCACGCAGGCGCTCCGGCGAAAAGGTGACAGCAGTACTCCATGTGGGGCCGAACCTGTGCCTTATAAAGGAGTAGTCGTTGCCCCGCAGTGAAGTACTGCTGGCGGCCTCGAGTGCTCCCTCTGCAGGTTAAATACCATCGCGCACCACATTCCACACACCTGCTGTACGATAAAACGTCTAGCAAGGTATTTATAACCAAAAAATAAATTCATTTTTTCAGGTCATTATATTAAAATGAATTTAATAATTTGTATGTGATCAAACAGTGAAAGGCCACCGTGGGGCCTCTCCAGCCATTCCTCCATGGGAAATACTAGAAACAATTATTGGTACCTATGGAACCCTTCGTGCGCGAGTCTGACTCGCACTTGGCAGTTTCCATATAATTAAGTTAGTTTAGAAATAAAACATCGAGTAATTTTTATGTTTTAATGTTCATATTACACCATTTACAAATCTTTTACTTACTACAATTTCTCACAGACGAAGTAGCCGGTGTCGTCGCACCTCCAGTCGTCCAGCTTCTCATCAGAGTACCTCACGTAGGCACACGGCTTGTGCTGGTAAACGTGCTCGTCGAACCAGACATTGTACAACTGATCTACCGGTTCACCTGGAATGATACAAGTACAAGGTAACAACAACGCGGCTCTACCCGATAAACTGATCCCATTCCCGTGTTCCTGAGATAAAAAAATAACCCAAGTGGTATAATTATTTTGTGTACGCCAAAGATTAATTTTCGTTAATATGCATTTTAAAATATTAATAGCAATAGCTAACCGGTAATGGCCACCCAATCTTGATTTCCTCCTCCTACTTGTCTGAGTCCCACCCAGACTGAAATGCCTTTCATGATGCCATGGACAACTTTTGATTCATGGCTGTCGTTGATGACGACTAAGTATGCGTCTTCCGCAACGCACGTCCAGTAAGCGGAGGTCCAGTTCATGTATACTTCGTGCAGCTTGTACGAACCCGTCGAATACTGTTTGTAGTCTGGAAATATAAACATCATTTACTACCGTAATCCTTCAAACCTTTGACTTCCTAGTTCAACAGATCTTGACCACCATGGTCGACGATCCTGCTGTTTTCATGGACAGCTATCCATTCCACCCTACCGAAACTGCGTGTGTGACGGCGCCATCTCTGGACAATTTATATAGTGACGAGCTACCATCTCACCACGATCTTTAACATTTTACAGGTTCTCTTCCTCGCAGCACCATTTCTTTCCGTTGCCGATCAGAGTCATGGCTTGATTTTTAATCCGAATCTGTCTGTTCGTGCTCATGCGATCACGTGGTTCGATATGAAAATAGACAAGCGGTCTACGGAAATGACGATGAGTCGATCAAAAAAAAATGTGCCTTACCACTATCATCTTTGGTTCTGATTTCTGGTATCTCTGCCAAATCACCCACCGACATTTCCTTGGTGTAGCATATGAACGGCAGTTGAGACCAGCACGGTTCAGTACGTATGCTGTACCCATCCATGCTCAAACAGTCCCCCTCCCGTGGGTCTATGTGCTCAAGCATTTCATACGCTTCAGGCACGTCTTCTAGTAGAATACCTGAATATTATAAAAAAACATATTATTATTAACTAGCTAGCTGGTTAATAACTAACTGCGGGTTTAGCCAAACTTCGACATTTTCCGAGAAGCGACTGTCATAGGACCTACGCTACCCATTGGCGATATCGAAATATTGCAGTTAAACCAGTTGCTAAACTTTTTAGGGCTCCAACTACCCGTTATAACTGTTGCAGATGTTCTTATGAAAACCGAGACTTAACTTGCTCTCCGAGGCAAGGAAATATTCAAACGAATGCAAATAGACATTGCTAAATATAATAATGTACCTAATACTAAATTATTTTCGTCCCAATCCCAATGGAGCAGTTCAACTGGGTTAGTACCTCCGCCCTACAGAATACCGTGGCTAAATAACCTCGTGTTGTGTTCCCGGCGGTGAGTAGGGTAGCCAGAGCTCACTGGAGAAGTTTTGTGCTGTCAGTAGTAAGATCTAAGGCTTGTCCTACTTATCTTCTGCGCTGACGGCATAGAACCTATTTGTTCTTGCAGGTCCGGCAGCAAGAGTGTGACTCTCTAGGTGTTGCACCCCCGTCCATAGGCCACGGTACTAACTTTTCATCAGGTTTCCAAAAAATGTCACAGCAATCAGTAGTTCATGTTCTTGAAAGATCTTCTGCACATACAGATACACTACACAATACATGCAGCTCTTAATTTATTGACTTACCTTCTTCAGATCTAAATACCGCATTATTCCTTGCCTTGAAACCGATAAAGTATGGAGTGGTGTGATTGTACACAGTGATGATGTCTGTCATGTGCTGGAGCAGCTCCTTATTGATAGGAGACGCCAGCGTGGCACCTGTGATGAACAAGAGGATGTTAAAATCAATGAATTGGTATCGTTAGTAATACAATCCGAAGACTGCAAATGTTGACTTCCAAAAATTTCTCATAAAATTGTCAACAAGAAGCCAGTCTCCTGGACCATTCATTACCATCTTGAATGACAATTTTAATTAAGTCTTTGCATTTCTTTACATCAAAAATAAGCTAAAGACTTAAACTGAAAATTAAATGATAAAAAAGGATAAAAATAAATGTCACGGTGGACCTCCGCCGGTCACTCCACGTTACCTTCACTCTCACAATGTTGCTTGGCCTCCTCCCACGTCGCTACCTTCTTATGTGTACTTATTTTTCGCCGAGACTTGGCATCATACACGTACTTGCTAAGCACCACATCTGTGTAACAAAAAATAAGCATGAACCAATAAAAGATTTCAAGTACCAAATTATTATTATCGTTGAGCTAAAGCCATAATTGTTGGCACGAGCTACCTGTGAGTCCTCTGTTTCTCAATGGTAAGCCTAAATGTATACTTTGGCGCTCACTGAAGATAAGACAATACATGTCGACCTCATAGCCGCCTATTGAGCATTTCAGAGGCATGACCTTATTTTTTTATACCACTTAGGTGACAGAAAAACACATGGCCTACCTGGTGGATGCAATACTCGTGCTGCCAACCCTAAATTGAACCCCATATGGTAGTTGCTTGGACAACCCACAACTTCAGCGTGCGTAGGGCGAAGTTCCCGAGGGGACCATCTCAATGGCCCTGTGTTAGTCGGGACGTGAGGGATATACCAGATGCAATTTCACTCTCAACAACTAATGACCCAAGACAGCGAGCAGTTTTAGTTGTTTCGAGTCTGTCATAACCACTGTGCGGTGGTACTGCACAGTGGAATTTCTAGACCTATACAGGGTTCAACTTTCTTACTCCAAACAGCTGTCCAAAACTGAATTACTTATGCGCATCTTGGCAGGCTCGTACCGCTATAGCGCTGTGTACTCACCAGCTGTGATGGCCAGCAGGATGGCACAACTCAACAACGAGGACGACTTCAGGCACAGCATGGTGTTCAGTGTTCACGGCGGTCTCCACTCCGCAGCACTGCTCTGATAACTACTTGTTGCGGCTATTAATACTGCCCAGAATCTTTGATAACAGCATTTGTACCTATGATGTGATATTGTCTAAATTTAATAGAATAGAAGGGAAATGCTATTGGAAATACCAAGTAGGTCATAGTGGGGCTTCCTATCGGAACCAACGTGCAGTGTAGTAAACAATTGTATTAGCCACAACAATACAACCAGAACATAATTAAGTCCTACCAGTAGGCAGGTACAACAAATGTTTGATAAGTTATTTTTCCTCAAATGTAAAGATTAATTACTGGAACGTGCTGAGGTACCTAATGTTTACAACTAGCGAACCGACGTTCATAGACCGCGGTGAGGTATTTTAAGGGTTAGAAAAATTACTAAGACTTCAAGGTCCGTCTGAAAACATAAACATATTAAATTGATATTATTTTTGTCTTGAAGCATGAGAAAAATTTGTAGACACCAACTAATGATTGATCTCATTTAAATGTCGATTGAGTTCAAAGCAATTCACACACCAACTTTTCTTATATCTGAATCATTGTATAGTTAGTAAGTAATTGTCATCTTATGTGTCAACCTATGGTGTCCAATATGCCAATCTTAAACAACGAAAATGTCTTTGGCGTATTTTCGCCCGCGTTTATTAAAACTCACTTTTTTCATTAATACAATATTATTCTATGGATGTCATTACCTTTTTGGAAAGCTGATGAAAATGCACAATTTTTCCCCGTAATTTGTACGCTCACTGCCATAGTAAGTTTTTGAGAAATACAACAATCACTGGAGAGTAAGGTGAAAATTGAAAATTATTTTTTTTATGAAATGCGACACAAGTTTTCTGTTTTAAAGTTTTTTTTTTAGTTTTTATTACTATTTTAGGTTAGTAAAAGTATTAGTTTTAGGTTAGTAAAATAACTCTAGTTATTGTACTAAGGCCCACTTGCGCGTACCTGGGTTAGCTATGCTAACTCGAGTTAACTGCTAACCCAGGGTTAAATAAATAATTTGGTCATAAGTTAGAAGCTAACCTCGGGTTATTTTTAAATATTTAACCCAGCCATGTGGAAGAGTAAATATTTAAAAAAATAACCCGGGGTTTGCTTCTAACTTTTGACGGCGCTAGCTAACCCAGGTACGCGCAAGTGGGCCTAACCGCCGCGCCGGGAACATTATGACAGGAGATACTTTTTGTGCACTGTTTAGTTTTCACACAATACGATCAAACTTCTTCAATTTCAGAACTCGAGAGGCACTGTAGAATTAATTTTGACCTTTACGGTTCCTCGCTTTTTGTAGAGCCGGTTAGATTGCAAAAAGATACACGGCTGACGGCAGGGAAATGAACGACGATGAAAATGTTCAACATCGTGCCGCTGATTTGTGCGCCTTTGAAAGTTAAGACGCCATTGTTGTACACAACCCACTTTTGATCTCAGGAGATGTATTTTCATATCGTTGATATTTAATGTACTGAGATGTTGACAAAGAGACGGAGCTTTCTAATTACGTCGCTCTGATAATAGATAGGTAGGGATTATGAATTTAATTACAAAAAGAGAAGAAGTAACTTAAGTGGTCAAATATCGCTATGAGTGCTGAGTATTTGGTTTCTTATGTGGTAGGTACCTACTCATAGTTACCTGCCTAAATGACGTATTACCTAAGTATCTAAGCAAGTGTACCTATGTAGTTCTTGTTGACCACTAGATAGATCTAATAATTGGACTGACTTTACTACGCGATTGTACCTCAACCACAGGGACCAGAGTAAATTACAAAAATAAATAATAATTTAATTATAAAATAGCCCACTCGACAGTGGGCACCTCAAAATTATGAAGGGATGAATGGGTACTGGGGACGAATTCCAGGGGACCAGTGGGTGCTAACCCAATTGGACTGATATAAGAGATATAACTCCAACAATATTAATTCTACCTTTAGTCGCAGTAGGGTTAGATGTAGGTGTGTGTTGTGTGTATGTAGGTGTTAGGAATACTAAATACTGTTTGACATTCGCTGTCACGCACAATATTTTTGCGTTGAGCCGAAAATTATTGGTTGTAAATCAATTCTTCACCCGCGTAAGTGAGCTATTCCTAGCTATCACTAGCTCACTTGACGTAAAATATTTCGACAATAAAAACGGTACAAATTATTCAGAAAAATATACAAAACGTTTTTTTTATGCAAAAAAAATGGTGCTATGGATTTCAGATGTTCCTTTAAACTGCCTCTCGAGAATATAGGTCAAATTCATCGTGGGATACCAAGTGACACATATGAACGTCATATGCTTCATTCACATTTACAAACAGTTTCTCCAGGCAATATAAATAGAAAAGTTGAAAAGTTAGGCAGTTACTTATTAACACAGATAATATTATAGTACTGGTACCTATACCATGATTGCATTAATTCCCGAAAACAAATATTTATGTGTTAACAATTCACCGAAATGAATTGTATCTTTTATTAGTACAGCATTATAAGCGGAGATAACCTCGCACCCTTGTTCGTGTTATAGATACTCCTAACATAACACTCACTCGTCCGAGAAATCTCTTCATTACACCATTCATTAAGTCGCCTAAACTGTAGACGTCTCCTCGCAACGAACCTGTAGCTTTCCACAACATTTATTTGATTTAGGAGGGTAGGCAGGATAACACAGATTGTGTGGGAGTGATCGGGAGAGCTTTTAACTAAGCCCTCTGAGATCAATTGGGACTGATGGCGCACTGTGGGAGGCTTTTATTTCTTAAAATACTAAGGACAACTGGATAATATTGTATATTATGACAAATATTGTTGTTTACGATGTTGCTGAGAGTTTACGCGAACATTTCTTGTTGAAATAAAACTAATTTTAACGGATTCAGCTGTGATTTGTGTTATTTTCTGCTGTTTTTTATAACATTGTATAATGTATAATATTGTAGTGTAAATTGCCTGGAAGAAATCGCTTTCAGTGATAAGGCCGCCCATTGTACATTAAGCTATATACATGCTACCTACTTGTCATACTTGTAAATCTATTGGTGTACAATAAAGAATTATCTATCTATCTATCTAAAGTTATCTAAACATAGTCTTTACTTAATTGGTTTGATTTGCAATCGCCCTGCAATTTTAATTGTTGAAGGGATCTTCTGTGTGTATGGGTACTATTTACGGTGAATTTGCCAAATCGCTTATATATAAAAGTAACACAAATAAATCACGATCATCATTAGAATTTATTGTAAGTATTTCGATTATTCGTGTTTAATTATCACAAACATAATAATCTTCACGATGTATCAAACATCGCTTCAAAGTCATGACCCTTATTTTAAGTTGGGATCATAAATCACACGTAACAACGTGCCTCATTATAGACTCAACGAACTTGAACACTTGTTACAAGTGATTAACGATGTCTTCAATTTCCCATATTAATTCACATGTCACAGTATTATTTAAGGAGCACACTATAGTAACAAGTATTAACACACTATAGTAACAAGTATTAACACACTATAGTAACAAGTATTAACACACTATAGTAACAAGTATTAACTGGTATCTGGAAGGTGGGACATCAGGTGGACCGACGACCTGCGAAAGGTGGCTGGGACGGATTGGATGCGGAAGGCGGAGGATCGGCAAACGTGGCGCACATTGGGAGAGGCCTATGTCCAGCAGTGGACTGCAGTAGGCTAATTGATTGATTGATTGATTAACTGGTATAATATAGTTACGTGGAAAAATAGATCTTCTGCGCTGACGGCACAGAATCTCTTTATTCTTACAGGGTCGGCAGCACTAGTGTGACTTCCCTGTGTGGCACTCGTCCGAAGGCCACGGTAACCACTTACCATCAAGAGGGTCGTGTGCTTGTCTACGACTTTAGTAGTATAAAGAAATAGATAAATGTAATCCATATGGACAGGACATCCCGAAATATTTGCAAAGGATTTGGTAGTTTGACTCAATTCACATGACGACTTTCTTTTATCCTCTTTGTAACCGCCTATAAATTGTGTCCTCTATGAGGCCTGTCCTGCGAGTGGCGTGGAGGGCTACCGGTCACACTCCAAATCATATAAACAGGCCCACAATGACAGTGAGATGTTTCGCGCTCGCTTTTTTGTATTCGAGCCAGATCTGGTGGAGTTTTTTCCAAAACTTGTGAACCATATTTTTTTAGTTCGACTTGAGTTCTAGTCCGACATAGCTCAATGGCTCTTTCTTTGTAGTCCCAGTGAATTGGAACTGCTCTCAGCATAGCCTAAGTTATGTTATCAATTAGAATTTATATCAACCGATTTAGTTATTTAAGTAAATTTTTTTCGAATGTAGTATGTTCAGAGATACATTTTATGGCATTTAAGAATAAAAGTTAGTTCGTAGATCATTACTTCTGTGGTTTCAGTATATATTTAAAAATTCGTTTTTTACATTTTTTACCGATTCTCCCTGATTTTCTTAAGTATTGGGTATTGTTGCAAGTTGTTGAAAAGATCAGTAGACCACAATGACATGCATACTTTTTGAACAAGCGCTACAAAGTTCTGCGAGGCCCATCGAAAACTTTATACTCGTATTTGTTAACTTTTTGTTTGTCAGATTAAATAAAAAGTTGGTATTTTACTTGTACATAATAGGTTTTCTTTTTCCGATAAAACAATCACGTACCTACTACTGTGCAAGAAAGCAGGCAATTTTTGTAATAAAAATCACTCATTTGAAAACTTCTCAATTAGTGAAGAATATTTGCAAAGACAACTTATAATTTAAAACAAAGGATGTTGGTCATTGGTGGTACTGATTTATCAACATTGTAGCTAGATATTATTAAGTTTCAATTAACGCCTCAAATAATTTTGTTACTTTAATCTAGTAGTACTATTATCTATTCTGTGATAAAGGTTAAATCACACCTCCCCTTATATTACAAAAGTACATCACGAAATGTATATACGTCCCTACGCCAAAAATATCGATGTAGTCCCAAGTTTCATCTAAGTTGAACCGAACTGTGAAGTTTATGCTCCATATTTCACTTTTGTTGTGGTAAATAAATCTCGGCACATAAGCGCGGAATCACACAACTTCGAACCCGCGAACCATTCATAGTTTGTCGATCTCAACTACACTGTGTCTTTTGCGGTTTCGCTTTTGGGTACCTTTTTAGATTAATGTAAAATAAACCTTTTTTGCTCGAAGAGTTAATAATAGCTACACTTTAACAAATAAATATTTAGAAACGATGATAGCATATAAATGGTTTAGACATTAGTTTAAAGAATTATTTCGTTTCTAATATTAATAGTGGATATTGTTGCTAAGTAGACAAAAAAAGCAGCTAAGTTTCTTCAAGGTTGGAGCCGCGTTGCGAACAATGATGGCGCGCGCGGTGATTCTAAATTAGAGGTTTCGTAAAAGTACATAATGAAAGATTTTTAACTTTTAAATAGGCTAACTCAAATTGCTTGTTTTGCAATTCATATTTGTCAAAAAATAACCAAGGCACATTGATTGACGCGTGACCTCTTAGAATTTCATAGTGAAGTAGGTTATAAACACTCGGCGTCTAGGAGACCCAGTCACATGTAGAACATTTTTTACAACACACCTGCTCATAAAAGTGATATTATTTTACCGCAATTAAGCACGGAATGACACCTATTATAAAACTGTGACTTTTTCATTGCTATTATTCACAAAAGTGAGTTATAGATTCTTTTTTTAAATTTTATAGGAAGTGTCTATAATTGTCTATGTTCTTAAAAAAGTTTTGATACAAAAAATAACGTGTTTAATAGTACGAAGAAATTAATACGCCTATTGTATGGTCATTTGATGCATTTTCGTATTTAAATAAATAATTTCAACTTGTAATACTTGTGTAATAAACAAAATTTTCACTCAAATTTAACTTTTTTTTCTCTAAGTACAGAAAAAAAAAACAGAGTAAAAAAAAGTTAAGTTCAAACCTCATTTTTTTTTAAATATGGTCGACCGCCATTGTTAAATGCGCGCGCATAGGAAAATGAATTAATTTGTAGTATTGTTTATTTAGTATTTGTAGTATTATTTTATTCGCAAGTGTGTTGTAAAACGTCGTATGGCACGTGTGAGCATGATGATTACCGTCCTCAGCTGTCTTAAGACCCTCGCCGGGCGGCTCGGGTCTCAATGGCGCCTCGGCGGTAATCACCAACGTTGCTCACTTGTACCATAATGTACTATTTTTTATCGTGCGAAAAATCCCCACGGATACCTCCCCCACCAGAGCCGGAGGAGGAGGTTATGTCGGACTCGAACCGAATAAAGGCCGTCAGTGTTGCCGGAGGTGAGATTGTCGTAGCCATAACCCTCGCACCCCGGCCGACCCAGGGCCATATCTCTCGACCTGGCCCTCATCCGGTGTGGGGACTATAGAGTCCCCAACTCGCCCCTGGGTATGGGGAGACACGCAAAGCGTGCCGCCGCGCCGCGGCCTGCTTCTGCTAGGCCTGCTCTGAAAACCAGCGCTGTCCGCCTGCACTACAACGCGGACAGCATTAAGCTGAGAGGCGGCCATTATTCTACCTGGCTATTTTTTATGCATATAAACACAATGTTGTAGTTTTTGTCTTGTTGAACTGTGTATTGCTAGGTTGAATAAAAATATTTTCTTTCTTTCTTTCTTTCTTCCTAGGGTGACAGGCGGCTCCACCCGTCACCCCCAGGCCCGCGCTCACGGGGGACGGAGGTCATTCTGTGACCTCCGACGCCCGAGTTGCCGCCGCTCGTCGCGGGCCGCGCGGTTTGCGATTCTCCTCTGAGTAACATGTAGAACTAGTTCATAACACAGTCTATTAACTGAACGACTGGGAGACTATTAACACACATTCAAGTCTTATCAGACATAAGTCACATCATTCATAATGCCGGTCATTTGGACGCACCTCACTCCGTCGCTGAAACATTTCACCCGTACGTACGGTTCTCCATAAATCCAGTTACCAGGTACTCATGACCTAATATTCATTCAATATTTTTGCTATTATTTTCATAATACTCCATTCCAAATCATATCCGCCGTAATAATTTTAAAAATTAATTCATCAAATCTGTTCTGTGACACAACTCAAAAACCAAATGTGTTTGGAAGCAGTTGTGAAGATACTAAACACCTATCGATATTATTAAATATTTGAAATGTTAAATTTTTAGGTTCGTGTGTGGTAGCCCTAGACTCGTACGTGGTGCCGAGCTTACAAACTATTTCAATTACACTAAAAGTGGCAAGTCTACAGGCGACAGTCTCCGACACGACGACTGTGAACTGCAAATGGAGTTAGGATCTGCAATTATTGTGTTTGTTTTGGGATTCTCCATCTCAAGACTAACTTTGTATAATTTAATAGCTATAGCAGTAACTTTAGTGTCAGCTTCAAAAATCAATGAGTATCTATTAGTAGTAGTTTTTTTTTATTCAAGGTTAGGTTTCTGTATTCTGAGGGTTAGGTATACCTTTTCTATCACAACCTTATTTTGAACTGTCTCCTGTCATAACCTTATTTTGAATTCCATCGAGCCGGCTCGATGCGAGCCTTCGAGCTGTGAGTTTTGCGGTCCACACGTTGATTTTTACTCGTTTTCGAGTAATACTATCAAGTAAAACCGTATGTGAGTACGGAGCTTGAGTATTGAATTTGAATTTATTTGAAGGATAGAATTCGCAACGAGACAAAGAACCAAAGTTACCGACATAGCTCGCAGAATAAGCAAGCTGAAGTGGCAGTGGGCTGGCCACATCTGCCGAAGGACTGATGGCCGTTGGAGCAAACGAATCCTAGAGTGACCTGATGACCTGCGAAAGGTGGCTGGGATGGACTGGATGCGGAAGGCGGAGGATCGGCAAACGTGGCGCGTATTGGGAGAGGCCTATGTCCAGCAGTGGACTGCAGTAGGCTAATTGATTGATTGATTGAACGCGGTAGTCGTAACGTTAGTTTTTGTTAGTTTACTGAATGACGAATAAATTGTAATGTCACGTATTTAGACGTTTATGACATACGATGACATACGTTGACGACTGTCATATACGTCAAATCCCATACATTCATCATTCTATTTTACAATACACCAGCAAACGAATTGTCACTTGTCTGTGGGGGCTGAACTTTAAATGTATACAAAAATATTATTGTTGACTCTTTACTAACTAAAAATATTATTAAATCCAGAGAGTACGTAAACACATTCTAGCATTTATTGCGGCGTCGAGTTGAGCACCATTCTAAGTGTAGAATAAATAAAGTCAATTTTATGGCTTTATTACCTTAAGAGCAGGTATTACGTTTAAAGATAAGAGTCGAAAGGCTCTGATGAGGAGGGAATGCGCCATTGCCGCTCAAATTGGAGCCCTAATGGCGTCGCCTCTAATTTTAGTGAATGGAGGGCCGTTGATAATACAACTGCTTAACAAATCTAAAGGCTGCGAAGGTTGTGGTTTGTTGTCCTACGTTTTAGTAAAGTGTAACTGCCAAGAGGTTTGCATTATATTCGTCAGCTAACTATGAATGACATCGACACAATGGGGACCGCATCTGTACTCTTAAAGCTAAATATCTATCAGACAAATCAACCCCGTCCTTTTTGTGTGACATAACAAACAAATAAAATTATCCAAGTCTGCATTAACACAATAAATGTGTTTCTATTATGCAAGTCACATATTAGTCAATCGTTAACTACATGCCTGTGAAGGTTCTAACAGTAGGTATAAATTCAGAATTGTAAAAAAAGGCAAATGGTTACTTTTTTCGTTCTCTTACGGTACTATCATAGAGTATACCATAGGGCAAGGGTGCCCAACCCTAGGCACGCGGGCCACATAGTGGCCCGCGGACGAATTTCGGGTGGCACGCGCAAGCCACTGCGAGAGGAGCAAAAAAAAGCTTGTACAAAAGCAATTGCATTAGTCGCAGTCGCAAATGCTATGCTATTTTTTCTTTTCACTCAAATCTATCGAGTATTCATCAAAATGATATTATCTCTTCATATCATAACTAAAAAGTTTAAAATAATTTTATTTTATTTTATTTTTATGATTTTGATTGTATTGATAGTTTGGTATTATAATAAACTTAATATTGTACTAGTGCACTTTGTTATTATACTAATTTTTGTAGTTACATTCCATATTATTGAGTTATAATTTATACGCGTAAAAATGTAGTAAAATAGGAGCTGTCACTGGCGTGGAACGGATCCGGCGGCTGGGTCTGAGGTGACTCTGTACAAAACTGAGGCCATGTTCTCTCATAGGCCTCGGCGTACACCACCGGAGGGATCCAACCTCACAGTGGGAGACACTCTCATCGGCATCAGGCCCCAGATGACATATCTGGGGCTCGTGTTCGACGGCCCAGATATCGGGGAGCGTCTCCGAAGTCTGGCTCCCAAATTAAGATGCACAGCTAACGCTCTGGCGTGGCTGCTGTTCAACATGAGGGAGCCAGAGCAGAGCAGGAGGCAGATGCTGCGGGAATCGTACGTTCCATTGCCCTATACGGGTGTCCCGTGTGAGCGGATGCCCTGAAGTCTAGGCACGTGCACCTACCGCGTGCACAGCAAGAGACGATGGCCATCAAGGCCATCAGGGGTTACTGCACGATATCCTATGACGCGGCGAGTTTTCTTACCGGATCTCGGAGAGCGAGGCTATGGACAAACATGGCGAGTCACCGGCAATTAATCTTGACATCGCTAAAGCTTTTATAGAGTCTGCCACAAATCGCTTTTTTCCAAGCTACCAGCCTTTGGTTTGCCTCTCAGACAGTGCGACTGGGTGGTTAGCTTCCTGCAGGAGCGCCAACTTCGTAGTTCTTGCAGGTAAATGCTGGCGTGCCGCAGTGGTCTGTCTTATCACCCATTTTCTCTCTCCTACATATCAACGATATTCTGACCACCCGGCAGCATTCATTGCTATGCATCTTACACGGGAGTTATCATAGGCATACTGCGGCCGAGCAGTCTGATATATAGTCTGAGCGCGGGAAAAAAAGCAGCTTCTTGTCACTGAGCTCGACCGGATCCTTAATCATATTTCCCAATAGGGCTCTGAGAACCTGGTCGAGTTCAATGCCAACAAGACACAGGCATGTGCATTTACAGCAAAGGTATCTTTTTTCCTTCCCTCTGTGGCATGGGCACTGCCACTGCGGGACAATCTCAGTATTCTCGGTATGGATGCTCGCTGCCTACTGAACAACAAAAAATATATTGAGAGTATCATCAAAACAGCCTCGCGTAAACTTGGAGTCCTGAACAAAGTGAGATGTTTTAACACGCCGGAGCAGCGGTGTCTTCTGTCTCCTGCGTGGAATACTGCTCGCATCTCTGGGATGGCTTCGCAAAGTACTTACTTGATGCTTGTACACTCGACAGGTTCCAGTGTCGTGCGGTCTGCATTATTGGGAATCCTGAGATCACGAACACCCTCGAGCCTCTGCAGATGCGTAGAGTTGTGCATACTTGGCAGTATTTTAATTTTACCGTCTCTGCTATGGTGAATGTTCTAATGAGCTTTTCCAATTAATCTCACCCTATCCTTTCCTACACAGAACAACGCGTGCAGGACATAAATGTCACCCGCATACGGTGCAAAATATTCGGTGACTCCTTCCTCTGCCGTACCATTAACTCCTGGAATTCCTTATCATTTTCCCTCTTCCTACAAGTCCCGGATCCTTTAAGCGGGGCGAAAAAGCATCTAATGAGACCGACAAGCTGAGTGCCACCATTGTAACACGATACTTACGTGTCTATAAGGGTGACCCTCTTTTCCGAGACTGCATCCAGCTTACCAGCAGGCGAGGTGAAGTCCAATTAATTGACGTTATAAAAAAGTTCTTTCGGTGCCATATCGTTACCGAAAAAAGGCGCGGGAACGGGGACACGAACCCGAGCCGTGAAGGGCACACCGTAGTAGCGGCGATAAGACCCATCATGGGGGAAAGCTAGAGAGGCCGCCATGTAGCCTCTCTAGCCACTCCTCCATCCTGCAGGTTATCACCGGGCACGGATGCTTCGGGGTTTTTCTGCGTCGGATCCGGTAAGAGCCAACCACCGAATGCCATCGTTATAACGCGGGAGACGCCATCACCGTAGGAGTGAGAGTTCTTTCGCTTGCCATCTTGCTCACGGCAATAGTACGCTGCGCGAGCGCGTGGGCTACCGCCCCTCCTTTTGTGAGCAAGTAATATTCCAAAAGGAGACGGCGGGGTAGGAACGGAGGGGATTCGCAGCCCGCACAGCCCGTGACGAGCGTAGGGGACGCGGGCGTCGGAGGTGCAGAACAGGCCTCTGTCCCTCATGAGCATGGGCCTGAGGGTGGTGACGGGTGGAGCCGCCTGCACCTCCCCATTCCCAGGGGCTAGATGGGGATGCGATGGTCCCACTACCCGAAGAGAGCCGGCTCGAGGGAGATGGGCAAGAGATCAGCCAATTTCATTTTCCGAAACCTGGGGGGGAGGGGGGGGGGGTTGTGGATGTAGTAAAAAGATGTACTGGCCCGCCAGAAATGTCCAAATCGTAAGTTTGGCCCGACAGCTAAAAAGGTTGGGCACCCTTGCCATAGGGCATAATAGGGTATAAGTAACCAACATCCTTACTAATATTATAAATGCGAAAGTAACTCTGTCTGTCTGTCTGTCTCGCTTTCACGCCTAAACCACTGAACCGATTTTGATGAAATTTGGTATAGGGGTAGATTAGACCTTGAGAAAGGACATAGGCTATGTTTGGTCGCGATAACCGACATCAACGCGGGCGGAGCCGCGGGCAAAAGCTAGTTTCTAATATTTCTATACTGTTTAACACACTAAGTACCTACTTTATAACCTTTATAACACTAGTAGGGTAGTAGTGTAGAAAATTGTTTTCCAACTAAGTGAATAAATAGCAGAGAGTGTGTGTAATTTCCACTTGTGAGTTCAAAAACTCGCACCTGCGACGACGAGACGTAACGAAGTTGTCCAACTACCTCCACTCACGCTCGATTCTTCGGCCACGTGACCACGTCCACAGTTCACTAACTGTTCCATGTTGTACCTACTTTTGTACTTTACGATGTCCGTTTTAGTATTCTGCTGCTGACAATCGAACTTTTACTCTATTATTTAATAATGTTTAAGACTCAGTAGTTTTGGAGTCTCGTACGGCTGACCGAATTACCCTTGGTCGATACGAATTGTCTACAGAAAGCATGGTTTATCGTTGAAAAATAGATAACACAAAAAAATATTTGCAGACAGCACGGTTGTCAAAAAATCACGCTTATGATGGTTCATTCAATACCGACGCCTAGGCTAGTCGTCGGTATCTGGGGGCACGGCAGTGCCCCCGCCAAGTCGAGAAAAAAAAGAGCGGCACGGCCGTAACACTATTTTCTCGAAGCACTTCAGGCCATTTTCGACCCCCTAGAACTTCGCTGTGGATAAACCTAGAAGCCTGAATCTTCGGTTACCAAGTAGGCACTGTAAAAACACTTTATATTTCAAATTTCATTCAATTTGAACCAGTAGTTTAGGAATTATAACTAGTCAAAGTTTGCAAATTTCGCAAATTTTGTCACTCACTGACTGACCGATCATCAAAACTCTGAGGCACTTCTAGCAGACGTAGAAGCTTCAAATTTAGAAGATAAGTAGTGTTTAGTGTACAACTCAAGGGAAAATTAAAATATTCTTCAATTTCAGCAATTTCACCAACTGCATAAATAACTTTGTAATCTCATATAAATATATGGGATTACAAAGTTACATTTGCAGTGAACGTTTCAGTGTACATGAATCCATCCATACTAATATCAGTCTAACGAAGTATTGTAATAAATGCGAAAATAACTATCTGAGCGTCTGTTATTTATTAGTATTACGCTTTCACGCCTAAAATACTAACTAAATAAACTTGATGATGATGAAAAGTGAATGATGGGGTGGGGGTGGGGGTGGGAGTGGGAGTGGGAGTGGGAGTGGGAGTGGGAGTGGGAGTGGGAGTGGGAGTGGGAGTGGGAGTGGGAGTGGGAGTGGGAGTGGGAGTGGGAGTGGGAGTGGGAGTGGGAGTGGGAGTGGGAGTGGGAGTGGGAGTGGGAGTGGGAGTGGGAGTGGGAGTGGGAGTGGGAGTGGGAGTGGGAGTGGGAGTGGGAGTGGGAGTGGGAGTGGGAGTGGGAGTGGGAGTGGGAGTGGGAGTGGGAGTGGGAGTGGGAGTGGGAGTGGGAGTGGGAGTGGGAGTGGGAGTGGGAGTGGGAGTGGGAGTGGGAGTGGGAGTGGGAGTGGGAGTGGGAGTGGGAGTGGGAGTGGGAGTGGGAGTGGGAGTGGGAGTGGGAGTGGGAGTGGGAGTGGGAGTGGGAGTGGGAGTGGGAGTGGGAGTGGGAGTGGGAGTGGGAGTGGGAGTGGGAGTGGGAGTGGGAGTGGGAGTGGGAGTGGGAGTGGGAGTGGGAGTGGGAGTGGGAGTGGGAGTGGGAGTGGGAGTGGGAGTGGGAGTGGGAGTGGGAGTGGGAGTGGGAGTGGGAGTGGGAGTGGGAGTGGGAGTGGGAGTGGGAGTGGGAGTGGGAGTGGGAGTGGGAGTGGGAGTGGGAGTGGGAGTGGGAGTGGGAGTGGGAGTGGGAGTGGGAGTGGGAGTGGGAGTGGGAGTGGGAGTGGGAGCGCGAGTGCGAGTGCGAGTGCGCGTGGGAGTGGGAGTGGGAGTGGGACTGGGACTGGGAGTGTGGGTGGGACTGGTACTGGGACTGGGTCTGGGACTGGGATTGGGACTGGGACTGGGACTGGGACTGGGACTGGGACTGGGACTGGGACTGGGACAGGGACTGGGACTGGGACTGGGACTGGGACTGGGACTGGGACTGGGACTGGGACTGGGACCGGGACCGGGACCGGGACCGGGACCGGGACCGGGACCGGGACCGGAACCGGAACCGGAACCGGAACCGGGACCGGGACCGGAACCGGGACAGGGACCGGGACCGGGACCAGGACCGTGACCGCCACTGGGACCGGGACTGGGACTGTCCGACACAGAGAAACCGGAAAGTTAATCTACAAAAAGAACTGAAATCCCATCAAAAACAATACTTGTAAAAAAATGCCAAGCCTCGCCGCCCTCGATTCTTCTACCGCAAAAAGTTGTGAGATCCATGTTATACCAAGTCGGTTAATTTATTCAGTCCCTACTTCAGAGACTTTCTGTCCTAAGTTATTACGTAATAAGCTTTTATATTTTGAATATAATAAATTGACTTGGCCATCGCATGAAAACACAATGTATCGCACATCACATTAATTACATTAAAATAAGATTGTTTATTGCGATTGCCAAGTCAATTTATTACATTTAAAACATAAAAGCTTATTACGTAATAACTTAGGACAGAAAGTCTCTGAAGTAGGGACTGAATAAATTAACCGACTTGGTATAACATGGATCTCACAACTTTTTGCGGTAGAAGAATCGAGGGCGGCGAGGCTTGGCATTTTTTTACAAGTATTGTTTTTGATGGGATAGAATGAACGCAGAAACATACCAGAACGAAATTTTTACCCATATAAATATTAGTTTAAAGCATTTTCTAATATCAGTTATGAAGTCAGCGTTTGATCGCAATAGTTTAATTCGACCTCTCTAAACTCTTATAACTATAAAAAAAATCATCACAGTACAGCTACTGTATTGCTCATGAAAAATGAACTCCATTAAAACATGCAAAACATGCCAACAACGCTCAGCGGTCGCGTCTGAAGACTGGCCAGATAATTGCTCGAACAGATTAGCGCCAAGTTTTGTGTCTCCGTAATGGGATGTGAAAGTTTGCGCGGTGCTGGTCATTTGTCAAACTTGGACGACGAGTTGTTGTTTTTTATTTACTCCTGAAGTTTATTTTCGGTCAACATTATTTACGAGTATATTGCATTTTGTAAATAATAGTACATTATGGTACAAGCGTGTAAAGTTGGTGATTACCGCTGAGGCGACATTGAGATGAGAGAGATGAGATGTATGACAACAAATAGATTTTTACTATTGTGTTTTGATTGTGTTATGTAGTATTTTTAGTATTATTTTATTCGCAAGTGTGTTGAAAATAATCGTATGCCACTCGCGTGTATGGTGATTACACGCTTGTACCATAATGTACTATTATTATATTGTATACTGGCGTGTCTGTGAAGTGTGAACCGATATGAGGAGTCAAGTTCAAATATCGTGTATGTTCATATTTTCCTTAATTGAAGTTAATTATTATTTTTGTCCTGTTATTGTTACTGGCTGGGCATATATACCAACATAACAACCAGTAGGTATGTATAATATAATTTACAAATCTAACTCATTCTTCTTCTTCTACTTTCGTGTCAACGATACTCTTTTGCCTTAGGTACTTTAAACTATTCATTTATTTAGTACCTACATTTAAAAGCGGTGTCCTCTTTGGCTTGCCTTGTTAACATACATAGGTACAGTCTTTTTTTAAGTATCAGTAATTTTATTTATTTTACTAGCTTTTGCCCGCGGCTCCGCCCGCGTGGATGTCGGTTATCGCGACCAAACATAGCCTATGTCCTTTCTCGAGCTAACCTACCTCTATACCAAATTTCATCAAAATCGGTTCAGCGGTTTAGTCGTAAAAGTGAGACAGACAGACAGACAGACATACAGACAGACAGAGTTACTTTCGCATTTATAATACTAGCTTTTGCCCGCGGCTCCGCCCGCGTGGATGTCGGTTATCGCGACCAAACATAGCCTATGTCCTTTCTCAAGGTCTAACCTACCTCTATACCAAATTTCATCAAAATCGGTTCAGCTGTTTAGTCGTAAAAGTGAGACAGACAGACCGACAGACAGACAGACAGACAGACAGACAGAGTTACTTTCGCATTTATTAAGATTTGGATTAAAATACAGAATATTATTTTGACAAGAAGTTCGTTCGAGGAAAAGGTTATTGCGGTAATAAAGTGCATTTTTGAAGAATGTAAGAATTTTATACGGGAAGGAAACTGGTTAGCAAGTCTTTTTGGTAGCAGTCATGGATAGTATTAGTAGAAGTACGTTATTTATTAATATTTTGCAATGGAACGCTCAAAGCCTTAGACCCAAATTAATAGCATTTGCTAACCTAGTTTAAGTTTTGTTTATTGTTAATGTTATTTTGTTACAATAGGACTGTCATGTCGTAAGATAAAAGTCCTGTAAATAGATAAAGATTTAAAAAAAAAAAAAAAAAAAAATATTAGTAGGGATTAGTAGGGAGTAGGGATTCACCACTCCAATCCAAATAATTTCAATTATAAGTGTCAACAATTAACATAATCACTATATTATGAAAGATACAAATATATTTACCTAAGAAATTTCACGAGACAAAATGTTAATAATAATAAAATATGTCAAAGAAAATTACACTTATAGGTACTTCCTATTAATAAAATAATTAATTCAATATAATCTAATTACAGCAATAAGCTTTCTGCCAAATTAGAAATTTGAAATTAATTTCACAGCAATTTGTGGAATTCGCTTTTGTCGAAAACATTCAAGCTCTTAAGGACAGGCTACGCGAAACAGCGCTCGAACCCGAAGGAAATCATGACAGAAAATGTATGATATTAGCGATGAACTGGAGTCGGTTTGAAAGTCAAAGAGTTCTTGAAGGGGCCGAAATAACTTATTTGATGAGAAATTTAGTAATTATTCCAAAAAAAGACTCCAAAGTTATTGAAAAACGCGTAAAACTGAGTCATTTGCCTGGCACAGTTTTCGCGTGAAGTTATAATTTTCTTAAGAAATAAATATGTATATAAGTAGATAAAGAGCTATACTTGCCGCTGAATACATTTTATTAATTGTAAATAACTGTTATGATGTCGCATATCAATAAAAATAACTATGTGTGCAAATTTCCCATACAATTTTGCAGGGATCTGTGTAGATTCCTTCGAACGTCAGTCGCCCACGGGCTTTTGGCGAGAGAGCACGTCTCTTTGATGCGTGATGACAGTTCACACATACACAATAGGCATACCAACAAAAAAGTGAAGTCAAAAGTGGCGACACTGTCTTCTCAGTGTTGTCAAATTTATTTAGATATTCAATAAAATAGTATGCATTTGACAGTGACAAACGTAGTTCCGATTTTGGCCGTTTCACGAATTCGTTGGTACATTTATAACATAGTGGTTCGATTTCGTGTCTAACCACAAGCGCCTAAAATGTCAAACTAAAAAGTTGGGGATATACTAATCCAAAATATTTTTTTAAAGACAATATTTTTGGGTCCTGTTCTAAGGAAATTATCTTCTTCCTCCTAGCGTTAATTCTCAGTCGCATCCGAAGCTTTTTCAGCTCGGAGTCTGGGGTCCGCTTTACCAGTCTTAGCTACGGATTTGGCTAGACCTCGATATTTTCCTAAAATACATGTATCATGAAGTAGCTGTTTCCGTACATTTTAGAAATTAATAAAGAAAACTTAAGTAAGTACTTGGGTTATATTGTGCGTGTTCGTCGTAAGTTCGTGGTCTATATATTATGTATTAATTTTAAAAGACCGCAAATCGTTCGGATGGACGGCGCCTCTATTAGGCATGTTTCACAGGCCAAGGTGCTCGGTGTCACTCTGGACGGGGCTAGGTCCTACGAGTCGCATGCAGTTTTAATTGGCGAAAAGGCGGCGAATTGTTTCCGGAAGGTTTCCCGGGTGTCCGTTACAAGGTGGGGAGTTAGATTCCCGGCACTACGGATCCTGTATTCAAGGACCTATGTTGCTACAGTCACCTATGCCGGCCGTATGGTACCGACGCTCGTCCAACTTCGTGGTCAAGAGGAACTTGCTGAAGACTCAGCGGCCAGCCTTAATACTTCTCACGAAGGCTTACAGATCGTGTAGCTCCGCGGCACTTCCAGTTATCGCGGGGATTTACCTGCCGATCTGGAGGTCTTTCGTGTGGGGCGAAGTGCGGAGGAGGGACTCCATCTGACCCCTAGGGAACGCTTTAGCTTTAGCTTAGGGCTTCGGTGAGTGGCGCAGTTGTCTCCCTTTGGCAGTAGCGGTGGGAAATAACTACCAACGGGCGTGATTTATATAGTTTATTTCCAGATGTCGTCGTGAGGCTCAAGTATAGGTGGATTGAACCGGACTTCGTCGTTTCACGACTACTAACGGGCCATGGCTGCTTTAGGCAACGCTTACACCAGCTAAGCTTGCGAGTCTGCAGCATGCCCATGTAGGGAATTCGACCAGGAAAGCCGTGATTACGCACTCTGGGACTGTAAGTTGTACTACACTGACAAGGAAGTAGGTCCTGCCCCCCTAGACAAGTGGCAATTCGTTGCTCTGCGTATGATGGAATAGGTATGATGGAAGGAGAATGACAAATGTATAGGATTTGACGTTTTTGACTTTCGTTGACGCCTGTCATATACGTCAAATCCCATACATTTGGCATTCTATTCCATCATACGCCGAGCAACGAATTTCTACTTGTCTAGAGGGGCTGGACGCAATACATGCGATCGAGCGGAATGTAGAGGGCCCGCTATGGCATAGTGACTTGGTAAATTGTAGGAATGCCTTTTTACCCGACTGCGTCAGCGAGGGTAATGTATGTAGTTTTCTTTGTTTGCCAATCATAAACCGAAAGAAATGTAATGGGTACCGTACCGCCTGCTATTAAGCTTGTTTCGATCTTTTGGACAGCAGTCAGGTTTTTTATTTTTTAATAATCTATTTTATTTTAACCTTTTTAGTTAAGATATGACATCGATATACTTTTGTAATCTCCTTTTTCTCTTCATTTTGATACCCTACTCGATAAGTTTGAATAAAAATGTTTTCTGTCAACACATAATATATTTTACAACACATCTGCTCATAAAAGTGCTATTATTTTACCGCAATTAGGCAAGTAAGTTATAGACATACAAGTGAGTTATAGATTCTTTTTTAAATTTTATAGGAAGTGTCTATGTTCTTAAAAGAGTTTTGATACAAAAAAGAACGTGTTTAATAGTACGAATAAATTAATACGCCTATTGTATGGTCATATGATGCATTTTCGTATTTAAATAAATAATTTCAACTTGTAATACTTGTATATTAAACATAATTTTCACTCAAACTTAACTTTTTTTTTCTCTAAGTATAGAAAAAAAAAAGAGTAAAAAAAGTTAAATTCAAACCTCTTTTTTTTTAAATATGATCGACCACCATTGTTAAATGCGCGCGCATAGGAAAACGAATTAATTTGTAGTATTGTTTATTTAGTATTTGTAGTATTATTTTATTCGCAAGTGTGTTGTAAAAGTCGTATGGCACGCGTGAGCATGATGATTACCGTTCTCGGCACTCTTAAGACCCTCGCCTACAGCTCGGGTCTCAATAGCGCCTCGGCGGTAATCACCAACTTTGCTCACTTGTACCATAATGTACTATTATGAATTTTATGTAGGTACCCTATAACACTCGGGAGATGAATACCTTTCATTTGAGACCCCATTCATTGAAATCCGTCTAGGGATTAGGCCTGTAAAGGGGAACAAAGAAAACTACATACATACATATATACGCGCGAAACACATTACCCTCGCTGGCGCAGTCGGGTAAAAACTAATACCCGACTACTGAAAAATTACGCTAATATTAAACAAGAAAATATCTAAGTAGTAGTAGTCTTGAGTCGAAGACGTTTGGGACACAAATTCTACGGACACTGTGTCCCTAAGTGTACTTTCAAATTTATTTATTTTTTCGAAGACGTTACGGACACCAATATAAAACGATAGTTTTGTACACTGTACAGTCGAGTCGGATGGAAAACTTATTCAATATTGGATAGGTTGTACAAAAGAAAGTGTTAATATGTTGTTGGAGGAAGTGCCTGGAATAAGGGAAATTCGGAGGGGCCCATTGGGCTTCTGGTGGTTTTATTAAAACTAAGGACAGGTGATTCTGATGAAAGAATATCTACATTAGTTAATGTGCCTAGGCGAACTTTAGAAGTTCTTTTACAGGATTTTGTGCCAGCCCAGCTTGGGATTAGTTCCTAAAAATGCGCTAGGGATTCCTAAAAATCGCGCGTTATAAGAAGAAATAAATACACGTGATATCTTATTATACCTCCCCCCTGGTGAGATTTCGTGATTTTTTATTTCGTGACTAAGATACGGCACAACATTATTTGGATGATTAAACAAATTAATAGTAAAGCACCAATGGCGGACACTTAAAAAAAACAACGATAATCCTTGAACAATCTACCCCTAAAAATTTACCCCCTAGAAAATCCCCTAGACATGTTCTTTCCCCCTAAATTTAGGGGGGAAACCCCTAAGTTGGCATCACTGAATATGGCTAATCCCAAGCTGGGCTGGCACAAAATCCTGTAAAAGAACTTCTAAAGTTCGCCTAGGCACATTAACTAATGTAGATATTCTTTCATCAGAATCACCTGTCCTTAGTTTTAATAAAACCACCAGAAGCCCAATGGGCCCCTCCGAATTTCCCTTATTCCAGGCACTTCCTCCAACAACATATTAACACTTTCTTTTGTACAACCTATCCAATATTGAATAAGTTTTCCATCCGACTCGACTGTACAGTGTACAAAACTATCGTTTTATATTGGTGTCCGTAACGTCTTCGAAAAAATAAATAAATTTGAAAGTACACTTAGGGACACAGTGTCCGTAGAATTTGTGTCCCAAACGTCTTCGACTCGTAGTCTTTAGGGATACTTCGAGCCCTAAAAAGTCCAACAACTGGTTTAGTTGCAATGCTTCTATATCGCCCAATATCGCTATTGGGTTGTGGAGGTCAGATGACAATCGCTTCGCGAAAGTTTTGGATTAAGCTAATTAAGAAGGAGAAGAACACAACCTTAAAAGAAAAACAGGTTTTTACGGGACTTTGTTTCCGTTCTTGTCACAGAATTCAACAAAAAAAAACTTACTCCTATATTTAATTTTGTCTTCTGAAATAAATCTGTTCATTAAATCAGTTTAATTTTCGTTTTTTTAAGCCTGGTTTTATTTTTTTAATATACCTACTATGAATTGTAAAATATTGTAAGATAATACATAAGATATAAAATATAAGTTGTATGTTTTAATTGACCCCAACATACCCTATATCATATCTCAACTTTGATTGAAAAACTCTTGGCTTTATCAGTTGGAGTAAAGTCTATAACCTAAAGCCTAAATCTGCCTTTTATTATTACATTTAATAATTGAAACATTAGCTTTCTTTGATTGACATTAGAAACTTTGACTGACTCCTACCTGAGCACAATATGTTGCTGAATTAGTGGAACATAACAGTGGAACGAACAGTCCGAAATCGAAGTGAAGACGTCTGATAGGAATGTTTGTTTGTTTGTTGAATGACTCTATAGTTCGGGAACATTACGCGACAAGTGCGATGTTTCCAGTTCAAAGAAAACAAAGTCTCGCGTTGATAATTGTCGTTGTTGGGCAACATTATGCAACAGTTTTGCGCAATATCGCCATAAAACGTGATGTCTCGGAGTGGCTTAAAAATACCTTCATGGCAATAGCTGTTTATGGCAATGTTTTGCTCATGATAAAAGAGTATAAAAGTAAGGTAGGACAATTTAGTTCTTTAAGAAACTATTTATTTAGAGTATGAGATATTCATCATCTCTCTACTATGATAATTATAGTCTTTCTACGCGGTGGGCATTTTAATTTTACGAACATTTTTAATATCTATGTCAATATTTAGGTGTTGGTATGTTACCAACCTTATTTTGTTCAATATCTCAAATCTTTGTAAAAAATTCAAACAACGTCATGTCATGATGCCAAAACAAAAGACATGCCAATGACGTCATGCACGAAATGAAAGGGATGAATATACAAGCAAGAAAAGGAAAAGAAATATAATTTGACAGACGAAATTCGTCTCAATAAATCGTATTACTGAAAATGCACTCTAATCATAAGTAATAAAATAGCTTTTTCAGTATTCGTAAGACAATTTTCTACATTATGTTGACTTGCAAAAAGCATCTTGCAGCCCACTGTGCACCTCGGCGATGTGTGCGTGCACGTTTGCGTCTTATTTTGACAGATTTTGAGTCGTGCGCTCGGCGTAGCCGGCCCTTAATAGAAATAATTTTGTGAACTGACATAATAATAGAGATCTGTCAAAGATCAGTTTATATCAAAATTACGTGGAACAGCTCAACGTCGAGATAGAACCGTCTTACCTGTGATACACAATGACAGCTGGCGCCAATGTTCAAAGCAACAGACATTTTTTATTGTCTGTTGCTCAATGGTTGGTAATAATAAAGATGAAAGGTTAGACAACGTGCGGAAATATGAATACAAATGTTTCTCTATTATTGAATGGTAGTATTTTAGGTGATAGTTAGGTGAAAAGAGATAATAACAAGGTAAGAAAAAAAATCAGGGCATTCTTTGGGGAATGTCGATGCAAGTGAAAACTAAGCTTAAGGCTGCCTTTCCACCAGGGCTATTTATGCTATGCAGCTATGCTTCGAGGATGTAAAAGCTAAGCTATTATACTACGTGACCGTTTCCACTGTGCTCGTGCTATGCTATGTAGCGTAGCGAGTAACATGTGCTATGACACTTCCTACAAATATTCAAAATACGAATCTCTTCTCCATCCACAGCGCACATCTATAGCCCGCATCTTCTATCTATCTATATACTATTATATAATTGTAAAGTGGACGTGTCTATACATTGGAGATATTTAAAAAAAATACTTGGGTTATGTTATGTTAACGATACTGAACACGAAAATATTTTTTTTCAATTTCCTGTCTGTTTGTCTGTTTGTTCGCGATGGACGCAAAAACTACTGGACGGATTTTGATGCGGTTTTTTTGTTAGAAAGGGCTTGATCAGACTTAAAATCTTACGTTTGTTTGATCGCAATCGGTTGAGTAGAACCGAAGATATGAGCAAAAGTCGCGTTACCCGAGATGCACGCGGGCGGAGCCGCGGGCGGAAGGCTAGTTCTACATAAAAATAGCTTAGCTGAACCCCTTTCCGCCGGTGCTATGCTCCCTCCGGACTCGTAGTCACACCAGGATATCGCACCAGTGTGACTATCAGGAATATTTTTCACATTTTGATATCGAGTGAAACTGGCTAGTTTCCCTCGCAAAAATGTAAGCATTTTAACAATACAACATTATCTACATACGTAAACCCTGAAAACATTACACTCCCTTTTTGGACAGTCCCGGACAATACAAAACTTCGCATCACTTCCCGGTAGATTTCGTATGTTTTGTGGAGTTATTTACAAACAGACAATGGGACCGTTCAATCATCTCGTTTGACATCCGCGATACGGCCTATTCAACAGTTACTAGCGAGTTTTCAGATCCGGGCATGCGACAGGCGAGCCGTGCGGCACGGGGGGCGACCGGGGGGCTACAGGGGGCGACGGGGGGGCGATATCCGGGACGTACTTTGCTTACTTGTTGCTCACCGCAGCCACATTCATGAGATGGGTACAGTGATATTCTGTTTACACCAAGTATCGATAGAATTAACCGTGGAATATACAAGAGGAAGTATTCAACCTTCGTCAATGTCACATAACATATTAATATGACCGATCATATTATGATACTAAATAGTGACGGGGTTGGCGTTCAAGACAGAATAACAGATTCTAAATTTTCAGTTGGTAAACAATCGTGGTTCGAATCAAAAAGTTTAAAAGTTTTGCTAGTCGGTAGGTCAATCAAAATGGTTTTAAATCGTTTCACAAACGATTGTAGTTATATTATTGTTACTAGCCGACTGGCTCCGACTTCGCTATTATATCTGTCGCCGGCTATTTTGAAACCCCGTACCACCTCTTCGTGCTTGTAATTTTTTTAGTATTCAAATAATGTATGGAAATCTGCCGGATTTACTAACATTTACGATCACTACTCCGCTCCGTATAGTAGTAACATGATGAATCAACACATTTTTTTTTAAATTCGAACCAGTACTGCCTGAGATTAACCAAACAAACAAACCAATAAACCAACAAAAACTCGTCAGCTTCATAATATTCGTATAGATATACAGTTGAAATTATTCAAGAGATACGATTTGACGTTTATAGTCTAGGGTTGGAGCGTCTCAAATCAATTGTCAGAATAATCGATTCAGGTAACAAAAGATTAATCGCAACGTTGCCAGAATGTAACTTTTGTAACATTGTAAATAAATAAAACTATTCGTCATAATACCACCGCACCGCGCTATATAATAATCCGACAGGGTTTCCATACCATAAAAAAGAACGTTACTTTTTCCTCGATATGCAGCTTTTTAAGCTATCTTGTTTACATTTTACACTAGACTATCTGGCCCCGGCAACACTGATTAATCATGTAATATATCTAGTTTTGCATACGCAACGCATAAACGTAAACGCAACAAGTAGAGGAGAACATAATGGAGATTTCATACGATTAAAATGTAACAACCAAAAATAATAATTATATATAGTTACTTGTAGTTATTCGGTCCCACGTAATAATCTGGTGTTAAACAGCCCTATCTCTTAGTCGCCTGGTACGACACCGCATGGGAAGAGATGGGGTGGCCCAAGTTCTACTCTGCCGGGAACCTCGCGGCTCCTACCGGGAACCACGCGGCTCAGTAAAAATTGAAACATTAAAATATTAGCCTTGGCCTCAAATGTAATTAGGAAAATACGTCTCCATGCGCATGATGATGATAATAGGCAAAATAATCTAAGAGGTGCATTTTCACAATCAATTTAATATATCTAGATCTACACTTTAATACTGCTATTAGGTTCAGGAATATTATGTAAATAAAACAGGGTAAATGAAAATACGAAATGGGTATTAATAATTTTTATATGAGCTGCTTTCGATTTCAGTATAAGAAAAAAATAAAAAAAATCGTTTTCTCTAGTATGCGATACGGCAAAAGTAAATCTAAGCAATATTTTGATTTGTATTACTTAGAAGAAACATGAGAGGGTAAAAAGAAATACAAAATATTACAAAAGTTACATTCTGGCAACGCCGACCATTGTTGACCAGTAGAACAAAACATTCCCAGTAGTTAACAGTGTTGACCACGGGGTGTTGACCAATGTTTTCAACACTGTTGACCAGTGGAACAAAACATTCCCAGTAGTCAACAGTGTTGACCAGCGGGAATGAGCCCGGAGAGCGAAAGTGTGAACCAGTGGGAATAAAATGTTCCGTTGGTCAACACTGTTAACCAGTAGAACAAAACATTCCCAGTAGTCAACAGTGTTGACTACGGGGTGTTGACCAACGGGAATGACCCAACGTAACGAGTTGACATAAAATCAATACGATTAAAATGTAACAACCATAGAGAATGCAGCCACAGCACTCAAATGAAAAAACAAGAACGATATATGACGTAGCTGTCACACGAGATTATGCAAAAATGATGAATCATGTCGTAGTTTAAATTATTTGTAGCAATTTCTTAATTATTTGTTGTAATTTCAAGTGAAATATGTCACGACTTATATTATAACATATTTTTTATACTTAATATTATAAGTTATACTACGTATTTACAAATGATTTAACTTAATTTATAACAGTTTCATGGGTCGTTTCAATAGTACCTAGTTACCTTCTATGAATCTAGATACCTATCTGTCAAATCGTATCTCTTAAATTATTTTTAGTGTAGATTGAAATGCGTAACCGCATCGTAACGAGCGCACCAAGTTGAGTGCTCTCTGTAAGCGCACCTCAAATCACACTTATTGACGATACCTAATATCTAAGAAAGAAAAAGGTTTAATTTGGCACTTTCCTCACTGTACTGTGGCTGTGGCTGAACATAGTGAACATGGCCGAATAGTATAGAGCACACGCGTAATACACGTTTCTTGGCTGTCCTTTGAGGATAGCACGGGGTGCTTCTGCGGTGGACGAGCCCAAATTCACCAAGCATAGGTAGTTATGAAACAATCCGTTCGCATCAGGGTCTCGTTTGTCTCGTGAATGAGGTCCGAGATACCTGCCCTGAAGTATAACACTGCACCTGATCTATTATCTCGTCAGGCATACGCACGCACGACCTAAGCAAATTTATGCCGTGGTGGTCACATTGCTGTCTGTCAACGTCCAACAGATAAACTTTTCAGTTCGTCTCCGGTCAGTGTTGTCTGTTCCGCAGATTCCGTATGCAAGAGGTGTAGCAGGATTTTGTTTATACTCAACCCTTTTAAGGGACAGACGTGATTGTAATTTATTATTCATTCCCCATTTGAGGAATCAAAAGTATGTTTGCAGAAATAATAGCTTGTAAATTTGTGTATTTGTGATGAGAGGGAATTGAAAATGTTTATTTTAGGGTAATGTTAAAAACATAGTCGGCTTACTAAGAAATCTACGCATGTAGTTTGCTTCTTCTATAAATTAAAAAATTTAAAAACCCCGACCCAAAAACATCCTATAAAAAGTAAAATAAGAACTATTACCTTATGACCTACCCTAAGTATTGACCCTTTTGTCATTTGTCTCATCGGGGGACTGCTAAGCACCTTGGTATTCTCCCCGACGACGGTCAGACGGCGGTCCCCCGACGAGACAAATGACAAAAGGGTCAATACTTAGGGTAGGTCATAATGTAATAGTTATTATTTCACTTTTTACAGGTGCTTTTTGGGTCGGGGGTTATTTAAATTTTTAATTTTTTTTTATTTTATTTTATGCTTTCACAAATAAATTTGACCGATTTTCAGTAGAAACTGGAGTAGGATGGAGGATTATGTAGAGCAAATGCTTACCCTCGAACATTTAGTCATGGATAGGCTCTATTTGGATCCAAGTCTGCGTTGATAGCACTTTGCTAAAAAGCATATTTATTCTAATCTATCGTTTGTCTCTGAGCACAGTTATGAATAAAACATAAACTTTACATATAATTTTTCATTCATAAATTCAGCTTTTATGCGAACATTGCGTGAACTACTAAAGAAAATACTGGTCCTTTTGGCATCTTAAATCGCCCCACCACGCTTAAACGACCTCAACTAACTTACACTTTAGAGCCTATAAACGTTCCTTTATATACTTCGACTTGAAACACCACTGTCGGGTGCCCATATCTCCCAATTACATTTAACTTCTTCAGAACTACCCACGTCCCGCTGGCTCACGCGAGTAAAGGATTCGATCCACTTTCAATGGTTCGAGTAAACATTTCCTCGAAGTTCCGGCCCATCAACTTGAGCATCAATTACTGAAGTTTGTGGACTCCTCACGACGGCGCACTCTATTGTGTTGTTAGTGGAGATAAGTGCAATTATGTAGTTTCACATCTTAGAAACACGTTAGTTATGAGTGTGTTGAAATTTCAACTTTAACGAGGCGATTAGTATTGTATATTAAAACTAAGACGTAGTAGCTGTTGCCCGCGGTTCCGCTAATCCCTACTAATATTATAAATGCGAAAGTAACTCTGTCTGTCTGTCTGTCTGTCTCGCTTTTACGACTATCCGCTGAACCGATTTTGATGAAATTTGGTATAGGGGTAGATTAGACCTTGAGAAAGGACATAGGCTTTGTTTTGGTCGCGATAACCGACATCCACGCGGGCGGAGCCTCGGGTAAAAGCAAGTCTACAAATAAGATAAAATTAGGTCCTTATAATATTATTATACCCAACTATAATCTATCTCAGCTCCAAATTTTGGCTAGATTCGTTCAGTCGTTGAAGCGCTATTGAGTAACAAACATCAAAACATTATTACTTTCTCACTTATAATATTAGTTGAAGCAGCATGTATATCTTAGTAAACGTGATAAAATTTAATAAAACTACATGCTAACATTTCTATTACATGCGGAAGCAGCAGAGCGTTTCACCCAAATATTTAAAATTCAAACGAACTCATTCTAAAAACACGCAAACTAAACGATAAACACGATGGGCTGAGCTCGTACTGCGTGCATTTAAATGTAGGGCTACGGCCGTAAAAACTTAGGTTTATAGCCGTAGGCACGTCTCGGGGCAGGAGATGAAAAGATCGCCCGACCTTCTGCCGAGGGTCATGGCCACAGCCAGTCGAGCTACAGAACTATTCCGTACCCGTTCTGTTCAGTATAAACATTATGTAGTTTCCAAGAACATCTGGCCCTTTTCCGTTAACGTCAGTTTTCGGAAATAGTTTTCTTATTGGAAAACGATACATAGTAAACGCCTCGTGCTGTCTTCTGGTCACTTTTTTAGGCTCCGTATTGCTATTGAGAATTTGTTATTAGATAAACTCAATAAAGTTTTTCTTGATACTCGGCTAGAATTCTAAATGGCACGACATAACACTTGACAATATTTATTAGATCTACGTAGGAAAACCGTCGTTCAGGTACATGTCCGTCACCGCGTCGTTCACATTTCATGCATTCTAAATGATTTACTTAACCTTGTAAAGTGAGCAAATATTATGTACCTACAATGTAAATCAGCCAAAATTCCCGGATACGGTTGTAAAAAGTTAAATATTTATAAAATACATCATGATAAACGCTTTTATATCAGCTACGAAAACAATGTGTTCGTAAACTATCGCCTAGCGAACAACAAGATATTGTGTGGCGTGATGGACGCGTACAGTTCATTATAAGCCATTACCGTGAATAAATTACTCGGCACATAAAGCTGTCGGACCGCGCTCGCAATAGCGGCCGATCGGCCGATGTTTGTGCGTTGTGCGAGTGCGCCTGGTGCGAGTGCGCCTGGTGTAGGTACTGAGGAGAGGCCTCGCGTGTGGGCCTCCAGCAGGTACTATAGTGGAATATGGTATCAGTTTACAATTTAGTTGTACAGTCTTAAAATAACTGGGGCCTTACCATAAACTTTTGCTTCAACTGCCATGCGCAGGGCAGCTCAACTTGGCACCCAACCTGGCAGTTTTTCCATTGGTACCATGAACCTCTTCGGTTGAGCTGCAATGTACCGAATACTGACACGCGTAAATTGTCTCTGATCAATTTGGCACACCATCAACGTTCTAAAATACTTCTCGGAATCGTTACCAAAGGAGTTTTATATACCAAATAAATATTATTTATATAATATATATAGCCGATGATGAAGTTCTTTGAACAAATTTCGATTTCTTCAATAACAATGTACATTATAATATCATTTGAGAGGTTGAGGACTCTTTTAGTCATTTTATATACTCAACTGTAAAAGTTATTAAGATGTTACTATTCTTGAACGAAATTTATTATGACAATTTATGATTCAACAACTTCTTCTTAATGGCGTCTGCAGCAAATCGCCGTCAGTTTGCCAATGTCAAGTAAATTATAAATGTTTATAAAATTATTAATGGCGAAACGCCAATGTCAAGTTTTCAAGATATTTTCTACCAGAGCCACGTTAGCCACGGCAGTAACTTTGTTTCCGTGTGTCCACCCCCCACGAGATTCAGATGGTCGATCAGGACGTGTGGTTGACAATTTATGAAGGAATCGCCAGAAAAAAAAACTTGACAGTGAGTACTTTAGTTTTTTATGGAATAAAATAAGAATAAGGTCATACTCTCAAAGAGGTAGGTATACGGTTGGTGATTACGAGCGAAATATGATCATAGAATTATCCACGAGTCCGACACTGCCAAGTATTTAAATTCGGTTATGAAATTAGTAAATGATTTATTTTAAATTATCACTACTATATTATTTATTAATTCGATGAAAGATTAGGATCAATCCCGTCCCTGTCAGTCAACAGGCTTTGAATCTTATCTATTATAGGTATTACAAACCATTTTGAATCTTATCTACCTACTTACAGGAGAAAAAGATCATCGTCATTTGAAGGCCAAGGAGGAGCAGCGCGGCATCGCCAGGCATCGCGCGGGCGCGCAAACCTTCTCGCAATCATTTCTAGTACTAAACCCTGGCCGCTGCTCTTTCAGTGGGCCATTGACCTTTAGATTTCCCAAACATTCTAATCTATCTATTTCATCAGGATATCTTCAATGATGTACTAAGTATTACACAAACTTTCATCCCCTATTTCCCTAATTTCTCCCCCCTTTCACCCCTTCTTTTGTGATAAAAGGTAGCCTCTGTCCGTTCCCTAGCTCTAATATGAATTATCAGCAAATTTCATCAAAATCAGTTCAGTGGTTTAGGCGTATAAGCGTAACAGACAAACAGACAGACAGAAATATAGAAATACTAGCTGTTGCCCGCGGCTCCGCCCGCGTGGGTGTTGGTTATGGTCAAACATAGCTAAGTCCTCTCCCAAAGTTGAATCTATCTCTGTACCAAATTACAACAAAATAGGTTCATTGGTTTAGGTATCAAAGTGTAACAGACAGACAGACAGAGTTATTATCGGATTTATAATATTAGGATGGATATCATAGATTAATATATATACTAATGGATATTATAGTATATAGTATGGATGAAGTATGGAAGTAGATGGATTTAAAAGCTTTATTATATAATCAACATTTAATTTCACATAAGCATTTACAATAGCCGCTGCTATAATGGCTTCATAATGTAGAACGTTGTGAGACATCTAAAGCGTACTTTGAGGAGCACAATTTTATCGCCTTTTCTACCACATTGCGAGTTTTCACGTGATGTTCTGTGTTAAATTAGGGTAGGCAGAGATCGCCCGAGACGGCGGAGGTTACTCAGACAAACATATAGTTTAATTATAATATGGTTAGGTGATGATATTATTGGTATTACGAGTATGTTCACGTTGCAACATAAATGGTATTATTTCACGGCACAGTTCAAGCACACACTTTTTAGACAGTCTATATCGATGCAAATACATTCCGTCCGGCATTTCAAATGATTTTATCACTCTCCAGTCGATATTCCTTAGAATTTTCTTTTCTTTTCGTGTTCTCGACCAAATAAAATCATCTTCTAAAAATTCTCATAATGTCATCTTCATCACACATCTAAAATAATGCAAATATAACGAGATTTGTTTTTTAGAATAATCTTGAAGGATATAGAAAACTTAATCTTTGCACAAATTAACAAACTATTAGGTTTTTATTATGAATATGAAGAAAACAGTTCAATAAAAGGTGCTCTTGAACGCCTTCAAATTTGACAACCATTATGACAATACGGCAGTTTGGTTTTCTGCGTGAAGATGTCAAAAGCCACTTCATGGTACGAAATTATTACCAGTCGGCGCGAGTCAGCCGGTGAAATGTTAATCACGTGATCACTGACCAGACAATCGCTGTATCGCCTGCTTTACATAGCGTTCATAGTACGAAATATGACAGCCGTTCATTTCCCGGCCAATATTGACCTGTTTAGCCTGACCTGTAGAGCTTATGGTAAGCCACCTGATTGTATAATTCATTGATTAAGATAGAAAAAAAGCGAAATCAAGCTCAGGCGGGGCTCGTACTCGTGATCCTTCCCTCCCGGGTTCGAATTCCACCTGAGCTTGATTTTGCATTTTCCTATCTTAATCAATTTGTATAGTTTAGCATAATAAATGCTTTAAAATTCGACTTATTCGTCAACTCGCCACTTGAAAACTCGCCACTTGGTGTCGAGTTGCCCCGAAATATTTTAACTAATTTTTCATTCGTCAACTCGGCCCAATGTAAGTACGTAGTATTTTTGTACCGTCGCGTACAAAAATATTGTTTTGTATAATTCATGATTGCAATAATTGCGAACGAAAGCTTTACATAGGATTACAACATTTCTGATTATGCCTGATTCTTAATATGCGGTTAAGTAGGTAGGTACCTACTACAAGTGCATACAATCAAATCTAATTGCAGTACATAGAGACAACATCGTTACATTTGCTACGTCTTCCACATGCATACTGTTACAGGCTCTTTACCTAACCTTTGCTTAAATTGTCATCGATTTGATATACATACGTACACCTAGGTCCTCACTCTGTCCAACAACATCTGTATAATTTGATATACATACGTACACCTAGGTCCTCACTCTGTCCAACAACATCTGTATAATTTGATATACATACGTACACCTAGGTCCTCACTCTGTCCAACAACATCTGTATAATTTGATATACATACGTACACCTAGGTCCTCACTCTGTCCAACAACATCTGTATAATTTGATATACATACGTACACCTAGGTCCTCACTCTGTCCAACAACATCTGTATAATTTGATATACATACGTACACCTAGGTCCTCACTCTGTCCAACAACATCTGTATAATTTGTTCTGACTTCTTAGTTTACTTTCAGGCTCCTACTTAATTCTAAAGCACATATATGCACAGTCAGTCCAGTCACAACCCTCCTAGACACGTTCTAACTGTGTTTGATTGAAAAGATGTTAATAAGTTATCCCTAGTGCTGTCTTTGAATATAATTATGTTGATTGATGTAGCACTCAGGCACTATCGCAATTGAATTATGTTGATAAGGTACCCTTGTAATTTGAAACAGAAATATAATATTCAGAATATTTTTAGTCGGTATATATTTATAAATTTTAAAGAAACAATGCATTTGTTCGCAGTACGGCAAACTACAAATTCAAATAAACTAGATTACGGTTCAACTATGTATCTCCTCTGTTTGCTCAGCGCTAAATCTGCTTGTTACATTATTTTATGTGTTCGGCACATTTTTATATGCTCGCGCTATTCCTGAGCTCGTAAACTATGTATTTTGTATTTTTGTTTGTTTACACGCGTATGTCTGTGTGTGTGTGCGGCCACCTGTCGTTACACAGTTTCTGCGTTGCGAGCAATGATTCGACGATGGATACAAAAGGTAAGTATTATTTGTTAGCTCTAGAGCCAGTAACATTGTTTACATAACATGTCTTCTGTTTGTGTAAGAGATTTTTTCTGATTTATGACGCGTTTTCCATATCACTGAAGTTCAATCTTCGTGAATATAAAAAAATGTTTCAGGTAGTTGAAGTTTAAAACTCATCAAAATATTTGTAAGAAATATTTCTATATAATCTTCATCATTAACATTATCACTGACACCGTCCCTTCAGCCAAAATTATATCTCAACTGAATCTTTCTGCAACGATTTCTTGCACACTTACATTTTAATTACACACTACATCTAATAGTAAATAAATTCACACACTGTAGCATCGAATCTCTAAGCTTTGTATCTCCTAATTTCAGAAGGTCAGGTTGTCTACTTGCAGTGAAATGTAATCTTATTTTTGAATACTCTTTTGTTTTCAAAAGCGCACGAACAAAAGATAAAAATGTAATAACAGCCGCCACCGGGAGCGCGCTGCAACCTCTTAGCCACAAAGCTGGCCTCAGAATAGCTCACATTTTTCAATTTGAAAATAAAATTGAAAATGTATTTCTGGAGCCGTCAGTAACTGGAAATTGCAAGAAAATGGAGCTGATAGAATGAAGGAAGACTACTCCAATACCCGACTCGGAATACAAGATATCATTTTCATGTTTGGTAAGTGATATTATTCAAAGAAATTTTACCTCCGAAATAGAGAGACATACTCGTATCAACCCTCCAATATAGTCCTGCTTCATTTTCATCATTATACCTTTCATACAGATCAGCTTTACGTCTAACCTACCTATTCTTATACAGAAGCATACCAAATTTAGTTGAATATATAATACCTATTTATGTTTTTCAAGCTCAACTAGATTAATCCGCGTGCACAAACCTTTTTGCGACTCTCGTCGCTTCATTCTCTTTCAAGCCATTCCTCACTGTGTGAATCGACATTCCTCTTTTTATGAACTAGTCTCCCCCACACGTGCTGCGCAGTGATCTCATCTCGACTGCTATTAATCGAGCCAACTTCTCATGAAATAAAACTCCAGCGAAATATTTTGTTGAATCCACGCTAACATCATCTGACAGACTGACACCTACAAATTTGCCTTTCCAAATAAATTAAAGTTAGTTGTTCACCGGCTTTGAGCTTCTGGGTACAGTCGGCAAAAGGTGACGGCTGGTTGTTTTTGTTTAATTACTTCATTAAGTCTTTATCTTAGGAAGGCAGATTGTCCGAAAGTTATTTAAAATGAGTGCTCCAAAGCTGTGAGTTTTGCCTGTGGCGAGTAATAAGATCATCTACGAAGATATAAAAAAAGAACAAAAATTGTTTTATCAACGACAATTGGACTTTTTCTGGAAATTTTACTATGTTGACGTGTGATTCGTAGGTACGTCCATTGTCAGAAAAGCCGTCGAAGTGACCCCATTTTATTTGTCTGTGAAGGAAGAGTCACTTAGTTTTTGACTACAAACGTAAAATATTGTTGACGGCTAACTAATTCTGTTTGTTATGTAAAGTAAAATTAAAATCATTAGATTGTAACTATAACCCAGTATGCTATTTTTTCTAAATAAAACAGATGGGAAAAGCATGGTTTATTCTCTTGCTACATCCTGTTACATACAAAATTCATCATGTAGGCGTTGTGACAGGTTGCAGTTTGCATTTATAATATTACAGAGATATAGCAATTCCTCTAACGCAACATCATCTCGCATTTGGTACAGAGGAGGATTTAGAGAGGTATAATTTAGTACATCTAAAAGTTGATGCGTCATTCAAAAATGTACGGCACAAAGGTTGTTAAAGTAGGAAAGTCGTTAGCGAGAGAATAGTGATCGCCATAAAACAGATTTAGTGAGTTGCTAAACAAACGAGGTCCTTATTGTGAAAGTTAAGCATTCAGGGTGAGTT
Organism: Eilema depressum; assembly: GCA_914767945.1. NCBI lineage: Eukaryota > Metazoa > Arthropoda > Insecta > Lepidoptera > Erebidae > Eilema > Eilema depressum. The sequence goes on from OU612024.1 coordinate 21,724,653, forward strand.
ATCGCGCCGTCCTCCACCTGATCACCATTATTTGTTGCACCTAGGAGCAGTCTGACCAGTTCGCGGTGTTTTCTGTTATAACAACTTACCGCTAAATATCCCCGATGGAATAATCCTAGGTTATTTTAGGTATCTACATGAGATGAAGTTTATTGCTAATGACCGGGATTTTTCCTTCTTCTATGTTACTACGACATACCTATATATAACAAAACAAATAACATAATTATATGACTACTAAATAACAGAAACGCCATAAAACTCTAATGACATCGGAGGCTTTAGATATATCATCATCATTTTCTGAGGTTTAAAATGATATAAGAATTCGCAGTATTTCTCAATTCTCAAATAACATAATAGGTATATGTATAATTAATCAATAGCTAATTTAATGGTCATTCATGTTTATTGTATAGTTTTATTACCTAAATAGGTAGGTAGGAACCTACATACATTGTTTGATGGAACCGCGTCAGAAACAGCCGATAGCCGTCATATCTGAAACATTTCCATACAAATTGTCGCCATTGAGGCGCTCTGTCCGTCCTCATGTTAAATTCAGTGTATAAATGTGTTATTCGCCTCAGGGACCGTATCGGTTCCAGCGCTAACCTCACGCGTCGGTAGTGCTGTATACTAATGGCTACTTGTGCGCTAACTGTACACGCTCCTCTGGCATAGCATAGATGTTATTTTGTTAGTTGTTCGCTAACCACCACGAACAAACACACGCACGTACAAATACACACACATAGACAAAAACACGCATAGGTACGCTTGGAAAAAGAAGGATACTTCTATTCTATCTACTTTGTCATTTGACATGTGGCCCATTGGGAAGATGACACACACACACACCACACACATACACATCAGGACTCCTCAATAAACAGAACATTATCAGTTAGGAAAAATAGGAGTTTTGTTTACCTATGGTCTCTAGAGAATGCAAGCTCCCTCAGAGTAGAATAGTTATTACCTATGTAACTGATACGTCCTGTTACACCCTCTACCTCCTTAGAAACACATTTACTAAACATTCGTTTGCTAAAACCCCATTATAATCGTATAAAAAGGCCCTTAATAATTCACTGAGACCAAAATAACTCCATTTACATATAAAAAGTTGAAATTAAAGCTGAGCTTGATGACGTAACTATTCATTCATAAACTATTTTAGGAATTTGCTGAAAACCTTCAAGATCCGGCTAAAAATATAGTTTGACGGTATAAAAACTTACCCCTGCCGAGCCGATTGTTAATGAAGGCCTGACTAGTTTTGATCCTTTATTTAGATATTAACTAGCTATTCTCACAGCCTTCTTCATCCTAGCGTAAATGCCCAGTCGCATCCGAAGCTTTCACCTCGGAGTCTGGGGTTCGCTTTACCAGTCTTAACTGCGGATTTGGCTGGACCTCGATATTTTCCGTGAAGCGACTGCCATCTGACCTCCACAACCCAATGGTGACATTAGGCGATATCGAAGCATTGCAGCTAGACCGTTTTTGTTGGACTTTTTAAGGTCTCCAACTACCTTTTTTTTTATCGTGCGCACCGACTAAAACACACGCTATCTGTGGGCCGTCAGTTGCCGGAGGTGAGATTGTCGTAGCCATATCCCTCGCACCCCGGCCGACCCAGGACCATATCTCTCGATCTGGCCCTCTTCCGGTGAGGGGACCACAGAGTCCCCAACCCGCCCCCGGGTATGGGGAGGCACGCAATGCGTGCCACCGCCGCGGCCTGCTTCTGCTAGGGTGACAGGCGGCTCTACCCGTCACCCCCAGTGAACCATCGCTGCGAGCAAAGTGGCGAGCGTGAGAACTCTCACTCCTAGGGTCGCCACCAGCTCCCGTCGCGGCGTCTCCCACGCCGGACACTCGGTGAGCGTGTGCAGCGCCGAGTCCTCGCTCGCGTCGCAGTGATGGCACTCGGACGTTGGCTCTTTCTGCGCGATCCGATGCAGATACCGCCCAAAACACCCATGATTGGTGATGATCTGCGTCAGCCAGAACGAGAGGCCGCCGTGTGGCCTCTCTAGCCACTCCCCCATGATGGGTCTTACCGCCGCTACTACGGCGTGCCCTGGTCTCCAACTACCTGTAACGACTGCTATAGATGTTCGTATGGCAACCAGGACCGACGGCTTAACGTGCTCTCGGAGGCACGACCAGACCAATGCAAATACCCATAATCATACATACAAATATTTGCACTTAGCGGGGATCTCACAGCCTATAGAAACCTATTTCTATTACTGGGATTAAAAGTAGACTATCTATCATTCTACACTATAATCTATCCCTGTAGCAAATAGACTTAATCAGCCGGTAGAACGAGCGTGATTGAATACAAACGTCTAAATATTCAAATATCTTCATAAACTTTCACATTCATAATATTAAGTAGGCAAGTCGTCAGGTAGGATAAGACATTCGACCGTGTTGTCTGAAGGCGAAGGCCCGTACGGTGCACGCGATGCCAGGGTTTACACTACACTCACAGGGAGTGATGCATCGTGCGAGTACACACGGTACACAGCTGTTGAGACTTGCAAGTGATTGAATGCAGTGCAAACTCAATTGCACTCTCCATATTGAAGCTGCCGGAGTATGTTTGGTGTTGCCGTCTACAGGCAGCCGCTCGCATAACATACAACGCAATTTTAATAGCATTTACATTATTCATGTGACTTATACATACATGCATGCATACAGAGGTATATTATCACCTTCATTGCCGTCAATCGGGCACTTATTCATGGGCTGTATGTTTACTGTCCGATGGAGAACAGCCCTATCCCTTAGTCGCCTTCTACGACACCCACAGGAAGAGATGGGGTGACCCTATTTTACTCCACCGGGTACCAACACGGCGAATGACTTGTAGAAGTAATTTTGGAAAGAAACAAACCCAGTACTGTAGGTATAATTTGTTGTGCGTTTATTATTGAATCTGAAATCATTTTATTGTTATTTAACCATAATGACTTACATTATAATGGAAATAAACACTTAAGCTGAAAAACCTGTGATATTATGTTAATTTATCTGCATTAAAAATCGCTACATAAAATTAATAATTCCCTGAAATCAATATAAAAATCCGGAAGTTGTAATTCCGGATTTTTATAGGGTGTTCGTAGATAGAAAGAGAAATTATTATTTTGGAAAATTTTAATACGATATTGTGGAAATAAGCTACCATTATCATAACAGTATTTTTGAGAATTTAACCACGTTTTTTTTCGTAAGAGGTTCCATCGTCTGCGCTGTGAAAACGTTTAATGAATATGTAGGGTTATTAGTCTGACTCGAGAAGACGATCTGTCAATTTGGATGTATTTGCTACACAATAATTGTATACTTAGTAATGTAAGTATCATTTAGAGTTTGTTGAAAATAATATAACACTATATCGAGTGTATTGTGTATTTCATACCTGTAGTACTCTTGGTGAGGACAGCCGAGCACATCCCCTCATTGTAAGATGTCACAAATAGTTCCCGTTTCGTGAGTCTGATGTGAAGTGTGGGCTGTTCTGTTAATCGCGCTATTGTGTGGCGCGTGGTGACTGGCTCTCTCTGAACGATATACTATTGAATTGGGGACAAATATTTTATTGAAGTTGATGCCTGTTGTGCCATTGAATATAAGAGATGTTGAGGAACCTACTTGTTTTGAAATTGTTTTGAATGAGAAAATAACGGAGCTGTTCTAAAAAGTGAACACGATTAGGCAGCAGAGAACTGCAAAAGAACACTATATACTCCGGTTATGGAACCCTGCTACAGTGGGAGCAATAAAATACAAACCAGCTTAAAACAGCTAATGCTTTTCATTTTCATTTCAAAGAATATTTCCTGTCAACGAAACCTCTTCAACATTAAGTCTCTTCAATAGTGGACGTCCTGTCTCAGTTCTCACAAATAATTATATTTCTCAACTCTCGAAGTCTGCTAATGAGCACGAAAGGAGTTTAAGGAGGAGGTCAGGCAGAGCCAGGCGCGGATCCAGGCGCGGAATTAGGTTGTGGGCACAGGTACCCGAAAATGTGTGAAAAGTGCGAACTCATGTCAAGCATGTTAAATACGCCCGGGAGGGGGGGGGGGGGGGGTGTCTTTGGCGGAGTTGGTCTCACATTGACCTGTTGAATTGAACGCGGCGAGACGAAAATCAAACCTTATGGAGTAGGGTGCAGAAATCGCAGGGGCAAATGCTAGTCCGCTTCCACAGTCAAGGGCACAGGGCCTCTTTTTCATTAATAGTTCCTTTAAGAAAAACCCCAACAGGAAGTGGACTTGGCAACGCCGGGACTCTGTGATAAAGAACAAGATAAATTATTTAGAGATGTCTTTGTGATTAATAAGTTTCAAACTGAAAGCGATCACTGACTTATCCGATGCTCTCTAAATATCAACATCAAGGCTGAAAGATTCCGAATGATAAGGTCAACCGACCTACGCCGCTCCAAGTAGCTCTAGGGTCCGAAAAGTTCCAATTGGAACTTCAAAATCGTTTCGCAATGCTGGAAACCTAGCGGCATTGACGAGAAGGCCGACATAGTGGTCAAAATATTGCAGGAAGTGTCTCGAAAGTTATTTTCCGGAAAACGCATACAGCAAAAGTCCAAGCTCTCTCCTGAGACTCTCGAACTTATGAGGAAGAAGCGTGAACACTGAACAACCATACACACAGTCGTCTTCGTCAGATGGGAGAGCCTTAAACCAATAAATCAAAAAGCCGACACGACGCGACCTTAAACGCTCCAACACTCACTCCATCCAGGAGGCAATCGAGCGATATAGGGGGTCAAAAGTGTTCGCTCAGCAGTTGGGAAGGCCCCATCTGACGAAACTTACAACTGAGCTATATGCAGCACGTATGAGTAAACCGACGGGACACAGCGACGAAGACCACAGATCCCCACTCACGCGCCATTACACCGAGGAGATACCAAATGTCGAGTAGTGCGAGGTAGAGGCGGCTCTCAGGCAACTGAAGAACAACAGATGCCCTGGTGATGATGGAAATTACTACTGAGGTGCTGAAAACAGGTGGCGCTCCAATCCTGAAAGAGCTAGCGAGTCTCTTTAATTCCATCATCCGGCAAGAGCTAACACCTAGGGCACAGAGCGGGAGTGCGGTGGTACTGTTCTTCAAAAAAGGTGATAAGACTCTCTCACTCCTGAGCCATGTCTACAAGTTGTTCTCAAGAGTCGTCACAAATCACCTCGCGGATAAGCTCGACGAGTTCCAGCCACCTGAGCAAGCCGGGTTTCGAAAAGGCTATAGTACCGTGGCGTGGACCACATCTATACTGTTCGGCAGATTGTAGAAAAGTCGCAGGCGTACAATCAGCCGCTGTGTATGGCGTTTGTGGACAACGAAAAAGCCTTCGGCTCTATCGAAACTTGGGCAGTGCTGGATGCCCTGCAGCAGTGTCGTGTAGATTGGCGATACATCAAGATGCTGAGATGTTTGTATGACACTGCCACAATGTCCATCCTGCTCCAAGACCAGAAGACGAAACCCATTAGCCTCCAGCGTGGAGTGAGATAGGGAGATGTTATATCTCCCAAACTATTCACCAACGCATTGGAGGACGTTTTCAAGACTCTGGATTGGACTTTGGCGGGGTACCAACATCCACGGTGAGTATATCTCGCATCTTCGGTTCGACGACGACTTCGTCATAGTTGCTTAGTAGTGACTAAGCAACTATGACGAAGTCGTCGTCGAACCTTATGGGACCTTATGGAGTAGGGTGCAGAAATCGCAGGGGCAAATGCTAGTCAGCTTCCTCGAGTCAGGGGCACAGGACCTCTCAAGCTGTGCAGCATTTCGCCCAATGCTGCACAGCTTGAATGGAGCTTCTCGACAAGTTGGCCTGGGTGTAAACTTGGACAACACCATGATTATGTTCAACAAACATGTTGTATCGAGTCGATGTCCGATGTCCATCGAAGGGGTGACACTCAGAGTTGTTCAAAAATATATCTCCTGGGGCAGGTTATCCAGCTCGGTAAAAACAACTTCGAGAAAGAAATAGCCAGATCCAACTGGGGTGGGCAGCATTTGGCAAACTACGTCGGGCTTTCTCCTCTCCCATACCACAATGCCTCAAAGGTTTTCAACCAGTGCGTCCTGCCTGCTATGACCTACGGTGCTGGATGGACTGGATGCGGAAGACGGAGGATCGGCAGACGTGGCGCATTTTCGGAGAAGCAGTGGACTGCAATATACTAACTGATTGATTGATTGACTGTACACCTCAGACCTATGTGTGCTCCTTATAAAGGTGTACATAAAAGCCGCAATAATAGTGTGTAATTTCTGATATTGTAACAGCGTGAACAAATGCTGGTATATCGCACTATACACTGTGTTCCAAATCACGCGTGATTCATGATTAATTTTGGTTTTTTTTTTTCAATAAACCATAAAAAAAGTGACGTCACAGGTCTATTAAGGTGGTGGGCATGCCCATATTGCCCACCCTAGTGGATCCGCGCCTGGGCAGAGCGGAGTTTGTTCCCAACTCAATTATACCGGGCGCCCGGCTCGCTCAAGCTGACAACGCTCGTTTGTCACCGACAAGACGCGGTGACGCCTTTGTCCCGGAGAGTTCACAAAAGGCTGAATAAAATAAAAAGCCTTGCACTTTAACGAACGGCTGTGATAGTTTATTTTTGGCTCTCACTCTTGGCACATGCACATCAGTCGCTCAAATATTAACATTGGGTGGATTTTGCTGGTAAAGGACTTATCCGAAATATAGCGCGCTTATATTTATTGATTAAACTCACAGATTTTCATATTTACAGAACTTCATATATAGAGTTTAACAATTTAGATACCTGCTTTTTTATAGGATATAACCGTCGCGTCGCCCTAAGATGGATGTATAGAAGAATTTGGATCAACTTCGAGCGGGTCTCGGTGGTTTAGTGGTCAGAGCATTCCACCTGTGAGGGAAAGATCGCGGGTTCGAGTCCCGCCCGAGGTCGAATCTCTTTTCTCTATCCTAATCGATTAGGATATAAATAATCAAGATGAGGATATCAGCTATCCAAACCAGATGCAAATAGCTTACTTGGTAACGCATATTCCTTTGAATACCCCCGTCGCGGCTTACAATCGTATCCATTTTTTTTTGTTGAATAAACATAGGTATCCTTTAGAAAATAAACTGATACTTTCAGGCCTCAAGATATCAAGTACTATTTTCGTGCCCTTTTTAGTGGTAAGGAGTTTAAGGTGAATATTGTTAAACCCTTTTTGTTATACTCGTTGAATAGCGCCGAAGCCCCGCCATCCTTTTCATAAACATGTCGATTGAAATCTCAAACGTTTCTCTGAAATGAACGCTCGAACGCTTGTATTATTATCAATACAATACATTAAAATATTTTCTTATTGCTTCCATTGTACTCATATCGAAATATGGTTTCCTTTACAAATGTGCTAAAAAGAATTCTGCTTACAAGGTGCGCAGAATTAGCAATTTAGCAAGGATTTACTTCTCCCTAGGCTGGAGTAGGTAGGTATACTATGACATATAAACGTACATTTAATGCTGCCGAAGTGTCAGAGGCTGCTAGTGGTAGGATATTTTGAGGAGTACGGTATACATTACGAGACATCTGACAGACACTACATAAACAATACTTTTTTTTTTTATCGTGCGAAAAATCCCCACGGATACCTCCCCCGCCGGGGTCGGAGGAGGAGGTTATGTCGGACTCGAACCGACTAAAACGCACGCCTTCTGTGGGCCGTCAGTTGCCGGAGGTGAGATTGTCATAGCCATATCCCTCGCACCCCGGCCGACCCAGGGCCATATCTCTCGATCTGGCCCTCTTCCGGTGTGGGGACCACGGAGTCCCCAACTCGCCCTCGGGTATGGGGGGGCACGCAATGCGCGCCACCGCCGTGGCCTGCTTCTGCTAGGGTGACAGACGACCCCACCCGTCACCCCCAGGCCCGCGCTCATGGGGGACGGAGGTCATTCTGCGACCTCCGACGCCCGAGTTGCCGCCGCTCGTCGCGGGCCGCGCGGTTTGCGATTCTCCTTCGCTCCTCGCGGACCGCAAGGTCTGCGATTCTCCTTCGCTCGCGCTCCGCCGCCCACTTCACGAGCATCACTTGCTCGCAGAAGGAGGCGCCGGCGGCCCACGCATCCGCGCAGCGAACCATCGCTGCGAGCAAAGTGGCGAGCGTGAGAGCTCTCACTCCCAGGGTCGCCACCAGCTCCCGTCTCGGCGTCTCCCACGCCGGACACTCAGTGAGCGTGTGCAGCGCCGAGTCCTCGCTCGCCTCGCAGTGATGGCACTCGTACGTTGGCTCTTTCTTCGCGGTCCGATGCAGATACCGTCCGAAGCATCCATGATCGGTGATGATCTGCGTCAGCCAGAACGAGAGGCCGCCGTGTGGCCTCTCTAGCCACTCCCCCATGATGGGTCTTACCGCCGCTAACGTAAACAATACTTGAATGTTACCTCCACCTTTTATAGGTCACGGTAATTATTTTTTGTGTGAGTGACGTCACATTATCCACCATACTTATCATAGATTCTGCAGGCCATAACTCTCTCCCACAACCCTCAGCGAGCAGTATCTCATCGCACTCTCTACGTTGTTAGCTTTCAATTAACAAAGTCTATATTTTATGTTATTCATTTCGTAATTACCGAGGGCTGAAAGCCTTATTTAATCAAGCTACGAGCTTTATAATCAATAGTCTTTTAACACGCCAAAATTGGTTATATACGAGTAGGTATTACACAGTTAATTGAAAAGAGTTCCCTTCACACGCAATGTACACAACATCAATGGACAAATCCGCTAAAAGGTCGAGTAACTCATTTAAACGTTACGTGTACAAGTTTGTTTAAATACTGGTGTGTACACGGCCTAATATCGCTCGGTCGGGTGCGCGCTCAAATAAAAAGCAGGTAATTTTAAACACGTCGTCGTCGGTGTTAAAATGTTGATGGGTTCCGTCGCCTTTGATGTCGGCTCTGTACAATTAATGTGATAACTGATATTTACCTCATTGAGAGGCCTCTGTTTTGTTGGTAGTGGCGCTTCACGTTACTTCAACTAAAACAAACCATATTCTACACAACATGTTGTGGAATATTTCGTGAATATTACACGTTACAATGAAACAACTTTCCACACAGAACAAAATAAATATACCTACTCTCTTCTTACTGAAACGTAGGCAAAAGTGTTAATCAAATAAATACATACATACATACATACATATTATAGTCACCCCTATAACTCCGGAGAGTTAGGTAAATTGGATGTTAGGTACCCACAGTCTGAGCACCCGCATTACACCAATCATTGTATTCGGTCCCACGTAAGCCTATTGCCGTATTCCGGGCTTATTGTTGACTCGAGCCATGCATCTGAGTCTGGGCTGTATCTGTCTGATGTTAAACAGCCCTATCCCTTAGTCGTAGTTGTACGACACCTTACCATACAGATACGCCTTCAAATAGCTTATTTTAAAAAGACACGGGATGTGGTTTGTCAAAAAACCTTTTCTTCAAAAATAAAGGAGGACGGTGTCATTCGGGATTTAAGGAGGATTCTATTGATCCCCATACATAAAAAAGTTATTGAAAGTTTGGACTTAATAAAGAAACTACAGGCACCCTGACAACAAGTAATACACTATTATTCAATCCGAGAGTGTAATTTCAACTGTAAAACTATCTTGTAAGTCAAGTGATTAGTTAGTTCCACACCACGCAAACATCTACACGAAGTTAGTTCAAAGTGTACTGGTGATTGTCTGCCTACTGATTACGAATCCAAGTTTAGCATAATAAGGCCCTCAGTTCAGCTCACACGTGATAGGCCTCCAGCAGTCCTCCCTGAGGTCTTATAATTCAGTAAATGGGTCAGACACACATTTCGCTAATTATTAATTTATGATATTGCCTAAAGTTCACTCGAATATTACCTACACGCTGAAATAAAACGAATTTTAAGGAATTCCGTTTGTAAAGGAAGGCTGCTCAAAGAAATCATCTCAAAAGCCATATTCAATTTTAATAACTGCCGTTGACTGGACAATACTCGTAGACACGTATGAGAAGCACTATAAAATACCGGATGATATCTGTGCCTCATCATCCAGACCCGACATATTCCTTTTTTCACGATCGCATAGGCGTGCAGTGCTTGTAGAACTCACAGTACCGTGGGAAACTAATATACCTAAAGACCACGCTATAAAGACAAACAAATACTTGGACTTGACTAACGAGTTAACCAAAAACGGCTACGTGGTTAAACTATACGCCGTAGAACTAGGAGCAAGGGGAATTCCAGCTAAATCCCTGTACAACTTACTTAAAGACCTCGGATTGCCAAGAGCTTCAGTAAGCTCTTTACTAAATCGAATATCAAAAGCGGCATTGATAGGATCTTACCAAATATGGATAGGTAGGGGGGGGGGGGGGGAACACTACTGACGGTGGAGGTGAGCGCTGATGCATCACAAGGTGGCCACCCTAAACCTACATCTGGGTCGCAAGTCCCAGTCGCCGTCACGGTGTTCCTCTCTGTATCACGCTATGGACCCGGCGACCGCGCGGTGAATCCATGGAGTGCTGAGAATCGGATCTCTACGACTAGCTGACCCGGCGAACTTTGTACTGTCATATTTTTTAGCCCGTTTAAACCTTCCCTGGACATCCACGAATATTTCAAGACTAAAATTAGCCAAATTGGTCCAGCCGTTCTCGAGTTTTAGCGAGACTAACAGCAATTGAATTTTATATACAATAAAGAAGAAGTAGATGATCTCGACGTGACTGCTGCTTTTCCGCAGCGATGGTCACGGGGTGACTGAGGTGGTGATCGTCTCATCTCTTGAACTGGAAAGTTATCTTGGTGACCAACTAAACTTAACTTTGTTTAATTGTTATTTACGCCCAATGAGTTCAAAAGGGGTTTGAAGTGTTATTATGTAAGTGAATAACTGGATTTGTACCTACCTTGTCTCCCACAGGTTTTTCTCTAGGGGTTGGGTTGGGTCACTCCGAAAATTATACTTATCATCCAAATTGATCGTTCTTAAGTTTTACGTTTACTTACTTTAACGATTCAGGTTTTTATATCAGTGTTACCAAATTGACTACACCCCGCCTAATGGTAACCTGAGGTGCAGTCCAAAGAATTAAGTTAATTATATTCTAAAATATTCTAGCGTAAAGTGTAAACAAGCATCCATTATAATTAAAATGACACATAGCGCCGCTGTAACTGGCACACTGACGCACATTACTTATGAGTGAATGCCGCACATGACAGGCTTTAAACAAGAAACGTTATTTAAATAGCAAAAAGTGTGTGTGATAATGTAACACATAATAAAAAGTGTAACTATCTCCAATGCGTCACAAGCAGCGGCGTCACAAAAAGTGTTATAAAGTGACGCAAATTAAGCTGAGCTTTGACTTTGTGACGCCGCGAAAAGCGACACGACAAGAGCCGTACGTTTACTTTATTTTTATGAGAATAATTTAAGCATTTTCAATTTGAGCTTTTAGAACAGAAACTTTAACGATGAAGGGATAACAATTGAATGGATTTTGTGGAGATTTTTTATGTATTTTATACCAAACATTTTATAGAAAATTTAACAGTGAAAACCGAACTTAGCCCACGTCAATCTCGTTCTTAAATGTTCAAATCCAAATGGAGTTTTTTTATTATTATTTATTACTAGCTGCTACCACCACTAGCCCACGGCTTCGCCCGTGTAAAAATTCCCGCAACCCATGGAAACCTATTGCCGGGATAATAAATAAAATAAATAAATAAATAAATATTGTAGGACATTCTTTATTTATTTTTTATTTATTTTATTATTATCCCGGTAATAGGTTTCCATGGGTCTAGATAGCGTTGTGTATATTGTAGGACATTCTACACAACGCTATCTAGACCCAAAGTAAGCATAGCTTAACTAGCTTGTGTTATGGGTTCCAAAATGCGGATAAACATACTTAGATACATTTTTTTTTCGTAAATACATACATATTATACATAGAAACACCCAGACCAATGCAAATATACATATTTATGCACACAAATATTTGCATTGAAACTAACTAATCACTTGATTTACAAATAAGTAGCCTGTTTATTCCAGACTATAAGTCTATCTATGTACCATAGAACGCATGTGAATAACAAACATACAAACATCCAAGCATCTTCACAAACTTTCACATTTATAATATCAGTAACACAGGATTTTTTTGATGTATTGTATACAGAATGTTGTTTTAAGTCGTTTGTATAATAAAAACTAATTTGGTAATAGCCCAACAGCCGCAGTGAGCTTTTATTACGTGGCTCGTTTTAAAAGCTTTGCAAACCAGGCGTTAAATGTTACACTAGCACGGACAGCACGGGTAACGAACGGTAAATTCAGTAAAATCTAAAAAAAGTAAATGTAAATGGATGGCTGTTTGTTTCTAAATGAATAAAAAAAAATGAAAAAGTTATGAAAGCCCCCTGTAGTCCCGTCCTTGACTCACACCATAGAATAATATTGCATTTCTTGAAGTTATCGTAGGTTGATATTCAGCGTAAATCTCGCCTCAATGTGGGACTAAGAACATAGTGGGTAAAATGTGGGTGTTGGGACACCTCTGCTGGCCCTCCCGGGCTATACAGGCGTAACTATATAGATAAAAAGGCAAGTGTTTCATTAATATTATCACGACGTTTGATGTTATTAGAGTTCATTAGAGTAAAGTATTAACAACGAATGCCGGAAGCGCTCGCAGGCGCACAAAGAAGAACATGCCCTAATTATACTTTTTATGAAATATTTTAGCCTTGCGGCATTTTTGGGTTGTTCTTTAATATAAATAAATTCTTTACTACATTACTGTTTGAGTTTCTTATAATGAATTGATTGTAAAATGTGTTTTCAATTGTGAGGTTATTTTTTGCCTCACAATCCGATTGAGCCCGCCATCTGACCTCCCACATAATATTTCGTAAAATAAAAGATAATTCAATTCAATAATATTCCAATTCAATTCCGTAGCCAACTCATTACGTTCAATTCAGTGATTCCAGGTCAATACGCAGTGAGTGAAAATGTGTGCGACAGGATTAAAATGTAGTGTCTATCGGTACGGATGTTAATGTAGGGAGATTACTGAACTCATAAATATATGAGCTCAAATTAAGCGCCGCCAATGGAGCGTGAAGTTATTTAAATGATAGCTGCCGTTTTGTTTGAGGTTTGCTCACAACACAATTTGGCACATTAACTAGGTACTTGCACATAAATATCGATCACTAAGCCTACTCTAATCACTTCATTCAATGGGCTATTTCTCGTACGACTCCCAAGTTAGGACTCATGCCCGCGTACGACCTTATATCAAACATCATGTTTCGTATACGGCTCATAGATTCACCACAGAACTGTAACAGATATTAGTACTAGTCGATTCGCACTAAACAAACAATGGCATGCTAAAGAAATCTACTTCTGGCAAGGATTCTTGACAATCGCTGATGACCTCATACCGCTTGAGGCTTGCGGTTTTAGTGTTTGGATGCCGACGGATGATCTGCTCTGCACCATCATGAAAAAAAAAGTACAATTATAATAAGACAAATGTATTGATCAAAACACAACAAACGTTTTTACAACGCGAGTTTTTCTTTGGAGTGATCGAAATGGTTAATGTTTCCAAAAATCTTTAAACAGCTCTCCCGTATAATTTGCTTATTTAAGCAAGTAACTGAAAGGGGCGTTTGTCTTTCATTCACATTTTCTGTGTATTCGTTTTGTCAAGGAAAGTGTATTTTTTACAAAAACAAAATACATTATCAAGATTTAGCTCGTTGTCGCTTAAGAGCACGTGATTTATTTTGTTGATATTTCCTATTTTTGAGATGATCATTAAACTGAGAGGTTTCGCTCGTTAGGCGGACACCGTGTCACTTCAGCGAGACTGCCTCCGAATAATATGGTGAAAAAACAAATTAATATTGCTGTCATAAATTAACGTTTTGCCGCTTTATGGAGTGTTGCCACTGAACAAAAGTATAATAAAGAAGAATAAATGGTTAACATTTGCATTAGCGGCGCAAAGGAGACGAACTCCGACCCACCGTAAACAGCTTTGAACCACAAAGTCGTTTATATAATTTGCTCTAATTTACTTGTAATTAAATTCGACACAGGTTTCAAGACAGTTCTACTCTCGTAAAGTAAAGGGCTTGTTACGTCACGCGTTATTCCGCATACGTTATTCAGACTCAGTACCTATTGTGAGATGAAAAAAAGCTAGCCAGGTTTGTATTAGCGAGCTTGTGTTAAGGTCCTATTGGATCAAAAAAAACATCACGCAAATTAGAGACCTAAACCTTTGAACTGCTGCGAATTTTGAATTTCAACGACGAAATTTGCCGACGACTAACCAATGTACAAAATATTCATTACTTTGGAATACTTACATTATTATTGTCAGAGAACAAAGTTAATAATATTTCACATTTTGTTTATTATTCTATAAACGGCTTTAAAGCAGAGTATACATGTGCGTAACAATACGAGATGAAATAAATCACACGCTCATTACTTGTTTACTTTCATGTAAGCTTTCAACGCGCGAGCAATGTGAGCGTTTTGACAAGAATATCGGGCTCGAGGCGGGCTCTGGGTGGGCCCGCTCCCGGCGCGGAAATTGTACGTCACAATTGTATTTAGTGACGTCACATAACTCAGGATATCTCGCTAACGAGTTCACAATCAGGCACTCTCATCGCGGTGACGAGTCTCACTCATACGCACATTTTAGACTGAAAACTGTCGAGTATTCTCTTTAAGAAGGGAGACTTAAGTCGTCCTGGATGCTATAATTGGAATTATTATATGTGTAGCCTACAGCTGCCTGTGTGGAATACTGATTTTTGGTATTAGTAAAAAGCTTATGACATTTCAGACTATAAAATACCTCGGTGGCAATTTCATCTATTTCCGTTCGGTGGTTATGAGGGAGAAGCTAATAAACATCCGTCCATTCATCACACCTGCCACAGATAGTATAATACAGTAGCCGCATAAACTTTCACATCTTATTTTACAACTAGCTGGCCCGTCCCGGCTTCACCCGTGGCACATTTTGAAACCGCATCACCCCTTTCGGTCATCCCGCACCCGCCATTTATTAATTTTCAAATAAAGTAGGGAAATATGCCGGATTTAATGACATTTATGATTACTGCTTAAGACTACGGAGCGGAGGAGGAGCGAGGGAGCGGCGCTTATGTAGTAGCGTGATGTTTAACCTATAACCTTCCTTAATGGACTATTCAACACCAATATTTTTTAGTTCGGTCGACTAGTTCCTGAGATTAGCGCGTTCAATCAAACAAAAAAACTCTTCCGCTTTATAATATTAGTAGGTACACCTAGATATTAGTAGGCGACATAGGTACATAGAAAGTAATGAATAGGTACTTACCTATATTATGTTTTTCATAGTAAACCTAAAAGGGGCTGTCCATTAATCACGTGAGGCTCAAAAGGGGGGGGAGGGGGTTCGGAAAAAATCACGAGACATCACCTGGGGGGAGGGAGGGGTATATTGAGATATCACGTGTATTAATTTTTTCTTATAACATGCGATTTTTGTTACGATTCTTAGTTTTTTAACATTAAATAATGAATAAAAAATACACGTGATTTTGGCTAAGGGGGGGGGGGGGGGGGTAGTCTAAAACCTCACCACGTATCACCATGGGGGGGGAGGGGGTTAAAAATTGCTACAAAAACATCACGTGATTAAGTTTTATTTAACTAGAGAATATCCATCACCATAATTAGTCACATTGTATACCAAAAGGGGTAGGCAGAGACAAAAGAGTACCGTTTTATACAATCTGTACATACATCCCATTATATTCGTCACCCCTTTCATGCGTCATCTTTTATTCCTTTCACTCCGCCCTCGGCTTTTCCGAGAACGCGGCCTATTTCCCTCGTGGACATTCTACTAGGGCGCTCAGCCCACAGTGGGCCACACGCTCCCGTTCCGTATAAAGGAAGTAAAACAAACACAGACGACAATTACCTCACTGTCAAAGGTAATGACAATTAGCCTTAATCGCATTTAGTACTTCAGCTGAATAAATATGACATCACTTAGTTACACGACTCAGGCCAACGTTACCTTCACAGGAACAGTTAGTAATTAGAGATGAAGGGACTTTTAATCTTTTAAACACATCGGTCTAGTTCTCTCTTCCTTTCTGCATACTCGTAAATTGAATCACAATTGAATTCTAAAGTATCTGCTCTTCTCCTATCTTATGCAACTAAAGCAATTTACAAAATGCTAACATTAAATATTCACCTCTGCTGGCCTCTTTGGGGTTTTCAGGCGTAAATTCATACATCAGGAAACAAGACATAAAAGTGATTGTTAAACATTTAATTTCATCTCATTTTAAAATGAGATACGGTTGATATTTAATTAATGATCCCGCCTGATGTGAATTGACCATAACGTGATTGCGTTTAGAATTTATATTATACTAGCTGTCCCGGCGAACTTCGTACCGCCCTATTTTTCCCGTTCCCGCTGCACCTATTTTCTCATATTTTAAACCTTCCCTAGACACCCACGAATATTTCAAGACTAAAATTAGCCAAATCGGTTCAGCCGTTCTTGAGTTATAAGCTAACAACGAAAAGTGTCATTGATTTTATATATTAGACCTACCTAATCGAAATTAATAACTAATATTCCCTCGAACTCCTCCATCTAAGCTCAATTTTTTTATACTGCTTAGGTCGCAGACAAGCAGACGGTCCTTCTGATGGTAATAGGTTACCGGATGTTGAACTGCTTGTGTTTGTTGGGTAGAGTTCATGTCAATAGTGTAATGGCTAGGATTCGAACCCGGTTAGCCTATACATTTTTTTGTACACCTCTTAGGTGGCAGACTGGCACATGCATAGACACACTCATGCTTATAAATATTCTGCGCGCCCTCTGACACCAATCCACGCACTTATTTACAGTACCTATCATGTATGTATTGTATGTAGCAAGTCAGCTACGCAATACGCAAATAAATCCGAATCGAATCAGCGTACAGAGCGGACTCCCAAACTGGTAGATATTCGATTACGCACAATTGGCTCTCGTCGGCGCATCCATCAGATGTACAGCTGTCTGTGCTCCGACGTCCAGCGATCCGGCCGAGCCAACCGATCCAATATTCAATTATCGCTCACACTATTAAGGGCGCATTCACACGGGATACGTCTTTGACGATTCGTTATAAAACACGATACGCCTTGACGGATAGATGTTCACATTGAATACGGAATCGTGATTTTTCACGATTCGTCAAAATATCCGAATTGATGTTCACATTTGTTTCGTGATTGAGTTCAGTTCAGAGTTCAGCGCAACAGCGGATCCGCCATAAAGCATTCACGATTCGAGATTTTCAAAAGCCGATACGTGATTTTTAACGAATCATGATTTTTAAAAGACGTATCCATATCCGTCGTTTTTCACGATTCGTGAAGCGTGTGAACATGGGTATTTAAAAAGCATTGCTCCCGTCAAAAAAAATAACGAATCGTGAAAAAAAACGACTCGTGAAAAAACACGATTCGTCTTCGTGTGAACGAGCTCCTAAGGTGGCCACCCACTTACAGTCCGCCTGCAGTTTTTCGTCTGTCCGGCGGCCTGCAGTCCTTATGTCATATCAATGTCATCATAATTTTATTATCTCAGACTTAAATAATAACATTATTTTATTCTTTTAGTCTGATGTTATTACGTATAAAATGCCGACGGCCATAGACTGTCCGGCCTTTAACTGTCTTTGCTGACCGGAATCGTCAAGCGGCTACACACATATTATCCGTCAGTTCAAAATCGTATACGAAACTGTAAGTGTGTGGCTATTGCGATGAACTGACAGACCGGTATCATCCGGTTGACGTTCGATAAACTGTTAGTCGGTGGCCGCCTTAACAGTGAAACGGAACAGTGAAAATGTGGTTTTTTGGTGTGCCGATTAAACAGGATATTCACTGCTCTTGTATTCCACACGCATTGAATATTACAATTTTGTTTGATACAGCGTTCCTTGTGCTTACTTGATCACTGTTCTCTAACAAAGGTCAATTCTCATCCCTTGCTAGATCTAAATTCTCAGCACGTAAGTCTATCAAAGAACCAACCAGGTAGGCTACTTTTAACAAAAACGAAAATGGCCGTGATAGGCTGACTCATCTTTTTTACATATAAAACAAATTCGCTTTTTGCTGTCTGTGCTAAGGCCTTCTAAAATACAAGTCGGATATTCAAACAGTTTTCAGTATCATTCAGGGAATTTCTCCTATAATTTAGGTTTAAGTAGAGGCATAACATGCATGTAGGTATGTTGTATTTCTAGAAAATATAACTAACGCTAACTAAATCTACCGCAATATGCTATTGCATATTGAAAAGTTTGTGCGAGTCTACTAAGTATTATGTGGTATCATAATATAAAGTTTGTCTTTTGGTCATTCGAAAATTCATTATTGAATGAGTCCAACGAATACTGAGAATAAGTCGAAGTTTGAACAAAACTGTTTCCATTTTTTTATCGCGAACTAAATCTTATCAAGAGAGCTAATAAACTGAAAAGTCAAATAACCATCAAAGGAAAAAAGATTTCCGAAGTTTTCGCTGAGCGTGTTACTTAGTAAGTTGTTTAACTTTTGATTTTAAAAGCTACCTGTAAATAAAGCGATGTCAAACTGAACAAAATGGTGCTCAATCCCTTTGAAGTCTGCAGGAGCACGCGCAGGCTTTGTCTCACCGAGACCTAGTTATCCATGATATTGACAATACTCTTGCTATACTTTATAGGGCTTCTTAGGATCTTTATTCCTCAAACTGGTAATGAAAGTCGGGGTGTTAGTGTTGTGAGGATCTGTCATGGCTCATGATATATCACGACGTTGGACGGGTGGATTAATAGTAATGTTTATAAATAGTGTGCCACTAAACCGGCTGTCTAACTAACATTCTAATTATGATAGCGGCCTTTAAGAGGAAATAACGACCACACTAGTGCGCGGGTCGTCGTGGCTGTGCGATTTGTAATACTATTTATATTATGTTACGGGCAATCTGCATAAAGCAGGCATTCTATACACTGCCTAGGCTATAGAATGCCTGCTGTTCCACCGGTAATGTATGAAATAAATAGATTTTGGTCTAAAGCGGATGGCTTTGTGGGCATTCTATTTTTGGATGGTTATAAATAATTTAAATTGTCATAACAAGTTAGGCATAATTTTCTTTGTCATAATAATAGTGTGCCATAATTGGTTTTTAGCATACTATGTTATTAAGCATAAATATTGTATATCCTAATGTTTTTATTCATAACTTTGATATGCATAAAGTTGTAAAGCATATTGTTTATTTGTCTAATAGTTATTTGGCATAATGATCAAAAAGAAATAATTATTTCTTAACAGACAGTGATAGATTTATTGAGAAAGCCCCTGATTCCGACTTGGATAGATTAGGTTAGAAGGCTAATGCGGGAGCGGAGCGGAGCGAAGCTCCCGCATTAGGCCTTCGTGGTTATTTTTTTTTATAACCATGTAGAACTTTATTTAGTCAATATAATTTGTATGCTTAAAATAGTTATGGTTACGCGTCGTTATGCTTAAGTAAACTTATGCTTTGGGACAGTACATTATATGGACAGATATGTGGTCAAGAATGGATGAGAAAGGCGAGGGAAAGGGATCTGTGGAGAGTTTTGGGGGAGGCCTACGCCGTAGAGGCGACTATTGCAGATGATGATGACGTGTTAAACCTATCACAATCAAGAATAAAACTGTGTTATTCCCTATGTTTAGAAAACTTTAATTTGTACGCAATAGAAATAAAGGCTTTTTTATTTTTTATTTTATTTATTTAAACCTATGGATACTCTTTTAGCATTCATTGATTCCCACAATCCGCACACTATACTCGGTGTCACTGATCGACTGTAATGATAGCCGTATATTTCAATCAATCGTTAGATCGCGTTCATTCAAATTCCATCTCCGTTAGTGACTGCTCCGACTCAAGGACCGGCTGGGACTTTAATAGAATACTTATCGGACGCTTTCCACTCTTTGGGCGTTCCACCCCAAAGTGGCTTATAGACCCTACCTAATTTCCATTATGCGATTACTTGGATTTAGAAACATTTTTATTTTGGTCATGTTACTAAATCGAAAAAAAGGCTCTCCTGTTATTGAACTGGTGAATATAAATGAATATGCAATTTCGAAAAGGTCACATGTCGGAAATTGTAAAATGTTCAGGAAAGGGAAAAAACTGTTTATTTTCTAAAGTAGTGTAAGATTTGTAAAATTTGTTTTTGAAATTCAATTAGGGTTCAATTAGCCATGGGAAATGACAAAAATTTTAAATGTATAATGTCATTATATTTAACTTTTTTGATATTTTATATTCATGAGATATGACCTTTACGAAATTTACAGTATTGGGCACATGAAATTTGAAGAAAAAACTTTATATACATTTTGCGAATCATTTATTTTAGGTTTATAAATTTACCATAATGCTTAAATCAAACATAAATTGTAGACTTTCTTCAAAAATCTTCTTCCGGGGGCTCTCTCTCGGTTGTAGTTGGCCAGCGCAATATTTCATCATAAAAATCTGTAAATTCTGCTGGTATATATTGTTTCACCTTTGCAATGTCTGCAATTTTCAGATGGTTAATAGGTACTTTGCCACTATACGCTAGATTGTCTTGGTTGGGCAAGTTACTACAAGTACCTTTTACTTTAGAAAGAATGAATATTTCTTGAGACATGTCATTATCTATGTAATTTTTTGCGATAACCTCACCAGGTTTTCTTGGATCAAAAACAAACTCATAATAGGATGATACTTGAAAAGTAACTTTTTGATTTTTGGGTATATCCTTTCCATAACTTGCTATTGATAAAGGTTTACCTTTAAAATTAAGTTGAGCCCATTTCTTGTAATCTATAATATCTTCAGTATTTACTTTCTCAACGTTAAATTTCTCAGTATTGCTGGATTGTACTATAAGATCAATATATTGCTGATGGGTGAACACACGATCTTCACGTTTAATTTTCCTTTTAACAACTGAGAAGTTTCTGTCGCAATCATTAAAAGAGTGGCCACGTACGGGAAAATATATATGGATTATCATATTTCTTTGAACAGACATTGCCATTAAAAATCGAATAATCACATTGTTCTTATTCTGTCCTGGGCAGCCATCGCAAAACAGATATAGATCAGTTATTGAATGAGGAACATACTTTTTGATGTAATCGTTTAAGAAACTCGAAACTTCGTTAGGGCCTTTCAAAGCTTGTCCTTCATGATAAGAATAAAATGTTGCTTTGTGTGTCTTCATGTTATGAATGCAGAATTCGTAGACCCAAAGTTGCCTATAGTAAAATATTTCTTGTACAGGTAACGTAGGTAAAGGTAGGTTCTGCATATAGTCGAAGGATAAACCTAAAACCGTTTCGTCACTGGCACATATTTCTTGAATTTCTTTCACTTTTTTATAAAATTTGCTTGCACGGCGCTTGTGTACCATTAGCTCTGCAGTTGCTGTTCTTTTAGCACCATCATTCAAGTGAGGGTCTTTTATTTTAACATTTAGTTCTTTACACTTACTGCAAACATCAATTTGCGGTCTACCGAATGATAAATCAAAGTTCATATTAAAATATTGTCGAAAAAATTGATAGTTAATTTTGTCTGTCATATCAGGATTCTGGCTCACAAACATTTCATGTAATTTTTTAATATTTAAGGATGATGACAAATATTGTTTCTTAATGTTATTCGAGTAATGAATTTCTTTCTTATCAAGAGAATTTATAAAGTTATGAATCTCAATGCAATATTCACCAGGAATAACATTATATCTGACCCAACTGCTGTGCCTCTAAGATCTTGAGGTATTTTATTCTGTTTTTTTAGTACTATCAAACGTCTGCATCTCTTAACTGTTATTCCATATAAACTTACGAAAGCAGCTTTACAAACCTTTTTCTTTTCAGTATATATTTCTACAAAATATTTGCAGGAAACTGTTTTAGGTTTTGTGTTTATTAGATCATTATTTCTTTTTGAGGTGTCTTTTGGTGTAAATAACTCGATCAGGCTTTGAAGATAAACATCTTGTTCATTTTTAGTTCCATATGAATTGATTCGTTCTATGAAACCATCCATATCGTCTTCGGACAAACCATCAAAGCATTTTTGTGGGCATCTAGAACAATATAATCGGACATTAATGCGTTGCTATAACAATAACGTGTAAATACACTTACAACAAAATAGGCGTCTAACATATTAGTGAAATTTAATCTACCCTCCAAAAAAAATAATAATCCAAGTAACTTTTACCTGCAATTCTCTCCTGTTCGTCGTCCTTGTACTTGTCTCCCTTTGTGGTTTAAATGTGGCAAACCTTTTGTTTTTGCATTTTTTATGACATGTTTATAATTTTCAGTATTTCTTACTCCTCGTTTCTTTTTTTTCAGTATTTCACAATCTGAATTAGATGAACTCATAATGGAAGCGCATCGGTACGTGTTTACTTGCATCTGACAGCACAGTGACTGTTTTACTGCATGCAATCACATGCACAAAAGAGACAACACCATTTGGTAGATAACGCAATAATTTCGAAGAGGGCACATCTCCTAGAGTTATGACCTTTTCGAAATTGTTTCTATTTATGACATGACGTTTTACAATATAACTAATACGAAAATTGAACCGTTTTCAATCATAATAGGTGCAGGGAAGCATGTAGATTACATTTTCATGAAAAACCGTGTTTGTCAAAATATGCGACTTGTGACCTTTTCGAAATTGCATATTCAAATGTTTCTTGCACCACTGATGCCCACCAAGTGCGAGGGAATAACCCCCTAACTTCTTAGACTTGCGTATTGTAGATTAGAATGACGAATGTATAGGATTTGACGTATATGACAGTCATTAACGTATGTCAAAAACGTCAAATCACATACATTCGTCTTTCTATTCTTCAATACACCGGCCATGAATATGGCATATGGCACAATAACGAATTGCCACTTATTGAGGGAGGCAAATCTGTCTGTTCTATTCTAAAACAACCACTTTATAAAGCTATATTTTAAAGTTTACTCTTGAATGTATCAACATAAATGTATAAAGAATACTGTCCTATAGCGGCCGTCGTGTCACAGGCTCAGCGGTCGACAAACATCAAAGGACTGCCCAAGGTCGCTTGATTAATGAGGAATCTATTAATGTGTCTGTGCCTACCAATTAATTCGCGGTCTGCCATTCATTTGTCCATTGGCTGCGCCTGAAGGGAATCAGAAAGGGTCTCGCTCGGGATCGATCAGTCTCGAGTAAATACTAGTGATTGTGGACATATTGTTTCGTTGGCTCTTTGATGTAGTGTGATCGATCTAAGAATGTTGTGGTCCTGTAAATATAATACTCTTGTTCTATTTATGTGTGATCGTTAGTGAAAATCCTGTACGAAAAGGTTTAGCTTCATTTCACGGGTCGATAAAAGTCTTATTCAGTTTTTTGTCAAGCAGCACCCAGTCGGTGGAACCTTTTCTAGGTAATAGTGTGAATATCTAGACTGAATAATTTCTTCTCAATAATGGATTCCAATAATTCTGTATTAGACTTTTAAATTTCATTTTATGCAGTCAGACCTTTAGGGAAATTAAAAAATAAATAGAAGCATGATTGAGTAGTATATAATCTGTCCTCACTCAGATTTCGTCAAAGTAATGTTAAAGAAATTCCTCCAGGAAGTGGTTCGGCAACGCTTTTCAATTTGTACATTGTATCTGTAGGCACACCCACACACCTGTAGGTATATACAGAGGAGTGTATATATACAGTGTACTACATCGCAGGGAACACTCCACCTGGCGCTATTCGTATCGTTTCGGAGCTCATTCTATTTCGTTTGCCTTTAAAAGGCAGTAAAACCAGGATTATGCTAATACAATGTTCCGTACATTGCATTTGGAACATAAAAAGGGAACACTATTAGATTTGGCCTCTAAGCTCCGCCGTGAAGCGATCTCGAATGTGCTGCGTCGTGATGTTACTGTTTATAGCATACCTTTGTAGAAAACTTGAATTTAAGTGGACCTCTAAAAAGACGGACGGTTGATTTTCGTCGGGATATTATAAAAAATAATTACAGTAAGATACCTAGGTGTGTGAGACCCAGCAATATTCTTGTGGTCCAAGACAACCTCACCTGTGAGCTATTACACCAACTACTGACTGATAGGCGACGCTTTGGAGCAGACCCTGAGGTCGGGAGAGAAGGCAGTTAAATGTCAAGATCCAAAGCCGGGCTCCAGAGTGCAAAGGTTGGATGCAACTAGGATTAACGCGGATATTATTAGCGGTCAGAGCATTCCCCCTGTAAGGAAAAGATCGCGGGTTCGAGTCCCGCCCGAAGTCGACTAATTCCTTTCTAAATCAATTAATGATGATGGTTACAGTACAGGGTTAGGAGGGGTTCTTGACAGCTGACGGCTAGATGATGGTGGTTACACGGTCTAGCCAGTTTGTTGGCTTTTACACTTTTTATAACTTATGTGCCTCTTCTTGACAAAATATCCCATCCTGCTTGTCTGCTGTCTGTCTGCTATCTGCTGTTTGCCAACTAAGTGGTATAAAAAAATTAAAAAAAAGTGCTAGAAAAAATAGTACCTATTGCCGTGGCATCGATCGTGGGTCGGCATTAGAATAGCAAATAAACTGTTCAAATACTATTAGTTTTCTGTTTAGATAAAGATCTATCACTTTAAATTCACAAAAAAAATAATAGCAAAGCAAACTTTTGCTTTAGTTCACTATTATTTTCATCTTAGAAATTTATTCATGACATGAAAATTGTTTACTTTTTTAAAATTCACAATGCTTGTAAATACTAAAAAAGAATTTTTTTTTATTATTTTTTAAATGTACACCCTCACACCTCCTTCATTACCATATCTCCTCCTTTTACTCAAAGGTTTTCTGGCAGAGAACCCATATTGAGTTAAGTTCGCCTTTGTACATAATAATTCAAATATAATTTATGTCTCATCTCTACTGTGTACAATAAAGAATTTAGAATGATTTGGCAATCGAAACACTGCTACTGTGCAAAACTAAACGAGGCTTAGGCATCTTAACTTCTTAATGTAAGTAGACAGCCTCCGTGGCGTAGCGGTAGTGAACGCGGCCGCTACGCAGGAGGCGCGGGTTCGATCCCCGCTCAGTGCAAATATTTGTGTGCATTAAATATGGGTATTTGCATTGGTCTGGTCGTGCCTCGGAGAGCACGTTAAGCCGTCGGTCCCGGTTGCCATAAGAACATCTATGGCAGTCGTTACGGGTAGTTGGTGCCCTAAAAAGTCCAAAAACAACAGTCTAGCTGCAAAGCTTCGATATCGCCTAATGTTAACATTGGGTCGTGGAGGTCAGATGGCAATCGCTTCACGGAAAATATCGAGGTCTAGCCAAAATATGTAGCTATGACTGGTAAAGCGGACGCCAGACTCCGAGCTGAAAGCTTCGGATGCGACTGGGAATTAACGCTAGGAGGAAGAAGAACAAGTAAGTATGTAGTGTGACTTAGATTTGTATATTATTTTTTTATACCACTTAGGTAGCAGACAAGCACACGGCTCACCTGATAAAAAGTGGTTACCGTGACCTATGGACGAGTGCAACACCAGGGGAGTCACACTCGTGCTGTCGGCCCTGTAAGAACAGAGAGATTCCGTGCCGTCAGCGCAGAAGACAAGTAGGAAACGCCTTTGGTCTTCCCATTGATAGTACAAAACCTCTCCAATGAGTTCTGGCTACCCTACTCACCGCCGGGAACAAAATTTTACCTACGAGTAAATAGCAAAAACAACGAAAACATGCAAGTGTTTGTAAGTCTGTGTGTGTTTATATTGTGCCGCTCGTGGCTGAAACCTCGGCGTATCGTTCACAGCCTCTTTAATCAATATTTAATTACACACTAGGTACGAGCAGACTCGGCGAGTGCGGGTTAACGCGCGTCTAATAATAGGGTTATTTAATATTTCATTGTGGGCTTGATGGGCTTCTCGCGTAAAGTGTGCTGCAATACGCTTCGTAATTTATTATAAGTCATTCAATGTGATTGTGGTCAAATAATTTATATGATGATAACTACAATTTGTCAATTTCGAAATACTTACACTTTTCGCAATGTTTCAGTCAGAGTTTGATTTTATTTCATTGGTCTTTTCCATGGTTAGTTCCAGAGATTGCACGTCTTGTTCAGACTTAAAATATTACATTTGTTTGATCGCATCGGTTGAGTAGAACGGGAGATAATTATGACCAAAAGCTCGAGATCCACGATGGTGGAGCCGCGGGCATAGGGTAGTATAGTAGGTATATAAATAAAATACTTCCTTGATTTTAGCGTACAGCTTTTGTCTATGTGGGTATCAACTTGATGACCCATAAATATAAAAGAAAAAATAAGATAATAAAAGTTTAGTATAAATCACATCATAAGGAAGTTCAATAGATTTACGTGACTTGCTCACGCACTGAAACTGAGTTATAGCCAGGACCTAGTTCTATGCCCTACCCCTACCATATCTACTGCGGACTCAGCAGTTTGTAGGCTTGTTTATTTACTTTTATTACTTGATCACGCAAGAGCGATGGCCACATTTGTCTGATATTTGGGACACTGATACATCGCGACCTAGATAAGGAAATAAGATTACTTTCGTCTCAATAACTAGATGTTGCCTGCGGCTCCGGAATTCTAATACTGTTCCCGTGAGCCATAGGAACTTATTCCTGGAACAATATTCCAGACTATAATCTAACTCTGTGCCAAACACCCAGGAACGTTCAGCCGTTTTTGCGTGAAAGCGTAAAAAACATCCCTACACCCAAATCAATTTTTGCGTTTATAATGTTACTAGGTTTCTGTAGGGTAAAAATATCCAGTTGGAACATCAAGTCCGCGTACCAAGTCGCGGGTAGTAGCTAGTAGGTATAATATAAGACATTCTTCAAACATTTTTATGTCCCTTCCAACTCCAAGTTTATTGTCAAACTTCGGACAAGATGGCAGTTCAAGAAGTTCCCAACTTTTAATTTGATTAACCTCCTTTTCTTTTCTTACATTACAAACAACACGATTCAGTTCAGAGATTCGTCAAACATTTTTATTCGCCAGCTTAGTACTTCAGTGGTGTGAGCTGCCCTGCAAGAAGTTTGTGAATCTGTTCCGAGTCATTACCCCCGCCCCCGCCCCCCCTCCCCCCGCCGTCGCCCGCGTCCCATCTCCCGGGAAATAGGCCCGATTTATTATGCCATGTACACAAAGGACCATCGCAGTTAATATGTTCGCAGTAATTATCCTCATGAGATAACTTACAATTCATTATGTCCTCGTTTTGTAGACGTCTACAATGATGCTAATTCTGTTGTTACCATCTCTAAACTTAAATTTCTCTAAAATTTTCTTATTTAAGATGAGCGATTGACATCTATAACCGTATTCTGTTGTTATGTCAAACTAAATTTAGTGTTTGCTAAGCTAAGACAGCACTAAATTTGAATTATGACATCGCTAAAACGAATGTTATAGCTGTTAAAACTTAAGAATGAACGATAAAGGGTCTTTTTATAAAATCTGTACAACTTATCTTTATAAGTCTTTAGAATGCCGACAAATGATAATTAGTACATATTATTGATTAAATAGTAAACAAACTGTGATATTTCTCAGTCATACCTAAGCAAATACAGTTTTTCTCGGTCCACGTACCTGGCAAGTTCGCGGGGTCAGCTAGTTATTTATAAAATCCAAATCAATCGACGATTTATAGAGCTTTAAACGTTTATAGAACATTGTTCAAATTTATTGGGCAGTATTTTATATGACGTCTAATTTCTGTTTTAAATTTCTAATTTTAGTGCATATTTGACATTTAAAACGTACAACAGAATACCGTTTAACCAAAAATGACAGTTGAGTACTTTCTCTAATTTTGGTTGTGTCATGCTAATTTTAAGTTAGTTGTGTGTTCTCAGAATACGAAACGACATTTTAACAGGACTAAACTAACTTTTAGAGATTTTTAGCTCATTTTAGTTAGTTTGTGTCACGACAGAATTAGCATCAATATATCTTTATATTTTGGGGGGGAGGATAACTTTCTTTAGTTTATTATTATGATTGATCGTAGGATTCCCGTATTCAGGTAGCCGATTCCTGTTATAAATATTCTTAAGCCGTAGTGTTATATATATTTTCAATAAGATTTTCTTGATGCGAAAACTCGTACAGTACAGTTGCATTTATTACAAACTCATCAATTAAAATATTCAATAATGTAACTGCGACGCTGACTGCATCTCCATACTCCATGGATATTACATTATGGTCCACCCACCCCTCCTTCCTCTACCTGCAGACAGCCACCTACCATATATTATTATACTCCATACTCCATGTACACACTTTTTAATTACTCGTTGTAATCCTTTGTGCCTACGTAAGCTAAAGTAGGTATTAGATAATGTTTTTGCTTCTTTTTAAATTTTAATTATAATTTGCTTATCTACAAAATGTCCCGCAAAATTTTATGAAGAAGCAAGCTTAAAAAATTAAGCTACATATTATTAACCTACTATATTACAAATACATACCTACGCCTGTACACTGAAAGAGTATTAATATGCACTAATAGGTATACACCTTTATTTCACTAGCATTTAGGTCTCATATTCCCTTCTACTGGATAGGTAGGTACCTACTATCGGATTAAGAGATGGGAATATTGGGATAAAGCGGCCGGGATATTTGCAATAATACACTCAATTAATCACCATAATTGATTTATTAATACAGCGTAGTATTCATTTAAAATGTATTTCTCTCGTTCAGGTGTTCACTAAGCTTGTATTTTTTTAAATTTTGCGTAAATAAATTCACTGAAGCCACACGTAATATTGAGGCCTCATTTCCATTTAATATTATGTACGAAACAAATTGCTCCGTGCAATATGAACTGTGTTATGTTGCGATGGTGCTCAGCCATATTTGTTTATTTTTTGTACAACGGCGCGATAAAAACAAATGAGGACATTATACGTAATGACTTCACCTGCTTAAAAGGATTGGCTGCAGACAGATGTAATCATTTCAGATGTATACCGTGGCTAACAACAAAGTGATATCTGGTAATATTAGTACCAAAGAGCGAATAAACCTTGCACAAATTTAGAACACCACTTTACCCTTCAGCAGTAACATAAGTAGATGTATCTTGCAAAAAAACTACATACATACATATATATACATGCCTGTAAATCCCCAAAGGGATATACAGAAGTGTGTTATACCCATATTTTGCCAAATATAATTTTTGGTTCCATTGTCATGGGCTGTATGTTCACTGTCGGATGGAGAATAGCCCTATCCCTTAATTGCCTCCTACGACATCCGCGGGAAGAGATGGGATGGCTTGCGAGTCCACTGGGAATACATTTGTATTACCCTAGCGCCTGCAATCTGTTAGGAGTTAACCGTAGATGTATTAGAAGCTGCAGGGCATTGCAACTACGAGTATCTAGTCCACAATACTGAAAAGTTTTGTCATGATTCGCAACGCAATTTGCCATTAATTTATGACCAATCACGTCACTGTTTCGTATGACGTGATTGGTCATAATACGCGAGAGTTAGTTGTTATAGCAACGAGCTTCAAGGGGATCTCATCTATATCTAGGGTTGCCAACCATACTGTTTAAAACAGTATTATACTGTTTTACACCCAATTATACTGTTTACTGTTCAACAAACAAACAGTATCCAAAATACTGTTTTCAGCATCAAAATGCATAACACTACAAAAATGTGCAGCAATTGATACAATTTTAATTAATTGGGCACCAATTTGCAATTATTTTGTAAGTTTAGGTGTTGATTGTCTCATGATAATCCAAAATTTATTAGTGATAAATCATAATATAGAATATAATACAGTTCACAGCTACCTTCTATTTGCCAGCCATATATTAAATCTTTTAATTTATCCATCGGTGGCACACAACAATGACTTTTCGATGCTTTTCGAAGTTATGTGTGTATTTATCGCAGGTTTATAAGTGCCCGGTTAATGGCAATAGGCTCGCCACCTATTACATTGGTACCTAAACATAAACGGCGAAATGTGGGTGCTAGCACCTCTGCCTACCCCTTCAGGGATATAGGCGTGAGTTTATGTTATGTTTAATTTATCCATAAAAAAAATGATGGGAACCATATTACCATTTTAGATGTTTACGAAACAATGCTTTCTTTTAAGACAGACAGACCTAAGGGGGCAAAATAGGTGACGAATCGGTGTATGTAAAACCGTATTTTGTGAAACGGATTTTTATGATCTTTGTTTTGTTGGAGAGAGAAAGTTGGTTCAGGGAGCCAGAATCGGATGACAGGATCAAGGGAGTCAGGATTGGATAACAGGATCTAGGGAAATCCTCAAAATGGTGGCAAAAAACTGTTTCTGCTGTTTTAACATAATTTAATTTCAGTATTTGCATTAAAAAAATATCTGCTCGTGATTTTAAGCTGCTGATGGTAGGAACCTAAGCAAAGGATGGACGATGGATCGATTATAACTCACTAAAAAGAGAAAAATAAATTAAAAGCCTCTCGGGCTAGGCACCGCAGTTATTTTTCGCTTTTTAGTGCCTCTTTTTCGTTTCTTGAAGTCGGTTAAACTTTTTTGTTAAAATTAATTCATGTAATTGTAAAATACTGTTCTATTTTCTAGAATACTGTTCAATTTTCTTCTCAGACCTAAATATACTTTTTTTCTCGAAAAAAGAGTTGGCAACCCTATCTATATCCCTAATATCAAAGCTGCAAATTCAAAGGATTTTTTTTTATACATCACACTTACACATACATGCGTCCCACGAACTAGGCGTATCTGTAATACTCCTCTGCCCAAATACGCCTCTCGTGGAACAAAGGCAATACTTATAACATTTATTTAATTCAAAAGCTATGTCATGTTCGCTCATGGTATGTTTTAT
Source organism: Eilema depressum (assembly GCA_914767945.1). Classification (NCBI taxonomy): domain Eukaryota; kingdom Metazoa; phylum Arthropoda; class Insecta; order Lepidoptera; family Erebidae; genus Eilema; species Eilema depressum. Next base: position 21,755,891 of record OU612024.1, read on the forward strand.
TTAATAAATATTTACAGACACAGTTAGTGAAAAACTTTGAAGGGTGCTGTATATCAGCGTCAAAATCAAAACATCAGCAACATAGCCCTTCAAAGTAGCGATACAGGCCAGACAGACTGGACACTTTTATAATGTGGCCAGTACAAGAACTACAGTAAAAAATATCTAGTTGGTTGTAAAATGATAATTAAATAACGTCATTAAATAACGGCATGTTAATTTTAATGCAGATATGAGTAGGTATGCTGGTTTACTTTCCTTAGTAAAAAAGGATAAAATTTCCAAGAGCAAATCATATTATTATAGTCAGAAATAGGCAGTTTAGTCACAATATAAATACTAATTACACACATTTTTGTTATATCATTATTTTTTGCATTTATGATAAGAGAGATGACTCATAGATCGAAAATGACGAAGACAAGACGGAGTCAGTCTACAGTAGACTATGTCTCCAGTGACTGGAGATATAACTCGGCTGCGAGGCACAAAGTGGGTCAATTTGATACAAAACTTTTTGTGTTATTCGCCCGAAGACTTACGAGAAAACTTATTTACGAGCTCATATTATTTTAGACTTAATCGTTTTAAATATATAAAATGCTTAAGAAGGTGCATATATTGAGCTTATGTTTACAAGTCTTGCTGTAAATATAAATTTTGCCGCCATAAATGTAGCCAGCAGCGTACAATAAGGCTCACTCCTGAACTAGTTTCTGCCAAATCACTTTCAAAGCTATGTTAATATATGCAATTAGTCGATGTTCAAGGGTTGTATTTATTTGCACTAGGGTATAAAATAGGGGTGCGGGTCGGGTAACCTCCACGCTGGCTTCCTCGTTTCTTCCCCCTCTGGACCGAGGTCCTGGGGAGCGGAAGCGAGGGGGCTGGTGCACCCTGGACAACGGTCAATGGACTCCTACTCTAGGAGATCTATTGGCCGTTGACGAATAACCCGGCAGCCGACCCCACTGCACGAGGGGGTCGTGGGATGGCGGGCCTGCAAGGCCCGCGGGAAGGGGTCCATAGGATCCCTTTCACTCAAACAGCCCTTTTTAGGGCTAGCTGACCCAGAGGGGGTCGTGGTATGGCGGGCCTGCAAGGTCCGCGGGAAGGGGTCCGTAGGATCCCTTCCATTCCAACAGCCCTTTTCAGGGCTAGCTGACCCAGAGGGGGTCGTGGTATGTCGCTCCCGGTATCCCTCTGCTCTCAGCGGGGACAGGGGAGAGACGCGATCCACTGGGATCAAAGGACGGGTCGGCCCACTGCTCGCGCAGGGGCTGACAGGCACTCGTGCCACCGTCGGAGTTGGGAGGGCTGGCCCCTCTCCCGCGTCGCGCAACCTCCGGGAGATCGACAACGACCTGAGTGCTAGCCACGCTCAGGAAGCCGTGATCTTGGAGGCCGCGGGGCTTGCCTTAATTGGCCGGCCCGCGACAAGGAAAAGTCTCTAAAACCCGACAGCGAAGTCGATTAAAACCTGTGGACACTTGGGGAACTCCACAGTATTTACCCCGCTTCCCGGAATGAGCGTCACCCGGGAAGTGTAGTTTAAATCGTCTCTACTCGTGGGATCTATTATGGAAGCAACCTTTAATAACCCCCCCAAACCAAGCGAAACAGTCTGCGCGGAGGTCGCGCAGCATCACGACGCGGAGGTCGCGTCCAAAATTGCGGCTGTGTCGGAGAAATTCGACACGGCCAACGAGAGGAGCAGGGCCAACAGCCCGATGGGCCTGCAGACCCGGAAATCTGCACGAAAGCGGAAGAAGAAAAAGAAGAAGCCGAGGGCCGACTCAGATCTGGACCTCACCCTGACTGACTCGTCTTCCAGTGGCAGCTTCAGTGGCGAGGAGCTGCTGCGCCCTCCCCCCTACAAATTTATAGCGATCGGATGCCAAAGGTCGCGAGGTGGCAAGACGGTGGCCCCCCGAGCCCCTCTCTCCCTATGCGCCTCCACCCCGGAGGATGTGGTAGCGCCGCTGAGACCCTCCACCTCGGCGGCGGACCCGCAATGGACCGACACGGTCACCAGGGAGGCAGTGGAGGCCCTCCAGGCGATGGCGAGCACCCAAACAGGGACGCCCACGCCGGAAGACGAGCGGGTCCTGCAGACCACATGGCGCCTTGCCGAGTGGGCCGAGTCCCTCAAGGCGGAGTTGGCCGAGTTCCGGGCTGATGCCAAGCGGCAAGAGGCCCAGCGACAGGCCGAGTACTGCAAGGACAGGGACGCAATGGCGGCGGAAATAGCGGGCCTGAAAAAAGTGGTGGCCGAAATGCCGCAGGTGCGCGTGACGCGATCGTCGCGGCAGGCGTTTGCGGCGCAGCCGGAGCGACCGGTCTCACCGACGAATCGGTCGGTGTCGCCGGTGCTGCAGCCAACACGGGCGGCGGTGGATCCATTTGCGGCCATCGCGGCAGCCATGGCCGCCATGGAAAAGCGCCAGGAGGCACGGCAGGCCGCGCATGAGGAGCGCACACGGAGTATGATGGAGACCATCATGGACTCCTTCCGCCGCCCGGCCCTTGCGCCACCGACCGGGTATGCAGATGCGGCCAGGAGGGGTGCTACCCGTCCAGCTGCGGTGGCGACCACGCGCGCGTCGGCTCGAGGCATGACTGCCGCACCTCCCACTTGCGCAGCTCAAGCTGCTCAGGGCGTCCAGACCAAGGGCAAGGGGAAGGGCAAAGGGAAGGCGTCCCCGGCCCCAGTCCCGGCCCAGGGCTCAGCTCCGACTGCCTCCACCAGCTCTCAACCGGAGAGGGGCTGGGAGGTAGTCGGAGACAACAAAAAGAGGCGGAATGCCCGTAAGAAGGCAGCCAGAAAGGCTAAGAAAGCCGAGGCTGCCGCGAAGGGAGTGCCGGGGAGGCTGCGCGCACCTCGATCAACGGCTGTCCTCTTATCGCTGACGGCGGAGGGGGCAGAGAAGGGCGTGAAGCTGGGCCCGGTCCTGAGTTATGCCAAGACGTTAATAGATATGAAGGCCCTCAACATCTCGGGGGCCATCACGTTCAGGCAAACGAGGACGGGTGCCCGGCTCATCGCGATACCCGGCACCAGCAGTGGTCCTCAAGCCGACGCCGTAGCCGCGACGCTTAGGGAGTCGCTGGACGCAGCCAATGTCCGGGTGTCCAGGCCCAATAAATGCGCAGAACTGCGCATTTCGGGCCTGGACGACTCCATCACGGCTGAGGAGCTAAGGCTCACCGTGGCGGAGGCCGGGGGCTGTCCCCTGGACGCGGTCAAAGTTGGAGCGATCCGCTTCAGCCGCTATGGACAGGGGGCGGCAGTTGTCGGCTGCCCCATCGCCGCAGCCCTAAAGGCTGCCGAGAAGCGGAGCCTCGCGGTAGGAGGCATTGCGAAGGTGCAGGTACGGCTCCTGCAGGCTCGACCGGCCAGGTGCTTCAGGTGCCTGTCGGTCGGCCACGTGGGTGTGCAGTGCACGGCGGAGGTGACGGTCGGAGACCGCTGCTTCCGCTGTGGTCAACCCGGTCATGTGGCCGGTGAGTGCGAAGCTCCACCACACTGCTTCAGGTGTGCGGCGGAGGGCAAGCCGGCCAACCACAGGGTTGGCAGCAAAACCTGCACCGGGGGGGAGCCAAAGCCGCGAGGCGGGCGTTCCGCATCTAGTTCGCGGCGGAGTGCGGAGGAGAGGGTTCCATAATGGATCCTCAACTCCGCATCCTTCAGGCGAACGTGGGCCACGGTGTCGATGCTCAGGCACTTCTGCTCCAGAGCATGGCACAGTGGTCCATAAATGTCGCCGCTGTCGCCGATCCATACACTCACCGACCACCCGGGCCTGCCTGGGTGATCGACCTGGACGGGTCGGCGGCACTGGTGCATAATGCCTCTGCAGGCAGCCCCCCTCTTACCGTCATTGCGAGGGGGCATGGCTGCGTGGCGGCACATGTGGGGGAGATAGCGGTCGTGGCCGTATATCTCACGCCGAGTCGACACCGGTACATAGACCAATATCGGCAATCGCTGGATCAGCTGGCCGACGTCGTCAATGCCTGTTACCCTCGCCCGGTTCTTGTGCTCGGGGATTTTAACGCCTGGTCTGTGACCTGGGGATCCCGGCACACGAACCCGCGGGGCAGGGCACTGGAGAGCTGGGCCGCTACACTCGGTCTAGTTCTCCAGAATTGCGGGGCCGAAGCCACGTTCGTGGCCGCGGGGCGCAGCTCGATCGTGGACCTCACGTTCGCGGGCGTTTCGCTGTCACACCGTGTGCGGAACTGGCGAGTCGTTGCGGGGGTGGAGACACTGTCGGATCACCGATATGTTCGGTTTGACGTCTCTCGCCCCGCAGGCGATGCGCCGGTCATACCGGCCCCACGCGAGCCGCGCTGGGTGCTTAAGGCACTGAATCGGGAGGTCCTCCTGGAGGCTGCCATCGTACAGGCCTGGGCCATGGCGCCGGACAGGCCTGTTGATATCGATGATGAGGCGGTGTGGTTTCGGGAGGCCATGACACGTGTCTGCGATGCGGGTATGCCTAGGGCTCCGCCCTATAGTCCGAGGCGTCAGGTCTACTGGTGGTCTGCGGAGATCGCGAGGCTGCGACAAGCCTGCGTGATCGCGCACCGCCGGTGGGCCAGATTCCGTAGGAGGCGTAGTCGACCCGCAGATACGGAGCCCCGAGTGGCGGAGCTTCATGAGGGATACAGAGAGGCCAGAAATGCCCTCCGAGCGGAGATTAAGCGGGCCAAAGCCGCGGCTTATAAAGAGCTGATGGAGACGCTGGAGAGGGACCCATGGGGGCGGCCTTATCTTATGGTAAGAGGAAAGCTGCGCCCCCGGGCCCCGCCGCTGACCCAGACTCTCCAGCCGGCTCTGCTCGGAGGAGTGGTTGAATCCCTGTTCCCGACGCGGGCGGAACATGTTCCACCGCGGATGACCCCGCCACCTCGGTCGCCTGTGGCGCCCAGCGTGGTTGACGACGACGTGCCCGAGGTCACTTGGGTAGAACTAGAGCTGGCGGTGCGAAGGCTTAGCGCCAAGAAGAACACCGCCCCGGGACCCGACGGCATTCCAGGCCGCGCGTGGGTCCTAGCTCTAGGGGAAGACGCTCTCGAGCCTCGACTCAGAGGGTTGCTCAGCGCATGTTTGGAGCGGGGCCAGTTTCCGAAGACCTGGAAGACTGGGAAACTGGTCCTCATCCGGAAGGAGGGGTGCCCGGTGGACTCACCGTCCGGCTACCGGCCCATAGTGTTGCTCGATGAGGTGGCCAAGCTCTTTGAAAGAGTTATCGCGAAGCGCCTCGTCGAGCACCTCTCTAGAGAAGGGCCGGATCTGGCGGATGCCCAATATGGCTTCCGCCGAGGGCGTTCCACCGTGGATGCAATCATGCGCGTGAGGACTCTGGCGGAGGATGCGGTCGCTCGGGGCGAGGTGATGTTGGCGGTGTCTTTAGACATCTCCAACGCGTTCAACACCTTGCCCTGGAGTTGCATTATGGAGGCGCTCGTGTACCATGATGTGCCTCCCTACCTCCGCCGCATAGTCGGGGCGTACCTGACGGAGAGAGCTGTCATCTACCCAGGTGCGACCGGTGTCGGTCGGCGAGAGATGTCGTGCGGTGTTCCGCAGGGATCGGTCCTGGGGCCGCTCCTGTGGAACATCGGATACGACTGGGTGCTTCGCGGTGAGCTCGTGGATGGTGCCGCCGTGGCGTGTTATGCGGACGACACGCTAGTAATGGCGAGCGGGGCTACACATCGCGAAGCAACCCTGAAGGCCACGACCGCGGTTGCCCAAGTCGTGGAACGGATCCGGCGGTTGGTTCTCGAGGTGTCTCCGCAGAAAACCAAGGCCATGTTCTTTCATGGACCTCGGCGCGGACCACCAGCGGGATCCAGCATCACAGTGGGAGGCACTCTCATCGGCATCAAGCCCCAGATGAAATATCTGGGGCTCGTGCTCGACGGTCGATGGGACTTCGGGGAGCATTTCCGAAGCCTGGTCCCCAAATTGGTGCTCACAGCTAACGCTTTGACGCGTCTGCTGCCCAATTTGAGGGGCCCGGAGGACTCCTGCAGGAGACTCTACGCGGGTATCGTGCGGTCCATGGCACTATATGGGTGCCCCGTATGGGCGGACAACCTGAGAGCCAAGTACGTGGACCTGCTGCGTAAACCGCAGCGGAAAATGGCCATCAGGACCATCAGGGGGTACCGCACGATATCCTTTGAAGCGGCGAGTCTCCTCGCCGGATCGCTACCGTGGATCCTGGAAGCGAGATCCCTTTCGGCGCTATACCGCTTCCGAAAGGCGGCGCGGGAGCGGGGACACGATCCTGAGCCTGAAGAAATTCGGGCCGTGAGATCCCGGCTCCACAGGGACATGGTGGCGGAGTGGGAGCTACAACTTGGGCAACCACGCGCAGGGCACGCCGTAGTAGCGGCGGTAAGACCCATCATGGGGGAGTGGCTAGAGAGGCCACACGGCGGCCTCTCGTTCTGGCTGACGCAGATCATCACCAATCATGGGTGTTTTGGGCGGTATCTGCATCGGACCGCGAAGAAAGAGCCAACGTCCGAGTGCCATCACTGCGACGCGAGCGAGGACTCGGCGCTGCACACGCTCACCGAGTGTCCGGCGTGGGAGACGCCGAGACGGGAGCTGGTGGCGACCCTAGGAGTGAGAGTTCTCACGCTCGCCACTTTGCTCGCAGCGATGGTTCGCTGCGCAGATTCGTGGGCCGCCGGCGACTCCTTCTGCGAGCAAGTAATGCTCGTGAAGGAGGCGGCGGAGCGGGAGCGTGAGGAGCGAAGGAGAATCGCAAACCGCGCGGCCCGCAACGAGCAGCGGCAACTCGGGCGTCGGAGGTCGCAGAATGACCTCCGTCCCCCATGAGCGCGGGCCTGGGGGTGACGGGTAGAGCCGCCTGTCACCCTAGCAGAAGCAGGCCGCGGCGGCGGCACGCATTGCGTGCCTCCCCATACCCGGGGGCGGGTTGGGGACTCTGTGGTCCCCTCACCGGAAGAGGGCCAGATCGAGAGATATGGTCCTGGGTCGGCCGGGGTGCGAGGGATATGGCTACGACAATCTCACCTCCGGCAACTGACGGCCCACAGACGGCGTGCGTTTTAGTCGGTTCGAGTCCGACATAACCTCCTCCTCCGGCTACGGTGGGGGAGGTATCCGTGGGGATTTTGCGCACGATAAAAAAAAAAAAAAAAAAAAAAAAAAAAAGGGTATAAAATAGTTACTCTAAAAACGTTTGTTCTCTATTGCATTCCAAAATGTGAAGCTACAGTTTTCAGTTCACAAATAACGAATAACTTGACAGGTAAAGGAAATGTTATGGTGTGTTACTTTAAGACCTAAAAGAATACCTAAAGTTTCAGTTACGACAAGATTTGGTAGTAAGCGAAATATGTGTGTGTGTGTAACTGCTTGTGCCTGTCACTCGAAAAATACATAAACATGAGTAGGTACATAAACATCAAATAATAAAATATAATTCGCACATCATTCTTTATAGATGTTTCCGTTAAAATTTCATTAATACGTAATTATTTTGAACTTATACACATTACTTTTCGCAAAGTTGACAGAGTATGAACACGATACAACATCATTTCCCGGGAAAATGTATTGGGTATCTTAAGAAAAATACGTAGCTTCCGATTGGGCGGCGTCGCGGAAGCGTCCGTTATCGAAGGACGAGGGGAGCATCAAAATATCAAATCTTGTTGGGAAGCTTTTGGTGTGATATGATAGTCTCCTTTGATTTATTGATAGTTTAGATATCACATATTATGCGTATATCTTGCGTATTTGAAGTGTTTACATCGAGTAATTTTGTGTAACCCGATTGTCTTTCTTGTTTTTGTAAGGTATAAAAAAGAATAGTCAATGAAGTGAAGTTTAATATATTGTTTATATCAAAGAATTCAATAATATGTGTATGTCAACCCTTGAAGTCACTTCGTATTCTGATATTAAGTATAATGCTCCCTCCCAAGCCAGAGTAGACCACTGGAGAGCACAGAGCTCGCTGCCGACCCCCTTCGTCCCGCTATCGGAGAATCTGCCACCTGGACATGATCTGCCCTGGATCAGGTGGAAGTCTCTGAACAGACTCCGGACACGGGTCGGCCGAAGCAAAGAATGCCGGGCTAGGTGGGGATTCTCAGGTGGGGCAGACCTGAGATGTGAATGCGGAGTCACACCACAGACAATGGCCCACCTGCTGACGTGTGCTACAAGCCCACACACATGTACACCGGAGGACCTCATGTGCGCCTCCGAGAACGCTATCCAGGTAGCAGCACACTGGGAGAACACCATTTGAGAGTATAGGCGCCATCGCCACGATAGAAGAAGAAGAAGTATAATGCTCCTGTTAGAAGATGGCTACTATCAGTTTGCATCAACGTCTTAGGCTCCTTTCGTTTTCTTAGTGTGCCCTGTTACTTCCACCAGGAGGTGCCCTTCAGCATGTACCCTTTTAACTAATTTGGCGTTTTAAGGACGGCACTGTTAGAGGGAACCTATAAGATTAATACAGGAAAGTCCTTCTCCTTGTAAATCTCCTCTGTAGTACACGTAGAAAGAAGGCTGATTATTTCTGTAAAAAGAAATGTAAGACTCACTTAGTTGAGTAAAACAGAATTATAATAACTGAGTACGTTATTATTTCAAACAAATACGTAATACATAGGTACCACTTACCCTTATTTATTATCATCAAGCAAGAAATCAGCCACTCTTTCTCCAATAGCAATCGTCACGGCTTCTGTCGTGGCGCTTGGCACGTTAGGCAGCACGCTCAAGTCTGCCACCCGCAGGCGCTGAATACCGAGCACTCGCAGCCGCTCATCCAGCACTTTACCCAATGATGCTGTCCCCGCCGCGTGGTACACTGCAAACGTCATGTGCCGCACGTAGCACCGCCAGTACTCTTGCTTGTCCACCTCATAACGAGGACATTCTGGAAGATCCAACAGCAGCAATGATGCATTGCGTCGCTGGAATCTACGCGTTTCTACAACATGTTCAACTATAGCAATCGAGCGGACCATGTCATCCACATCACTGCTATCTGCTAGAAAGTTGGGGTAAATAGCTGGTGGTATCGATGGATCTTTATTCGCGAGCCGCACAATACCCGATGAACGAGGGTTTAACAAGACAGGTGATACCAAGATGAAAGCATGATTCTTGTTAGCCTGACTCAATTGTTCGATCACGTTATCGTTAAACCCTGTAGCTTGTTGGAACAACGGTTTCACAAGTGATATTAAGTTCCTTTCAAAATATGCGTTGATAATCTGTAAGTTAGGTACTTCACAGTCACTACCGTTCGAGCTCTCGTTGAGCAGTCTCCTCTGTTCGTAATCGTAGCAATGCGTGTTGACAAAAATGTTGACATCAGTGAGACCGTTGGATGTGAGTACGCCTTGTCTTGCTACCAATAGTTCAGTTATCTGTTTGACTGTTGAAGTAAGTAGTTTTACTTTATCGAGAGGCCTCAAGTCTTTGTTAACTTGCAGTACAAGCAAGGGCAACACATGGTCTGTCATACCATCACCAACAGGCAAATCTACTTTCACTGGTATGTCCAAGCTTTTTAAATGATCAGCTGGCCCGATTCCTGATAGCATTAGTATTTGAGGAGTCCCAATTGCACCTGCGCTCAGTATTACCTCTTTTCGAGCATACAGCTTCAAGTTCTTGGTACCTTGTACAGCTTTGATACCACGAGCGATGTTATTGTCGTCAATAATGACTCCGGTGCACACAGTGTTCTTAGCCACCTTGAGCGTTCTCTTCACATCTTCTCTCGCGAGGTATCCTCGCGCTGTACTCATACGTTCTCCTTTGTATACATAACCGATTACTTGAGTGACACCAATTTGTGACTCTGCATTTACATCCGGATTAAACGGGAACTGCAGAGTTTTAAATGCATTTATTAATCTTGAATGCCATGGATTGAAGGAGTTACTAAAGAAACCTGTACGCATAGGTCCATTGGTGTTATGGTAAGGTATGGAGGAAGGAGGAAGTTGAATGAGATGTTGTATACCTTCATAACGCAGAAAGTAGGGCAGAAGATCGTTGTAGGTCCAACCGGGACTGGTTATTTTGTCGAAGTCTTTCCTGTTGCCCCTCGTGTAGATCATGTAGTTGATGGAGGTGGACCCACCGAGGCACTTGCCGCGACTAAAGCGGCACTGCCGGCCGACTGAAGAAAGGCACGATACGTTGTTTGATATTGTTTTGTATTGCCAGTCTAGATCAGAACCCAAGAGTCCCGTGGCTGCAGCTGGCACCTGCGAAAAAACATTAAGAATTGATTGATTGATGATGCTAGCTCATACCCGCGGTTTTGGTCAAATCAGTGGTTCTTCTAAACCAATTGCGGAACATTCTAAGTCTGGCCAGTTCTGATTAACCAATGACCGTGAATTTCACAAAATATATTTTTCCGAAGTGTATATAAAAACTTGAACTCCTATATGGAAATATGGATACCTTAGAAATCAGGTTGGGATCCCCACCAGCCTCAACGAGCAGCACTTGCTGGCCAGCGAGCGCGAGCCTGGCGGCTGCGGGCGCGCCGCCCGCGCCAGCACCCACCACGATATAGTCGAACTTCTGCCCATCTGTGTGAAAATCCCTGTTATTATTATTATGTGGTCATCAATAAGCAAGAATTGAATCTAAGTATAGAATAATAAGAGCCTGTCTTAATAATTCTCCTATATTATTTCAAAAAGTTTCTTAAAGGCACAATACATACCTATTCATCGCTACCACTTTGGTGGTAAAATAAAATAACACTTAAGTACAACTATAAACTTTATGTGAGTGACAGGAGAGGTGTACCATATTTTTAACGTTCCTAAACCTGATTCAGAAACTATCATTATAACTTGTTTTATACCTTTCAACTGAACACCAGTAGGAAACGTGTAGAAGTCGCTATTCAGTGTAGCGCTCACCGTCACTAACGTCAGCCACGACGATGGGAGTATCAGCAACAGGAATCTGGAATTATAACATCATCAAATATTATAAATGTGAAAGTTTGTGAGAATGGATGTGTGGATGTGTGGATGTTTGTTACTCTTTCACGCATAAACGGCTGGACCGATTTGGTTGAAATTTGGTATGTATATAGGTTATACCCTGGATTAACATATAGGCTATATATCAGCGATGAACGGGATCAGAATTCCACGCGGGCGGAGCCGCGGGCAATAGCTAGTAACATCATAACATGATAAACTATTAGTAAGTCCAGTAGCATAACATACAATACTACTTTTTAGTTTAATTGTAGGATAAAGGGTAAAATGTAACGCTCACAGCATTCTCGTCACTGATGAAAGAGTCGAAGCTTTGAAGACTGTCACATTGAAAGGAACTTCAGACTTTTGCACGGATTATACGCAATAGACGGGCTATTGATATTCAGTAGTAATATTATCATCATAGAACATCTGTAGACACAACATGATGTAGTGACACTAGCACAGCAGGCTGTGAGTGACATCGTTTTTATATACTCCTCTATTATGCTCCTAATGAGCCCGTTCTTTATCTCCGCAGAGACAATGCTGTGACCTCTAATCGTAAGTGTTGTGGGCCACGGCCTTGAACCGACTGTTGTTTTCTCTTCTATCGAAATAGAATTTAACGCATAAGGTCTGTAAAGTTCGATTGCTTCAGTGTGCCCAAACGTGACGCTTCAGTTGAATTGCACCGACCGCAGTCAGCAAAACTTAATGAGGTCGTATCATCGAAATATTTTGGTATATTCAAAAGTAGGGGACCATCCATTCACTGTAATAAAAAAATTATAACTCGATTGCTGCCTCATCTACCCTAATTTACCCTCTCGAAATAAAATTTTGACAAACGCCGATAATATAGACGTCTACTTTTATTTTCACCTGTAAATAAACTTTCAAAACAGCGCATTTCCATACCACTCTCTATCCCTTGAATTAACTGCATAAGATGCAATTTTGCAGACAAGCTATTTATTAACATGTATATTTTGTTTTGCTTTGAAAATATTAACATAGAAAACAGAGAACCCCATGGGCCATAACTAGCGCAACGGCAAAAGTACACATAGAGTTGATGGCAATTCCAAATGAATATTCAGAATGCATCCGTTATGCAAGCGGTGGCACACACAGACACAACACACACGTAGGACAGCCAATCTCTCCTAAGGCTAAGAGATTTGATGCCGCATGGTCCTGGAGTTATTGACAGTCCTCTGGCCCCGTCCGTGTAAGCGTCACGAATATGATTGAACATCACGGTCGTAAATCAACAAACAATAGCCTGCAACCTAATACGACCTTTGTTATTCGGAAAAGTGGACAGAGGCGTAAAGTACAGCCACATTGTATCAGATATATTATTGATTCCACACGATAGGGCGAGTCCATTGTCAACCCCGGCATTTTGGGATCAAAAGACAGAAATAAATTGAGAGTATGAACGTATGTTTATAAAGTAAACATGTGCCAAATTGTAATAAAATGTAATAGATAATTTTGAATGTAGGATGCCTGCCTGATGCGTATGTGGTCCCTCAATTAGAGGGTATACCGGCTCGCAGGTGACGTAGGCTTGTCCCAAACACCTGAATGTGCAACAGAGGCGAGGGGTCGCTACAACATGATTCCTGCCGGCTTGCTGTGCAAAGAGAACCCTGATGAGCAAATAAATTCTATCCTATTCTATTCTGAGTAACTGAAATTCAGTACCTATAAGAAATCCAATATCCGAAATCAGAACGTTTTGTATGAAATTATGGACGAAAATTTTGAAAATTTTCACCGTTCGCCACTGGTGTGCAATATCAGTGATCTAGTTAATTGATCAAAACTTCTGTTATTCCGATTCACAGATTCTTTATTACATCATTTTTTACTAAGTACGTTTTCAGTTGTCGTAATAATAGTTAACTTTTTGAAACATAGTGCAGTCCCTGAGTAAGAAGGCATCAGTCAGGAAGGTGAAGGCAATAGCTGCAAGGTCAAGGCCGCGACCCTACATCATATCTGTCAATGCGGCTATTTGATGCCAGGCACACGCACGCACACTGTGGCGAAACGAAATTTCAGAGTACAATGTTGTCAACTAAAAATAATTTATTTTTTGACAATACTAAGTAAGTATAACTAACTTTACCAATTATATTTGTTTAAATGTGCATCTATGGGGATTCCATTTTTTCTCATATGTTTTTTGTCCTAATTTAAATTGTCATAAAAAGTTAGGCATAATTTTCTTTGTCATAATAATAGTGTGCCATAATTGGTTTTTAGCATACTATGTTATTAAGCATAAATATTGTATATCCTAATGTTTTTATTCATAACTTTGATATGCATAAAGTTGTAAAGCATATTGTTTATTTGTCTAATAGTTATTTGGCAGATTTATTGAGAAAGCCCCTGATTCCGACTTGGATAGATTAGATTAGAAGGCTAATGCGGGAGCGGAGCGGAGCGAAGCTCCCGCATTAGGCCTTCGTGGTTATTTTTTTTTTATAACCATGTAGAACTTTATTTAGTCAAATGAACATTCTGGCTTAAAACAGTTATGGTTACGCGTCGTTATGCTTAAGTAAACTTATGCTTTGGGACAGTATGCTTATAAAATATTATGCTTATAGTAAATAGGATTAAAAAAAATATGATTAAAAATTTATGGCAAATGAGTATTATGCGTAAATAATGTTAGGACAAGTAACATTATGCAATGTTAAATTATGACATAAAATTGTAGGAATAAAAATAGAGAACCGCATCTATGCCACCCACCAAAACCTCCACAAAACCCCGGAAAAGCCAACGTGCCAATCGAAACATTAAGCGGAAGTCGAGCTCCAAAGTAAGAAATATAAAAAAAATAAAAATGTATTTTGTGAAGATTTTTTATCGGACGGATCTGACTGAAATTTGGCACAGGGATCAGTAGGCACATGCTGTAACAAACATCTCGAATGATCGAAGTGAGCTCGATAGCTGAATCCGCGGTGATTGGTCAATTTCGCAAAATTGACCAATCACCGCGGATTCAGCTATCGAGCTCACTTCGATCATTCGAGATGCAAGTTACAGCATGTGCCTACAGACTATAGCGGGAATAGATTTCCATAGGTAGCAAGATCGAGATAAAAATTTCTCTCGGGTGAATCCGCGGGCCTCCACTAGTCAACTATATTCGGGCTATCGCTATAAGAAATAGATCTTGTACCCGGTACATGCCCGGTACGTCGCTTTTATGTGCGAGCACAAGCCAATTGCGCACCTAATGCGTCACGTCTATGAGCTTCAAAGAGACAGTAATGTGACCGTCTATCTCGGCAGTGCTTTCAATTTGAGCTGCGGCCTCCGAGTAATAGCCGTAATAGTTCCCTACAGTGCCTAATGTTGTCAGCGGCCTGTTGGGTCGGGAGGTGGAATACATAAATTAACAGATGGCCCTTGTTTTACTGTTGATGTCAACGAGGTATTACGGTATACACAATTAGGTACACATAATTTATCATAATAGTTACAACACTATCTATTAAAGAGATAGTTTATACTGGAGATTGATGGCACTTGGTGGAACTTGCTACACATATTGAATAAATCACTTGTACTTTTCCACAATTATTTATTTACTAGCTTCTGCCCGCGGCTCCGCCCGCGTGGATGTCGGTTATCGCGACCAAACATAGCCTATGTCCTTTCTCAAGGTCTAACCTACCTCTATACCAAATTTCATCAAAATCGGTTCAGCGGTTTAGTCGTAAAAGTGAGACAGACAGACAGACAGAGTTACTTTCGCATTTATAATATTAGTAGGGATTAGTAGGGATTTGAACCTTACCGGTTAGTACTAGTTTAAACCATTGTAAACCTTTGATAATGCCGTAAGGTGAAACCGGTAAGGACCAAATAAATAAATAATTGAGGAAAAGTACAAGTGATTTATTCAATATTATAGAGATACTTTATGTATACTTCTCAGTCAATATGTTAATATACATACGTGTAAACTTTTCACATTATCACGTGTATGAAAAGTTTTCATGCTACAGACAATGAATTTCTTCTAATAAAGAACTGAAATATTCTATGAAAACTTGTAGGCCATAAAAATGTATTTTATTTTGAAATGATAACTAAAAACCGAAATTGCTTGGTAGGATGTCGTCAGTGCGATGACCGGGGTTCAATCGTGGAATCTTTCTATCGTCACAACACCTTAGCTTCTATTAAATAATTTACTATTACCTAGTAGTCCGATGGATGCATAAAAGTAAGAAAATAAGAACGCTACGGATGTTATTTCTACAGCGCTAGTTGAAATACCTGCAGGAGAAACTATAATATTCTGTCTGTCTGCGTAACGGTACTAGTCAACTCTGAAAAATAAGTTAGGCACTCACAGAAGTCCGTCTTGTAAGCGAAGGAGGAAGCACCGCGCTCTCTGTGAAGTTCCAGCACTTCAGCAAAAAGTCTCGAGTACGCAGTAATTGGTCGAATAATCTGTGTCAACCGCAGGTCTTGGAAACTCGTCTATTGCTTTGCAGTATTGTTTTCACCAACGGCGGACGGACTATAAGTTCTTCTAAATTAATTTAATAAAAGGGCACGAACCCACTCTCATAAGCAAAGCATTTCTGGTGAAAATTGCACTTTAAAGACGGTAGAAGTCTCCCCGTCAAATCAAAACCAAATTATAATAGACATCCTAGAGTATTACGACAGCATAAAAGTCACAGATGGTGTTGATAGTGTTCATAAACTGTCAGTTTTAATATTCATGGCCCGAACAAGTTTTATAACAATATTAACTGAGTGGACGTACGTGTGAAATGTAAAACGGCGAGTTGTGGGTAGTAAATCGGTTGAATGCCAATAATTGCACAGATATTTATTTTGTGCCAATTGCAATATTATAAACGTGAAAGTTTGTATGGATGTATGGATATTACGGTTATTTGTTGCTCTTTTACGATGAAATTAGCACAAAGATAGTTTTTGATCTGGAATAGGACACATGCTGCTTAGATTTTCAGGATAAACCTAAGAATTGGTCCCTGTTGGCCACGCAGGCTGGAGTTGTGGGCAATACCTATGTAGTTCGTATCATATTCATATCAATGTAGGTGGAGCATGTAGGTTGGAAATGGTACAATAATAGATTTTCGAACATCAAGCCAAGTTTTCGTAGTACAAGTAGTAGACACACGCAAGCTATCATGTTACGCAAGACGAGCCGATCCGATCCGATCTCGCCACTGCTCACTACACATGTTGTTCCCACGACGGCGGGAGCAAATGTTCCGAACTCGAACAAGATAAAAGCTTTCTAGACATAGACATGTATACAAATCTCTCATCTTGTTTCGAACATTCCTTACTAAACGATCACTTTGTACAATAATATTCTGTATATTATGTTTGTTGTTGTAAATCACTGAGGACATGTAGAAGTTTATCATTGCCCACATTTCGTATTCTGTTTTGTCTTATATACTTAATGAAGGGTGATGTATTACTGTGTTTAAGACGTAGTTAAGACTGGTAAAGCGGACCCCAGACTCCGAGCTAAAAGCTTCGGATGCGACTGGGAATTAACGCTAGGAGGACGATGATGTATACTGTGTTTTCACGGAAAAAATCTACGAAAACTCAATAAGATAATGTCCAACCCATAAATTGAACCCAAAAGTTATTTTTCCAATGCTTTAATTACTGCCGCTGTTCCACCAAGGCAGTCCAAGTTATTTCCTCGCAGTTTGACAATACCCCTTTTTACTGTACGATCACGCTTGACTACTGAACCATTTTAACTGGAATCAAAAATATACATCAAACGAGAAACCACTACAATACATGTACCACGGGCAAGGTACCTCGTGCCGTAAGGCTTCGGCCTACGCGCGCAACCGCGGGCCTTTGCGAACGAACATCAAAGCGACCCCTTTCGTCTTCACACGAGTTTGTGCTGCACATACTCCTTTTATTAATATTCCTTTAACATTTAGCAATAACCTATAACATAATTACATTTCTGGCTTATTTTTCATTGGAAATCTTGTGGTAGGCGACGAGGTATGTGCCATTTCGCAGACGTCTTTGATCACAGATTTGAACAGAAAACTAACAATATTTTTTATAGATTGCTCATTTCCATTGAGCGTACCTACTCACCTTCAAATCCAATAAGATTATTTGTGCAAAATTGTATTAACATAGACATAACAAATATAATGTTGATACCCAAGTGTGCTGAATTCATCATCCTGCCCTTGTCCCAATTATTTGGGGTCGCCGCAACATAACATTCTCCTCCATACATTTCTGTCAGATGTCATTTCCTCAGTCACTCCCTTTTTTGCCATATCCTCTATCATGCAATCCATCCATCTTTGTGCTAAATTATGGGTTTATTATTATACCTACCTAATAGAGATGGGCTAAAAACATAATAATGACAATTTAATACACGTATGTCAGCCTGATACTGTCCAAAACAAATTGATCGTTGTTTAGACAATCTTACTAAGTTTCGAATAATTTACACACATTAAATGAGACTATGTTATTTATGTTATACACTTCACAACTCTACTTGTCATCATCTAAATATTTTGGCAGCTCGCCGGCCCACTACAAGGCAGGAGTTATTTATTTGATTGCTATCGTTTAAATAACATAAAACTAATGTTTCTTTGTTTCTCCACAATGTGAGCCTAAACTGTCTATACCATTAGACTGCCATCAAACTCTGGTGAGTTATTATGTACGTACAGATGGCCGTGAAGCTTCATAGTACAAAGGAATAGTGAATAGAGAGACAATTTGTCACGCGTTCACTAGTAATTATCAGTATAAATATATCAGATCTTTGTTTTGGTAACATCTAGCTATTTTTACGTCACAATTTTATCTTTAGTAATGAAAATCTCTAAGATCTAATAATATCTAATCTCTAATATGAACGTCCGAACATACGGGTCATTCATCAAGTCGCTAATCCGGAACTCGCTAGCGCGTGCGAGTTAGCATTTTTTGATTTTATTTTATTTTTTTCGTCGTCAATGAAATCTGTGTCAATAAAATGTGCTAATAACTCAGCATTGGTTCTGGTTACATCCGATGCTTTAACTTGTAGTCCACTTACAATCTCTCCTCTGATGGGGTTTATATGGATTTCATGGGAGTGACAGCCATTTAACCTCTCAACTCCATAAAAATGCGCGCGCTAGAGCGTCCTTCTTCAAACAGTTAGTATACCAGTTTTTAGGTGAAATTGGCTTGGTCCCATACCTTAATCTTGGGTCTTCAGAATGATGCCGGGTGGAAAGCCCCTTAACTACATGAAGCATGCTATTCCTAAATAATATTGAGAATATCCGTCCAACTTCTAGCTACAGTTGTGTAGTTAACTCTACAGGTATATGTAAATGTGAATGTGATAGAAAACATCTGTTAGATTACATAATTAAAGTATAATGTCCTGTGCCAGTTTTATCTGCGCCAATGACATTGTGACGTGATTAAATGATGTTACCTTCGCGTACATTACCTGCCGGCGGAGTAATTAGCCAGGCGCAGGTTGTGGCGCGCACTTTCGACACCGGGGTCAATTAACACTGGCATACAAGTTCAAGATTATAATAATAATGGATTAGCTAGTTGTTTCTAAAGTGAGTTGAACGTGTGGATATAAAGGAAATAGAAGTATTTTTTATGAGATTTATTTGGTGTTATTTTATTATTTACTTTTTCATTGTTTTGGTGTCTTTCCATTTGCCCATGGCTAAGGAGTCGGCTAAATTAAATATAGTTTTATTTCAATGTGTAACATTCAACTTAGATACAACCTAAACTTTAGACAATGTCTTTTGAAGATAATTTTGAATTGAATACTGACAAGGAAGTATATAGATTTCAACAAAAATATTTAAATTTATAGCACTATTATTTATTCTGTGTTTATAGATTTAGCGTTTAGATGCGCGTGAACGATGTGGAATAAACCACCACACTGGTGTAGTAGTGTATCTATCCCCGTACCGCCTTCCTACTCGTACCTCGCACATGTGTAATGGAAACACCGCCTAATTCGCAGTAAACGAGCGACGACGGGTTAATTGCCAGTACCTGCAGGTTAAACGAGTAATTATCGCACCCACGCGCGACTCGCGCGACTCGCACGACTCGGGCGAGCTTATTACGGGCACCTGGAGGTAACACCGTGTCGGGTGTGCGAGCCGACACGTGTCACAATTAAGCAATGTAGGATCGGGCGTTACTGTTCCTCAGGTATTTGACAAAAATGAGGTGTGGATTTTTTTTATACATAGCACGGCAATAGGAATTTACCACGGAGGACAGAATATGTTTTTTTTTAAAAGATTATTAGCAACCGAAATTAGTTACTAATATTTCCTCTAACCCCTCCAGCTAAGCTTAATTTGCTTGTGTTAGGAGTGGGTTCACGTCGGTAGTGTAATTTCCTTCTACATGAAATTTACACTATCTTATTAAGTTACTGTCTTAAGCTGCTAGACAGTCTTTGTGCCGTAGCTGAAGCCAAGGCGACTGAGCTACGTAGGGGTGCGGGTTTGATTTCCACCCAGTGTAAATATTTATGTGCATGCATAGGTATGTCTATTTGCACTGATATGGATATATCTGTGCCTGAGAGAGCACGTTAAGCCGTCGGGTCCGGTCGCCATTAGAACAAGTCGAGACGGGTAGTTAGAGCCCTCAAAAGTCTGACTAGTTTAACTACAGAACTTCGAGATCGCCAATTGGTTGATGAGGTCAGATGGCAGTCGATAAAAATATATATAGAAGTTCGGATGACCGCGAATGATTTAAAAAAGGCTCAGAGAATTATAGTAAGCCGTACATTAATGAAGAGACTATTGTTCTAGTTATTCAAAGCGTTACTTTGTGAGTTACTGAGACAATATAATGCTTCAGTAAAGCGTACAGAGGATGTACTTAAACTCGAAGGAAGTAGAGATAGCGGTGCTGCAGAGTAGTTAATGTGCGCTACACACAGGTTGCACACGCCGCCCGCTGTGGCGCTGTGGCGCTGTGGCGCTGTGGCGCTGTGGCGCTGTGGCGCTGTGGCGCTGTGGCGCTGTGGCGCTGTGGCGCTGTGGCGCTGTAGTGTGGCGGGGCCGAGATTACAGCTGTTGGCTCTTTATGGCTCCTTGGACTACGATAACATTCACGAAACTATCCTAAACATAAAATTGAGTACAAATAATTATGTTCTCGCAGAAATGGCTACTTAGATGCATTTGACTGAAATTTTACACAGTTATACGAACGATAATAAGAATAAGAAATTGTCTACTTTTATCCTGGAAATAGATTCCTACATGTGGCAAGAACGAGGATAGTATTTTACGCGAGCTAGTTTATCTTATGTATTTATTTGTTGCTAGCTGTTTCCCGCAGCTCCGCTCGTGTGGATGTCGATTATCGCGACCAAACATAGCCTACCTATATCATTTGCCACAGTCTAATCTATCTCTATACCAAATTTCATTAACATCGGATCTGAAGTTTACTTTACAGACAGTCAGATGGACAGATTAAAATTTAAGTCACTCAACTTTCGCTTTTATAATATTTGTATAGCTTCTAAGGATAATCAGGCCCACTCACTGCCTTCAAAGTGTCGTTAAGTACCCAAGTTAAAGTTTAACAAAGAGGTTTTTAGTGAAATCGTTTTTCAATGAACAATAAGACCGACCTAAAAGTTTTTCGATTCATCAATGTCAACAAAAGCGTTGGTTTGCGCTCACCGCCTCAGATCCAATCAGCGTTTGGGGAAGGATTACGAGTGTTGCCATTAATCTGTGAATCACTTGCTGACCGAGCGGACGATGAAGTATTTACGACGAGATTATCGTGAATCCTGAGCTTGAAATATTTGAAACTGCGTTACTAATTGAATTTAGCTTAGACGGAATATTATTGAAGAGTGAAGGGGAATGGTAACCCTCTGTCGCCTGGCGAGCAGTCACCGCAAGGTAAGCCTTTAGTAGTCTCACATAAGTATGCGGATCCAACACGCAGAGGCTCCAGAGAATTTTAATCTAGTTTGGAATGGGATTCATTCTGGAAAGAATTCTCGCCTGTACTACAAACATTTATGTATTTAGAAACCTTTGTTGTTTTACATTCTGAACTAAATTCGAAGCGAAATGTAAAGTTTTCTACAATACCTAATAAAATTAATTATTAAAAAATAAAAAAACCCGACTGCTGTCTAAAAGATTGAAACAAGCTTGATAGCTGCAGACGGTACCCATTTGCCAATCATAAACCGAAAGAAATTTAATGGGTACCGCCTGCTATCAAGCTTGTTTCAATCTTTTAGACAGCAGTCGGGTTTTTTTATTTTTTAATAATTAATTTTATTTTAACCTTTTTAGTTAGGATATGACATTCATATATTTTTGTAATCTCCTTTTAATTCTCTTCATTTTGATACCCTACTCGATAAATTTGAATGAAAAAAAATTTTTGCCAACAGATATTTTAGCATCAAAAATCTACCGTATAGTTTTTGTTGGAATTTTATGTACCCTATGACACTCGGGAGATGAATACCTTTCATTTGAGACCCTATTCATCAAAATCCATCCAGGCGTTAGGCCTGTAGAGGGGAACAAAGAAAACTACACACACACATAGACACATACATACATTTTGGTGAAAACAAATTGTTTCATGATAAACAGTTTGGGTTTACTAAAGGACGTTCGACCACCGATGCTGGTGTAGAATTGTTAAATTGTATTTACGAAGCCTGGGAAGATAAGCATGATGCATTGGGTGTCTTCTGTGATCTATCCAAGGCTTTCGATTGCGTCCACCATGATACATTAATCAAGAAATTAGAACATTATGGAATAAGGAACAGGGCTCTCGATCTTCTGACTTCATATTTGAATAATAGAATTCAGAGGGTCGATGTTAACGGTACACGCTCAGTAGGATCCGTGGTTTCGATGGGCGTTCCACAGGGTTCGATACTAGGACCATTTTTATTCTTAATTTATATAAATGACCTCCCTTACTACGTAAGGGACAAACATAGTATTCTTTTATTTGCTGACGATACTTCGTTAATATTTAAAATTAAGAGACAACTAAACAATTATGACGAAGTGAATGGTGCAATAACAAGAGTGGTCCATTGGTTTAGTACAAACAATCTTTGCCTAAATGGGAATAAAACTAAATGTATTAAATTTACCCTACCTAATGTTGCACAGGTGGAAACCAATGTACAACTCAATGGTCAGGTGTTGAACCTTGTGGAATCAACAGTGTTCTTAGGTTTGAGTATTGATGCCAAACTGCAGTGGGGATCACATATTGAAAAAATAGCCAATAGATTAAGTTCAGCTTCCTACGCTGTAAAAAAGATTAGGACTCTGACAGATGTGGATACGGCTAGAATAGTTTATTTCAGTTATTTTCATAGTATTTTGAGCTACGGAATTCTCCTTTGGGGTAGTTCCGCGGATTTGAATACAATATTTATATTACAAAAGCGGGCTGTGCGAGCTATTTATAATTTGGGCCCAAGAGTCTCCCTCAGAGAAAAGTTTAAAGAAATAGACATTCTGACCGTAGTGTCACAATACATTTTCGAGAACCTAATGTATGTTAAGAAAAATATTTCCAAATTTCCCAAAATATGTGACAGGCATAACATAAATACGAGACATAAAAACAATCTTGTAGTCTGTGATACCAGACTCCAAAAAATTAGCAGTTCTTTCCAGGGTAACTGTATACGCTTTTTTAACAAGCTCCCTAAGGAAATTAGGGATTTACCTATAAATAAATTTAAAAATGTAGTTAAGAGGAAATTGTGCCAAAAGGGCTATTATAAAATACAAGAATATTTAGATGATAAACTAGCTTGGAAATGAGCTGTTCACTCATGCATGCTTCTCAAACAAATTATTGTATTTAGACTAAGTAGACTAAGCATTATTTGTAAATAGACCAAAAAAAAAAAAGCCCGCTGAGTTTCTTGCCGGAGTCTTCTCAGGCCAGGGCCGCGTTTCGAACCGGTGGTCCATTTGCTAAGCTAGTCTTTAGTACATAATTATATATTTTTGACGTTTTGTAAGTGCCGTTTTAATGGTCTATACAGAATAAATGATTTTTGACTTTTGACTTTTGATACATACGCGCGAAACACATTACCCTCTCGCTGGCGCAGTCGGGTAAAAATCACTATTCGTGCACATCACGCCTCAAATACAAAGCTGTCGTATGTTATTTACCTAAGTGTCCCTGTCCCGGTGGAGTAGAATAGGGCCACCCCATTTCTCCCTGCGGGTGTCGTAGAAAGCGACTAAAGGGATAGCTCTGTTCTCCATCCGACAGTAAACATACAGTCCATGACTAAATGCCGGCTTGACAGCAATCTCGCCACCAATTACGTGGGACCGAAAATCACAGATGGTGAAATGTGGGTGTCAATAAACTTCTGCCTACCCCTCGGGGATTTATAGGCGTGAGTGTATGTATGTGATAGTACTCTAGCAGCTGTAACGTCGAGCGGCTGTTCGCTGGAGTGTCGTGTGTCGGGACACAATCACGACGTGATAAATTGACACGAGACAATAACAACATCTGGTATGAATACCACATGTCGTGTGTTCTGGTACGTGGCCATTAATCAATCCGTCTGCGGAATAATGTCGTATGCAGCTTGTATTGTGCTTGTCTTGTCTATAAATAAAATAATTCATAATTTGTTGCTCTGATGGTATAAGAGATAAACCAAAAGTACAAATATTAGCGTCACTGAAACTCTAATCCTATCTAATAATGCACGAAGAGCTCGTAGCTCGAGTTGTTAGTATTTGATGACCTAGCTGTTGCCCGCGGTTTCACCTGCGTGTATTATCGCGACAAAATATAACCTATGTAATTACCCAAAGTCTACCAAATATCAACAAAATCGGTTCAATGTTGAGGTATGAAAGTAAAGCATACAGGCAGACATAGTGTTACTTTCGCATTAATTATATTAGTATGGATACTTAGTGTTCAGACTTTGTTCAAGTTACAAAACAATCTAACTTGTATTAAACACTGCTCATTATACCGAAATTCATAACTAGAACATTTTCATATTGCTAAAGTTCCCGAGCTGCCTTCTAACTAACGACAGTTTAGTAGTAGCGACATATCGAGCTAACTCCCCGCCGAACCTCCTCTGTGTCCGCAGTGCAGGTATAGGTACAGACCTATACCTGCACTGGAGAGTAGGTCGCCGTCTCTGTGCGAAGAATACTTTCAAATTGCTAAGTTCTTATGACTATGCTCTGAATAAATGTTGTTTCAGCTATATTAACATGATTTTTAACATTCAAATCACTGCCGAATGGTCTTTGTCGTGTCTTCGTTTAAGATCACAACTATAGGCATTGATAAATATCTAAATCAAGACAGATTTTATATAAGTGCTTGGGTGCGACTGTTTGTATGAATGTCACACGCACCTACCACAGTATTGTATAGACTATTTTGCTTGCATATTGAGCTTGCAGATAATTAATTGTTCAAAATAGCTAAGATTGAATGTGAGTCGAAGTGAAACGAGACGTATCAAAGGAGGCGGCTCAAATATTCATAAGACAAATCTCATTACACAGTCACAGACTTAAGAATACGTTTAACTAATATTGGAAGAAAAGCAATTTCAAGTTCAAACATTGTAAGAAATCTAATAAATAAGAATGAGAAAGAGAAAAGCTAGGTGTGCGTGTGCGTGTGCGTTCTATCCGTGATACTCATTGGCTCGTGGTGGTGATCTATGCATTTTAGAGGAGAAATATTGAGCACAATAATTGGAGCAATCAGTAGGTATTAGGAGACATTATTAGAATAGTGCTTAGAGTATACATTAATAGTGCTAGTCGAATGTAAGTCCTCGCAACGCATTGCAATGTGCATAATTCTATTTAGATTATAAACTAAGAAAATAAATTCATCAATACACCTATTGTAAGTTTTCCCTAAATAATCGAATTCGTATATAAATTCTGTTCAAAATGTAGAATACAATCGACTTATTTAAGACACTTCCTTATAATTAGACGATACACTACGCCCCTATATCAAGCAACAATATACATCAATGCTATATCAGCACAGCGAAACTACAGATTTACAAAATTGCCAAGTAACTGGGCTGACAAACAAGCCAAAAGTGAAGGTCGCACAGATATGACGCCGCAATGTATCGCTATGTCATTTGTGTAAAACATTAATAGCTATCTTTATGGCGATCTCTATCGTAAAGTGTAGAAACAATGCGTTTGACGAAGGACGAGACGAAACTCAAACTGACGTGTAGTTCGTCCTCACATAATTTTTACATAGAGTTTATTCCACAGCTTGAGTGTGCGTGGGATGAAGTTCCTTTCATACCGCACAGTGCGCACCGTTTCCGGTCGCGTGAGGATGAACTCCCTGCCTGTGGCGAGCGGTGCGATTATAGGCGAGATCAATACGATATAATATAATTCTTCTTCTAACTTCATCCCACGCACACTCAAGTTGTGGAATAAACTCTCTGCTGTGGTTTTCCCAAGCGACTAAAATATGGGGTTCTTCAATAAGGGCATTATAAGGTTTCTTCAGGGTCGGTAGCGCGAGTGTAACGTCCCTCCTGTTAAATCGCGATAGAATCCGTTAAAGAGTGGCTTTATTTTAATATACATAAAACACGGCTTTGGTATATACCTACATATCGTAGAACTGCCACCCGTTTCGACCAGGATGCACTGACTAATAGCTAGGTATAAAACTAAAAGGTAAATTGTGTGCAGCAACAAATTGTGTAATAAAGTGTTTCTTCTTTCCAATGTTTTGAAGAGAAAATAAATATTATGGCCGTCTTATATTAAACATCTCGTTAATTTTACGAGTACTTAGCGCTATGGAGTGAGAAATAATTAATGATGTCTGGAAAATAAAACGCGGGATTAAACTCAACCGGAAAACTGAAAATAAAATGCAAAGTCTATAAACATTACAATTCTTATTTAGCAGCTATGGGCTCAATTCGGGTAATGCCGAACAATATCGAAGGTCTGTCAACCTCATCTCTAGCGGAATGTCACAGGGTTCAATTTTAGGACCGTTTGATGATGTCCACATTCTGTAAATTACATATTAAGCCTTTTCTACATCGGACATTCCGTCAAAGGTATGCTTCTCATACCTCTGACCCAACGCCTCTCATTAAACATTACTATTGTGATCATTTTGGATCACAATAATTCTAATTTATGCAAACTAATGAAAATAGGTGTAAAAATGAATATTGTTTTATACACTTTGACAAAGGCTGTATTTTAATATACCTACTTTCATTACATATAAATCGTAAATCATATGAAATTAATGATATTTATATAGTACTAAATAAATAACTAAAACTAAACAAACTAAGTAATATTTTTCATTCTACATGTTCATTCTACATTTTCAGAAGTTTGATTGTATTCTAATAGTTCATGTAAAGGACACTCGTGTAACTACCACACAAGGTATACCCATTCCCCAGCATAAAAGCTTAGTTCATGTTTTCATACAAAAGTAAAAAAATAATTACAATATAAAATCACCTTGAAGTTTTGTGGTTTTAATACAAGCCAATTTGTGAGTAAAATTGTGTTACTGTAAAGTCGTTGCCGATCCTTCAGCGAAATTCTGTATCCGTGATATTCGTGATAATAATTTGTGAAATGTTGGTTCCTGTAATATATTGTCTGCTAATATAATAACTACGCACAGTTCTGTCGTAATGAGCTGTAATTATTACTTACAGTACAGGAAGTTTGCTGGTTCCGTTGGGTTAGTTCCTATTAGAATTAATTGAAAGTAAATAGTTTTGGCATTATTTTTTAAGTGTACTATGTAAAATTAGATTTCCCAACTTCGGGAGAAATGGCTGCGCCTCGTTCATTAACCAACAGCTATACCGGCTCACACTTCACAGCCGTCTCAAAGAACGGGCCTGATGATCATCTAACCACTCAGATCATCTCAGTCACCATTAAGTCATGGAATTCCTTACCAGTTCACGTGTTTCCCTCCTCCTACAGTCCCGGGTCCTTTAAGCGGGGCGTGAAAAAGTATCTGATGAGGCCGTCAAGCTGAGTGCCACCATTGTAACATGGTGCGTGTCTGTAATGGTGACCCTCTTTTTAAAGACTTTGCCTTCAGCTTACCATCAGGCGAGGCGAAGCAAATTGACGTGTCCTATATAAATATATATATATATATATATATATATATATTTTAGGCTTTATAGGCTTTCATCTCAGAGCCCAGAGCCTGCTTGCTCCTTCTTCTCTTTTTAGTTTTACTGGCACGGCTTTTATGGAAGTGACTGCTATCTGACGTCTTCCCATCACTGAGAGAAAGACTTGCGCCTATCAGTAGTTGTATCAGCCTGCAGGTGGTGTGGGTGGATTCGACCAGAAAGTCTTGATGAGGACCGCGCCCCTCTCACCAGACATAAATATCATCTGATTCCATTATAGATTGTCAGGTTTTTCCTTTTCTGCAATATACGAAAATATATTTACTTTATACTCGTAATAGGATTAATAGGTACTTATGGATCAGAACCAAAAACGAAAGAGGGAAATACTCTAATACGATTCTGTCAAGAAAAACAGCCAACAATTATGTTGTACCCTCTTCAAAGTGCACCCTCGCCTCCCTGGTACACGCGGAGCTTTCCACAACATACGCCTAATCGTATCATTCGACGGGAAATATGTTATATTATTGTATTCATTGTGGACGGATAATGATATGAGTTAACCAGGATTTAATGTGAAATTATTCGTATTCATAATTGGTTTTATTTCAAAATAATACATTCAGATAGATTTTGATGTACAAAGGCGAACTTAATCCAATATTTAGTGTGATAGAAATCAGCGAGCCTTTGACACACAAAAAAATGTAGCTTAATGGGTAAAACAACGTAAAAAAAAACCAGTAAAAATATAACTTTGATTACGTTGTCAGTTTAAAAAGTACACACATAAAATAATGAAAATTGTTTCGAAACCCTAAGTAGCCTGGTTTATGTATTTATGTTAATTTTATTTTAATGACGTCAGAGACCTCTGCGGAGTAAAACCTCTACTTAAACCAAAAGCCTCTCAATTAAATTCTGAATTAAGAATCTTAAATATTTACTTTCGTAATGGTGGAGCTTATGTTTACACAATTTTTATTCAATACCCGGCATTACTTGGCTCAGCGGAAAATGAAGATGAACAAGATTAAGACTTGTAGATCATTTTCAGTATTGTGGATACATCATCATCATCATCAGCTGACACACTAAAGAACTCAACTTGAGAATGAAATCCGAGACTACTTACACAGGTAGCTTAGCAGGTAGTACAGTAGTTCCCCATACGATAAAATGGACGCACAATTTTCAATTGGAACCGGACAGTGAACATTGTCAAAATATTGACTTAACTTATAAGGAGTAAAAGTTTATTTTTAACTCTAAGTAAGTGACCCAGTGCTCCAGCACAAGTATGAAACGCCAATGTAAACTAATCACAAGTAACCACTGCCCATCAGGTGGGCCGTTTGCCTGTCTGCCATAAAAAAAAGTTTCATACTGCAAATATTTAGCATGTCCATTTGCTATAATGTATTAGAAGTTTATCGGCTGCAAGAAATTACTTCATCCATGTCAGACCATATCAGTCCCAATATAGATGAAGTGATTTCGAAGTGAAATCGGCTTCGAAAATTATATTATCAACATACAAACGATTGTTGTTTATAACACGCAATCATCTAGTACTTCTGTATTTATATAAAACATAAAATAGTAATTTCAGCAATTCCACTGTACTTATTTTTATTCGCTATTCTTATGAACGGGACGAGAGACCGTAATGGCCGAGACTAAACTTTATTGAACATAATAATGGCGGCGACGGGCTCTGCCAACTTGGAGTGGATTGATTGAATTTTAAGCAAAACGTTTTAATAGTCATTAAGTGTGAGTAAGTTGCACTCTCAAGACTACTACTAAGTATATACTACTCTATAGATGCGTCTGATCACGCTGTAGCACGTGAACGTTTTTTATTGTGCAACATAGTGTTAAAGGCTCCGTGGCACCTGCGTACTCGTAGCGAGTGATATTTTGAATTGGGGTTTTGCCTTGATTTATTGGGTTTTGTGCGTATTTTAATTGCTAGGATAAATCGCTTATTCTACTAAGAATTTTTCTTTGTGCGCTTACTTATAAATTTTAAATTTCACTTTTTAATTTGGGTGTAAGCTGTACATGCCTTTAAGTGGAGTACATATCAGCACTATATTTTGTATTCCAAGATATAAATGATTTATATGTATACCTACTGTTAGTGTGTCTATCAATAAATAAAATAAAAAAATAAAAAAGATAAAAGAATTGTAAGGAGAAGACATGAGTTTTTTGTAATACAGCTGTTTATAGTACAACAAAGCACTTAATTATAAAATAGGTTTAGTTTGTAAATGAAACAGACCACATAAAGTTTCCATAAGTAAGCTAAAGACTAGCATTCGCTATATAAAATAGCGATCAAACTCTAAACCATCTTTTTCTTCATATTATTCTGTTCGAAAAAAGAATATTTCTTCAAATTAAATAAATAAAGATGGATCTCAACATATTTGTACGTATTCGTAACGTCTACATTAATTCTGTTCAAGTAAATTGTAAATATCGTCTACAATTCCTTCTCCTTCTATCAAAAACTATCCATATTTAATTTGTTTCGTCGTTTTGCCGGCTCAAAGGGTTTGTGTGCCATGACTCCCAGTGATGTGATGAGACAGTCTCTGTACATGTTTACCTGCGTTTTGTATTCTATGTCCGTAATTCTTTTCTTGCGCACAATGAAATTTATTGCCATTCCACAGCACAGGAATTTATATTATAATGAGAACATGAAGAATGAAAGATGTGCGTATTTTGTACAAAATTTAAAGATGTGGAGCATGATCTACGAAATAAATTGAGAATATGTAATAAATAAAGATTGTACGATATATTACACAGCTACCTCTGAATCTGAACTAAGCACAGTTTACACTATGAGCAAAAAATAAACGTAATTATTTAAATATCTTTGAAGGTATAATTATCTGGAATAATGTCACGTGTGGGTGCGTGGGCCGCACTAAGTTCTCCCAGGCCCTGCTAGCTGGTCACACTATCTGATTAGCTTACTAGACTCTGATGGAGGCTTTCCCGTCAGGGAAAAGGAAAGTCAAAATATTCGATCAAAATTGATGATGGAAAAAGTTAAAAGACTGAGACCAATGTTTATAGACAGGTTAATTTGTTGCTACAATATAATGTCAAATCAATATCATAATTTCGACCTTTGAACTCCCTAAGTCCATTAATACTACACCCACGAAACTTACTTTGTTCGTGTACAAATTACAGTAGCGGGTATTAATTACCCCATCAGTGCGCCCCACGTGGGGCATTCCAATTAGCGTCCATCATCATCAACCGCGCGATACACACGCCACCGCCCGCGCCGCCCGCGCCACACGCGTCGGCCGCGGCCGTCGCGTGTGTGTGCCGGCGAGACGCAAAGGATTTCATTTAGTTAATTGTGAGATACATGTCATAATTACGAACCTGTCATCGTAGTGTGAGGCTGTAGTTATTACGATATATTGGTATGTATTTTACAAGTCAGTGTGAACTTCATTATTTTAGCGTTTTTTATGGTTGATAGGCTCGCGTTTCACCACTATCTCTCCTGTTGGTAAGTGACGATGTGGTCGACAATGGAGCACGCTTGTCTAGAAGTAATCTATTCACTCTAGTCTTGAAAACATCCAAGTTGTAGTTATCCGGCAACATAGATTCGGGCAAGACATTCCACTCCTTGACATTATGCATGATGAGCGTTATTCGTGGTTGCATCCGAAACTTTCACCTTAGAGCCTGGGGTTACGGTTTATAGAATGGTGATTGTCATTGGACCTTTTAACCCCGAAATGGACGCCTGTGCCAGAATCCGTTCATCGGCAGGTGTATCGTCTTGAGCCTCGAAGATTTTGGTGAGGTCTTTTTAAGACCACAAAGGGTGTTTATAAGAAGTTCTTTGTATCAATACACGCAAAGTATGATGTCAGGTTCTCGAGCTTTGGGTAAAGCCACAGGCATTGATCTACGAGGATGCAGCTCGTAGCATCGCTACGTGCTACGATGTCTACGGTGATATTATACATAATGCAGTAGTTATAAGGGCTTAGCTTCTCTACGGTTAGCTCGTAGTAATACAAAATTTCATCAACATCTGCTGTCTCTTCCATCATTCCACTTGTCTCACAGAACGTCTCATGAATATTATATTATTCATGAGATGTGATTGAGGGCCAGTCAAACTTAATTCAAGGCTAAAAAATATAGTTCCATATACCCTGGTATAAACTGAGAGAAAAAAAAAATGTAATTCTTGGGATTCATTTAGTGGAATAAGCGGATGGACTCTAAATAAAAAGCAATCTTTGATGTACGCACATTGATTTACCGACGTGGGAGTATTTATTTTCAGAGCACAGTCTCACTCATATCTCGGTATGGACGAATTGAAGTGGATCTCGCTGACAAATGGCAATCAATATCGTCTGTAATATAATTGGATCGGAGTCGGATAAACATCAGGCAATTTGCGCACAGAACCGGGTCACCGTGAGTGTGACGTGTGATTGTATGTGCCGTCACATACCATGCCACACTCACTTATGAAGGTTTTTTTATCGAGGACACGTCAATTTGACTTCAACTCGCTTGATGGTAAGCTGAAGGTAAGTCTCGGAACAGAGGGTCGCCGATATAGACACGCACCGTGTTACAATGGTGGCACTCAGCTTGACGGCCTCATCAGATGCTTTTTCACGCCCCGCTTAAAGGACCCGGGACTGTAGGAGGAGGGAAACACGTGTACTGGTAAGGAA
This sequence comes from Eilema depressum, assembly GCA_914767945.1. Taxonomy (NCBI): domain Eukaryota; kingdom Metazoa; phylum Arthropoda; class Insecta; order Lepidoptera; family Erebidae; genus Eilema; species Eilema depressum. Next base: position 21,787,967 of record OU612024.1, read on the forward strand.
TTCCAGGTCTTAATGATGCGGCACAAGAAGGAGTCGCCGAACCGCTTGGTTCTTAATGGAATATTCTGAAGTTACTCTTTTGTACTATGAATATGAACATGCCATGGCTATCACACGTTTTATGCTCTACACTACATCAGTAGTGTTCCACGAAAAGAATCATTCAAACATTTTACTTGATTTATAATACCAACAGCAACCAATCCTCATGATCGCAGATTACACAGGATGTCCCCTGTTGGGCACGGACCGCTCCCACAATGTGACGACCAGCTTCAAACACGACGCAACTCAACAAATATCACTGAGGCACAACGAGACATTCCGAACGTCACGTCACTTTACTTAGGTACCTACTTGTTGCGCGTTGTAGTCAAGTGCGTAAAGGCGTGTACGATACACTTTGCTACCCAAACACTTTGATAGATCTCCACGGATTCCTCGCGAAGTGAGTGATGAGAGCTACATTTTTTTATACTACTTAGCGCGCAGACAAGCACACGGCCCAGCTGATGGTAAGTGGTTACCCTGGTCTATGAACGAGTGCACCACAGGGGAGTCACACTCGTGCTGCCGACTCTGTGAGTACTGAGAAACTCTGTCCCGTCAACGCAGAAAATAAGTAGGACAAGCAAAGGTTCTGTCAGTGGGAAGACCAAAGGGTCTTCCCACTGACAGAACCGTCTCCAGTAAGCTCTGGTCAGCCTACTCACCGCCGGTTCACAGACACACATCACGAGGTTATTTAGCTGTAGTATTCTGTAAGGTAGAGGCACTTCCCCGGTCGGACTTCTCGATTGGGACAAAAATACCGTCGTCGTGTCCTATATGTTTATAATATCATTGCAAACACAATGCTATGGAAAATGTTTCAAACAACATTTACTCCTTCTTTTTCTCAGCTCGACATATTATACATTAACATTACTTAACTCTTCATGCAATACACCGTATATTAAACCCCGTACGCGCCTGTACCAAAGCACCGTGCTGTGGAAAATGTTCCAAACAATATTGTATTTTCAAACACAGTGCACTATATCGTATATTAAACCCTGTACCGTACCCGGTGCCCGTGTGTTGCATGTTATTAGGAAAACAATTAAACCGCACGTCTATCGCGTGTCTGACGCCGCCCTATGAAGCGCGCCGGGTGCCGGCTGTCAGCGCGGCTAAATTAAACTTTTGTTAAGGCGATGTGACGCGACTGCCAAGTGCCGTCGTGTGAATACAACAGAAGAGTCATTAAATGAGACTAATCCCACCCACATTTCCACCACACTGGTGTGTTCTGTACACCAGGATCAAAAGCCACGACCACGCCGGGTACATACTCGTACATACAAGTGGAACACCTATGAGTAGTGCATCATCCTAGGTGTTCCACGGTCACTTACCCGCCAAACCGATACTCAGGAAGTCACAGGGAAAGTTAAACTGTCTTAGAACCGCCTCGAAATTAATCAGGAGTTGAAGGAGTTAGAACTTCCCTCTTAAAACGGAAGTCAATAGAGATAACTAGGCCAACTACCTCTATAAAAGAGATAGAGATTTAACTATAAGTACCGCAGAAACAAAGAGGGTATTATGGGTCTTAGATATATGTTTACTAGGTAGAAATATGTATATGTTTCGTCTGAGTAGTAAAAAAACTCGTCATATAATCGGGTAGTAAAACTGCGAACGCGTGTTGAACGCGCGTTGAGGGTTGTTCCGTTTTAATGATACGAGTCGTATGTTGTAAACGATGTGTTATTGCCTACCATGAAATGCACAGACATGAAGTGGTGTCTTTGACATTACTAGTGGTAATATATTACGCGTTGGTTGTTTATAGTAGTACTTGCCGCTTGAGATATAAAACAAAATATACAGTTAATTTGTATAAACCCTGTAATGTTAAAATAATAACGTTTTAATGATTACGTATTGTGAAATGTATACGTGGCCCTCATAACACAATACTCTTTTTTAAGAGGCAAATCGGAATCACTTCCTTATCTGTCTATCTTTCAAGGCCTTTTTCTCGGGAATATGCGTTTCACATCTAGTCGAACATATACAGTAGAAATCAATATCGCAAACTCTGGTGTACAACGTTTTACAGATTTGAAAAACTCAAACTTGTGGGCCTATGCAATATCCGGCTTATTTTATCATGTTGTCCTTCTGTATATACGTATGTTGTGACTGTTCAAGTGTTCACTGTGCAGTGGCAAGCACACAGTTGAACGACCGCGTCCAACGTAATTACATTATTTATTTTAACTTATTTCCACGTTTCTACATTCTGTCTGGTACATGTTTAACAGGTATGTGTGTGTTTCAAATGTACATGCATTTGTGCACAATATTAGTTTTAATTAATGTTGTTAACAAAAAAATAACCCAACCAAATGTCCAACTAGTTACATCAATGTAACTTCAATGTAACTAGGTGGAATAGACCAACTTATTGTACTTCTTCTCCATATAAAGCTGAGTAAAACACTATCCATTTGCACAATTTTCTTAAAAATATTAGGTACAAACTTTTCGCTTCACAAGTCACGTAACAGACGCTGAGCCTATTGCTGTCAGAATCTTAAAATTTAACTGTTTTCCTAAATGATAAATATATTCAGTAATAGAATGGGCACCGGTACATCTCGCCATTATACTGCCACGCTTCAATATCTATCTATACTTTTTTTTCTATGCTTTCTATAGGTATGTCTATACTTTCAGCAGTAAATCAAAATAATTTATAATTCAACTAGCTTTTGCCCGCGGCTCCGCCCGCGTGAATGTCGGTTATCGCGACCAAACATAGCCTATGTCCTTTCTCAAGGTCTAAACTACCCCTATACTAAATTTCATCAAAATCGGTTCAGCGGTTTAGGCGTGAAAGCGAGACAGACAGACAGACAGACAGACAGACAGACAGACAGAGTTACTTTCGCATTTATAATATTAGTAAGGATGTACTCACTTTATAATAAACTCCTAATGACGTTTTGTCCTTGTAGATGTAGAACGGAAAGAGATCAATACGTCCACGTACTGACGTACCCCCTTTCTATTTATGATATATAATTCATTGAACAAATACGTTGTTATGAATCAGTGACGTGCGTCTATCAGTTTACTTTTAGTGAACCCTCGTTAGGGGACGAGCGGGGTTTTTGTTTAGGGGAGGATGGGTGAGCGTGTGGAGGTTGTACTTGTATGACAGCCGTTGTGGGTCAGTGATGGGGTATACTGAAACGAAAGTTTTTAAGGTAGTGATGGTTTCTGGGATAATTTCCGTTTATCTCCATACATTTGGCATTAAGTCCGCCTTTGTACATTCTACTGTGCATAAAATTAAATAAATATTTTTTTTTAATAAAAATAACAATATTTAAAAAAGTTCTTTAAACTTGTTGTTCACAACTGTACTAAATCAACGGATTTTATGTAAAAAATATAGCTGTTGGTGTATGATGGGACCTATGGGAACCTGAATAGGGGTCGAATCTATTAATTAAAATTTATTTTATTCCAGAGGACGAATGGGTGCCTTAAAAATTAATTGATATTATTGGTCCCCTACCGAAGGACCAATGGGCACCTAAAAAGGAGTCGAATTTACAACTTTTATGCCAGGGGTCGAGTTTTAGAGGACCAATGGGTGCTGACCCATGGTTTGGAATTTATACCGGCCTATTGTATTAAGAAACATTTTATTACTTCTTTCGCAATAAAGGTTGACCGAATCCACAGGCCACGGTAACCACTTTCCATCAGGTGCAATGAAAAGCTCAAATATATTTATATAGAGGACTCATGCTTGGGAACTAGGCTGCAGAAAGATGCGCCTTTTTCCATAATTTTGAATTTATATACAGTTTAGTAATGCATTATCAGGCGCATTCTTTTGGATGTCAATGTAATTGGCACAAAAAAGGAAAAATTGTTCTCATCCAAGTTTCGAATTACTGCGCTACGAGGATGTTTTTTCTATTTATAAAACTATGGAGTTTTTTTTATACTGAAAAGCATGAATTTGAAATAAAACAACTTATGTTTTATTTTCATGTGTAGGGTATTAAATAATGTAAAACAGTCTCCTGAGCTGAATGCAAAACTCGAAGCCTAATTTGCTAACGAATCAAACTAAACCAGTTAAACAATAATTACCTTCACAGAATAGTTTATAACTCTAGATGACGTAAATAGATTGTAAGAGCATTTAGTATTTATTTTCTTCCGACCGGTGAGAAGAGTTTTCTCGGTCACGCGGTCAAATGTTCATTGACAAGGAACGACCTCAATACTGCGGCGCCTCGCGTGAACAGAGCTCAGATTAGCAGACGTTCCCCCTTGTTGCTCCCTTGTGGATTATTATAATGTAAGTAACTAGGTATATCTTGACCCGCGGCGCCGAGATTACAGTGATATTAGTAATAGGTATATCTGTCAGTGCACTTTACTAAGTATACTAAGTAAGTATCGCCGATTTGAACTAATACTCTTGGTCACGGTATTCCGGACAGTAGCACTAAAACTTACCAAGGTCATCTGGTAGATGTAGGTTTGGTCAAATTGAAGCTGTGTAACGAAGGAAACATATCATTTAATTGATGAATTGGTGAGGTTGCTTCAGTAACAGTTCGATCTTATAGACGAAAAGCCATCTTGACTATTTTCAACCCCTCGTGAGCGGTAATCGAACGCTATTTTGAAAGACATGAATATTTTAAATACGGTTCATCTGATGGCAAGTGGTTACCGCGGGCTATGAAAGATTGCAATACCAGATATATCACTCTCACGAAGGTGCCGCCTGCGGGGGGTAGAGGGGGGGGAAAAGGGGAAATTTGGGAGAGGTTAGAAAAATCGGCAGATTTCCGGCTCGCTCGCAAACCGTGCGAAATGTAAATAGTATGTAAATTAAGTCAATATTAAGTGAGAGAGTGGTATTTTCCCGGTCGAGGAGCTGTGGGAAATGCGACTTTGCATCTAATAAAACATGAAAGGGCTGAAGTTACTGCAATAGTTGTGGAGGCTCACTGAGTCGCTCTCTAAAGGATCGTGATCTATATGAATGAGGTCATTTTAAGTAGTTAAAACACTAATAGTTCAATACACCCATCGTATTCTCTGGAAGGGCAGTCTTAGATACAACTCTCAATGTACAATATAATCCATCAATAATGAATCCGTGATGCTTTCTTTGGTTTTTGGAGTTTTATTTACTCTGTCAAGGGGAATAGAGATTTTTGTAATTCTACTAAACTATTCTAATTGCATCGAAAAAAATCATTACAATATCTACAGTCCGATATAAAATGTACACCTTTTATTTATATGTGTACTTACTACTCGTGTAGACACTAACACGACACGTACAGGATGCACTTAATAAAACGATATTCCTTAACCCTTTGATTTGACTCCGGCCTCCGGATCATTGAGGTCGTCCAAATAAGCAATACAATTCGGGTAAGCATACAGTCTTCCCGCACCACCACACCGAACCTACAGCGACATTCAATGGAACATCTCAGAACGTTCAAGTTCTATTGCGCGTTACGTGCGGGAACAACACTATTGCTCTGTACTAAACGTTCAATGGACATGGTATATGGTAGTAAGTTTCAAATTACAGTGTAGGTTGATGTCTACGCGTGGTACTATCCGTATCCATAAAGCGTATTTATTTACATAAGTGCCTATTATGCTGAAGTTGACAATCGCGTGTCTGTTGTTATTGAGAAAACCATTTTGGTGTGTCCACCTGAATACTGAGCATATTCGTTTTGGATGAGCGTGACTGAAGAAAACTAAAGTGGTATGTATGGATCTCGACACAAGTAATAACACTATTGACACTATATATGTTGTATTAGTACATTTTTGTCACGCGTAGAGTATATTTTATTACTAGTTTATTCTTGAATTTTGAAACCTCTGTACCTATATAGATTTCAGTACATTTTCTTCTTCTTTGTTTAACTTACGTAACTACGCATTATCCTTGTCACGAATAGTTATTAGGTATACACAGATATAGCCATAAATTGAAATAGTTGATATCTTTGGGCTCTCGTCACAATTTTGCATAAACAGACGCCATGGAGCCGCGAAAGTTAGAAATAGCAATAAATGTTGGGTTAAAGTTTAGTTGTCTGTGCGTTGAGTTCTGAGCTTTGTGCGGCGAGTTATTGTGGTACTTATACAACATCTTATACATAATGTAATAAATCATGTTAACTTTTCCTTGTATACCTACTTATAATGAAGAGAATGTTGTTACTTACTCAAAACAACGATTTTCCAGACCGGGATATGTTTTATTTTGTTAATCAAATAATACATTTTCAAACAGTTACTTACACTTCAAATGCATTACCTATATCATAAACTATTACATGTATTTGTATATGGGGTCACCACTATCACTAAGCTCTCCTTTCGCGTGCTATCGTCGGTGCAAGCTTTTTTTTTATATAGGACAAGTCAATTCTTTCCTCACGACAAAGCTTTCCTCTCAGAGTTGAGAGAATAAGTAGGTAAATCAATTATTAACCCAATCTACCCATGTTATTTAGGTAATACTAAAAGTATGACTACATAAAATAACTTCTTAAGCAGCATAGTGAAGTGGACATTGGTTCAAGCAGCATACACTAATAATAACTAGCCGGACGTTCGTAGCCGTCCACCGTCCACTAAGTTCGTCAACTACCCTCTTTGAGACAGCACTGGAGCGTGCAGGAGCTAGGCACTCCGCCAGCGGCGCTCCGACTTTCATTATAATGGCTATGTTCAGAGGAAACTTCCACTGATTGTCAATGTTGTACATTATGTGTATTTCAACACAAACCCGTTTTAGAAAACAGCCATGTTGAATACTGATAGTATTCTAGGATATACTACTTTAAATAAAAATCAATGCCACTTTTCCATGTAATTTTATAACTCAAGCTAGAACGGCTGAACCGATTTGGCTAATTTTAGTCTTGAAATATTCGTGGATGTCCAGGAGAGGTTTAAACGGTGAGAAAATAGGGGCAGCGGTAACGGGATCAAAAATTCATGCGGGCTGAAAAAAATATGGCGGTACGAAGTTCACCGGGACAGCTAGTACTACTATAGATGTATGTGTATGTGTATGGCTGTTTGCGACACTATGAATCTACTCTAGTTATGCTAATGTTTTTTTGTATGGTTTTCGTGCATCTCTGTGCAGAATAAAAGCTTTTCTTTCTTTTCTTTCAACTAAATATATCTTGTAACATGGGCTCTAGAACACTGATAAATACGCATAAGTAGATATTTTTTTTACTAATTAAAATTATATATCAACTTTTTAAGATACATACATAGTCGTATTATTATAATGAAGTTCGAAACACCATCATAACATAACGTACCGTGGCGTTCTCACAAATAAATACCGCGGGGAGGAGCCACTCGTAACGAACTGTAACTTTGGCTCGCTTCTCAACAACAACATGTTTAGCTGTTTCTGATCCAGTGCGCAACAATTGTTTTATAACAAGAACAAGAGAGATGTTTAAAACAATAATTATATAATCATAAATTAGGGTGTTTTCAAATGTACAACTCTCAGTTGTGTAAATTTGTTTAATGCCCGGATTTGTTCTGTAATGCGATATTGTTTGTGGAAGGGCCCGCTGCCCCCCGGCGGCGGTGGCGGGTCGCTCTGTGTCAGTGGTGTGGACGTTGGGTGGGTGAGTTTCTTACGAGTTGGAACAATACACTGGCCATGTTAGCACTGGCCACCGTGGCCGGGGTTAAGCCTCACTGTGCCAACACGCGCTGTGAACACAAAAGAGTGACCTAATGCTTGTAACATTGGCTTGTTCTTGGCATCACGAAGTTTTGACTATACAAACTTGAAATATGTTCCTAGTTTAATTTCCATACACACATATACTCACGCCTGTAAATTCCTGAAGGGGTAGGCAGAGGTGTATTAACACCCACATTTCGCCAACTGATTTTCGGTCCCACTTAATATGGGGCGAGCCTATTGCCGTCAAGCGGGCACGGTCATGGGCTGTATGTTTACTGTCAGATGGAGAACAATCCTATAACTTAGTCACCTTCTACGACACCCACAGGAAGAGATGGGGTGGCCCTATTCTACTGCACCGGGACCAACACTTTGGATACTATATCTAATATAAATTACATAGGTACCTTAAATTATGTCCTAGTAGTAGATACCTATTTTGTAGCTTAGTTTAAATAAACGGTAACAATAGTGCATCCAAAGCTGAACAAAAATTGTAACACGCGTTATTACAAATCCAGAGGAGTTAGAGGGAATATTAGTAATTTCGGTTAGTAATGTTCTTAAAGAAAAGACAATCCCTAGCTCGAAGGCTTTGCTAGTAATCAAGTTAAAGAACTGAAGACGAAAATACAACAATAGAGTAAAGTAAATAGTCATAAAAATGGTTTGAAACACGCGTTGTACCGGCCATAACAAAACCACACACGACTCGGGTCCCGCGGGGCTCGGGGCACGGGGCTCCTCGTCTGTCGGATTACAACGGATATAACATGTGTGTCGCTACACAGGATACAAGTTATTTCCTTTTTAGCTAAGTTACTTTTGTGATTATTGAAGTTATTTTTCAATCCAAGTTAAATTAATCTTCACTTATTATAGATTAAGTAACTGTGAACCTTCTTTTTTGAAGAGGTTTAAAAAGCAAAAGGAGTAACCTATCACTCCTTCACTAGCATACAAGCATCGGCTTCAAATCATGAAACTTTCATTATATTCATAAACTTTTCGTTTTCCTTTTAAACCAATAATAAATTATTATTCTTCACAAATCCACGACATAATGTTCGCGCCCACACACAGCGCAGTACATTACTTTATTCCCAAGTAGCGCCGCCGTCCATTTGTTCCAGCTCCGGCGTGTTATTTCTACGGAGACCCACGGGCACGGGGCAGGGCCAGCGCGCTTCTACTCAAGTGTGGCCCAAGTCAACAACCTATGCATATTTGCTTCCTTGAAAGCACTTTTACAAGGGATACATCCAAAAGCTACATACTAACTTGACTTCTTTTTAAGAAAATTGCGTCATTTCCGCCAGCTCACATTAATGCTGTTACTTATGGTGCCATCATCGCCATTAATCGATTTTGGCATGAATCCTGTAATAATTCAATTATGTTCTGGTGCCTACTCAGAGCAAAACTTTACTACTCATACTAAAACATAATGTAATTCATTGGCCGTATGCAATGCAATTAAATATATAATTAGTGCCATTTATCGTGCGATACACGAAATTTATTCCAGACAAAACGCGCAGGCTGCGCAACAGATCTCGTATATTGGATACTTTGTTTATTTGGACATACCTCAACATAAATTAACATAATTGTTTTGTTTGAACCCAAATCATCAACGAGGGGTTCGTATCGGCCACATTTCACTGTACCCATTCATTTAAACCGTTTAAATTTTGATCAATTCGATTGTTTGTGTCTAAACTGTGACGGACAGGAGTGCGCCATACAAATGATTATAAAGTCACAATAAGAGTGTGCTGCAGTAACCAAAAATATATGGTATTTTCTATCTTTCTTTCTTTCAAGAATAAATTCGTTTTGAGAAAATCTCTAGTATTCTAGTTAACTCTTACATCACCATCATTGCAGCGTAATCCCGGTTATATAAAAACTTTACACTTTACGCATTATGTATAACAATAGTTTTGCTGATTTGGTCTGCGTGTCCTCGTGTACCAGAGGGCACGATGCACAATAGGCGCGGGCACGGATGGGCTTACCGGCTCACAGTTTTCACAAGTGACAGGAAAACTTTAAGGAAAATCCTGTACCTTATATTTGCACCGGAAATGAAAATAAGAATACCATAATAATTGGAGGAAGGAAATTTTACCCCGGGGCACTCCGACTCAAAGAGAAAATATAGTCAACAAATGCCTATTCCATCACTTTTTCTGTATTACGAACAATATATTACACCGTACAAAGTTTATTTAAACCCTACGAAATTGAGTACATTATTTGTTTTGTATAATCTTATGAAGTAAAAATGTGTACGTTCAAATTAAATCGTTCTCGCGTCAATATAAACAGAGTGTTCTTTAGAAACCGTTCCACGGGTTCATCGAGGAAAGTGTATTCATGTAATCTGATTGGGAACATCAAAAAGACGGCGAGCTCATCTCGCCCATATCCAGCGAATTGATTTTCCTTCTATGCGACGGCTCTCTCTGTTGGAACGCACACTGCCGGCTTCACGCTTCACTCCACAGTCCTGACAGCTCGCCTCGCGTCAATACTGTGACACGGTCCCATCGGCTCATTTACAGATTTAAGACTTAAGTACACAAGCTCGTAAGTTGTTACGATACAGTATATTGTTGCATTGGTGATGATTGGTGAAATTATGTAGATTGACAATAACAAACCTTGTAGCTTGTAATGTAGTGTAACGTAGTAACTATTTAGTAATCTGTGGTAGTGTGTAATTTAATTTACTCCACCACCACGTTATCAGGCTGGACTACACTAGTAGAATCGCCGATCTTTTACACTATTGAGCAACTAGCACAGATTAAATTGCCACAAGTGTCGGCGGAAATTATAACGTTGTGAGCACTATTAGCGGTGCCGTAAATGAATTATTCTAATTCTGCCAGATCCTACGGTCAACGAAATAGCTGTGTAAAAACTATCTGCTGGTGAAAACTGTGAGGGATACATTTAAAAGATGTCAAAAAGAATAAAAAGTTCACAGCAAAATAGTAGAGTAAATGAAGCAAATAAATTAGTAACACTTTGAAGATGAGCGGTGCTCAGTGTAAACATACGCAGACAAAGTATTCGCATATCGTTAACTTTCACGCAGCTTTCGTTTCAAATGCGAGTGTGACGCGCTCGCCCGCTTTCAGAGTCGAGTGTGGCATGCAACGATGGTCGCAATTACGTCGTGCCCGCTGTGCCATGTGCACTCCAGTCACTACAGCCGCCGGCCGCTGCTGGCTCCCAGCTATCGGACGTTGTTCAATTACCTCCGGCCCTCTCGGCTATTGTCCCCAATCGGACGTGCTCCAACAAACACTACACACTTTCAATTGGATGCAAATCGGTACTTGCAGTTCAAATTGGATTTCAGTCGAATGTTCTCGTACCTACTAAAACAATCACCCCTATATTCTATACCTGATAAATAAATAGGTATAATACAATGTTAATGTTAAAAGGCCAACCGACAGAATAGATTTCTTGGTTCTATTTTCGAGTCATTCCCAGTGTACAGGAGTCATATCAATGTGGGAGACATTACTCCTGTTGAGTTAGACATTACGAGTATGTTGCAGATAACAGTACCTCATGAATGTGCTGTAATAAAACTCGAATAAAAAAGTAATGAAGCAACTTCCTCGCCGCGGGGAGCGCGTGCCCCCCCCCCCCCCCCCCTCCCGCCCCACACACGACGATGCTAAACTCCCAAGGGCTTACAAAGACTAATTAAAAAGTGTATCGTACGGGTGAAACCCCCCCCTGTCCCCGACGTGGGGGGGGGGGGGGGGGCAGGTAGGACGGTGTGCGCTGGGTTTGCGGGTTATTTATGGTTGCACTCGGATCTGCTTGCATATAAAGTAACAAATTTAAACTTTGCGTCCCTACATTTTGTAGCACATAAACATATAAAAAACCATTGTAGTAGTACCTACAATCAATGGTATCTGGGAGCTACAAATCTACACAGATTTGTAGCTCCAAATAATGTGTTAATATGCTATCATAAATAAGTAGCTAAATTCATAAAAATGATTAGGTACCTATGAACTACCGACGTGAACCCACTCCTAGTACAAGCAATTTAGCTTAGCTGGGTGGGTTAACGGGAATATTAGTATTATAATTTCGCTTGCTAATATTCTTTAAAAAAAATTAAGAATAAAATTCATGAATTTTAGGAAGAACATTTCCTTGTTAGTTAAATTAGTGAATGAACAATTAAGAAGAACTGAAGTAACTGGTCTAACGGCCCTCGTCACCAAATTGAACTGATAATGAGCCCACTGTAATGTTTGAAGGAACGTTACTCAGTGAGTAGAAGGCGTTCAGAAGATTATCATGGAGCGGAGTGAGCAGACACAATAACTTTTATCAAAGTTTTTCCGCAATTTTATCAATTCTACTATAAAATGTCTTGGCTAATCTCGTTGAGAGGGAGTGAACGGAGATCAAAATAAATCTTCGCATTTCTATAAATGCATCCCCGCAGGACACACTAAGCAAACTGCGGCCTTACCAAAAACCTTAAAACAGGTCAATAATTGAGCTGCTGTCATTCTGCCAACTGCAAATGTCACTTTGTAATGTCATATAAATATATTGGATTACAAAGTGACATTTGCAGTTGGTAGAATGACAGCAGTTCAATTATTGACCTGTTTTAAGAGTTCATGGTAAGGGCCCTGTACACCTCCGACATCGGTATCAGTGCCAATATTTGTATGCTTGAATATAAATATTTGCATTGGTCTGGGTGTTTCTATGTATAATATGTATGTATTTACAAAAAAAAAAAGTATCTAAGTATTTATATCCGCATTCTAGATTCCATAACACAAGCTAATTAAGCTTACCATGGGTCTAGATGGCGTTGTGTAGAATGTTGTAGAATATTGTAGAATTAAAAATTGTAACTGTTCTAGTATTAGGTGTACCATGTCCTTTGATATATTATTAAACAAAGTGGCATGACAGGGGTTCGTCCTGTGATCTATTTTTAAGTTTTGAACAGCAGTTACAACAATCGACAAAATTATTGTACCAACATGTCTCCGGTAACAGTAATATGTAGCGAAGGTATCATTATAACGCCTACCGGAATTAAATCAACAATAATATTTGGACATGTCCAAACGAGCCCATATATCTCACATAATCGAACCGCAACAATAACACAAATATTTGTCGAGAGCCGACGAGAGCGATCGAAAAGCTTCGATACGTGTTGCCTATCATTGAGTAGGGTAACGACATACGACACGACATCGACACGACAGGAGCCCGACGTCATCATATTATTATGTGCCATCAGCACTTACCTTTTTCACACCAAGATGCCTTAGCGTAATTACAAGCTATATTTCATTCTTACGTATAAGTTTACAAGAAACACAATTCTTTCTTCAGGATGTGAACAGACAAAATACTTAAGATAAAGACAAAGAATCAAGTACATTATTACAGATACAAGGTGGGGAAGTCTGAAAGCACACAAGTGCTACACTCCAAATGTCATACAAGCTATATTTCACAATATATAGCATCCGGTAAAGTTCAAGCAAGGTCGTCAATACGGTACTTATTAACAGAATAATACTTCCGCGGTCGAAGAACATCGTGCAGCTGCAGAAAACGGTTCTATCACTATTATTTAAATGGATAGGTATTTTATATATCCCAAAAGCTAAAAGTTGTCAGATCATCTTGTTATGTATACCGTACTGTTAGTAGCACCTACAAAATATCATTACAAGTTTAATTACTCCCTCATCACTATCTCAGTGCAGCCATCGGTCTGCTCCGAAACGCTCTAGCTATCAACTCCATCCTGTTCTCCGTTTTCTAAACATCACAATACAATCATGCTCGGTATATTTCGTGCCGGAATGGGCCCCCGCCAAAGCTGGTAATCCCCTCAATGCTAGGAGTTACATTATTTAGCGGCCCTGTTTTTTGTACTTAGACGTAACGCTCTGCTAAAGGTGACTTCACAACACAGAGCGAATTCCAGAGGAAGGAATATAGCCTAATAGATGCAACTAGAGTATCAGACAATCAAAACTACTATGGGCAGCTACTGTTGAAGCATAGATGCAAAAAAGTAGGTCTACGAATAAGAGAAAAAACTGGCGACTCTCGCTCTGGCTCATACCTGGTGCAAAGGCAGACATTACAATTTGATGAAATGCGGCCAGCGTTCTGGGCTAATTTGCACCAGAAATGATCCGTGACGGGCTTATAGTAAGATAGATACTCTAAGGTGACGGGTTATCTACATGACAAAAGCTTGGCTGGCTCCTTGACATTTCTGTATATAATTATGACAGCAAATAAATTTAAAAAAGAATCTAAAACTAGTATTATGATATATATATCTATTGTATAGTTAGCGTAACGAGACGCATAAAGTCGAAAATTTCCACTATCGGCTTAGGCGCGGGTAACTCAATCGGACAGAGCAATCATACGGCATGTGAACATCATGGGTCGTCTTTCAATTTTCCAGGGGTCGAACCTAAATATCAAACCTCAGCTACTATCAAGATATTTTCATATCTATCGTTCAAAGAAAGAAGCACGCAAAAGAGGATACCTCGGTAGTGCGGGAGAGGAGGGTCCAGCTATAGTCCGTAGGTTCTGGAGGCCCTTTAGGGAACTCTCAGCGTTAGCTCAGCTCGTAGTTGGTATGTGGTCTAGAGGGTAGTGTGGTGAATGCTGCCACTTGGGTGGCTAGTTGGCAACACGCGTCCTTGTCTTGAAACTAGTCTGAAAGGGCCTTTAGATTAGGTTAACGCCAGCATTTTCTATCAATAGTAATTTGAGTCTATTACATTAAACGAGCGGACGCGGCCATGCTGGCAATTGGCTACAGGAACATCACGACTTACAGCTCATAGGGTAGTTACAGAGCACTTTGACATATACTACTACTCCTTATAAATGGTGAATAGAAGTTACGATTGATTCTCACTATACTGTTTACAGTATTTACTGATGTAATAGGTAAGTAACTACGGGTTCTCATAATGGATTCAATGATACACTCATTTACCACTAGTGCGCGTGGGTAGTTAGAATCATACACTTATGTTAAGAGCAGTAAACTCATGTAAACACTATAAATGCAAATGAATTGAAGAAATATTGCCGGCATTTAAATCTGGAGCGATACAAACTGGGGTTATTTGGAGTTATTTTCTCAGAAAATTGCGATGAAACAGTGGTTTGGTTCTGGGGAGTGGGCTGATGAGAGGGAATGGCGCGAGCAGAGATATTCTGAACACGTAAACAATTTATAGAATGTAAACAAGCGGGGAGGCGAGATGAATGGCACCATTGACTATGCATATTTATGTATATCGTAGCTTCTGAGAACCTTTTTAGGATAATTTTGTGTTTTATTGCTCATTGCCTGAATCAGGAGTACCATTGAAATGATTTTAGAAGATAAACAAAATAAGGGGGCGTTTCTTTGCAGAAGTGAGGAGGAACATTAACGTTTGAAGTTTAGTGCTATATATGAGGAGTATACAACTGAACTCTACACATACATACTAACATAGTTTCGATATAAGTAACTAAACTAATTAAAATGATTTATTACCTTCAGCAGAATGAGTGTCTATCAGATAAAAGTGTACTGGTTTCAATGATGAGTGTAAAAATGAAATACTAACAGAATACATCACACTGGGACCATATATGTCAGCTATCAAAACACTCCGCTAAACAATACCGATGTTATCCCATCGAAGCACTCGGAGCGTGTTCGTCAGATATCGTAATCTCTCGATGTAGTAACGTTGTGGGCGCGTGTAGCTCATTACGGGCGCTTGTTGCGTATAATTTACGCGCACATTAATCTGTCAGAACAGCTTCGCAATTGAGCGATGTTTGCGCCGAGCGAACACAAGACAACTATAAAATATAAGCAGGCTCCTGAAATGTAGTTTATGAAAAAGATGATGGATCTACTCGTACATTGTTTGGATACGGGTTTATTAAATTGTTGAACAGTAACTATTTCAGGCCACGCGTGTACATAAAATATGGCGTTAACACTAAAAGGAATGAATCCTGAGGTCACGAATACCCTCGAGTCTTTGCTGACGCGTAGAGATGTTCCGTCCTTAGCAGTATTTTTACCTCATTCCGTATTTAATTCCAATATATTTCCTATATTTAATTCCAATATATTCAATATAATTCCAATTAGTTCCACCCTCTCTCTTCTTACACAGGGCAACACGTGCACACGTAGAATATTCCATCAAGAACCAAGAGTGCCATTCCGTTTATTGCCCGTGGTCCGATCACGGAGTTCTACTCGTATTCCATCAAGAATCTTTCCTTTGCCGCAAGATTAAGACCTGGAATGCCTGACCAGCACACATGTTTCCTTCTTCCTATAGTCCCGGGTCCGCGAAACGGGGTGTGAAAAAGCTGAGCACTATGGTAGCAACATTGGAATATGGTACATGTCTGTAATGGTGACCCGCTTTCTTGAGACATTGCCTTCAGCATACCATCAGGCGAGGGGAGGTCAAATTGACGTGTCCTATATAAAAAAATCTCTCTATACAAATATTTATGTGTGGTGCCTGCGGTGCCTGTGGAAGTACAATGTAAGGGTCATCCAATCCCTTCCCGAGGGAGTCGTACAGGGCGATTAAGGGACAGGGCTGTTGTACATCCAACAGTTAGCACTTAGTTTACCATCATGCGAGATAAAGTTATATTGAGGAGACCGTTATAACAAAAATGTTAATATGAGCGCATGTAATAAAGAAATACCTACATAAAAAATGACAGGGTGTATGGCCACAACCAACTGATGAATGGTTATAGCATTCCTCTTTGGATTGCAAGGTCAGATAGCAGTCCCTTCTGTAAAAGTCAAGAAAAGATAAAGCTGAAGGAGAAAACGTAAGATAGCGGATCTCAGAATTCAAAGTACGAGCTTTGAGAGTAACTGTGACTCACGATATGGCGATAATTATGTTATATCATTATCTAAATACTTTGATATTACTACATATTACTACATATATAAACCGCAATTGTATACATACCTATGTAGTTATGTATATCATACGATACGTACGTAGGTATATCAGGACACGGGTATTTGAATGAGCGCTGTTTATCGTGTGCTAATGTCTTTAATTTATTATAATACACGCTCACACGCTGTGCACAGTGCACACACCAGAAAGGTACACAGAGACGGATTACATTCATATTTTATTCGCGTGTTTTATAGTCCCAACTCCCACTCCCAAGGGGGTGAGCAGAATGCCTGTGAACAAATTCCAATAATACTATATTGTTCATTTTAATTTGATTTTATACTCTTTCTAAGATTGTAATGAAAAAATCAATCGAAAACATACCATAGGATAGTCTTTAAAATTTCATTAAAAAAAAGATTTGACCTAGATCATCCGCTATCCATTCGAATTGACCAACTCGTAATCTCGTATGAACATATTAGATGGTTTTATTTTGCGTCAGTTTTTTTTTTTAATTATTGAAAGGTACCGGTATGTGATTACTGATTACACAGTCATGTTGCCAGCCATAACAATGTCTCGATGTTTTGTGACTGTACAATGTCATGACAATTTATTCTTCTCTTTTATTTTACGAACGCTGAATGTGTTCATTACACATACGCGATCTATTCCTGAGCTCGTAAACCACCCATCATTTGTATGTTTATTTGTGAATACGCGTGTCGACGTGTGTGTGTGTGTGTGTGTGTGTGTGTGTGTGTGTGTGTGCGTACAGGGGTGGTGTGAGCCGACCACCTGTCGCTACCGGCGACGACGGCGACGCTGCGAGGTACTACTGTTTTTCACGGATGTGAGTTTACAAGGTAAATATCATTATGGTGTGAAGAGGAAACGTTTCTTACGTTATCCATAATCTGCTATTATAGGAGATAAGTAGTTTAGTAAGTAGATAATTATACCACTGTGCGATCTTCAAAAGACGGTTTTGTGTCGATGTATTTCACAATTATTTTTGCTGTAGTTACATTAGGACATACATAGTGCTAATGTGCTATTTGAGTTTATGTTACCAGTCCTGTACCTAATAGTAACACTAGTAGTAACTAGTTACACGGCAATAGAATGTAACACATATGGAGGTAAAATCACATAATATTGACTATATTTTATTTTAAGCTATACGCTTGCTTATCTAACAGAGCAATGAACAATGACCATAGGCGCTATGTAGTCGCACATTAATGCAGAATACCCTACTTTGTATATTTATATTGTCTATTATATTATATACTCTCCATCCATCCATCCATCCAACCATCCAAATCCAATAGGACTGTTTATCAGATTTAAAAAATTAATGTAGGTAATACAAATGCCTTAAGTTAAATCATTGCATCTGGGCCCAGTCGTTGTAGGTGTTCTACATAATTAATGATCGATCCCCGGCGTCACGGGCGGTGTCGGCGGGTTGTAGCAGGTCACAGGCGCGTGAAGTGCTGAGACCCGCAGAGCCAATCGCGGAGAGTGCTCGACTCCAGTATTGAGTTAAATTACGCCTAACAATATTCGATAACTTTATTATTTGGTTCGCGGAGCGTCGCGTCGCGTCGCCTCCTCGGGGACGGATCCGTCGCGTCGTCGCCTCGCGTCACCTCATGTATGTTTATTGGTTTTAAGGGCCTTATGTTAATATTCCATATTGATGTTATTTTGGTAGTTTTGATTTGTTTGTGCCTCTCGTAATTCTCATCTATTTAAACGGCGTATTAATTAACTATACAGTAAATAATCATAAGCTGTATTCACGTGGTACAAACGTGTTATATAGGTAGATATATTTTAAAATATAATTTTGTGTAGGTACATAGGTAACTAACCGCTAATGTGTATTAGTATTATATTGAAAGCAGAATTTACACAAAAATTGGTTTCTTTTTGAAATATTCTTTTCAAGGTAGGATACTTCACAATTTAGCTACGCATTACATCGTTATTTACTTCTAAAGCAGAAATTATTTTCACTCTTTTAGAATACCGACCTAATATTCGAATACCGCACCATAAGCACTTGGGATTATTTCCCAACGCACCTGCTCCCCCTCTTAAAGTCCCGTGTTCTTTATTCGGGCCGTGAAAAACCTTCTCAAGAGGCCATGAAACTGAACGCCGTTAATAGTGACTTTCATTGTTTAGACTTTCAAGATGGTAGGATGAAAGTGGATTCTCGTACCATAAACAAAAATTAACTTAAAACATTAACTTGATAAACATTGTTCTAACATTCCCACGTTACACCCTGATTGTCACAGGTGGTCGTTGTAAAAAAAATCTTTCCATAGTCCACCCAGGTGGTCTCAACAGGTGAACGGTGGTAAATAAGGGATTATGATAATGAGAGATTTGGGAGTAATGTTCGTCCAACTAGTTGGAAATTACGAGAACGACTGTAGAGTGTCGCGGTCATTACTGCGCGTAAAATAATTATGAGCAGACGCAACTCGCTCCACTCTGTGTGTCGCCAAACTGAAGGCTCTCGCCCACTCGCATGCAACGAGACAGAAACGTTGTTTGTGTTGTAGGTTAACCCACCTTTCCGTTGTGCAGTTTCAAGGACTTTAGTTTCAAAATTGTAGAAATAAGTTTGTACAGGTTGTTTTAATCCATTTTGGCGTAGGTATATGAGGTGAGGCCCCGCTAAGGTCAAGTCGACTTCAATGGTAAGCTGGTACAACTGTTAATTTACGGGCAAAGCTCTAGCGCAGATTTTCTTCTCGAAGGGGAAGAAATTAAAAGTCCACCGGATTTCGAGATAAAAGTCTCGGATGCAAACGGGTATTTAGTAAAGTTAATGATAATGAGACGATATCGTTAATTACATTACCGCTAACAAATTAATGCTAAAGTTTATATATAAATTTCACAAGGCAATATTATGGAAGATAAAATAAAGCAGTACGGTATTAGAACTACTAAACAGCGCACCTCACTCCAACGCCACGAAGATATAACGTAACCATCGCATTAAAGTTTGCGACATGAGGTTGCTGCGTGAAGGTAATAGTTTGTTTAGTTTCCAAAGTGCTTACATCGCGGGTCTGCTGAGTGTGGGCGCAGGATGCTGGCGCGGCACGACACAGGCGCCACACATCCATTGTGCGCAGGGGACGCGGGACGGCCGCGTAATTACGCGCGTTATCTCGGGGGAGCCGTTGCTCTGTGATTATATTAGCGTGATAATACAATGTATTACAGGGCGCCTCGAGACTACACGCAACCTTCCTGTTCAGGTATTCATTGGAATACAGTACTTGCACTACAACTAATAGGAATGTTGATGCTGTATATGAAGCTGTGTTGCATTGGCCGGTCGCGATGACCTAGCCAGTTAATCCATACATAATTACACATAAGTTAGTATACCTGTCTTCATGTGGCCAAGCCTGTATGCCTACTACTGGGCTACTGAAAAGAAAGATGACACTATATAAATTTACCTGACCCGGGAATCGTTGTGTAACAGTAGCGCTCTCTATGAACCGCTACGTCACCGCGCCAATCTATAAATACTCCTTAATTAAAAGTTGTTTGTGTTGTCTGTGCGGATATCCGCCCCTTGCTTTTTGAGGTTTCAGTACAATACAATTAATTAAACTAAAACTTGGGCCGTGAGCAACGACCATACAAATAGTCGCTGGCCGTGAGTGTCTCACAATTTCTCCAAATGCCGAGCTTCTATATTACCGAATTTAAAGCCTGTAATATATTTTAGTAGTATGTCAAAGTAAAATTGTTCGATGATACAATGATGCGGGTTCATGCGCCCCTGGTTCACACACTACTAGGCGCATGACGTTGTATAAAGGTAAGTACGATAACAAGTAACTATGAGATAGTGTTCATGAGGCGTATCATTACAACGAAGACAACGCAGTCAACAGTCTTCACAGCGACGTGTCCTAGGTGACAGTTTCAGGCGATGGCCAATCAAACAGCATTGTAACGAGAAGAGAGAATTAAATGGAGAAGTAATGGATTTATTTGAATAAGTGTAAATTAACAACCCACCCCCGCGTAAATTTTAGAATAAAAAATAAATGAAAAGAATGATTCTGCCCACGTAATAGATGAAATTAGTAGTAATTTCAACTCTTGAGGGAAAAGCCGATAAACACATACTCGTACGTGTACATTTATTTCCAACCACATGCTTGTTGTATACTCCCGTAGGTACATCGTGATTTGAAAATAACAACCTCCACACAACGGTATATTATTATCCCCTAAAGGGTGAACGATCCCAGAATTCTTCCTTACTCATGCTTGAATGAAATAAATCTGACCGAAGGCACAATCCCATTATGTTCACCGGTGAAATCCGACCGTATTGTGTTCACGTCAATAAGGAAACAGTGTCAGTTATCAAACGCGCACGTTTATATACTTACGTAGCACCTTACAGTAATATACACGTCATAATGTGTTGTTTTCGACCCAAAATGGGCGATTGGCCACTTCCGATGTGGCGGTCTAGTTTCCGCTCATAAATATACCCTAAATATTCGCGTGGGTGACGCCCACTGGCGATTGAAGGCTTCAGGGCGCTTAGGTAACTCTGCAGAGGGAGTTATCTAATGCGATAATAGACTGAACTGGCGACTTGTGCCAACTACACACAAGAGACTGCTCTTCGAAGTGAGATTTCTATGTTACTTTTACAAGTTAACCTTACCTCGACAGATGCAAGTTGTGAACGAAGTCCTTAGAATAAAGGCCACTGTACGCGCCAACAAGCTAAAATGTTGGCCCTCAGTTTATGCAATTTACGCAGCGTGGTAAGCAGTGATTCCATGAAGGTAATGTAGGTCAAGCACACTTTCGTAGTTTCGGTAGTCCCTCGTAGTTCGCCCTATTCGCCGTTTGTCCCTTTTGCAGTCCATCAAAGTACGCCCTGAGCAATTATCTTGTAAGGGAATGATGAGATTTTATATCCGAAGCACGTTGTACTGTGTCACACTAGTTTGAATCGAAGAGATTTCATTTCTTCAAGATCGCAATCCCGCAATGTCGTATCACACACGCAGAATTACATTTCCAAACTCTAATAGCTTGCTTTACACCTGAAATCACTTTTTGTCGTTCAGTTAAATTATAAATAATTTTCTTATCTACGCGTAAGTCCCATGTGCGGATAATGTACACCCTCTGAAAAATTAAAAGGCAAGAATTACTCAGCGACATTTTTTTCTATATGCGCCAGAGGGTCCCGTGGTGCTGTGCATTAGCTGAAATTCACGCAAGTCACGCCGTCACGCGCTCGGTGGTGACTTGGTGACGTGGACAGTCTGCGAACTAACTAATGAAACTATTACACTGCGTATAAAGCCTGTATTAGAGTTTAAACTTTATCACCTTACGGCAAAATTGAGTTTAGCTTTTATTCGACAACCTACTAGCAATTACCTAATAAGTAGATATAGTTTTTCTAATTGTTTCAAATGTTTGAGTCTAATGAAAGTGGACTATGACCGTACCCACAGCGCTAAGTAATAGCTTAGCGTAGTGTATACACACGACACACTATTGACTATGGTCACTAAGTAAATTAAAATATACCATGCAACAGTAGTATAAAGTGTCAACATATTCCTCCCACGACTAGGCTACACCCGCCATTCCGGAGAGAATTCCTTCCATCAATTAATAATGACCTGATTGGATCGACAGGCAGTTCAGAGACATTTACGTACTAGGTCGAAAGCATGTAGACTGTAAATAAATTTAAATAACACTTACTTCACGAAGACTGAATTTATGTGTCCATTTATTTGATTTGCGCTTAAGCCCCTGAGCACATCATACAAAACGAATTCGATGTCGTAAGTAGGTGTTATTTAACGAGTGCTCGCTCCACGCAGACGGCTACGGCTCACGGACGACGCGCGCCCTTCACATGTTGGCGTTAGACAAGTTTATGGGCGAAACTAACAATAAACGGTTCTCTCTACATAATACCAAGTTCATCTGTTTCTCCGAGATTCATAAAACTGGCTCCAAACGTCGAGCTAGACGAGATTATCGCGTCGGTGACGCCAGATTCACATTCCGTCTATTGTTTATCGTGGAGCACGCCATGCCATCAGTCTATGTATTTGGAGAAATGCTGTGTGTCATGCACTTTAAATGGGACGGTTGACTTCATGTGAATGACATCTGAGAGTACTATTCCAATCTGTCTGATATTAGTAATTATGATTTAAAAAGTACAAATAATAATTATAGTACCGATTAGGTATAATAAAAAATCTATACAAAATTACAGAGGAATTGAAATAGCCTATTTATTTCCACAAAATTTTCCCCTGTTCTGTAACCACTGGTACTTACTGTGTGCCAAGACCCGGTTTAATACCAAATTCATTGAAGTTCTTCGAAGGAAGCAGTAGAGTAGTTAGTAAATCTAGAGCAATTATAGACATATTAGACATAGCAAAACTTCAGCTTTAAATGGGGATGTAATTAAGGGCGCGCGTAAGCCAAGTCTTTAAGCTAGAGAGCGACAATAAGGGCAATGGAATGTAATGAACGCTAAGCGATGGAAATTGATTAAAATATTCACAAACGATTCGAGCAGACGGTCAACCGACCGCTGGAGGTCTGTTGACATTGCAAGATTGCCGGTGTAATAAATTATATAGAAGTCCTAGAATAACTAACTGAAATAATTTGACTTGTCCTTATATATTCTAGATTTTTTTTACCACAAGAGACATGCGATGCTGCGATGCGGAGGAATTCTACGAGGCGTTCTGATTTTAGTTTTGAATTTGTTCTTTAATTTTTAGTTTTATTTTAATTAGATAATACTTACGTTTTCTAACGTGAAGGCATTCATGAATAGCTTTTATGTCTAATCCAAAACAATTAAGAATAAAATATGCCATTCTAGAAGATTGTCTTTTATTTAATATTTCCACTACTCGCCCTCAAATTTTACAAGTGTAAATAATATCTAGGTTACTAATCTCGAGACTAGACGAGACTGATTAAAGATTAAACGAACTTGCCAGTGCGTGAAGTTCTCTCGTACGTCGCGTCGCGTCGGTGCGCCCAAAGAGGTTAGCAATCTAGATATTACTGACACACCGTTATAGTTACGTATTTAAATAGAACCTCGTGATGCATATAACCGGTTTGTATTAACGAAAACATATATTACAGAGTTCATAACAAGAACCCGGATTTCCATTCCTAGATTAACGTTGTTAAAAACTTCCATAAACTTAATATAACTTACTTTGGGTCTAGATAGCGTTGTGTATAATGTCCTATAATATTTATTTATTTATTATTATCATCTCTTGCTCACTCCTCTGTTTGCAAAGACAACAAGCAGTGATTTTCGATGTCTTTTCTCACCTAACGAGTATTCTTTCCTGCCCCTCTAGACAAGTGACAATTCGTTGACCGCTGTATTGTAGATTAAAATGATAAATGCGCGGGATTGACCCGTATTTTGACGTTTCTGACGTTTATGACAATCGTCAACGTATGTCAATGCCATACATTGATCAATCTATTTTATTCTACAAATGTATGGCTTGTCTAGAGGGGCTGGCATGATCCCTTCGGCCGCCGACGAAACCATGCTACGTAACTGGTTACGTGAGAAGAATTATTTCTCTTGCTACGAAACCAGTTACGTACAAAGAGGATTTTTTCTTCCTACGGAACTAGTTCGTACGACCGCCTACAAAACCAAATGTACGTAACCAGTTATAAAGGCGTTCGTTTAGGCTGCGCATCATTTTATTTTACATTGAATGTCAGTTAAAAATTAGAAGTCATTGGTAATATCAGTTACCAATGACTTCTAATTTTTAACTGACATTCAAATCAAATCAAATCTAATGCAATAAATTAGATGATATCGATTGATGATAATAATTTCCTGATTTTATTCTATTTTATACTGTTGATTGATGGCACTTGGTGGAAGTTATTCTTATACATTATTGATAACACACTTGTACTTTTCCACAATATTTATTGTTCTCCTAACCGGTTTCACCTCACGGCATTCTCAAAGGATTACATTGATGATTAAAAACATTTGGCTTGTTAAAAATTACGATATACTAATATTTCATATGTAGGTAGTTTTTAAAAATGATGTATACCAGTAACAACTTTTTCCCCAAAATTTGGGGAAATAATTCTTAGTTCAGCCTTATATTATTTTTGTAAAATTAACATATTAAACATAACACAATGTCAAAATTACATTGACTTTGACTTTGAAATGTCAAATACAAATGGATCCTATATTATGTCAAATAACAATGTCAAGTTAGTATTATAAAAATAAATAAATTAAATTTAGAGATAAAATAAATGAATTTTAACATAAGCGTTAAAATAAATTAAAAAATTAAAAAATTAATAATGTCAAATAAAAAAATTTTGGGGAAAAAGTTGTTACTGGTATACATCATTTTAAAAACTACCTACATATGAAATATTAGTATATCGTAATTTTTAACAAGCCAAATGTTTTTAATCATCAATGTAATCCTTTGAGAATGCCGTGAGGTGAAACCGGTTAGGAGAACAATAAATATTGTGGAAAAGTACAAGTGTGTTATCAATAATGATTTTATTCTGTTGACATATTTTATACTAACCATAGTTGTTAGACGAATTGTTACTAACAAATTGGGCCCTGTTGCCATCAATAAATATATTTTGTTTTTTAAATTCTAGTCAGTGATGCCACATATTATGCTTAGTTATGAATAAGCAGTTGTGATGTATGTAAATGAATTAGCGAAAAGTAGTCACACGTATTGGTCTCATTACACCACGAACCATACTATTATTATGAACTGAAAATTGATTCTAATATTTCTAAAGATGAAATGAACGATAAATCTGCGCTCGATAAATCAATGATAAATAAATTCAATTGTTTTCATTAAAGTAACAAACCATTATGAACCATTTGGCTCGTTGTGCTCGTTGGCACCATGTGGGTGGGATCTGAAAGCTCCCTAAACATTATCTCGATGTTTGTGTATACTGATTTATTTCGTTTGCTAAAATATGAACTCTATATGTCAATAATGATGTACAACTTCCGAAATGTCAGTAATAACTAAAATTTACTGCTTCTATAATAGCAAAAAGAAGTTTTGGAATCAGTCCAACAGTTTTAGTGGATCGCTAATAGAAACAAAATCAACTTATGAGATTAGAGACGACAAAGTAAGATCTACCAATAACACATCAATATATTTAAAGCAATCTTCAGTCAGAACTAGTAAATAATATAAATATTATGTATTGCTGAAATGTATACCGGTAGAGGCGGAAAATAAAAATGCCGGAGTTCAAAATAAGTACTCCGTGAAATTATTCCACGATGTGATCTAAATAATAATTCGAAACGTGATTTTATTTAGCGCAGAAAACTTTACACATTGGAAATATATAGAAGCGAGCATTGGAAGAATCTGAGTGAACGGGCGCTGGCAAACTGATTGGACTGACATGTTTAAAATTACAAATGTGGTTCACCTCACCATCTTTCTCTATTGCCGTTGGGTAAAGATTTAGCAAACTTTGAATCTTATATTTAAATATATTTTCGCCTATGAACTTTAACCTTGCCACGCGCATGTAGGTACCGCTATATACGGGTCTATGACGTTATCTGAACCCAACAAGGCACTTGGCCCTAATTACCTCCAATTAGGCTCACCTGCCTACAAAATTAATAAGGAGATAAAACCTCTCAGTATGAGCTTCAAACAAGGCAAAGTGAATAACGTAATATTGTAATTTTGTTTAAGAGGTTTTAATGAAAGAGTCTTCTTTGAACATTTTATTAATTGAACAAAGTGGAAATTGGTTGTAGTAAATATTAAAGACAACCTTAAACTTTATAGTACGTTTTCGCATAGCTGTACAGATTTAGAAAGGACAGCATTAATTTAATTGGGGCACACGAAACTACAATACCTATATAAAAAGCTGCAGGTTTAGGCGCCAAAAATTCCTCCCCATCGACGTCAACTGGGAGGGTGGTCAGAAGGCTGGTGGAATTGCCACGTTGAATGGCAATGCCAATCCCTTGTGCAAGGAATAAACCAGCCCTCTGGTCCCGCGTAGCATCTATAAGCCGTTTGGAAATTTGTTGAATTATTGTTGAATTCGTGTTTATTAAAAATGAGACGTTGTAAATGGCAAGAATGGACGGCATTTCACAAGAAACAGCCCGGCAGCGCGCCCTGCAACGCGGCTATTTTTTCTCTCACAGACGCGGCAATAAAGTTTGTTACGATGGATATAATGTAATCACACCTAAACACACAAACCGGCTCCAAACATCTCACTCCGTGCGTGAGTCACCTTGGAACGACGTCAAATTGATTCAACTCCAGAGTGTACTGAATGTTCATGAATTAGGTACTAGGAATTGTTCTAAATTAAATGTCACGAGGTATGCCCACCAGGCTTCAACCGCTTTGGCCGTAACTCTGAACTTCATCTAAAAATTATTACAACGTGAATAATTCAATAAATAATATTATGTATGTAAATACACAGCACGTTACTTCGCTATAAAATAATCCTCGCAAATATTTCTTGCTTATTATAACCTCACCTACCTGCCATCTATATTATCACCTCTTCTTTAAACACGTTGAGTGCAAAATTGACAAAGTGTTCAAAGCTAAAAGTAACTTTTAGATAGAGTTACAGCTTTGTGTAAACTTACGTACTCACTGAAGTTAGCGAGCGAACTCTCTCGCGCGATCATTAGTGTCTCATACAACGTGACGCGTCGCCGGAGGACACGCCGCGTGTAGGCCGGGTTTGACAATGTTAATACAACTCACTATTTAAGCATGAGACCTAACTACAAGAAAACTAGTTTGAATTTGTTTCTAATAATGAAGAAGGATCAATAGGTAAAAAAGGCTTCAAAGCACAAAATCTGCAAACACGGGAAATAAAGTAGGTACTTTGGGATGGAAAAAATCTAATAAAGATTTTATAGCTTTTCACTGTGATAGGTTCTAAATGAGTTTGATTGTATAATTTTAAAGGGATATAGTAAATTTTCAAGTCTGTAGCTACTCAATATACTACGGCTAATGTTACGAGTAATGTAGCCAGTTCGTTCTCGAGTTGGACAACCATCTGTTGATCAGTTTATTGGTTCCGTAGTGAACACAAACTATGTAATCAGCAGATGATTCCCTGAACAAGTTTATGGAGTGTGTATGGCGCCGCTAACACTCCGCGGTAAAAATAGTTCTCGCTCATAAATATTTTATCGGCCGCGAACTAATATAAAAGTTTAGAAAATAGTTTGTACTTGTTGTATTTTGGGATCTCCACTCACCACTGTTTACACTCGAGTATAACTTCGCCCCGACGATGTTCTCGATGTCTCAGTAGGTACTTACAAACATTACTGAACATTAATGGAATCAGGTTGGAGTAAAATTTTAATGAAATATCTATTAAATGGAGTGTCCTCATAAATCCGACTGACTGACAATGACACGAACATCAATTTACGTTTGAAAATAAATCAATTTTTGTGGTAAAGCTGACGCATTGCTGTAGACGTGTATGTACAGTCAGCGTCAAATTGATCTTGACTGGCAGAGTGCTCATAAAGATCTTAATGACATGGTATTAAGATCTTTTTGAGCACCCTGCCAGTCAAGATCAATTTGAGGCTGACTGTACAACACATTTGCCTTATTATTTCATACGACACTGTCCTTAAACGCCACTGTATATAAGAATATAGGGTAGATATAGCTTAAATCTGTGCATGCCAACTCCCAGCCACACTACGTTAACTCTATCACAAGCTCATTAGACGATAAGCCATCAGTAGTGCTTCCTTGTATGTACTAGATTAGTAAGTATCCTAATGTTATTTTGTTAAATAATCACAACACGTAATGTTCACATACCTTGTCGTGCACTGCTAATTCCCGGCTTCCCTCGAATCTCTGCGGACCCAGAGGGTAGTAAGCGAGTTTACTTGTTGCACACGCGGTCCCCCGGGGGATGTTGTATGTATGTGTGTGCCACAATGTCAACGGTTGTTTATCACGCGCGCCGACGCGGCGACGCTTCCGGGAGGTGAGGCTCCCGGGTGAGGTGTGACGCGAGCGGTCTCATCAAAATAAAGGGTAGTTTTGTACCTTGAGATTTCTATTTTGTTTAAGTTAATCTTCTTGATTTTTCTCTAGCAAAGTCATAGTAAGCAGAACATAATATTATAATATTATGACTATGACTTCACGTAAAAGTTACCAGTTTTAATTTCTACTGAACTATGTCGATGCCGTAACTACAATTAAACGTTTTGCAGGCGAACTGTTGATAATAGATGTAACGTGCCTGGCAGAATCTTTTTACAACAGAGTTTGGTTCGTAATTTGCTAGATTATATATAACGGAATCTATAAAATGTCGATCGAAAGAATTCGCTGCAAGCGATAATATAATTAAGTTGAAATACCTATTTTTGTTTTCAATGCAGGGAACGCCGAACCCAGGAGTTCCAATTCTCCAGCGAGGAAAAAAGGGTTTCTTTATGAGATGACCTGCTTTTTAAGTTTCTGTGATGTATAGTTTACAAATCAAAACGTGATTCTAAATATGTTGTTAGATACAAAGCGCTGTAGTCGCATTTTCCCCTGTTTATTATTTATTGTGAAGAATTGTATAAGAAAGTTGCCAATAGACAGCTTTCTCGTCTAGGAGAAAAGGTATGATGTACACACACATTACGTCCTGAAGGGTTTACAGGAGATAAAGAGATTTTGTTAGATCACAAATAATGTTTGACGCACGCAAAGTATCATGAAAGGTGACCTAAGTCGGGGCTTTGGTCTGTACGTCCCTAGTTTGGTCGGTACACGACATTGGAGAATATAAATTCCAATAGACCTTTGTTAATACGAGTAATAATATTGAATCAAGGTCTATCACTCATTCAAGTCCACAATATACTACACACCCAATGTAACACCCTTGCGTCTAAAATTTTGCACAAACTAATTATAGTATGTATATCTAGAGATGAAATACGAGTGCAAACCACGCTCCAGTCACGAACATCTGAATAATCCGTACAAAATAGACCACACACAATGTTTTCCAACTGTGCAATATATTGCGCTACTTGTATTGTTGTTCTGTGTATTGTGTAAACACAGTACGTTCTGTGTTCACTACGAAGTGCGCAATCTCTGTGTACCTCAGTGTGCAGCAGTGAAGGCGTGAACTGAATCATAACTTCGTGTTGTACAAAAACGAATGAAATACAAAGTCGCGAGTGAACAAGACGTACACGAGCTGTCGGGTGTGTTTAAGTTTTAATAACTTCGCAGTGTTTATGCGAGAGGAATGCTTTTGAAAATTATATTTAAAATATTCTACAGCATAGGTTAGTCAAAAATCAGAATACTACATATTATGTATGATATGCCGATATGTTTCTATGTGATATCATGGCATATTATGACTATGAATTATGAATAAGACTATAATATCAATTCTAGAACAGAAAATAACTCTCTATTATTGTTGATGTATCTGACACCGAATACCTGAATCCAGGTAGTCAAAATTGGTGTCTAATAGTACATTTATATTCTCCTTAATTGCTTATTCGATAAAAAAAATAATTTTACACCGTACATTAATGGTACAAGTTCAGAATGTAGTCGGTAGGCTTCATTGTATATTCAATATTCAGAATACATTAGCAGTTAGTGAGGCTGTCTGAACGTCGACGTCACATTACAATAACGAGAGTGCACTCCGCTAGAGGAGCCGCCGCAAGCTAACTGTCTCACTGGGGAGTTTGATGAGCGGCAACGATATTCAAAGCTCATCGTCTACATCGTCTACGGCGTAGCGATATCTACGAGCCTGCTACGACTAAGTTTTATGGTCCCGTCATTAATACTCGTAGCAGGTTCAACTAACCCATCCAGGCTTTATAGAGTACTTTATGGACATCTTAAACCTCCTAAGTACTGCTAAAATACTCTCCTAGAGTACTGGTACATACATTTGCAATCAGACTTTATCAAATCATTGATTTTAGACGATAATGATAATTACCGCTGTCGCAGATATGTGTACAAGCACACAGTAAGCTTAATAAATCAACACAGATATGGTACAATGATGTAGGTACACGTTTATCTGCACTACCAACTATCAGAATAGAATGGAAGTTATGGCGGCCTAGATGTTATCTCAGGTGCTAATATTTTACACGATAAGCCAATGTTAGGACTATTTATTGAAAATGGGAACAATTGCTTTAAAGGTGCTATTCAACGGTATTTTTGATGTACTATTGTTAAGGGATTTATAATTTAAAGACTTTTAGCTGTATTGCTTGTCAATAAAAAATCAAAAGAATTGTTACATATTGGAAACACGCGTATTTATTATTAGCATCAGCGTACATCCTTATATAAAAAAGTCAATAAATAGTTGAGTAGATCTTGTCCCTAGCAATAGTTCGATAAAACTAATTCGTTTCTTCTTGACAATACGACATGATATCGATGTTCCTCACGGTGACAGGCAATTTGGCGGACAGGCCTTCCGCTCAGTACCTACCTGCGTCCTGCGTCCTGCGTCCTGTGTCCTGTGGTATTGGGCGCGACAGGTTGGACTCGGCAGATTTATCCGCACAGACCAATAATATTGTTATTTATTGCGAACATACATCTACCTATTAGCAAAGAAGTAGCTATATTTCCTTACAATACAATTATGTTTAATAGACAATAATACATACTGTATCTATTGAAGTATCTATTTTTATATCAGGAGCAAAATAAAATGTTGATTTAGCAATCAATGGAATATTCATTGATGATAATAATAGTGAAATGAATGTAATCAATATCAATAATACTGAAATTGATTACTTTCTAGGTAGACATGAATAGTGCCGTATTTATTTCTCATGTACCTAATACGTCGTGTATCAATTTTACATGTTTACAATTTTTTAATCCTTTTCATCAGATTATCATTACTTACTGAAATGCCACAAAACAACAATTTAACAAACAGCATGAATGTTATTCACAGCACTTTTCATGTTACACGATTAGCTATGTAATCAATACAATAAAATTAATTTTATGACAGATATTGTGATAGCATCCATCCATCCTATACACATATACATCGTCGAGGTGAATGCGGAATGAGTCGTCAATCTCTAATAAGTGCGCTAATATGTATAATCCAAATTAAGATATTATATATTATACTTGCAAGGTAGCATGACGGTGGCTTATATATCACCAAAAAGAGCAATTACCGTTGACACCAACACGCCATTATGAGTCGTGTAGGAGCTATTTCAAAAGCGCTACAATGTGTCGTCCCGCAGTCACGCGTCTCAACGTCGCGCGTCGCGAGCGAATAATACAAGTCGGGAAGTCGTATACTGTCGGGAATAATACAAGCTATTGTCGTGTCTGCGTGTGTTGTCTGTTGTCCCAGTGCCTGGTGCAATTCCAGACTCCATAGACAGTCTGTGTGCTGAATGTAACACGAGGGATGCCAACTTATAACTGTCTATAATAAGATTTACTCTTTCAAGTATGCAATGGAAACTTAATGATACCAAGCTTGACGTAGAAGACCGCAGAATATTCCATCTTATGATGCATATGAATACACTTCTAATGTATACATTTTATGTAGTACTATATCTCTTTTATAAAGATAAATAAAAGTGTATTACTGCCCACATATCACTAATTGTCTTGGAGCCCACGCAAGCGAACCATTCCGCCAACACGACGCTTTGCCGTCACTCTGCGCCTACAGACAATTTCCCGATAGAAAACCTCATTAATCCTTTATTCAGACAAAGAATTAATGAGGTTTTCCGTTGGTAAGCACGAGCTCGTGTAGATCAAGTCTTTGTTCAGCCCGAGATTCGATCTTGATACCTCGTGCTTGTCGGTTGCACTCACTATTACTTTTTAACAAGGTGATCAAAGAAAATGATACTTGTTAAAATAAATTAAAAAGTGTCGTATAGACGGACTTAATGGGTTGTCCCCGCTGCAGCGAGCGGACATGCCGGGGGGGAAGTAGGGGGGGGGGGTCGTGTAAATCACCTCTCGCGCTTAACTTTCGCAATAACGAGTTCATTAAAACAAGTCACTAAATCTGTTTTATGATGATCTCCATCCTCTGGCTCATGGCCTGCGTGCTCTGGCAACACTATCGTTAACTTTATCGTACCTACCTACTGTTTTTTCCATAAACTACGATTACCGTCACCATGTCGACGACGTCCTATTATTTCTGTTAACATTATTGCACGGTAACATTATATTTATTCTTCAGTCGAAGCATTGCTTCTTATTCTTGAAAGAAAGAAATGTATTTTATATTCTACTCATAAATATTATACATAACAACTTTAACCTGAGAGGGTATGCCCGCACACACTAGGCCTAAGTGTTATTTCACTCGAATTGAGCAAAGAAGTGGAAATTTTTTTGCCTACCATTCGAGTTATTGCAACTAATTGCAATAGTTGTAGTTTTAACGATGATCCACGTTGATAGGTACCCAATCAATATGACATATTTAAAGTTTGATTCTTATCAGCTGCCAACTATTACTGCCTACCCTTTTTCCAATTATTCGGGGTCGGCGCAACATGTCATTCTCCTCCACATAATCCTGTCAGATGTCATTTCCAATATGTCATTCAGTCACTTTTCGCCATTCGTAATTTTTTCATGGGTTCACTTTTGCTCCTAAAACCCTCTACATTCATACTTTGAACCTTCTTCACAACAATACTGACAAATAATCTTCTCATAATAATTATGTCCAGTGCATGCCCCGACAGTCGCTAGCTTCTCAATGTTCCATTCACTGGTGCAAGTGTCAAACCTTTCTTGTCACACCACACATCCGTCGCTTTGATTGCAAAACCAAAACCTAAGTGATATAAAAAAATAAAAACATGGCGAATCAACAGAAGTCGGCACAATTTGATCATGGACTTATAATTTAACCCTTAATCTTGAGTGGAATCATAATTATTGATGAAATAAGTTTAGAGGCCATTATTGAACTGTGTAGCAAACTCCAGCCAAGAACACCCAGCCGTTGTTTCGTAATTGAAAACAAACAAACGGAAAAACTCATAAACGTTTATATAATTAGTAGATTTAAATATTTAATGAACCCGCCTCTCCCTGGCTCGTGAGCGCGCCGCCTTATTAGTCTCATTGGGTCGGCCATTCGTCAGGGCTCGGTGCCAGCCGGCCCTTACATACCGATGAGCAGAGGACCTTCGTCACGTCACTCGCAGAGCACGTTACACATAAAGAATTATCGACACTATTATCTGGCCAGGCGGCATTATTTTTGGTGGAAGTAGTTCAATGCCTTTGTTTGGGCAACCACTCACTGAACTGTTGTTTCTGTCAATTCTTCACCATTCAAAATGAATGAATTCTTAATAAAAAAGTACAAACAAGTTAAGCTTACTCTGAATTCAGGGTCTATCCTGACCAGTTTTAGTTAATTCTTCTTAAATTTCAACAAACTACTGAACCAAGGATAACCCTTTGCCTTGGAAATAAGTGCAGGCAGGCATTTAGCGTTATACTGCTGCGTAAAGTTTATTAGGATTCCTAAGGTCTTTTTTTTTTATTGAGGGTCTTTATACCTGGGGTGCCAAGTAAAAAGCTGACGAATCATCTCGTTTCAATTCTGATAGGCACTTCACCGCTAGGCCTGGGTAATTTGTGGCCGTTGGGGCGGGTTACCAAGGTAAAACAAACTACTATGTGGAACTTCACGTCAGAGCTTCTTTTAAATAAAACATAACCTTACTGTTACATATTTCAGTTAATCTAATTAGTAATGGTTTTTATAACTTATACTTACTTCAATAAAAAAATATTCGAGTTTGTTTGAACAAAAGTATGCTAAAAATAATAAAACAATTTCTTTGTAACTTTTTTCTGGGAGCAATCTCTGAAAAAAGTTAAAAAAGCGAAGCATTCTGTTAGAAAATATTTTTTAAAGAGATAACTTCGTAAAGCTTCTTATCGCTTCGGCTTCAGAAAAATTCTGGACAGTGTGATTGAAAATGGGCTCAGATGACGTAAACTGTTAGAGAGACGAAAATGTTCAGACATGCTGCCTGGCAGTCACTGCACAGCTGCTGCCTCCGACACCAATACACTATTCTACTGTACTTGTCAATATACTACGTGATAGATGAAAGTGTCAGAACCGTGACCCTACACAAATCAAGACCAGTCAGTCACACCGCAATAGTCAGTTTGAGGAAATATACCCAAGAACTGTAAATGATGTGTTGTTTCCAAAGCCGACTACACAAATTCTTGGTGATAATAATGTCGTTACTATTTGACAGTTTCTGTTGTAATTATCATCGTTAGTAAATGCCTGACGTGTTTGACATCTTGCCAAGCGGATGGTCGCGTGTGCCGGCGCCAGAGCAATACATTATTATCCGTTTTATTTATTTTATATAGCGCGCAAATGCAATGTCTCAAAAACACCGTTCCAGATTTTTTATGTCTTGTGTTCAAAATTATGCATATTTTTACACGTAAGGAGGCTTTGAGCCAAATGTGCATTTTGGTGGAAGCATATTATTTTAAGTAAACCACTGAAAGAATAATAATATATCTTCAATAAAATATAACACAATGTGCTAAGAAAAAGCTCGCAATACCTCGCATTGTAATGTGATATGATGATGGATGAATCAGGCGGAGGATCGGGTTCCGCGGCGCAAATTGAGGAAGACGTACGTCCAGCCGGGGGCGGCATTTCTCCCTTTGCGGTAGACCTGTTAGCATAGTACTGTTTTTTATTTACACTTTACAAGCCTTTTACAAGCTTTTATTTAGTTTCACCTGCCCCATGTTTGTCGTCTTTTGAAAAAAAAAATACCAATAAAAAAAGACTGAACTTATAAGTTTATTCATATTGGTTGCCTTTTTTCGAGAAAAAAAACACGCATAATTAAGCGAAGCTCGATCGCCAGTGAAAGAACACCGCTGTCTGCTTGAGTAAATAGACGTAAATAGATTTATGTTTCACACTTGAATGGTACGTCTAGACGAGAGCGATCATAGACAACACGTAATTGTCAGTACTTAGGTACGTTAGCTATCATACGCTTCACTGCGTCGTTAACCCAAACACACGTCGTCTGTCTCTTCAACTGATTTACATCTAATCAGAGGTCTTCGTGCCAGTGAGCAGAGGACTAAGAGATTAGTATTGAAACATCAATACTCTGTGGGTTAGGGAACACCTGCCCGATTGCTTTGACCACGGAATTAACGACTAATGTCAGCGAGTTTTAGGTATCGTGTAGATATTTAAAACTACATACATGCATACATACGCTCACACCTATTTCCCTCCGGGGTAGGCAGACGCAACAGCCCGCCATTTGAATCTATCCTTACACACTTTTCACGAGCTCCCTCTTTTGTCTTCTCGGTTTCGAGTACTCCTGACCTGCCCCTTTTTCAAAATCTTGTCAATTTGGCCAATGTGTGTACTGCGCGGTCGGCCGCGGCTGGTCTGCCAATTCTCCTGTGCCTTACATATTTAAAAATATTCAAAATTATTTTCAAAACATTGTTATCATCATGAGGCAGAAGTGACCTAGGTCAATTTAAGCTGTTAATTCTGGTAACTATTTGTAGCAAACCGTACATTTCGGCGCCAGTAGGGAACCTGACTCCGACGTAGATGTACGAGTACGATATAATATGTGTAAAAGAAAATCATTTTTGTTATGTGATCAAGACAGCAATTACCTGCTTCTGTACCGCCCCCCCCCCCCTCGCCACGTGGCCCGGGGGGGGGGGCGACTGAAACGTTATGTGCGTAACATGTAATTAAAACTTTGTGAAGTTGCTTTCATTTTGAACAATGAGATCAAACAACAGAGTTATTCTTGTTATATTATAATTTGACTGCCTCTGTGGCGTAGCGGTGGTGAACGCGGCCGCTACGCAGGAGGCGCGGGGTCGATCTCCGCTCAGTGTAAATTATTTGTATACATGATTAAGAATATTTGCATTGGTCTGGGTGTTTCAATGTATAATATGTATATGTCGCCGCCAACTGCTTAATCAGCCGTTCAATTAACTGCCTAGGCTGTTAGCTAAACGGCGCCGTTCAATTCACATCTGCCTAACCCTTCGGGGATTAAAGCGTGATTGTATGTATTTATTCTAGAATACAAAAAATCTAAAGTTACATATAGAGAGATTAAAAATATATTCACAGTATAATGTAGATAGATAACTCTCTATTATCTCCTATTCCCCGTTCTGTAGTCACACACAGCGTAACACACGAGCCGTTGTCACAAGTGGCCACTCATCTGGCCATGTGATGTGACACTGTGTCAGATTTGAACACGATCGTGGAAGTTAGGTCCCGTCCCCAGTCCCCGAGCACTAACGCAAACGTATCCCGTTCCCAAAGCCGACGGCGGCGGCGCGCTTTGATGCCGGGAGATGTTTGCGGTGGCGACATGACGTGCGCCTGGCTGTCCGGTAGGCGATTCATTAGCATTCGATATTGGGCTTAAAAGGTTTTGAGATGTGTAGACTAGAGCAGGGGTCAAAACTAAAATAATATAATATTATGTAATTACGGAATCTATAGTGTGTAAACTAGACTATAATATTATAATGAATTTGTAGAATCTTAGAATGCGGATGATACTTTTTTGTAACATAAATGTTATAAGGAAACCCCACGCACACAATGGCACACGTGTTATATAATATCTCTGTTTTTTCCCCTTATTCAGCGGAACATGTATCAAATCAAATCGATTCTCAAAGTGAGGTGTCCGTATCGAGTTGTACGATATATCATCGCGACACCCGCGACACACCGACACAGCGACACACCGACACACCGACACGCCGACACAGCGACACACAATACCGCGGCATCATCGCCGACGCTTTTCACTCAATTGTGGGGCGTCTCACTCGGTAATGGGTTTATAATATACTTGTGCTCCACCTCCGCCGATGTTGGGAATCAAATATTCACAGCATACGACACGATATTATCATTGCAACAACAATGTTGATAATAAGTATGGAATAATTACCAGAACTACGGGTCCATCTCCTTAGATCCTCAGGAACCCAAACGCTTAACGTTTCACTTGAAAATTCGAATATATTATGTAAGTACGTTGAAACCCCTGAAACTTAACCAATATTATAGACGTTTTAATAAAGTCTTACTTACTACCTAAGTGTGGTGGTACTAGTGGGAACAAAGGGTTAATAATGAAGAAAGACAATCCACAGTTCGTAGCAGGTATTTTGAGCAGCGGCTATGTCACATAAGCGTTGAGAGGATTAGATGTCAGTCTATGTAAAAAAACCGAACTAATCTGAGCCTAATTCAAAATCGAAAGTTGCCAACTCGCGCGCGCTCGCGAATTTGACGATCGCGAGATGGTGAATGACTCAAGATAATTCCTCATGACGTTACAACACGTGTGACCCCGCGTTTACGTACTGCCGCTCGCATTGCTCATCGTGTTGCTGGAAATATTCGCGCGATTAATGCCCTAGCGTTCACACACGCGCATCATCGTGTTGGTCCGCATTACAGTATTCGCCCTGCAACGGAGACGGACGTAAACGTATGGAGGACAACGCTGTAGCAGTGTATGCCATAAGCTTTTACAGCATAGCGAATTAATTAAATAGATTATTAATAAAAACTATCACTTTCAACTACTATACACTTTCCGTGGATCGATATAAATATTTTTAAAAGTAAATATTCGAGGAGCAATAACGAAAGCCGAGCAATAACGAAAGCCGTGTTTACTGATTAGCGCCATCTAGCGGTCTCGTATAAGTCATCGCGCTAGTATTGCCGCTCCTTTGACTCGCGCCGCCAAGCCGACATGCGCAGCAACATACGCGGCAGTACTCGCGGCATGACGAATATACCATTCACACCACGTCTCTGCCCACTTCTCTCGCCACTTCCCTCGCTCTGCCGCGAGTATGTAAACGCAGCATAATGTCGTCCAATATAGAAGTGTCGGTGGGTAGACGCTCTGATGCTCCTAATGGAGTGTATAATTCGCGGCAGATTGTTCGCTATAAAGGTAAGCAACGGCAGGGAGCCCTCGCCTCTTGTTGACGTTTTTTTTGCCCCGTTTCCCTGTTCCTGTGTGGAGCCTCATTAGTCCGCGTATGTTGGTGTGGCAACGTTATTATTTCAAATATCTTGTATTGTACTTATTTATCTTAATAATATCTTGTTGCAAAATAAAAACAACAAATAAAACCTAGAAAGTTAAAAATAAATCGAAATATTTGTTTAAAAGTGTACCCATTATTTAGAGTTACAGCTGGCTTATTTGTTGAAAAATATAAAAGTTAGTACACGCAATTAATTATAAGTAAAGTTGTATACAATAAAACGGAGCTGTCTGGAGTAGAATGATACATCAGCGCAATTACAGAGGTGCTTGGCCGCCGCCCGGCCGGCGGTCGCAGGTCGGAGGTCACTGCTAACGCGATTACACGCGAACTGGCCCCTGCACTCCGACACAGCACTACTAATGAATGTATAATCCTTCAGAGAGGAGGAAAAACACATTTGAAGGTACGTCTGTATTTAAACAAACTTATTATAGAGGTAACTCTAAGTGAAAGCACTGCCGGGTAACATCTAAAGGAACGGCTGAGACTAATCCCGAGATGAGTGTCGTGTAGCTATGGGTACATGTGCCTCCCGCTAGACCCTCGTGTTAGCGATGTCAATCTTTATTGGCTACAAGGAAACGTTTAGCTGAGCGCTGTCTAAACTACGCAATAAAACATCTGTAGCGCGACATATTCGTGCTACGAATATAGCAAATAATAGTTAACATTATATGCCTGTCGGTATTATAAGAGTGTTGATAGTAAATTACTGCCACTGTAGAACACCTAGAAATATTATTATGAAGAGACATAGTTTTTAAGACAAAACTACTTCGCACCACTTCTTTGAATACTCGATAAATAGATCTTAGTAATGAATCAACAAATGAAAGGTATGTATAGGAGGTCGCGTGCAAATAAATGGCAATCAGCCTAATGAGCGAGGTTCGTCCGACTCCGACTCGGCAACTAGTACGTGACGCAGCGCCAGACAGTACACAGTACACAGTACACACGACACACACCCGGGTGCCTGATGTAGACAGGCGCACCTGTCTCTTGGAAGTGCTAGGCGGCAAATATTTAGTTTGATGTGCGACTGTGGACTAATTAATACGCCTCTAATGACCTTAATAACAACGTTTCTTTAACAACTAGGACGTCGCGAACGGGCCCGTACAACTGCTTACTTTAACTGCTCTGACTCAGATCCTCTCATAAGTCACTGAGCGTAACACCTGTGCCTGCGCGTAAGGGCTGGGTTGAGCAAAAGCTTCGTTCCAAAAATCACGATGATATCATTCACTACGTTATCGTTTATTTATAACCTCTGCTGATCTTCAAGCCAAACATCCCGTTGAAGTATGTACAAGTGGCAAATGAGATAAGGATACACCTATAATCCTTTGCCATGTATACCTAACAAGAGATAAAGCATAATTATTATTTATTTTCGTTCTCAGTTTACGTGCCATGCCAAAATGATGTCACAAATTCCCCATGTATCTTCCTCGTTAAGTACCCAGTTATTTAATGGCTACTTCAATGGGTCAAACGCACCACTTCAAAGTAAAACCCTTTAAAATTAAAGCGACGCCACAAGGGACACACTGTTGAAGTGTCCGAGGATGTAAAACACTCTGTGACACTGCCCACAACCTGCCTGACACCCGATGCGCTGCTCTCGAAAGGGAGGTGTCACTGTGTCACTGAGGACTCGCTCTGGGCGGCGCTACTTGACTGACTAATAATCGACTCCTTACGATAATTCAGGAGAGCCTTTTCTTATTTCTCCAACCAAGTAAAAAAAGAGATCTAAGTCTTCCGAACAGAACAACAAATAATATTATAGCAAAAAATATTTTTCATCAACGCTACAGGTACCTACTTGCTATTATTCGTAAA
This sequence comes from Eilema depressum, assembly GCA_914767945.1. NCBI lineage: Eukaryota > Metazoa > Arthropoda > Insecta > Lepidoptera > Erebidae > Eilema > Eilema depressum. The sequence continues at coordinate 21,828,976 of OU612024.1, forward strand.
GTAAAAGGCTAACCTTCAGCAAGCACTTTGTGACCACTCTACTAAATTAGTGCATTACGAAAGCACAGAACAGATAAAATAGTACACGAAAGCCTCATTTGATTTACATATATTATTTGTTTACACGAGACACGAGTCGGATTAATGCTTCTTCGTCTCTTCTTTATCGAATGATTGTCCTGACTACACCTTCTGTGCGTAAATACAAAATATTATTATTATTATTATCTGCCTATATGAACTCTGTGCTTGTAGTGTTGAAAACGATAGCATCTATAAGATCTGAAATATTCACAGAAAAGTTACATATTTGAGTAAGTACCTACCACGTGACGAGGTGTAACTTAAGGACTTCAGAGAAATTATACTTGATACACTTACGAGCAAGTCAGTTGTAAGGAACGCTGCTGAATATTAACAAATATACTAAAGGTCGTAAGACTAAAACACATAAATAAATAATTCATACTTTAAGGACTTTCGTAATCCGCAAAGGACAAGGTTAATATTCATGTTCTGTTTTGTATTTGGCGAGAAGTTAGAGCTAAAGTGCTGCGTAAATTACGATGTGTTACGGCACTTTTGTTTCTGACTCCATTTATAACAATTTGAAACACGAATATTTAGGTATAGAAAAACGTTTGCATGCTGCCGCGCTGTTTGTCGAAAATGTAAATTGTGTAGTTATCTGTCTTTACACATCAGAATGATAAACATTAATTTTCCTTTTGATGCTTGCAATCAAATAGACTTCACGAAGTGAATGATAGTCGTACAATATCTTCTTACTAATCTTATGATGAGAAGTTCAAACAATTTGAATAGATATAGATAATCTGTTTTTAGTTAGTTTTACTTACCAAATACATATAACGTTATTTAATTATATTATTAATTTGTACTAGCTATAAATAAGAGCAGAATTCATTCACAGTAATAAGATAATGGATTCAAGGGCTTCCTGTTGAACCAGATTCATGACATTTAGGAGGAAAAAGTAAATACGTAGATTACATAACAAAAAATGCGAACTAAGACTAATTTTAAACAATCGATTTTAGCCTCTCTTAGGAACGCGTGGGCGTATTAAGTTGGAAGATATATTCTCAGTAGCCTTTTCCAGATTATGGTACTTTTAATTTCTGTAAAATATAATTACTGTTTGGAAAAATCAGGTTTATTCTTTTGGTCACAAAACTGATTTAAAAGCAACAAAAGCAACTGTTGATATATAATATTGTGTAATCAAGCGAGAGGCGCTCAATCCTTCCACAAACACGTCGATTGTGATCTCGAAACCAAACGGAAGCTTTTGTCAGTCGCAGGCGCCATGAATTGCGATATTTTTATCTGTTGCTTCCATTGTGTACTTATCGGGAGAAGGTTGTCATTACAAACCTGTTTGTTATCTTCACATAACATGCAGACGAATATTCACTGAGACTAATTTACTATAAACCTGGTATTCAATCAGCAGTCACAGTGATATCGAAATGAGGATAGACAAGGATTCTGATGCGCTCTTTAGAACCCTAATTGGTAAGAAATGTCAAAGATATTAGAGTGTATGCGTAGGTACCTGCAGTCAGCATCAGATCGATCTTGACGAGCAAAGTGCTCAACATCTTCAGGCCTTGGTTCCCCCCCTTTCCTGTCGACTGGTTGTTCTAATATTTGGTACACCCCAACAGTTCGATTGACTCTTAATACCTTGGTTTCAAGATCATTTTGTGACTCTGTAGTCAAGATCGTTGTGACGCTGACTGTATGTTTGCGTATGTGTCATGAGTCGGTGTGATTTACCTATGCAATGTTATTTGACTGCGCTGCCATCAAAATTATAAATCACGTTTGCAAGTAACTAAAAAAAGTATTTTAATATTCATTCTGAGGCACTTAACGGTCGTATACGTGACAATTACTGTGATAAATGTCATGAGGCGAATCCAATACGTGTCTTTATATTTCATTCTGAGCGTTCAATGAACATCGTCTATTGCCTTAGATTACACTCGGGTTTCAACTTATTAGAACTTATTAGAATTATTTCTAATTTATTAGAAATTAAACCTCGGTGGCCCAAAAGGCACATGAAATATTAACGCCCACATTTTAAAAAAGAATATTGATAATCCAAATAACTAGTATCTCCCGTAACCTGAACTAGAGCTGAACTGTTACTACTAGAACTTTTAGAACTTAGACTTTAGAATTAAAACTATTAGAACTAATTAGAACTGTTGAAGGCAGTGAGTTTCCGCCAGACATTGTCAAGCAACATGTTATGTGCAGAAAGTTAATAAATAAATAATAAATAAATAAATAAATAAATATTGTAGGACATTCTACACAACGCTATCTAGACCTAAAGTAAACATAGTTTAACTAGCTTGTGTTATGGAATCTAGAATGCGGATAAACATACTTAGATACATTTTTTTTTTTTCGTAAATTCATACATATTATACATAGAAACACCCAGACCAATTCAAATACTCATATTCATGCACACAAACATTTGCACTGAGCGGGGATCGAACCCGCGCCTCCTGCGTAGCGGCCGCGATCACTACCGCTATAAATGATATTATTAATAGATTTATGCTCTGACCGCTAAGCCACCGAAGTCCGCATGAAGCCGATCCAAATTCCTTTATACTTCCGTCTTTGGGCGACGGTGGAGCCATCTACCGAAACTCATACGAGCCATCTCGGAACCAATGAATGATGTTACAACCATTTTTAGACATTGATTTTTGATGACCCCGCCCAAACAATTGAATGAAATTTTGAAGCATTTATTATGCTAACTCTTCAAATCAATTTCGAAAGGAAAGAGCGATTTAGCGGTCAGAGCATTCCCCCTGTAAGGGAAAGGTCGCAGGTTCGAGTCCCGCACGAAGTCGATTCTTTTTCCTTTCTAAATCGATTAATAATACCATTTATTAACTTTCTGCAGATAACATGTTGCTTGACAATGTCTGGCGGAAACTCACTGCCTTCAACAAACAAAGCGCCTGATGTGATGAGTGTGATGACGCACAAACTTGTGAACTTATTCAAAGTTTGTATCTTCATTTTGTTTTCTTTCTGTATCGAACATTACTTTTATGTCAGTTGACACTCTTTGCGCTATATTTTTATGATAACAATGGGACTAAGAAACCAGATTAGGGTTAATTTATGGTGCGCAGATATTTCACTCGGCTAAATTTCAATCCCATAAATATGATACAGATAATACTCGTGGACGTGTACCTTCAGGATACCGTGAGGTAGACGTTAGCGACCTATAAAGACATATTATTTGGCAAAACCTCCCCGACCTCATAGCGCAAGGATACCCCATTGTTCCGGAGGGTCGCCGCACTCGCCCCGACGACGACGTGACATTCCCTCCGAAATAAACTTACAGCCGGCACTATCGTGAGGTACTCCAGATATACAAGGGCGCTGGTAATTAATAATTTCGAATAAAAGACAATTTCAAATTAACTAGGTATTTGAAGTCAATTACAACGGCAGATTGATTGTGGAGGTATTTGCAAAGCCTGCTGCCCTTCGTTGTGGGTTCTATAATGGAGCATTGACAAAGGACGCCTTAATTGGTCATCTAATTTTCAGCCTCGCGATAATCTGATTGTGGTGTGCAAATGAAACCATTTCATGGAAATTATGTCAAGTCTTACCAAAAGTACCTACCTACTAAAAATATTCGAGGATGTAGTCACGGTGCAATCTAAGGGTCAGTTCACACCGAGACGCAACGCGACGCGACATTTTAAAAGAGCAACTTAAAATATACTTCATTTACAACACGAAAAGATACACATTTCATTTTGAGAATTCAGAATACGTTGCATCACGTAGCACTGCGCCTCGAGATGTCTCGCGACGTAGCGCGTCGTTAGTACGCGGGGCACGCAAGAGCGGTGCTGCGTCTCGTGATGACACGCACGCAGCGCGACGCCGCGAGGCGCAGCCAGAGGCCACTATCGCGACTTGTCTACTATTTCCGTCCAGACTTCGTTTAGAATTGGTGCAGTTCGGTCAAGTGCTCGAGTGAAAACATAATGAGACTGGGATCTTGTTGTAATCGGACTTCTTGCCGAAGAGGAAGAGGAAGAAGATTACAAAAATAAGCGAGGCGCCGCCATAGTAGACACGTTTCGCTGCGCCCCGCAGTGTCTCGCTGCGCAGCAAGGCGTCGCGCTGTTGTCAACTTCACGATGCACCTCGCGCTGCGAAGCGCAAAAACACTGGCCTTTTCCATCATCGTTGTGTCGCGTCGCGTCTCGGTGTGAACTGACCCTAACCGAAACTAAGCAGAGCATTTAAAACGTAGATAAACATCCTCAATACTTTTATTTGTAAATATCATCGAACCCAGGACCTTACTATTACACGGCAGGCATTCATTCATTAAAGGTCGTAAGCACGATAAGGAACGTTTTTACATCTTACAATGTGGATTTAGCGTTGGCTAGATTTCACATTTATACCCCATGGACACCGAGCCACAGATTACCTAAGCGTGGCACTCTAAAGTTATGGCTGAGCTAGACAGACGCGAGCGCTCCGTGGTCCGTCCACGCCGTGACGTCACGCCGCCGCCGTAAGTGCTAAACGTGCGCGTCGTCGACTCATAAATACGTACCTACACGCCATATGCATTAAGCTAGTACTCTAGCTCTCGGGAGTGAACGCGCCGTTACGTTTGTGTGTACTCGTGCCTCCACTCACGAACTAGCTTCACTAAACATTCTCATAACAAACGACCAAATTCTTTACATCCAATCATATTATGTAAATAGAAAAACTTTAAGCGTATCTAAAGATAGAATCATTCATGGCGGGTTATTGTCTCTGTCTGCCCTGAAGGTTGAAAGGCACATGTATTTAAATTTTAGAAACTAAGTAGAAATCTACTCTTTTAATCCAGCAAGATGTCTCTTTTAAATCGACAATAACAAGTAGTATTGCAAACGTTTGCAAGTCACGGTAACCACTTACCATCAGTTTAACCCTATACCTGCCTGCTTTTATATTGCTTGAGGAAATGGATCCGAATAAGGGCGTTGCCCCAGTAGCCAATGAAGAGTTCGCCTTACCACTTCTTCGTTCTATCATCAAATCAGTCAGATCGTGAATTATTATTATACGGTCGATCCTATCAGGGTCGCCATGTAGTAATAACACGTTAGCCTCACGGTAAAAGTAGTCTATATTCAACTTGTACACTATTCGCTCTATCGTGTAGTAAATAACATCAGATATACGTTGGAACCCAACTCCGTGCGTCAGCATAATAAGTACCGAGTATGTGATAAAATGTTACATTTAAATATGTCTATATATTACAGTGAAATAACACAATAAGGCAATATGCTACGCTAGATTAAATTCGGCTTACGAGACTTGTATGTATGCATAATTTTAATTAGCTGCAGGTGAAGCTAACAAAAGCGAGTTTAATAAATGGCCTTTGCCGTGCCGCCGCCGTGCCGCCGTGCCGCCGTGCCGCCGTGCCGCCGTGCCTGCTGCTGACATTACCCGCGATAAAGTCACGCGCACATCACACCTTCAGTCATCACACCACTCATACATACGACTGTGTATGTGAGTGGCGCTCATACATTCGCGGCACGCCTCCGACGTAACTCATACACCGTACACGTTAATATCGCGACCTGTTCAGCAACACAATATTAGTTACGGTGTAATTTACTATTGATAGCTGATTTATAGTACGGTGCGTGGGGTCATTCATCGACTCGCTACAGGAAAAATATATAGGTAGGTATGATTAAAGAGTGAGAGTTTGTATGCATGCCTTGGATATTTTATATTATTGCTTATAAAGCGTATTTTCACGGTAAACGATCAATTCGTTATTAAACTTCCTTAATCTGCCGAAGGTCTCACACAAACCTGTCCTAGTTCTCTGTCCTAGTTTACTCTGTTCACACTAGTGGGCACATCGACGCCTACAATGTTAAGATATTGTTGCCTCCATCCCTAAGAGCCTGCGGCGTACAAGGAGGGCACTGTGCAGCACGTCACGCTATTCACTCAAACAATGTAACATGACAATAAAAAATAGGTTGTAAGTTTTAAGGGCAGGCCACACTTGCAGCGGACGACGGAGCGGGCGGAGCGGGTGGGTGAAGCGAGCGAAGGAAACTACGCGGAATATTGGCGAGCCAAACTAAGGGTTCACACCGAAAACTGACTGGCTGAGCGGGCAAAGCGGGCGGACGAACGTCATCAGAGCTTTCGTCGATATATGTATAACATATTCGCGACGTAAGTGTCTATCGTTTCCATAGCGCCACGGTGATCGATTTGCATATAAATTATATTTATAGATACGCAACGTAAATACTACACTGCCATTCAGCCAAGCGTCAGACAAGCGTCGACTAGTCCGAATACTCGAAACGGGGAGGACGTGCGAGCGAACTGGGCGAGCTAACCTAGCAAAGCGGGCGGGCAAGCGAAGCTAGCGAAACAAGGTGAGCGAAGCTCCCGCTGGATTTTCGTTGGCTTCGCTTTCGCCGCTCGCATCGCGAACGTAGCTTAGCTCGTTAGTTGGCGGTGTGAACCTAAGTATGAAAAGGTGAAACGATGACGTCCGCTCCGCCCGCTCCGTCCGTCAGCTGGCGGTGTGGCCTGCGCTTTATCGTTGAGTTGTTTAGTTGCAGGCTCCACTGCATTGCGCACACAATATGTAGTTTCAAAAGCCCGTGTATGATACTTTGTTAGCTAGAAGAATAAAATATATTAAGTCTACTCTACTGGCTCCGATTTTTCCTCGAAATATCGAGTAGAGTCATTGTTTTAAGCGTTTCTTCATTCACATTACCCATTCCGTTTGTCTGTTGAGACCCTAGGTACTAATTTCAAATTATAATTACCTACCTAATCAGGCCTGCAACATCGTGTAGCTGTGAATAGTTCTTACTAGATTTCCTCGTAGCGGTTTCTACATTTCATTTCATCTACATCCCGCAGTTTTTCCTATTGCCTTTTAACATTTACAATACGTACGCTGTTTTACATTTACATTTCAAAGTGTCAATTTGTGACACGATGAATGATGAATTTAGCCATAATGCGTGGGTAGGAGTGTCGCTATGTTTCCGTGTGTGTGTCCCGATTGAACTTTATTCATTGAAAGTTAGTTCAATAACGAAGCATCCAAGTTTATAGAGAGATCTCACTCTTACTAGTTATGTACCTTGTACAAACTTATGGAACTCAATATTGAAATACTTCTCGACAGGTCGAACTCAAGTTAGCTCCACTTTTGGAACCGTCCGCGTTCGAAAGGAAACACAAAAGGTTTTCCATCAACAAACTTTAACGACACTCCTGTCTGTGTCGGACACAAGGAGGCCTACAAAGCATTCGCGGTTTCTACAACGTTCACATTGTTCGTTTAGCATCGATAATGCGCGTTCCAAACTAAACTTTACTTACCTCACTCTTTAATTAATTCTTATCAAAATGGAACACGTATTATTTTGGTATATTGAAAAGCTCTTTGTAGTACAGTCTGCGGGGCTTACGGACAGATAATAACATATTTCATTTCGATGCAAAATAATTTCATCGCTCATTTTTCATCGCTGGAAAATAAACTCAATTTCCCTTTGTTAAAAGATAATCCTGCACATATACGGACACCTACGTCGGTGCTCACGAGCATTGGCACAAAGTTGTAAGTACCTTTTTATATTAAAATATACGAAAAATGAGGATTTTTGGGCGGCTTTATCTGTACTTTGTGAAATGTTTATGAAGCTAGACTTAGGCTTGCACCCGCCGCGCCCGTGTGCGGTGCGCGGTGTGCGGTGCACCGCCTCGTCGCAGTGTGTGTGACGTGTTTTTGCGGTTTAGCCCACAAAGTCATCGATGTATATTGTTGCTCTTAGGAGCTAGTGCGTCGCCGTGGCTACTGCGACCGCCGCAGTTTTTCGCTGTTTACTAACAGACACGTCCAGGCGGGGGAGGCTGGTTACAGTAGCTGTGGTATTTGCCTAATATATTCTACATTGAATGGAGGTTCATTCCTGGTTCCTTGGCATATATTGACGGTTTTATTTACATGCGACTATGAAGTCCTGGTGTCGATTCCCAGGTTGTACAGAGTGTTTTTGGGTTGCAGCAAGAAGTCAGTCAACGTACCAGGTAGATATCAATAATCTTGGTATAATATGGTGTACAACTGTCAAGATATAATGTAGCGAACATTTGAGTACCTATATAAAAATAAAAACAACATAAATGTGAATGTCATTTAAAGACTTTTGTCTAAAACTAGACTTGTGTCTTTTGTCAAAACACCCTATACCGCATTGAACACAAGCGTCTACAACTCGATGTGGCTTGGCTGCCAAGGTCAAGCGTAGTGTGACTGGGTGCACTTTGAGGGCTCCCCCACCAGGGACATCCTCGCCAGATTTAGATAACGAGCTAGTTCACGGTAACGTCCATGAGATATGATACTTTTTATTTGCATTTTATGTTTTGGTCGTGGTTGTGGGGTTGTTATAAACATGCGAATAGCGCACACTAAAGTAATGCAAAATCCTCACGAGAAACAAAGCTACAAGTGCTACAACAACGTAACAATTTAAAAGAAGATTAATATTGAACCACTGGGACGTCACTGCGGTCAGTTTGACATAATATACCGTTACTCATCTCATCACATTCCCTCTCATCCCGCGCGACACTTATCACTTTTACATTTTGAGCTGACCAATGTCTTCCTACCCTATGCTCATTAGCAGAACTCCGCAACCCTCGTCTCCCGTCACTATCTAACCACTAGACGCACGGAGCAGCATCACTGTTACGTGGTACCAAAATATTTAACTCATTCGCACATTCACGATCCTATCTAGTTCCACGTTTGTGATGGTATGGCATACATGGGGAAGCTTCAGTATAGGTAAACATCCTCACACTTCTGAACTCCTCTGAACGAGAAATTCCTCTACACCAGTTAGAAAGTATGAAGATTCATTCACTAATATATTGATGTGATGGGTTATGGACCAACATCACAACAATCTCTCCGAAGCAATAAACGCTGTCATACAGCCAGGCGTCACTGTTCGACGGTGGCACTTTTAATTCCGCGCTCCAAGCAGCGCCTGTGACCCTTTGAAGCATAAACGAATAAACATATTTACCTATTGATTTACTTTCCTCCTTTCTAGACGATCATAAACATCTTTTGAATAAAATAATATTACGTAGCTGAATGTGCATCAACATAAGTCAAGTGAACTTCAAAATTAAATAAAGTTCCAAACAAAGTTCGCTTTCAACCATTGAGAGAGATTAACGTCAGACGTGTTCATTAAAATTTCAATGAGTTGATTGGATCCCGGCGCGGCCACCTCCTCGCCTACTCGCCTACTCGCCTACATCCACGCACCTTTATACGAGTAACTAACTTTGCGAAGGTCTGCCATTTATTTATTTATTTATTTATTTATAAGTACAACCACATCATATGTATTGACACAATTTAAACAAATAATTATTTTAGGTAATTTTCCCGATACATACAACAATTACGGTGTACATAACATGCATTAGGAAAGCCTTAAATCAACACAGCGCGGCGGCTATATTACAACAAAAAAAATACAAAACAAAACAAAAAACCAAAAAGAAAAGTACAAACAGCAAACCATTGATGAGTCTCGGCTCGGAAATACATTTAAAATGTATTGTAACAAAAGTGAACCATTGCTTTGAAAATAGAATTGTAAATAAAGTTTAGAAGAATACTTTGCTATGAACTAGATCGTAGATCGTGAGATAAATGAGCGGACGACGAAAAAAACAACTCCCGTGAGCGACTCAACAAGTCCGCGCCTTTGATGTTCTATGTACGTCCATTGAACAGATTAAAATTCACTTTGATACATTTGCTATTCTCACGTTTTTCTGTCAATTGAGATCAGAAATGCGCAATCATGTGAAAGATTCAAGCCATTCCTAGCAGTCGATACAAATATTATTCCTAGCAGTCGAGACAATACCTCGCTTAACGATAAGGAATCACTTTATCGTGTGAAATGTAATACCGATAAATTCACAAAAGAAATAAAGTAATTATAATCCTCAATTTAGCCTGTATGAACGAGTCCTGAAATGCCAAGTGTATGGTCACATCACAGCCGTGTCACACTGTACTAGAGAGGCGCCGCCGCGGTGCCTTCGCGACGCTACCTGCCGCCGCGTGGCGTCGCTGTGGGCGATGAGGCAGCACATCGCGACAATATTATAATAGATCAGTAATAACTTAATGTTTTGGTCGGTTCGTGCCTAGAATACACACGCGCAGATCACAATAGCGCCTCGCTAAATAGGCCACTTTAATATTTTGGATTAGGTACGTAGCCCTAATACCGAGTGATATTACTGTTCGATATAAAATAATATATACCGATTTAATGACACCGTGATCCTATTATTCCAGCCAAATATGCACGTGTTAGATGGTATAAATATTAATAGTTATGTTACAGTAACGATAAGTTTATGCAAAGTCCACCATAAACATATGCGTTGGCCAGAGGAGTCATTCACCATCTCGCGATCGTCAAATTCGCGAGCGCGCGCGAGTTGGCAATTTTCGATTTTGAATTATTTTTGTGTCATCAACTCGCGCGTTTGTGAAAATATGACGTATTTGTGTACAGTCAGCTACAAAAACGTTGTAATAGATTAAATTAGGTACCTATTTTAAATGTACAAGATATTTTAGGCTAGCTTCACATGTAACGCGCGTTAACGGAGGTCAGTGGTTACTCGGGACATTATATCTTGCACCTAAAATGTGTCTTTTGAGGATAGCATGGGGTGCTACGGCGGGAGCCAGGACCTCATTAGTCTCGTGATTCAGGTCTATGATACGGGTCCCGATCCCGAGGTATAAGCGGTACCGCGTTTAGCGAGAGTTTGTCAGTTTGTTTCGGCAGAGCTTAGAAAATGGACGTGGAAGAAGCTATTATTTTATCATTATGTTATAAAGAAATGTATAGAAAAATAGAAAACTTAAGCATACGTTCACGTACATTAATTATTTGAAAATGCGTAACAAAATTTGGCCATTTCAATATAGATTTATACGACTTGAGTTTGAAGTAAAAGTAAACACAGTTTTTGAGAGATATAGGTATATAATTTAAAACAACACGGCAAAATGCTTATTTTTCTAATAATAACTAACAATATTTAGCGAATCAACAATATTACAATGACTCAAGAATTTCGTCTGTTACTTATTATGTGTATTGTCGAAAGCTAAGTAAATAAAACAAGAATGGTGTATATCCACACCCCAGGTTAGGTTAGGTACTTTTTTAACGTTAATAAACAAAAACGCTTCATTTAATAACATAGCTACTCATAACAGATATCATAATATCGGCCGTGTCCCCCTAGTGGCCTAGTCTCACTTCGCAACTCTATATCGAAATCTAAGATTTAAAAAAAATAATTCACAGCGCATCAACCAATGCAGGTAAAGGCGCGAGTATACATTAGTTTTCTTTTTCATGTTTTCTTTGATCCTTTTTTATCCGACTGTACTTTAGCATGCGCGCAAGATGATGACGAAAAAATAATTCGAAATCAAAAGTTGCCAACTCGCGCGCGCTCGCGAATTTGACGATCGCGAGATGGTGAATGACTCGGCCAGAGGGTGGCCATGCGCTATTAATTAGGTAGGTGTATGGTGTAGCCATGTAGCAATGGCTGAACGGATTTAGCAGAAGTTTGAAAAAGCGATAGATTACAATCTGGAAATCACAATCACACGGGTGGAGTGGAGCCACGAGCAACACCAGGTTGAGATGTAATCGCGGAGTAGTGGTTCAGATCTATTGGATGAAATTACCCGAAGGTGATATGAAACCACATCCTTTGTGGCATGGCGGTAATGAAAGCGTCGTGTCTCGCAGAGCACGTTAAGCCATCGGTCGCAGTTGCCATACGAACATCTATGGCAGCCGTTAGTCGTTACGGGTAGTTTTAGAACTAAGAAGTCCAACAACTGGTCTAACTGCAATGCCTCGATATCGCCAATTTGATTTAGATGTGGAGGTCAGATGGGAGTTGCGTCACGAAAAATATCGAAATTCAGCCAAATCCGCAGTCAGACTGGATTAAGACTTCCGAGGTGAAAGCTTCGGATATTAGGAAGAAAAAGACATAAAACTGGATTCTAAGTGCAGCACATTCTGAGGCAATAACGCTTGGGAGAGATATAAACGTAGGGCTAAACAACGAGACGCGCACCACGTCCACTGAGATTGGAATTCCGGTGCTCCCACAGATTGTTTCGTGATGAAAATAAAACAGAGCGCTCTCAAATAATACAGCGGACCTTTTAACAAAGGATGAATATTTGAATTTTAATGAAGTATGGACTTTTAATTTCTGATCGCCGACTGCTGAGGACTTGGCCACTTTGATTCTCAATCTGCGCAAATATTATGTCTCGATCTCATCAAAGGAATCATGCCGATAAAGCTGTTATTTGCTATTTAGAAGTGTTGTTGTATGTTCCTCACCTTGGATTAGATTATCAGATGCCGTAGTCTGGGCAGTCTCAGTGGACGGATCACTGATGTTTCTTTCCGGTCGTACCTGCATACGGCATGAGAAATATTTTCAAGTTGAAATGGCATAAAAAATACAGAAATAATTACTGCAACCTTTTCTCCTATTTTCATCTGTGATTATTTCAGATGTTGCGATGGTCGTTCGTTGTGCAACTATAATTCGCAGCGATTACCTCGGTGACACAGTGGCAGTGAGTACGACTGCTATGTGCTGTGTACGGGATTCGGGATCTCGGGTTCGATTTCCGTGCCCAATGAAGTGCTATTGTGTTTTTCTGTCATGGTCATGTACAGGTACGATTATTCACAAAAGTATATTTGCATTATTGTACACATTGAAGCGATTGGCCACGCAACAAGTTATCGCGAGCCGGCGGAGTCACCGCGGCCGCGGAGCCAGCGCTATTGTTACTGATTGAAATAATATGAAATGGAAATATTTCAATCAGTAACATAAGGCGCAATAAAACGTTCGAGCGTAGAGCGCGTAAACGTCGCATTATGGTACACATGACACAGCGGAGCTCGGAGGCGCGCTCGTTTTGTGCTGAATGCTGTGTAGCTGGTACCTGTGTCGGTACACATAGCGCGATATTATTCTTAGTGTTCCTTCACAAGATCGTCCTGCGTCGTCGTGTCGTTCCCGTCGTCGCGATGTTTATTGTTTAGCACATTGCCTATAAAAGACTGACTCCACTGAATTCCTGTATTTTTAATGTTTACACACATTCCGTTCGGGACATAAAACACGCCGTGAGACGGAGAGAATAGCGCTGTGCGACGTGTGACGTGTGACGTGTCGAGCGAGCGCACGCACTTGTGCTTCTTTCAGGCCCGACCCTGTACCTTACCTTACCCTGGCCGGCTACGTGCGATGAGTCTGTTGAGGAATGATATTTGAAATAACATGAAATCCTGTAGTACCTAAATATGTACTTAATGAAATTGTTTATTTACTCGTAAGTCCATATTTGAATGATTTTTTTTAATCTCTGGGTTCAATTCTCTTTGTAAATCGTAAGTCCATAGTTGATGTCCGTCACGAAGCAGTTGTACAACCCATTAGTGTTTAACTATGGCTATTAGTTATGGTAATATTATGTTAATTCGCCTTATAAACAAGAAGATCTGTGTGGCAAAGTGGTGGCCATTCGACTGTCATGTCACAGGTTTGATTCCCGCTCATGATATGTTTAAATTACAATGATGGTCTAGCCTAGGGTTTCACAAAAAAAAAATATTATCATGTAAAACCTAATTTTCGTAACTTACTACAGACTGTCTCATTATGTCCTAGAATATTAATAAATCTTGTAAAAGAATTAGGTCGTTAAAATTTTCTCCGAGTAACTGGATAAAAATAAAATTCTAATTGAACGTAAGTGAAAAACTAGAAAGAAAAATGCGTTCCATTTTTCTAGGCTAGTGCCAAGGAACTAGTAAATAGGCACAATTCCGATATTCGCACTTATTGTTTCGCCTTGGTCCATCGGCTACGTCGTCACCGTCGTCTGGCGTGTGGCGTGTGGCGCGTGTGGAGCGTGGCGTGGCGCGTGGCGTGCTGGGCCCGGCGGTGGCGGCGCGCGGCAGTCGCGAGTGCGAGGGCGCGCGTGCCGACCGCGTCCACCGCTCCGCTCCGTTCAACACTTCATCCGCTCCGCTCGCGCCGCGCGTGCAGTGACAGTGCAACACGTGTGGGACTGCCACCGCTCCTCGCCGACCCCTGCCTACTGCCCTCTACGGGCCGAGGCGGACACCCTTTTTGAGATTGAGTTCCGGTGAGTCAATATAAAGAAGTTTCAAACTTTGCAAAGTAATTTTTGTACAATGTTTGTTGGTAAGATATTTCCCAAATGTTAGTTAAACACCGCGCGCGCCGGTTCATAGGAAATCACGTAAAATAAATGTTACAGTTTCGCGCTAAAAATCGTAAATCACGGTAGACTCGAGTTGGAAACGTTGAAAATGTGTTGGAATAAAAGTTGTGATTCACGCGCGGCGCCCTGGCCGGCGCTCGGCGGACGGCGCGTGCAAATAGTTTGTTATTAAATGCATAGGACTCAACAATTAGTTGAGCATGCTCTGCCCGAAGGAAATGGGTCAGCTCGCCCTCTTTGTAGGCGCTTTAAATAACAGTATACTGTATTTCTAATTTATCATCTCTCAGTACCTAACTAACACAGCCGGAAGCTTTGCACACTTTCTTTTCTTTGCCCGTTCCTACCTCAAATCAAACCTAGTAGGCGACATAGATGTCCACTGGAGGTGCAAGAGGGAGTTATAGAGACTATGAGGTAGGTTGGCGTCAACTCGTTTGCTACATTATCCAAGTATGTAATAAGTATTCATAGCGATGTTGAAAAAATCAGTCCGTAATCCGACGATAAACCCTTGGAAGTACCCACTCTGGAGTTGTCAAGATGATCCGGGAGCCTTTCCCAGCGTTACCTGACTTAATTATTTGGGCCTACTCGATCGACCAGCCGTAATTACATGTGTAATAGACACGTAATCTGATCCAAATTGAGATAAGAGGCGTCATAGGGAGCCGGGCGCCGGCGATGGGCCTACTTGATTTAGGGACGGTTAAGGACACTCACGCGTAGGGCTGCCCTCCTGGACTAATTTGGGGTAGTAGGTATTAGTAGGTTCACGAAACCTAATCATTGTTTTTTGTTAAAACCTCAAAACAATCGTCATCTTATACCTGAGATCAGTATTAACATTCATGTGGTGTGCAATAATGTACCTACCACATTATTGTCCTTGCTACCATACGCAGTTTTGAGGATTAATCAGGAACTGTAAAATATTACGCCAGCCTCTCGTACAGCCACTTCTTCATTTATTTCGTAAAACGATTGCAGCTATCGTCCTCACATTGCAGGTTGTACAAGACTTGAATCTTATATCGTGTACCTGGCAACCCTACGGACAAGCAATCCGCTAATCAGAATTACTACCAATCAGCCGCCAATGAATGGTGAGCTTCAATCTTCGTTGATCTGTACCTCGACGTAATTAGTTTTATGGATTTATCCTCACACGAAAAAAACTACGAGTAAAACTAATAAAATAACATTAACATATTTCATCATAGGTTGTTATAGAATTGGATATTCCTAGAACAAACAACTGCGCAAAAGAATCTTGTAATTATACGCGCGATATAATTACACACATTGTACTCGATGTCATTATTATCACAGCGCCATGGGAATGTGGCGAAGTAACGCCATGACCGCGGCGCGGGGGTCCGGGGCCCGGGGCTCGTAAACCCGCGCTATTATGATATTTACGGTGCCCCATAACGATCGGCACTAAATAATACATAACTTGGCTAAATAAAGCGAATCAATCGACGAATTAAGCCGCACTCGGGGAAACAATCACATTGTACGGTAATAAAGAGACGTGTAACAGACTCAATAAGACAGAATAAGGCTCCATTTTGGTTCCTTACGTTACACTGCTACCAAGAGAGGATTTCACGAAAAATTGGTTCAGTAACTATGTTACCAATCCCTTGAAATAAATGAAAGAATTCAATTTCACAGGTGAAATACAGTAAACCAGCGCACCAGCCTGTCCGTGTGCGTATCACTGTTCCTCTTAACTCAATACTCACATCCTCTTTCACCTGCATGTTGCATCTTAAGGTTGATTTACATCAAACGAACGAATGCTCAATCTATCCCCTGTACGTTAAATTTCATTAGAGACAGAACATTCGTTCGTTGTTCTTTCTCATAATAAACGCTGAAAATAAGGTTTCATTTACACTAAAATATTCTGGGAACAAAAAAAGTAACCGTTCCCAATTGCCACCGCTGACGCCACCAGTGGTGGCAAGTGGGACATTTTTTGGAAAGAAAAGAAAGATAATGGGGGCAAATGGGAATAACCGCTCTTGTTCTAGCTCTATGTTCGTTTGTTCTAAATCTACCTTTAAAAAGTTAAACGGCTCATCGGAACCTAACACTCACAAAACGACGTTATAGTTTACGAACACCGCTATCTTAACTACGAGGATGGGGACGGAACCGAGGCACAAAAGTAAATATTTTGTAAAGATAAAGGTGTAATCTCTCGTGCGACAACGTGCATGGCTTCAGAACATACCGCACGGCACACACCGCCGGCCGGTGCAACCGAACGAAGTGCCCGTAACGAACCAATAGCTAGGAATATGGTGTTTAGACAATTTTTAATATGAAACCTTAAAAAGATTGCCTGTTGTGGGAGGTAGAATGCCTCCGTACAGGCAAATTCCAAATACTCCATATTTAAAATAATATACATTATTAAGTTTCTAACGAAAAAATACCAAGCAAGATCCATTTTCTGAACTCCTCAAAATCCTTACTAATATTATAAATGCGAAAGTAACTCTGTCTGCCTATCTGTCTGTCTCGCTTTCACGCCTAAACCACTGAACCGATTTTGATGAAATTTGGTATAGGGATAGTTTAGACCTTGAGAAAGGACATAGGCTATGTTTGCTCGCGATAACCGACATGACTAGTAACTAATATATAGGTATGAACCACCCACTGTGAACATAGAGCGAAACAACAAGTATCTGTAGACACGGCATTCACAGCAAATATTTTTCCTGCTAATCCTTTTTTCTTATCTCCACGCCCTAATTCTAAAATGGCGAAATCAATAAACAGTCTAATCTAAAGTCAGTTAGTTCAAATCGTGGAGTTAGCTATGTTCAGACTGAGTTTATACTACTATTATCTTCATTAAATCATTAAAAATGTAGTTCAATTATCTAAATAAGAATGTTTAGATGTGAGATTACAATTCAGCTGGTACTCTTTGATTATATGCTGGTGCTTAAGCGATGTTAAATGCTCAGATTAGGAGCACAAACGGCCAGTGGGTCTGTATGTCGCGCCATTGCGAGGCGACACACGTACGAGGCGACTGTGCCGATGCCGACGCACGACTCGCGCCGCGCCGTGCTCATAACACTCGTAATTCGCCATTTTCTTACATGTTTTTGTTAATCCCAGTCGACGTGACCGAGACGAAGCGACGCGTTAACACAAGCGCGTGTACAACGCTCTCGTAAGATGTGGTGAGCACAAAATAATTTTGTTGTGTATCACTAAAATAAAAAGACTGACGATGACGTTGCAAGTTGACATTCACGAAGCAGGGTATTTTAAATAACTTTAGTCCTAAACAGTCTGAGAGTGAATGAGTGAGACTGTTAGACTAGTATCTCGCCAATGCAGTCCCGCGAAACTATTACAAATTTTCCTAAAAAACTCAATACTTTTCCTTTAAAACCTACTAAGATAGGAAATAACCGCACGGTCCTTTTAATTGTAGGTCGTTGCATAGCAGGTAAGTAAAGTCCTTCGACAGACTTGGCAACGCTGATGCAGCTCTTAGCAAACACTACGATGATTAAAGACGACTGCCATGTGTCGGTATCTAGCGTAGAGCAGATGAATTGATTATTATCACATGTGTGCCAGATAGCGCAGACAGGCGGACGGACGCTCAACTGATCGCCGCGAAAATCATCTGTCGTTGAATCGCAGCATCTCGTACTTGATAATGTCATTATATCGAACGAATGAATGAATGAGAGGATGAACATAAATTGAATGAAGCTCTGTTTGTTCAATGTTTGCTACTTTGAATACACAATCACTTCACACAAAACTAAATCAACGGAATATTGACAACAGAAAAATCGTACATACCAACTTAATCTAATAGTTTTTTTTTAAGGAAATACAGAAAACAAAATATATTCCACCATTTTACAGTCATTTTTATTATAATTCACATAAGGTACTACGTAGATTTCACTATAGCGGCTAAAAGGAGGGATCTATTTGCTAAGAGCCTGTCCTAATTTTGTAATTCTAACATCGATAGTGTCGGATCGACATTTATGAGTCACTTATGCGAAAGAGGCCTTTCACTTTATTAATATTAGTAAAGAAGTACCTATTGTCAAAATCGATAATACGACGACGAAAATATTTTACTAAAAGTTAGGGTCGAGACAGCAGAAGGAAAAACATGTTCATGTCATGTAAGGAAAGGAAAACACATGTCAAAAAATTTATATTCTATAGGTAGATGATGATATTGCCGTATTTATTTATAAAAATGGACTGCTACAAAACTGGTCAACAGGTTAATTAAATCTTGTTACCTTTTTTTATATATAGGATACGTCAATTTGACTTCGCCTCGCCTGCAGATGGTAAGCTGAAGGCAAAGTCTCTGAAAAGAGGGTCACCATTACAGACACGTACCATGTTACAATGGTGGCACTCAGCTTGATGGCCTCATCAGATGCTTTTTCACGCCCCGCTTAAAAGACCCGGGACTGTAGGAGGAGGTAAACACGTGAACTGGTAAGGAATTCCAAGACTTAATGGACAAAACCTGGCAGCCTCAGACAGACGCAGAGGTTATGGAAGGTCAATGGTGTTTAATTCTAATCTAAATTACAGACCTTTAACTTTAAACAGCCTGTTACCTATAAATGTTGAGCACATAAAAGCGGACCCTGGACTCCGAGGGGGATCTTCGGATGCGACCGGGACTAACGATAGGATGAAGAAGAAATTAAATGAAATGTTCACTACCATTTTGCGATTGCAATATCTTAATATAGGTACGTATAAAAAGTCTGGGGTTCCTTAGGCATAAGAAGAGACATAAATCCTTCATACAACAGGTGCTTCTTGTGTGAACTCTGCGTAAAATGTGCCACACACCATTGTGGTCCACCGTCCATGTGATTGACGAGCGGAATAGGGCTAAAGCAACAAATATTACGAGAGAGTGAAACTGGAACAATCTTCAATCATTTGTCCCGAGAATGAGAACAACTTGAAAAAGAAATAATTATGATTAAAATTAATAATGAACGAAGTCCTACGAATGAGAAACGAAATTAATTATGTCAAAGATGAAGACGTTTAGCAACATTTTATTGTCATTGAAACCTTAAACGATGACAGATTGTGGTTACATTATGACTTTAGTCCTTTTTATTTGAGACAATGTTGCTTAAATGTAAAGAATATTTTTGACTTCCGTAAATTAATTTTTTTACAACATTTCATTTAATAATTTGCTTGAAAACCCCGCGTTATGAGATTATTTTATTTTAATAATCATCGTTATTTAGACCAATAATAACCGCAATATATTGATTATTTATTTTCTAGAAATATATTTTATTTAGATATATCACAAATGAAGACGAAGTCCGTATCTACTTGATATATTTCTTTATTTTTTAAATAAGCTGAAATCAGAAACACATTGTCCCCTGTGAACTGTGCCGCGTACTCGCGTCTCCCGCGTCACCCGCGTCCGTCGCGTCATGTGCATTGTGCAGCTCGGCTCGCACATGCTCCGCGTCAAATGATGTTAAAAGCGATCGTAAATCATTGCGCGACATCGTTAACGTGTCAGCAGTGTGAGTGTGGCGCTCCGCACGTCGCGTACGTACCGGCGCTGAGCAATTACCCGGACCTGGGACACTTCATCACGGGCACTACGGAACACTGAAAATGTAATCGTAACTATATTTTGAGCAGTCCCGTCATGAATCAATTCCAATCGTCGATTGTAAGTTCTAATGTAAGTCGTTATTTTATCTTGGACACCAGCCTGCGGATCGACATCATTCTAAAGAAAATATTTTAGTGTCCAATGTAATCTTCTACTTATATCGTCGTCATATCTTTCGTGAACTGGGATAAAAAATAAATTTTCAATCCAGACATAATCGTAAACAAGATCATAAAATGGAATTTAGAACAAGCTTTACGAGATTACATAATGGGCTTCTTCAAAAAGAGTTAATACAATTTTTTGCAAAGTCGGCAATATTAGTATGACGAATGAACGAACGTAGACTACTTTATGGTATGGTGACACCTTACCATAAGGCAGACCGTAGGCTCGTTTGCCACCTTACTGGTATCAAAAGAAGTGTATAGGCTCTGCTTAAATTTTGTACTAACTAATAATGTAGGCACTTGCATACTTAAGTTACGAAGGTCATAATTTGCCTTTTTAAACTCCCGGATTGGGAAGGCGCCTCGGCGCGAGGAGCCACCGCCGGGCGGGGTGCGCTTGTCATTCCCAATTTTCTACAAAGTACAACATAGCCTACAGTTATGGCTATTCTTTCTTTGGGGTTCTTAGGTAGCTATATGAAACCACTGAATTTTTCAATTGGATGGAGTACCCGTGGAGATTTTGGGCACGTTGAAAAAGGCGATGTGTTGCTAGCTACGGAGGGTACTTCATCAACCAGTACAGAGTGTAGCGGCGACAAGCTACCTGTTGCTACGGCACAGACAGTCGGTTACCTTTATTCACTACTTTCTCTGAAAATAGGCTTGCATTGCGTTTCAATGTTTCACGACGCGCACATAATTCCTTCAGAAATTTGTACTTAAGCTAATTCCATAAAACAAAAAAGAGGCCTCATTCCATACTCAGTTTTTGGAGGCAGTTTAGTGGGATATAAAGAGCCGTCATTATCAATTTACAAAAGCGGCTTGTACCGCCAGCGCGCGTCTTCAATTTGGCCAAAATTAGCTCGAGAGTGTAATGCGCCTGTCGTTTCACGCAAATGTCTGAACATTTCACAGGACCTCAAGCGCTAGTCTAAACAAATGGCTCATTTTACCAAACAAAGTAGCTCTTTAGATTAATTTTATTGAACATTTCTATTCCGTAATGAAGTCATTGGGAACTCGTTAGATGGCTGAGAAACTTGATACAGAACGTGAGTAAGCCACTGCGGTAAGACTGAAATGTGGTCACGCCATGTTTACCTTCTGCGCAATTAAAAGTAAAGTGAATGATACTTCTTCCTATTGGAGGAGAAAAGGAAAAAAAAGAACAAATGACTAATGATAATCTTACCAGGGTCCTTTGGCTGATGGTATTCAATTTAAGCAATGTTTAGTAGTTACTGCTTTTAACTAATATGTAATTTTAGTGACTCTACAGATATCCAGTGTCCCGACATATAACAAGAAGAATATAGCACAACACCCATGGACGTATGCGCGTCATGTGTGAACTGGAAAATCTTATTACCAAGCCGCATGCAACTGAAGTAAAGCAAGCCAACGGCGTCTGACGCGCGCGCTGGCCCCAGCTGCTAAGTCGACGCGTAACGCATTATAGCAGGTTACTCCAAAACTACAAACTACATAATAGTTACGTTATAACTTAAGTGCAAGATTGTAGGCGCACTGAGACAGGGGTTTATTTATACGCGTGTGTTTGTAACCCGAGCCTCGCCCTAATGGACAGCTGGCGCCACTCGCCGTACCGCCGTACTGACCGTACGCCGAGTGGAGGTAGCTGTGTTGAACACATATTTAAGGGTTCGTAATATAGTGTTGTTGTTATAATAATTGTCTAAATGAAGATTCATCGTCCCTATATTTCATAACGTAATGTCGCGTTTCTCCTCGTGATAACTCATTTAGCGGGGTTTAATTTGTTTATAGCTTCGACTTCTTGTTGAGCCGAGCCAAGCTCGCCTACGATTGAAACACACAGTACGGTGATCGACGGATGAGGCACTGGCTCAGACTTCCCCCTCGAAGTTGAGGTTACCGTATATTATATAAGTATCTCCAAAGTCCATTACCTATACAACTAAATTGGAACTGCCTCGGAGCAACTCTGAATGTAGGTATTCAGCGTAGGTACAAGAATTCATTAGGCGGAAGGGGAAGCAGGCTCTGAGGTGAACAGTATATGTGAGAACCCGAGCACTTTGCTGTGAATCAGCATTGCTACTGACAATTTCAATAACATTTTGTTTAAACCAGGAATTCAAGCCGCGGCCGCTTTTGTCTCAAAATTAAGTATGGTTTACAGTTAAACAAAGCCGCGCCATCGCCAGTGCTTTAGAAAGCCGTTGCTTTGCCGTTGTTCTCAAATACCAGGACCAATATGTGTTCGTGCGGCGCAACGCGCGGCGGCGCCGGGCGCTTCAGGAGTGCGTCGTGAAGGTCCTATGCTAATGCCAGTCGCGTGACTCTCTCAAATAAATCAACATCTGAATTTGTTTAAACCGACAATCGAACCGTCTATCACATAAATCACAACTGTGTGTAATGATGTTTTTAAGCCACTCCACAAAATATAATAGTGTATTAGTGTTTACGCGTTTGACCTCGGATTAATTCACAATTTTGTTTTGTGTTTTACGCTTGTTTACTCTATAGTAAGTACTCTACTCTAAAGTAAGCAGCAGTCTATACTAAAGCTTTTGTTTTATTTATCTTTTCCAAAGTACCTACCTTCATATAAATTGTATATATGTGTGCGTAAATGGTCAATATTATTAACCGAGTCAAGAGACTAGCTGGCACCCAAGCGCTAGGAGTTCTCTAAAGTGCGAGAGCAGCCTGTGGCCTGTGCCTGTGCCGCGCTCGTGCTGTTTATAACAACGAGCTGTTAGTTCCAGTGGAATGTACTCGTACGGCTGCTCTACTCGCCAATCGTGGGAACTATAAACATATCGAACCTGTTTGGTAGATTACGTGACGCAAGCGATACATCCAGACGTTCGCACGTATATGACAAATATCTCGCCTCTACCCAAAAACTTGTATTTGTCTGTCTGTAGGCAATTTGGACGTTTCGCTGATTGTATCAACGAATGTGTCTGATCATATTATCGCCCTGGCCGCGAGGTGTGTGGCGGCGGCGCTCTCACGACAATTCAATGGCGCGTGGGTGGTGGACAGAATGTTATTCACTTTTTGTTACTTTTATTGAATAAGGAGTGTATTTTCTTAAGTACCTAAAGTGCCTAAAGTGCCTAAAAATAAACGAAGAAAAATTGTATCGACGTAAATTCACTCAGTTGTTTTGGGAAATAACAAGTAGCACCCAATGTTTTTTTTTATTCGGGTTTTTGCAGCGGCGGAAGGCGTTCTCTTGTTTTATTTAAACAAAGCATTTTACTTTATTTAATTAATTGATTTCTATAATATCCATTTAAGTAGTTTAGTTCAGTTTAGTAAGAAAGTTCAGCGATGGATCACATTAAAGATGCATTTGTCAAGAAAGGCCTATGCATCGGTCATATTTTAAAAGATTTCAGTAAGGAAGTTACTTATTCTGCATGCCTAGGATGTACGATCCTATATATTTGACCAAAAGTACTGAAAGAGAAAGTTTATGCTCGTGGAACTTTGACCGTATCAGGTCGAGAGAGCAGTCGGCAGAGCCACTAAATTAACACAAGTTGTTAAACACCGAGTTCACGCCCACCAGAGTGTGCCAACTTTAAATTGTTACAATGAATGCTCCGGTCGGTCGGCTCCTAGCTCCTACTCCAACACGTGTAACGTATACAAGCGGGCATTTTCTTTATCGCGCGCCATTACACAAGGTTTCTTCTCACGCGTATCTGCTTTTGTTGTTTATAATTAAGAATCCACAATGATAGCAGCGATACACATGTGCAGAGGTTGCTCACTCCAGCTCTGAGCGAATTATATATATAGTCACAGTCTAATTTACAAGCATAGTCACATTGTATTTAGATGACTCTAGCGCAGTGGCGCTAGACTTAGAGTCATCTAAATACAATGTTAAGAATCCTGTAAATCTGAAATCCTATATGCGTAGTGTACTTATCCAAGGGTACTTTAAGAGTAAAATATTGATGTAGTGGAAGTACATAAACAGAAAAGAAGATTGCTTTAGCAGCAGCGTTCTAAAATCTGAAAGGCATTCAATACCTCGCGAAGTGAAATAAGGGACTTTCATATTGTGCCCTGAATGAATTTCACATAACACATGATAATAATATACCTAGCAGCGCAGGGCTCGGCTGTCCGCGTCAGCGCACAGGTGAGCCCATTACCATAATGCTGTTTGCCGCATGAGCGGCGACATGATGTCAGGCGCGGTGGCGGCGCGGTGGCGGCGCGGTGGCGGCGCGGTGGCGGCGCGGTGGCGGCGCGGTGGCCACTTGATTGTCATGATTACTTAGCACTCGGCATGTCCCACGCGAGCCGCGGGGAGACGTGTGCCCTCTCTTGGAATGCAGGATTAGTGGGCGACATTAACACTGAGGTGAAATTAAATGCGTGTTGGTGTGGGCACCTGCTCCTGGAATTTTTTTAACGTCTATGTAGTTCAAAAGCGAAGTAGTCATTTCGAAATTTTGTCAAAATGCGATCTAGGGGAAAATGCGAATTTACTCATTCTTATGGGGACGTAATCTTTATAGCTTCTAACCCGTTATAACATATTTTTTTCTTATAACTGGAGTTTGTTGCCTTAATAATATTATTATGCAACAATCTCCAGTTTATTTTCCAATTTAATATCTGTTTCAGTAATAGGTTTAGGCACCTATGTGCAATGATCATGAATAATCATGATCTTATCGAAAGGCTAGATCGAAACTTTCGAATAACCGTTTTTTTATGTACTACTTACATACTTAGGTTATATTTTTGAAATTGAAGGTACAAAGAATCCAGAAGTAAATATACGTACAAAATTCTAAGCAACGTCCTCTTATCGCACAGATCTAGTGCCGAACAAATACAATGTAGACTGACTTGGAAATATCACACAATAGTTCGGGGCACGCAGTGACGCTAGCATAGTGTCAGTGCGACACCACTGATATATAATAATACTATAAATTATTGTGTATCAGTGGCAAAGGGTTAAAGTTTTTAAATGGGAAGTCGGTGGAAAAAAGCTCACCTCGATCTAGTTTGTCATGGCTCATGCACCTTGCACCGCTTGCACGCCGGCAGAAATCGGGTTATAGGGACGCCTCGCCGCTGTTGCGTCTTGTTCAAGGACCTAGGAGGGCTTAAGCCTTGACCCTTGACTCTCCTGTGTGGTAAGTAGTGGTAGTTATCAGCTAAAGAACACTATGTCATTACTGTTGCTGTTCATATTATAACGAATCTATTCCAATCCGATCCAGTATTACATTTCTAATAGGAATGATACTTACTTGTGTTTTTTTACTTTTTTTATATTCCGAATACAACTTACAATCATGAAAGAAACAATTACCTACATAGATAGGTAAACACAATGTGTTATGAATGTAAAACATTTAGATGAGTTAATTAGATTATGAACACGCAACGCTAATAATTGTTTACACAAGCAACTCGGTGTTAGCTCACCCCAAACTTGTTTGTTACAATTAGTTCAATTGCCCAAAATATACGCGAAACTGTGTGCGAGGCGAGCGCGTCGCGGGGATTTGGCGGAGGTCCTCTCGTCTTGTGTGTTTGTTTAGTTCGATGCCCTCAGAGCCAGGCTTGTAATTATATTATACTGTGTTTGTAATCAGGCTGCTTACTGGGCGTATTAATTCATTTCATAATATATTTTTCAAGTCCCTATGTCACTCAACTTCAAAACCAACAACATGAATACCGCTCGCGTGTCGTCGGGGTCGGGACGTACCTACGTGAGCTCGTAAACCACACCGACATTAATGTAATGTTTTTTTATTACTGGCGTTTATTCACTAGGTATACATCACCTGTTGGTAAGTGATGATGCGGGTGAAGATGAGGCACGCTTGCCTAGAAGCAACCTATTCACTCTAGACTTGGTGACGAGAAGTATCTATCAAGTATAATGTGGGTTACACTGCACAAAACGTATTTAAATATAACACAGATGCTCCTATAGTACGAGCAGGTAATATAAATATGATAATACTAGCTATTGCCCGCGGCTCCGCCCGCGTGGAATTCTGATCCCGTTCATAGCTGATATATATAGCCTATATGTTAATCCAGGGTATAACCTATATACATACCAAATTTCAACCAAATCGGTCCAGCCGTTTATGCGTTCTTTCACGCATAAACAAACATCCACACATCCACACATCCATTCTCACAAACTTTCACATTTATAATATTATAGTAGGATGTACTCATAGTGTTACATGTAGAAATCCACATTTTTGGCTGACATTTGATTTCCTCGCGTCCGAAATGAAAGCTTCGAAAGCTGTGAATATAAACTTTTACATTTCCTGAATTCCCCGAAACGAGAAACCGCTGACACGAACTTCGTGGAAAGAGTGAAAATGTGAACGAGCCGCCGCCGCCGCCGGCACGAGGCGCTACAGTGTACAGTGGCACCGCCCGGCCCGGCGGCCCGGCGGGCCGGGCGGTGCCGCAGCTGGCTTCATTTCCGCTACGACTTCCACTGAAAGTTTGCTCAGCTCACAGGGCTGTGCGCCCAATGGATCTAAGTGTATTTGTCTGGTCACATATTGCGTCGCGCCACCGGGTGGCGTGTCTATAATTTGACGATGATCAAAACTGATCATTAGAAGACGGGCGGGCCGGGGTGCGCTAAGTGCCGCTCGCCAAACTCTACTGATAATTTGATCGAACTCTTTATCAATTTAATGAAGTACAATTAGAACACGCCAAATAAACATTTTATCAGCCCATTGGAACTACTTCAACTTTAACGATGAAAACACAAATTGTAGCTTTATTCGTTGAACAGCCGCTCGTTCACCCGCTCGTTCATTAGTAAAAGTTACCTACTTCACTATTCATTTTCACAAATTTTATTTTTATTTTCTTTATTGCGTGTTTTTAACCCCCGACAAAAAAGAGGGGTGTTATAGTATGTTACACATAGAGTGTAGAATTTGCGATCCTTCACAAAGTTTTTACACTTGTCTTCGGAAATGTTACATTATGTATTGTGTCCACTGTGTTGTAGTTTGTGTGCCATAGAATGTAACTTAGGGTGCGGCCACACGGCGCGGCACCGCACCGCTCATGTGGCCGCCGATTCGCCGAAATTTTTGCGGTGCGGCCCCGCAACGCGCCGTGCGGCCGCACCCTTAGTTGTGTATCCCGAACGTGCAATAGTTCGTTGTTCTTTAGCCGATTTTAGTTTGCTTTAGACCACATTTTCCATCTACCCCGATACTTTAAATCATCGCTGCAAAGATATTAAGTGGTGCATACACGCACTGCGCCGGTAAGTTGTAGCGAGTAGTCAAGGGGCTCCGTCACACACTCGCGAGATTTGGATCACGACAACGTAACTTATGCAATGTCATACCTGGTAAGTAACCTACTAAGATTTCTTATTAAATGGAGTGTTCTGTTATACATGTATAGTACAGGCAATGTACTCGTATAATAGCAAACCTTCACCTCCTACTGTCAGGGAGGCCATAGCTATAAATATTTATTCGTGCTAATCAATTACTAGCTCTCCTGGAGATTTATGACGCCGTTCATGATTATGAATATAATAATGGCCACAACATGCTGTCACCGACGATGGTCCAAGTGAAGACAGTACGACACACGTTTGATGGGATTCCCTGAACAATTCGCAGTTCGCAACACGTTTTATGACGTTTTTAGAACGTGCTTGCGTTTTGTGATATTGATGGCACCTTAACACGACTGTCGTACGATAGTTCATTACATTCTCAGTCCGTTCCATGGCTCAGGTAATGTTGTCTAAAACTTTATGAAATTACCGAAATGGAGCCTCCATTTCGGTAATTTCATAAACATTGCCATCTTTTGTATGAAACTTTAATTCTATTTCAGCCTTAGAAATCGTGTATTTATCGTGATAGAAACGATTTGACCTAATAAGTATTCAAGCAAGACGGCCAAATGAAGAGTTTTTTTCATGTTATTTGTAGAGAAAAAGTCTGAGCTATACAAGTTAATTTTGATGATGTGATAAACATTCGCGCCATCAGTTTACTCACTGATAACTGAGAACCGCTCCGTACTTGAGGATTTATAAAACAATACGTATAAGAGCTCGTTCCCTTTCGTTTTCCTGCAGCGCTGAGCCGCTCGCGACACGGAGAAGGCGCGAGGGCGGCGATAATTCAGTGTAAGTGAGTGAGGCCGGAGGGCCCTCAGAGCCGTTTTATTTTCGCTCACAAACAAAACAGATCTCGTTGTTCACCGTTTATCTTAATAGCCAGCTCGCTCGCTCGCTCGCTCGGCGCGATCTCATTAGTGTAACTGCCCCTTATCTGATACATCTTTTAATGTGTGTTAATTTTTAACTCACGCTTGTGTTTAGGTTGTTATTACATCTAACTCACTACTATTTTAAGCTTTTTTTTCAGTCGTGTTATGTCGCTAAGCAAATAATACTATTGTCACCTTATTTCTGAGTTAGCGACTTCGCCCGCGTGGAATTCTGATCCCGTTACCCATTCATATAAATATTTCATCGTTACAATATAAATCGTTACCACGATTGAACCCACTCCAGGGAGAAAAATTATTCCAGGCTATTCCTGTACTAAATTCTAGCCGATGTGTTTTGTCAAGTTCGTAGTGTACTTCTAATTTAACTTAGATATACCAGATACCCGTTTGTTTACCGTGGTACCATTAAACAGTACCATTGATGGTACTGTGGCAATTTTGATTTGCCGTGGTACCATTAGGTCGATGGTACCATGGCAAACATCATTTATTGTTAACCGTGGTACCATTAAGTCAATGGTACAAAGGAAATTATTATTTATTGTTAACCATGGTACCATTATGTCGATGGTACCACGGCAAACATTATTAATTGTTAACCGTGGTACATTCACAAAATAAATAATGGAATAATTTTATTTACGGTATAATTGAATTTGCAAAGCAAATTTTAAGGTGGGTATGATTATATCGGACTCGAACCGGCTAAAACCACACACTGTCTCAGGTCTCAATTACCTGGGTGTAAGGTGACCCAATAAAGTAATTCCTTCGCACCTCTCGCTGATCAGAGGGACGCGGGATAGCTTCAAAGCAACTTTCCCTGCGGACAGCAGGGACAATGTGCTACTAACGAGATGTAGGAAAAAATAACATTAAAGAAGCAATTACTAATAATAATAATAATAATAATATACATTTATTGACCAAAGTACTTAAATCTAGTTACATATACGCTGACTACCAAACTAGATCTTTACAGATCTGTGCTGTGGCAGTCAGGCTCGCAAAACCTTCGTGATTGTGTGTGTGAGAGAGTGTGTGTGTGTGTGTGTGTGTGTGTGTGTGTGTGTGTGTGTGTGTGTGTGTGTGTGTGCGTGTGTGTGTGTGTGTGTGTGTGTGTGTGTGCGTGTGTGTGTGTGCGTGCGTGTGTGTGTGCGTGCGTGTGTGTGTGGTGAGTGTGCTCGTGTGTGTGTACCTACGTTAATAAGTGTCACCTACTTAAGTTACAGTATGGGTATGACGTAATTTTCTGTTGTTGAATAGTTCAATTTGGTAAGTTCAGAGAATAATATTCTTTTCAGGGAGCACCTACTTTTTCTTATTATGTCTTCCGATTTACTGATTTTTTTGTATAAGAATTGACTAAGAAAGGGATATTGGCGATGTGCAAATGTTGATCGTGTAGTTTTATTAGGGATGTCTGGTCTCCTACGCCTTTTGCCAAGAGGCGGAGGAAGTATTGTGGAATGGTATTTCAGGACTACGTCTCTTATATACAGTTGCCGGACTGTTAATAATTTTGCATCTCTGTATAAGGATTCAGTAGGGTGTAGACGCGGCTTTCTTAATATTATTTTTATGGTTGCACGCTGGGCCCTCTCTAACTCAAGCATGTGGGTTTTTGCTGCTCCTCCCCACACTGGCATGCAGTATGTTAAAAGAGATTGGCAAAGTGCGGTATATACATTCAATAGAAGGTCAGTTTCAGCCACGTCCCCAAGGTTCCTAAAGACGGGTATAAGTTTTCTTACTTTCTTTGATAAAGAAGATATGTGGGGTTTCCAATTAAGGTTTTTATCTATAATTAATCCTAGGTATCGTATATGTTGCGTTAATTCTAGTTCGTCACAGTTACAAAAGTCAGTCGGTGCATCTAATCTGTTGCATGGGAATGTGTGGATTTGGATAGAAAGGTCATCGGGGGGCTTCGAATGCATAGTGTTGTGGAAGCATATGTATTTTGTTTTCTGGATGTTAATCGTCAGGAGGTTATCTTCGAGCCATCGTGTAACCACTCTTAGACCAGCCTCTGCTCTTTTTCTGGCGTCTTGCCATGTTTTACCATGGAACAGAATGGCAGTATCGTCAGCGAAAGCAACAATGTGCCCATGCGGGATGTTAAGATTCGCGAGGTTGTTGACGTAGGCAAGAAAAAGCGTAGGTCCCAACGTGCTACCTTGTGGAATGCCATATGTAGTTGTTTTTGTCGCACTACTTAGAGCATTCCCCACCTTTATTACTTGTTCTCTATCATTCAAATAGTCATAAAACCAATCTAGGGCCAAACCTCTCACCCCCATCATATCTAGTCTATTCAGGAGGAGGGGCAAGGACACTGTATCGAACGCTTTCTTTAGGTCGAGGAAAACGCCTATGCATTTCTCTTTTTTATCGACGTAATCTGCTACCATGTTGGAAAGTGAAAGAACCGCGTCTGTCGTGGATTTTGCAGGCCTGAATCCAAATTGTTTGGTAGATAACAATCTATTATCTTCTAAGTATTTAACAAGTCTGTGATTGACGATTTTTTCCAGTATTTTACTTATAGTACTTAGAAGCGATATTGGTCTGTAGTTCGATACAGTGTCCCTATCCCCATCCTTAAAAACAGGAACAACAACTGCCTTCTTGAATGCTTGTGGAAAGACACCTTGGCTAAGACTAAGATTACAGATGTGTGCAATCGGAGAACACAGAATTGTGTGGTATTTTTTAAGGAAATCACTAGATATGGTGTCTATCCCTGGAGCACTTTTACTTTTTAGTTTGAGAATAATTTTATCTACTTCGATGTAATCAGTAGGAAAAAGCATAAACGAAGAGCATATGTAGTGATTTTCCGTTAGTCTACTTTTGTTTATTAGATCCGTTTCTGTTGAGTTTGTTTTCTTAAGTATGTTTTTTGCTAGATCATGACCAATTGTTGTAAAAAAATTATTTATAACATCAAGTGAGCTTTCAGGGTTGTCAGTCAGTTTTAGTAAGTCTGTAGCTTGTGTATTTTTAGTCTTTAAATTACTAATTTCCCTAATTGTGTCCCAAGTGTTCTTTTTGTTGTCCAGATTTTTGAGTAATTTTTCTCTATAGTAGTTCCTTTTTAACGATTTAACTAATTTATTACATGCGCTTCTATATGAGATGTATATTTTCCTACAATCTAAATCGTCAGGATTTTTTCGAGACTGCATATGTAGTTTATCTCTTTTACGGAAACATTTGATAATATTATGAGTAATCCATGGCTTAATCGGCTGCTTACGCTTGGAAAATATTAGGGTTTCTGTGTTTGCTATAATTATGTCTTGTAATGTGGTCGTGATGTAGTCTACCGCTTGATTCACATCTGTTATTTTAAAGAATGCAAACCAGTCTATGTCATTAATGGCCGTGTGAATAGCTTCGTAGTTCATTTTAGTACGTGTGTAATTGGTTGTTATATTCGTACGAGCAGGGCAGCCAATAATTGATAACATAATAGGGGAGTGGTCTGTTATATCTGAGTCAAAAACAAAGCTTTCACATTTACCAGTCAACCGTACCATAAAGTGGTCCAAGCAGGTGCGACCATGTGTCGGAATATGTATAGCAGGCTGAAGTCCATTCGCATTTATGGTGTCCAAATAATCTAGTGCAATTTTTTTTGTTAAGTCCATCATGTCAATGTTTATATCACCTGTTACAACAACATTCCGCGAACGGTGGGTAGTAAGTACAATGTCAAGTGAATTTATGAACGAAGTAGGGTTTTTAAAACCGTGTGGCCTATATATACCAAAAACTGACATGTTGCCAATTTTCGCCAACAGACAATTTGCCTCTGCTATGTTAATTTCAAGTACTGAAGCATTTATCTGGTTCTTAATGTACATTATTACACCATCATTTTGATTATAACTTCGTTTGGTAAAATACACATTAAATCCGTCAAGTTGCGGGGGTACTGATAACTCGTCACACCAACTCTCTGTTAGAATCAGTATATCGAAATTTAAGTTGAACTTTGTAATATACACTAAAAAGCTGTCAAGGTTCTTTTGTACACTTCTTACATTGAAAGTAAGGATATTAAATCGGTGATTACTAAATGTGGAGGTGTTGTAAAGTGCTTTATCTAGGTCACTTTTATCCCTAACAGGTAGACACGGTATCGTGCACGATTGGTCTATAACTTCATAAAGTTGGTTATCGAATTTTGCTTAAAATTACACTCGTGACCCTGGACAGTGACCCCGAATAATCAACATTAATGTACAGTAAATAATTTGTATCGAAAAACTCGCGACATATATGAGTAGTAGGAATGATGTGGGTGGTAGGCTCTTTTTTAATTTTAAATTGTGTTTGTGTAAATTGTGTATAAGAGTACTTGTTGCTATAAGTGTGTGTTTTTATGTAAATAGTAGGTATTTTTATACAAAGTTGATGAAAACAAAACATATATGAAGGTAGAAGTAATGTAAGGTAAAATCCAAAGTATGCTCTAAAGATAGTGGTACACCGGGCACTTTTCAAAACACTGTGACGGTGGTGGTGGTCCTGTGTAATAGTTGAATGCAGTCGACAATAGTTACCAAATCCTAGTCAGTCTTTCTTCATTTTTGACAAATCATTTTCATGTTTGATTTCTATCCGCTGATCTCCATCCGATTTCTTTACGAATATTCGTCCGAAACTAGTCCAACAGTATTTATAGCCGGATGCCCTGGCCGCCTCACGGGCTAGTGCAAATATTTTACGGCCCTTGATCGTTAGGCTTTCGGAAATATATATTGGAGCAGCGGGCCCCGGGAAGCCTACACCCTTCGTGGAAAGTCTGTCATTTGAATTTTTCTTGTTATACTCCTTGGAGTTTTTCAATATTTTGTTTTTAATTATGTTCGTAGTGAATTCTGCCACAACAGTGGTGGAGCCCGTTCGGGTTTTTAATCGGAATACATCTTTGATTTCTGTGCAATTAATGTCAACATTTAGTGTGCCGCAGGTTTTCCGTACAAGGTCGCAGAGGTCCTGCTGTGTCTCGGTTTTAACACTTTGCGTCGTGATAGTAGGCAGGTTTCTGAACTCGATAGCTGTGGACTTGAGCTTTTTTTCGAGGTCCTCAACTTTGCTCTCTAGTGTGGAAATTTGCATTAGGTGGTCTTTACGCTCACGTTCCATGGATTCCAATTTCACTTTCATGTCTTCGTACTGCTGGGAAATAAACTGAACAGACTTCTCGAGGTCTGTCGTGGTGTTATGTATTGTGGTATTTTGTTGTTTTAACACCGAGATGTCAGCACACAGTCGTTTTAGGGTCTGATCCTGGTCCAATTTCCAGTTTTGAAGTAGCTCTAAAATTTTTTCATTATTCGAGAAATCACCCTGTTCATTGTCTTCAATCCGAGAACGTTTTTGTCGTCTTGACACCATGTAGTCCAGCGGGGAGCCTGGTTCGATATTAGGTATATCACCTTCTGAGGAGTGCTTGCTGGCAGACGTGGGAGGTGTTCTATGCAGCTTTGCCATTGTGTCTCTTTTTTAATCTTTTTTTTTTTTTTTTTTTTTTTCTTTTTTGGCTTATGTTCAAAGTTTATGAAGATGCTATCGCAGGCAAATGTACTCACGGCTATCGTGTATAGGTGCGAGCGGGCGAGCAATTATGTCAACCGTCTTGCTCCCGCGTAGCAGGTTCCGTCCGCGGCAGTGAGATGCGTAGCGGGAAGAGGACGGGTAGATAAGAACAATAGTGCGTCGCGCGTGATTATTTAGTTTTTCGTCCTACTTTGAACCTTAATGCAGAAAAAATGTGCACACGTCCGTTCACCACAAGGCCACGAAGGCGAGAGGATGGCTATGCCAACTATTCCTCCCCATTTCTATAGTTGTACTTGTACAGGAGAATTTCGAGTGCCCAGGATGCGTTCATGTAGCTCAGTTGGTCACCCTGTAAGGCACTGGTCACTGATTCCAGTACAGAAAAAGCCAATAATCCAATAATCGCTTTTTCCAATCTATATCTATAAAGTTAACTCTTAACTAAAATGAATAAAAAGAATTTAAATGTAATTAAAGTAAAAAGATATTATATTGTTAACTCACTGAAAATAATTCGTTCAATTCAAAATTTATTTTTCCGAGATTTGTGAACTCAAATAAAACCGAGCATAGTGGTCCCTCAACTTTGACGCCATAATAAAAATACTAGTGAGGATAAAGTCCATATCGTATTTTTTCTTTGGATGGCACTTTTTTTGAACCAAAAATGTATGAAGCGTGAATGATGTCCTTCGTGATGAAATTATATCCGTTATCTTTCAATTTTGATATACTCTAGTTATTATACCTACTACTCGTATAGGAATCGGTTTGTCTGTATTTGTAACTTTCTTCTTGTAACTATCATCCACTTTGAGAGTGATTGATATTTTCATAAAATCTTGACTACAATTATTATTGTTGTCGTGATTCTACCACGGCACATAAAAAAATCCGTAGTACCATCAGTGGAACCACGGCAAAACAATGAATTCCGTAGTACCATCAATGGTACCACGGCAAAAAAAAATTGCCATAGTACCATCAATGGTACTGGCTAATGGTACCACAGCAAACAATACCTAGTTACGGTGAGGGTTCCAAAGACAGAACTGTAGCTTGTCCAGGGCGGTCGCCTTTATTGTCCAACTAGCCTTCCGCCCGCGGCTCCGCCCGCGTGCATCTCGGTTAACGCGACCTTTGCACATATCTTCGGTTCTACTCAACTGATTGCGATCAAACAAACGTAAGATTGTAAGTCTGAGTAAGCCCTTTCTAACAAAAAAAACCGCATCGAAATCCGTCCAGTAGTTTTTGCGTCCATCGCGGACAAACAGAAAAACAGACAAACAGACAGGAAGTTAAAAAAAAAATATTTTCGTGTTCAGTATCGTTAACATAACATAACCCAAGTATTTTTTTTTAAATATCTCCAATGTACAGACACGACCACTTTACAATTATATAATATGTAGTACCTATATGTAGATAGAAGATAGATACACGTCTCTTGAGGAGTGCGAACGTGTCATGTCCTTCATAACTTATAGCCGGTACATTTGGGCCATCGATATTAGATCGCACGGTATTTTGAACAGATTTTATTGCGAAAAGTGGCCCTCAAATCATGTAAGATGGCAAGATAGAGCAAGTGTTGAATACTATGACAAGTACTGTGAACAGTTTATTCCTAGAAATGTAATTTTGGAGTAAAATGACTTCTTGTTAATCTGAAAAGCAAACATATATTCATCAGTCCAGTGATTTGGTAATAGCTGCTGATTTATGACTCCGAACAGAAATGACTTAGCTACACATTACGCTGATAACGCATGCGCCGAGGTTATGGCAAACTATAATTATGCTAGAGCTATGTAGTGTAGGTATAATGTCTACCTACCTAGCGCGCGCCAGCTGTTTATGCGTTATGCTAAGCGGCTCCACATCCACGTGTGCAACGTGGTGTGAGATCAAAATGTCAATGCCTGCGCTGTATCATTATTCATTACTGCTGACCTCTCTCACCGCACGACGTCGCGCGACGCCTCAGCACGTCACGTCACTGCGTCGTGTTTGTTAGTACTTTCCTAAGTACTCGATATATCCCTTGTTCATAATGTTAGGTTTATACTCGTACTAGCTGTTGCCCGCGGCTCCGCCCGCGTGGAATTCTGATCCCGTTCATCGCTGATATATTATAGCCTATGTGTTATTCTGATGTATAAGCTATATTATTGTAAAGTTTCATTAAAATCCATTCAGTAGTTTTTACGTGAAAGAGTAACAAACATCCACACATCCACACATCCATTCTCACAAACTTTCACATTTATAATATTAGTAGGATATTGCTAATGTTAACAAAAAATCGAAAAAATAGAATTAGTCAGTTGGTACTAGGTGACGGTGGCACAGATTACCTGGTGGTGGTGCCACTTTCCATCGTATTTAGCGTTTCCTTTTTAGTTACTTTGGTACTTAGTTTTGGTATTCAAAGGTATCTATCATTTTACTCTCCTGCAGTAGACACACGTGCTTGGTCATGCCCGCAAGGGTAGGTTGACATTATACACCCATATTTAACTAGCTGTATATATATTGCCAGCCTTCGCTGAAAAGGTAAAATGAAAAATAAAAGTATGTCCGCAGTACTCAATGGAGGCTGACATCTCCACACGCATCGCTAAACATCGCTGAGTTTATGTAATGTAAGCATAAAGTAGTCGAACACAAGCTGAAACTAAGTGGCATGTAGTGTGTAGCACGTCGGCACATGCCGAACGGTCTCTATGACGAATAGCTCAGTAGGTACAATGGCGCCCGACACAATAACAGCCGTAAATAACACAATACCGCTGACACCGTCACGTCGCCGTCACGCCTCCGGTACACTAAACGGCGTTACTCTGTCGCATGTGACATTACGCTGTTGTATTCATTTGCGTCACTCGCCTTCTAAACCCTCCTGACTTGAACAGGCAGGTCGTTCGTTTGAAGAAATATTTGTGCCAGAGGA
This sequence comes from Eilema depressum, assembly GCA_914767945.1. NCBI lineage: Eukaryota > Metazoa > Arthropoda > Insecta > Lepidoptera > Erebidae > Eilema > Eilema depressum. Next base: position 21,866,193 of record OU612024.1, read on the forward strand.
TCTGCGCTGAGTGGCGGGCGCTCGGCACTAATCTCGTAGACGAGCCGGTACAAACTGTACAAAGGCCAGGTACCTACCGCTGATCATAAATTATACGAGCGGTGCGCGACCTTCGCTAATGGAACTGCTTACCCTTCCGATTGTACAAGACGAGAATTCATTTCTGCCGTCCCTAATGCTCCGACCTTTTTTATTCTACTGAAAGTAATTCGTGATCCTGTAATGGGCTATCCGTCAACTCATGCGGTCCCTATTTAAGAAACAAACCCAACTATTTAATTTCCGTACAAAATATTTCGCTACAAGGAGAGGAGAGGTTATTCTCCAAGTAAGGGGTAAAATACTGTCGTTTCTAATGGGAACCTCTTCATATACAAATCAGGAAACATTTATTGTTGGTTTCACGGATCGAGTATCTTCTATCCTTCGACCCTTTACTCAATTCAGTTTGGTTCGGTCTGCAGCCTATCTACGAAATGGCCGAACCTTCGAACTTCGGTGTTTTACGATCTCGAAGTTCAGTTCGCCCTGGCTATCGAAATGTCGCAGATATTCTTATGGCAAATGGATTAACGTGCTCTCCGAAGCACGGAGGGGTCTCAATGTAAAAATATTCAGGCTGTTGTCACAAAACCTTGCTATGTGGTCAGTCTCACCCACTCGGCTACCACTTAGCCACGAGCGACACGTATATATAAAGAAAACTCTCAGACAACTAAGTGATTCTGGTAAATCACTTAGTCGTACTAAAATCTAAAGATAATACGTTTATGTAGTGTCAATATTTTGTGAGCAAACACTTACAGGGGCCGAGATTGATTTCGCAGCTCAAGTCGAAAAGTAAAAAAGCCATACACTTTTAGCGGCGAAGTGGCGAGATTGTAGCGATTGATGTAAATGTTTGAGCGCTATCCGGCGGCGACGTGCCCCACAGTGCCCAGCTGTTGGGTCCCGCCGGTGCCGCCAGTCCCGGCACTGCGAGGGAAATCCGCTTTTTGTGCAAGCCGCAGACTCTGATTGTGCTCCCCGGGCCGCGCCGCCTCGCCGCTGCGACTGTAATTAATGGAACTCTGCATTCGCTCCGAATCGTTGTCTTTTTGTGCGCTGCCGATTGCGCAGAGGGTCGTACAGTTGATTAATAGTTACTAGGGGCAACAACTGGTTGCAATTTAAACTAACTTAATGTTATTATCAATTTTATACACTACGCCAAACTGGATCGAATCCTACTTCTCGTACTGCTACTACAGTGAGTGTCGCACTCGTACTGCACTGGAGAGTGGATCTATGGATGAAACTGTAGTTTAATCGGCCGTAATATGGAACATGTAACCTTATTTTTAACCGACTTCAAAAAAGGAGGTTCTCAATTCGTACCCAATTTTTTTTTTTTTTTGTATGTTTGTTACGCGATTGTGAAGCCAATTCTAGACGGATTTTGAAAATTATTTTTCTGTTCGTAAGTAGATTATTCCGAAGTGGTCCCATTTAAATTTCGAAAAGATCTGATGATGGGTTTCCGAGATTAGACCAAGAAACTCTTCAAAATGTACCAGGAAATCAGCCGCGATTGCTGCAATGGCATATTATTGCAATGTTTCGGCCATTACACATCATAACATCACGCCTGAGTCCTTTGAAGGGGTACGCAGAAGTGTTCAGAATATTCAGCTATATTTTCGGTGTAATGCATTGATTTTAAAAATTCTTTTTGAATAATGCTTTAATATTTTTTTTAGCGTGGCCGGTTCGATCTGTAGTGCAGCGTCAGCAGCGCATATACAGATTGTACAGTCAGGTCACTATACATGCGATGTACAGTCGTGAGACTGTACAAACTCACTAAAAAGCGAAAAATAAATTCTTTTTAACAAAAAAGTTTAACCGACTTCAAGAAACGAAAAAGAGGCACTGAAAAGCGAAAAATAACTTAATTTACAGACTTACTGATTTATTAGAAGTCGGTGCCAGCCAGCCAGCCAACTTTGTTTGTTGTGTCTGAACTACTATGATGCAATCAATTGAAATATGGCCTCTCTTGGGCTAGGTACCGACTTCTAATAAATCAGTAAGTCTGTAAATTAAGTTATTTTTCGCTTTTCAGTGCCTCTTTTTCGTTTCTTGAAGTCGGTTAAACTTTTTTTGTTAAAAAGAATTTATTTTCTCTTTTTTGTACTACTTACTAGCTGTAAGTTTTCCTTAATTGTAGGTAAAATAAATATTGAAATAAAATAAAAATAGTATTGTGTCGTTCAAAATGAAACAAATCACGTAAGCTCATTCCCTGTAGGTATAACATTATAACTTCTAGTCAAGCGGATATTTCGGTCTGCTTGACGTGATTGGTCATAACATGAGAAAGCTCTATATCAACTAGCGTCTGTACACTCAGAGTACGTTTCTTATAGCGAGGCAGTAGATAGTTCGCAGCAACATCCATATAGTTTTAATTACTCGTTTCCTGCGTCCATAAACAGAGGAGTCGGTACTCTACGTCATCCAAACGATTTTATTTTAACTTAACACGCGCTGGCCGTGTTTATAATAAAATATTGAAAACATCAGACTTCCCAGGTTTATTTATAACCCCCGGCCTGCCCCCACCGCGGTCTTTACTGATCCCGGTGTCGTTACTGGTAACTATAGCGGAAAGAAATGCCACTAGATTACACTAATCTGCCAATTATAGTCAAAACTGCCACTTCAAATATCCACCCGAGCGACAAAACACCTGCTGGCCGCCCTGCCTGCTCGCCTCTGGTGCTCTAGGCAATCTCAGGTGACAAGTACACGAGCTGGCTGGGAGTATACCGGTGACTTCGTGTTTAAACTGAAATATAGAGAAGGACACAACATCAGGCACACAATCTAAATCGAGGGAACGAATGAAACTTGGCGGTCTTTGTTCTAATTGTAATAAAGGACGGAACTTTAGCCATTTAGATCCGATCCAGGCGTGATCGTCGCAAGCCGCTTGTCTCGCTATTTATATACTCAAGAATCCTTATCAAGTATCGGTTGAACTACACCTAGTTGTATTAACTCGTGTGCTTGTGAGTTGTGAGGCGACACTAGCACGATAAATAATATAGGCGTTATTGTCTGATGTGGCAGACAGGCACACGGCACGCCTGAAGGTCCTGTCTGGTCTGTGCGCCATCACACATCATAATATTACTGAGTTATCCTAACGCCCCAAAATGAAGAACATCCATGTGTTTGCTTAGTGGTTTATTATTGTTGACTGATCAATCTAGTTACCAGTATCTCGCGCGACTTCAATGTAAGCAATATAAAATGTTTCTCGAGTTGTGGCACTAGTTTTGTACAAACCGTGTTTAGGTTATAATTAAGTATGTACTCTTACAATAGTAGAGATTCTTATGTTTCGCTTAAACACACGGAGCCCTTCGCGTGGTCGCGGGCGCGAGCGCGAGCATGGCTCACGCTCGCGCGCGGCTGAAAGATCCATTAAGTGTCATGTCATCTCGCAGGTTTGCTGAAGTCGCGCACAACATATTATTGTAACGTAATTTATAGCATAGTTCCAACAATCGCCGAGTGTATCAGTGTTATGTGTTCTTTCTTTGAACGAATTCTTTTACTGTCGCATTAAAACATACGATTAATGTAAATGTAGAGCTATCCAAGAAGAAGAAGAATGTAGGGTTGTAATAAATATAAGGGTTGCTGTTACTGTGGAAGGTGGTGGAAGGCTTCTGTCGCGCCCACACGCCAGTGCCACCAGTGCCACACACTCAGCACGCGGAGCACGCAGTGATTGGTCACGCGCCAGTGAGTTACGCGTTAATATCGTGTCATTAGTGTTAACTGTCGAAACGTACGCAGAGATATTGTTTATGATGTTATACCTACTTAGACAGAACGAAATGAATCGCTATGCTTGTACAACAGCGGGGTCTTCACGGCGACTTGGCAAATGCGAGTTAAATAGGTATATTTAACCTAATAGACGTTCAGTATGTCATCGAATGTTTTATAACATTATTTTTACAACAATGTTGATCCTACCCGCAATTTCCCCCGAGTAATACGCGAACATGGCGTCTAACTACCAATTTTTGTGATAATATCGAATGGCTCTTTTACGATCGTAAGAAGTGATTTTGTCACAAAGTTTGTTTTTCCCGGTGTGGGGGAATCTGCTGTGACAGTCAAGTAATAAATAGTTGAGACATTACTCATCATATTTACTTCCATATAGTGCTTTATAGTTACTTGCCGCAGTATACTTAGGTGGAATCACGTTGGGATGAGGCAGTGTTACAGCGGCCGGTCTCACACAATAATCCTATCGTATTTTATACTGACCCAAGTGTGCTCTTCGTACTCTTAGTATTGACCACTGCAGGTGCAGGCATCAAACCAATCTATTGCTGGCCCTTATTGCCATTCACTTACAGCTTCTTATCATTGGGTGAAGGGAACTTTCATATTCACCTATCTTCTAGAAGAAAATAGTATTAAAAGTATTCAAAATTCGGTTGATGAAGTCAAACCACTTTTAATTTATCGACTCAGCAATCATTGTACCAACCGATAGTCGTATCAGTCAAAGGAATAATAGCAAAGAGCCTCGAGCACCTGAAGAGACTCGGGTTAGACGTTAGATAGTTTTGTCAGGGGCCAGATGTAGTGCGCTCCTTGATACGGCGTGCATTGTGAGCAAGTAAGTTCCTTTCTCTGGAGCCCTAGTCGAGCCATTTCGATTGCGTTACTTATTTAAGCCACCCAACAAGGACCAAGACTGCAATATCTGAGGAAAGTAATTTAATTTGGAGCAACATCGGCTCTTGTCGGCAGTTTCCGCCCAACTTCGGATTTCGGGCAAGTTGGTTAAACTTAATATTTTAATTACAACGTTTGGCGCCGTTACCGAGCGCGCGCTTATCCTGCGGGATCTCGCGGAGCCGAGGGGCCGGGGCGCGGGCGCGGGGCGCGGGCGGCGAGTGCGAATTGATTTCATAAACTTTGAAAATACGATTAATTTTATTTCAGTCCCGATATCAAAACATCTGGCCGAGCTCAAAGCGATTTCAATAAATGTTGGACCAAGTAGGTGTATCATCTTGTTACATCTGTAATCTGTTTGAAGAATTTACTGAAGAATAGAACCCACGCCGTCCCGCAACTTGAACCGAAAGGCACGTCACTGAACTGCTGCCTATACTTAATTAAGTGTAGTAAGCATTTTCCTTCGTCAATGAAACGGGAGTTAATTGATTATATAAATGTGTTTAATGGTCTGAACCTGAACGATTGAAATAAATGCTTTTACCTCTGATTGAGAACACGGCTCCCGGTGACCCGTTTGAGCGGCTCGCCCCCTAGACACTGTCTCGAGACGACACTGTCTCGTTAGGGGCCGTGGTGCCGACGTGCCGACGTGCCGACGCCATGTCCCGAGGTATGCGACGACGAGACGTGGCAATGACTAAAATGGCTAAACAAGGAGGTACAGTTCAATTGTCAGAGTAGTAACGACCTTCATGAAAATGCCAAGGGATTCTTATGCGTTTTTTTTTTTTTTTTTTATATATAGAACACGTCAATTTGACTTCGCCTCGCCTGATGGTAACCCACGTGTGGTGCCATCCAACAATAGAGTTGGACATATTAATTTATGGAAGATCTGTAATATGAGCGCAATCCTACGTCTCCCACGTCTCTCGTTAAACTCCACATTACGTCCACACGCGACAGCCGCCCCTCAGCTGACTACCTCTGGCTACACAATGAGAGCGGGGCATCCACCACCTATGACCACGCGTCACATGACCCACGCCGTGGCGTGAGAGGCGCCACGTGAGTCACGCGACACCAACAGGTGGCCCGTCGCGCCCGGCTCACGCGGAGCCAGCGACGACGCGACGCACAGTGTTCACGCGCCGTGAGACGAGGCAGCACGAGAGGAGGTGATGTGCGTACGCCAAGGTGCACGCGTGCCGCTGCACTGATGAGCGATAAGTGCCGCGCAGAAGCGCAGATTAATCGTCCAGCCTTCTGGGTCTCGTGATATGTTGGTATATGAATGAATAAATTGTTCATTATGAAATTAAACTTTGAAACAAGAATTATATTAGTAAACTAACCTGCCGCCCGCGGCTCCGCCCACGTGCGTCTACTCGACCGATTGCGATCAAGCAAACGTAAAATTTTAAGTCTAACCAAGGCTTTTCTAACAAAAAAACCGCATCAAAATCCGTTAATAGGTTTTTCGTCCATCGCGGATCAACAGACAAACGGACAGGAAATTAAAAAAAAATATATTTTCGTGTTGTATCGTTATCATAACATAACCCAAGTTTTTTTTTTTTTATATTATTTCTAACTAGCTGTTGCCCGCGGTTCCGCCCGCGTGGAATTCTGATCCCGTTCATCGCTGATATATAGCCTATATGTTAATCCAGGGTATAACCTATATACATACCAAATTTCAACCAAATCGGTCCAGCCGTTTATGCGTGAAAGAGTAACAAACATCCACACATCCACACATCCATTCTCACAAACTACAATATATTAGTAGGATGTACAGAGACGATTTAGTTTTGTATTTCAGCAACTCAATTTAATAACCAAGAAGAAATTAATTGCTCTATTTTTGTTGTTGTTGTTGTCTGTTATTGTCAAAGATATTATATATAAAAAGAAGTAGATACGTTATTGCGCGAAAATCGTGAAGATTCGAAAACGAGTCAATTGGAACGTTTGCCTCTAGTACCGCGTGCCGAGCGGCGCCGGCCGGACGTTGAGCGGAAGCATCAGTGACTTATAAAAATAACGAAAATGCCATCGTATGTTTATAGACACTGCACGAACTATTACTCTAAAGTTAATACATCAAAAGGGATTTCATATCACATGGAAATAATACATATTTCGACTGATAAAGACCAAATTTCTGACTTTCATAATATTCAACTTAAATATTGTCAGCACGAAAATAAAAAGAGACAGTATGATATAATTTGGTGCGTGAGCGACAAGGACGTGTGTGATCCGAACATAGATTAAAGTACAGATGAGAATATCGTAGGCATTAAACTCACTACATACTACCTCCCAATTTTAATTTGTTGTTTTTTATAATTGCCTACTAATACTATGTGGTTCAAGTAAGTTAATAAGTGCGAACATCACTTCACTGGCAAGTATCTACTTAGGTAAGTACCTACTTGTTAAAGTAGGTACTATTGGCAGCAACAAAATAATGAAATAGAATAAACATACCTAGCTTTTTTATACTTAACTAGCTGCCCCGGCGAACTTCGTACCGCCATATTTTCGGCCCGCGTGGTATTCAAATCCCGTTCCCGCTTCACCTTTATCACTTCACTTAGGGGTTTGAAAAATAGATGTTGGCCGATTCTCAGACCTACTCAATATGCTCACAAAATTTCATGAGAATCGGTCAAGCCGTTTCGGAGGAGTACGGGAACGAACATTGTGACACGAGAATTTTATATATAAGTAAGAAGATACAATAACAATGACAAACAAACATCTTTGTCTAAACAAAATTACGCAATTATCTCAAACTTCACTTTACTGGCAAGTACCTACTTAGGTACTTGTTAAAATTGTACTACTGACAGCAACAAAATAATGAAATTTAAAAATTATACCTAGCTTTTTCATAATACATTAACAAAGTTAAACAAACATCTTTGTCTAAACAAAATTAGGCAATAACCTCAATTCAGAGAGCTCTGTACCTTCTTTTTCAATAATTTTGTTAGCCTATGTCACCGACTAGCAACCGCACTGTGATTGGTACATTGTTATCATTAAAGTCCAAGTGACAAACAATAGCTGTCTTCTTCTTTTATATTGTATTTTTCATGTCCTCTCTTTTCAATCCATTGGTTATGTAGGGAAGTGTAGATGAATTAAAAATGTGTGTGTGTGAGTTCGGCACATTTTTCTACGTTGATTTGTAAGCATATGACATGTCTATGTTATGAAATGGCTTTGGTTATTGTTAATTATGTTACGCAAAATAATGTTGAGAAGCTAATCTTTTTCTCATACTTCTTCCTTCAACCTGTGATTAAATTACTATGAATACGTACTTATATTGGAATTCGCAGCAATAAACATTAAAATAAAATTCCTAAAACTTGGGTAATGTCCTCATAGATGTCCAAATTGAAAATAGTTGAAAGCTCTGAGATTTTGGTATAACAATCACACAAACATTCACGTGACACACAAAACATCGTCAAGAGAGCTGTTGCAATTGCTACGTTGCGGCCACAATTTATTAAATAGCCTGCACATTGTAGTTTGTAGTGTAGCGGCCGCAGCGCAGCGCTTCCGGTGTGTGTTAATTGTTCACGCACTGAATATTATGATAATAATTTAACTTTATGAAGTTGCCGGCGCGCGCTCAGGTCAATTTAGGTGCCACTTCAGCATTCAACGGTCCCTCTTGTGCGGGCCATGCGCCGCTGCGAGCCGTGACTATAGTATAGTTAAAATCTCGCTACAGACTCGGTCATAAATCATAATCGGCGTAGGGATGTGCGCTAGTTGACCGACGGCATCTGAGGTTCAGTGGTAGAATGCTCACCTGTCGATGACCGAGTCTGCAGTGAGATTTTAACTATACTATAATCACATTAGACACGCGGAGCCAGCGCCGAGTGAGGAACTGATTGGCTCTCGTGAGGGTGACGTCAGCGGTGACATGCTCTCTTGTAGTACTCTACAAGCCCCGTGTATGGGACATTTTATTATTGCTCGACACTTACCTACCTACCTAAAGCACAGATAACATACTTAATACTAAAGAAGAGTAAAATACCGATATCTAGATTGAACGAATTCTTGACTTACATCAGTGATCAACCAAATATTGAGAGTTATTGTAAGTATTGCAGTGTAGGCAGGTAATCAGTTTGTGACGATGGTATTTTAAAGCCGGGTCCAGATATGTATCATTTGCCTGATCCGATCACCGTATCCTTATCGGCGACGCGTATCTTGATCGCATAAATGTGGACGGGTGATGATACGCGTATCACTGATATTTCATTTGTTGCGATTTTGTCCCAACGCATTTGGCTGTTACTGGATGGGATTGGGAATACACCGGTTTTATGTAAGTACTGTGTCTGTGACGAAAATGGATGGAATAAGAAAAATTACATTAAAGGAAATTGAAAATCTACATAAGAGTATGAAACATTGGGAAGCGAACGGCTGTGCTTTCATTATCTCTTACCATAGCTACTGTACCCATACGATGTAGTGTCAGAAGAGATGAGAGTATTCTTATTAGAAAAGACCAAAATATGAATGTAAGGCTGAAGCACCAGAAGTAGCCCTGCAACGAAGAAGAGGAAAATACAAGGAAAGTTAGAACCGGCGAGAGACGTCTCATAGGACAAGTGACAATTCGTTGGCCGGCGTATTGTACAATAAAATGACGAATGTATGGGATTTGACGTAGGTTTATGTCACGCACTTTGACGGTTTTGAAATAGGTACGTAGACGACTGTCATATACGTCAAGTCCCACACATTCATCATTCTATTCTACACTACGCCGGTCGGTCTAGGGGGCAGGCCGCAGGCGTGCGTGCGTGCGTGCGCCGCTCGCTCCTGCGGATGTTTTGGGGAACCGCGAGTGTGATTGGTGCACAACAGGAAGTGTGCGAGCGCCGCGATAATATCATTTGCGCCACATTTAGTACTCTTTATCACTGCCGCCGTAGCCGAAAGTGAGCGCGCGATTAAATACGACCAGCTATTTATAGCAATGTGTCTAAATGTGCGGGCTGCGAGCTGCGACACTAACTGTGCACGTGTCCCGTGACACTTGATCGACTAGTTAGGATCTCTAATGTGGGGCCCACATGCATACATGTTCACAAAAAGCTACACATTTACGCCAAACAACTACCACCACTCGCAGAAATGGTTCAAAGTGATAAGGCCGAACGTTGTAGGTTCTGGTTCCTGGGTCCTGGTACGTGTAGTCATAGATAATACATACCTACATAATATAATTACGTTACGTGGCTGAATTAACACCCACATTTCACCCATCACTGTGTCAGGTGTATATATTATGTACTTGCAAGACATAGGTGCGCCTCGTGCTCCCGGAACAGCCGCGAGCCGGGCAGAAGTATGTAGCCATCACAACACAACATGACAGTCACACATACCGACGGGGGGCACACCCACACCACGCGTGTCGTGTGTCATACATAAACAAATCACTGACGCGCCCCGGGTTGATGTTCATGTCGCGAATTATTTGCGATCAGAATACAAATCGTATTTGTGAGCGGATATCCGCCGCACCACCCGCCCTCGCTGACTATAATTATCATAACATAACATATTTATTTATTTGGACTTGTGATATTCTCTTGAATCATACGACATTACACGACGAGGCTTGGCATTACATGTATTGGAACTCTGAAACTCTCTCACAGTAGGTAGGTAGGTAGGTACTCACATAACCACCGCGATGTCGGCGGTGCCTTCGGCCTCGCGCACTTCACGCCACGCGCCACGCCACGCGCCACGTCACGCGCCACGCGCCACGGAATTGTCGAAACGTCAGCCGTCTAAATCTATCTATCTTACATTGGACATTACTACAAATCTACTTTTAAAAACAAGCTTTTCTTATTTTTTAAAGGGAAATAACAATTTTCTGCAAGGGTTGAACTGATTTCAAAAGCTTGTATCGCGCAAGTGTTCCTTCTCTGTTTTCTGCTGTTCTTTCTCTGAATCATCAGCATTGGTTAAGTAGAACTTGGGAGAATGGGAATGCCTGTGACCCAAAGCAGGGTTGCTCGACGTTCAGGCGGGCGGAGCCGCGTGCATCAGCTAATTTCAAATATATGTACATTCTTAGACTATAATCAATTCAAAACGATTCTCATAGACGTACCCTATCACATATAATATTACCTATATACATATTGTGTGGTGTTTATAAAATCGCTCGCACCGTTGACGAGGGTTGGAAGTGGTGGAACACAAAGAACATGACTCCCGTACCCCCAGTAAGCCGGCCGGGCCTTATTGACAACAACCGGCTCGTTTGGAGCGCTCCAAATGATTGTCTGGTAATCACCAGTTGGCGTGTCGCGTGTCACCCATGTTGATGACAGTCCCTAACCTTGATGAGCACTAAACAATATATTGTGCCTTTGTGACACAAACATACTGAACCAATTGGATAACAGATCACAAAGATTTCGAGTTAGAGGTTAATAATGCTACAATGATAATCGTTAAATAGACCAACGCTGATTGCCTGACAGGCACATACCTATTAACCGATCAGCTTCAAATGATAAAAGTTACGTTCAACAAAAGTTACAAACAATTAGTCCGGCTCCGCTCCGCACGGCTGCCACCTGCCACCTGCCCCCTGCCACCTGCCACCTGCCACCTGCCACCTGCCACCTGCCTCCTGCCTCCTGCCACGCTGCTACAGCGCGAAGCGGACCACGCTCTGCGAATAACTCGCCAACTCTGGCGGATACAACGATGATTATGTAATAAATGCTTGAGTTTACTCTATAGTTTACACAAATGATTTGCTGCCGACTGATACATATTCAGGCTTAATATATATTACAGCATTAACACTTTGTAAGAAACATTTATATGCCGGGTATCTATCTGTTTTATAAACTGAAGAACATAGCAAATCGAGATGCAGGTATTACGATATAAGTATATGATACAAGATTGTAATTCCTGCACCCGATCTCGTCCAGATAGCACAAAGGCGTATCCAATCCGATATTTGGATCTCGTAGGACTCTACCGACAGCTGGGTGTGTGTGTCGCACTGTCACCTAACTGAAACTGTAAACAGAAGCAAGTCAATTTATTCTATTACCTTTGAAATGTCAGTACTGTGTTTAACGAACGGTAAATAGCGTTTGTGCTTAAGTGTGGGGAGAACTAAACCCGATTGGCAATACCGGCACACAGACACACCACATTCACGACGGAGCTCGTGAATAGGCTCATTGTATTTGTGAAATATTCCACGGAGCCCAAATCGAACCGCTTTGACGAGATTGTGACTACCTGCGTTTGTATTTTGTGTAATGGGAAGCTTTGTCACCGAAGCATAATGTACGGTGCGAGTACCTACCTACTCACCTACGTAGCGGCGGTGCTTGTTGTCAATATAAACAGTCGACGTGGTTGTACGTCGACTGACGTAATGATAATTTGTTGTGAGCGTCATTCGAGTGTGACATAAAATAATATCGCCATCGGCAGGGAGCACATTAACCAGCAATTAAATTGCAAACACGCTGCTGTTAACACAATGTCGGTTATAATATAAATGACCGAGCGCGTACTGTCACGCCGCGGGCCGCGCCGCGAGGTGTTGTGTGGCGGTCGCCAGTCGCCATCGGCTCCAACCTACATTCTGCATTAAGCGATGCTTTTAACAACATCAATATGGACAAGTGACGCGGCCATTGGCTCCGTTCTTTATTTTGAAACCATCGTGTTGTTTTATTAGATACCTACATCATCTATGGCGCTCTCTGTGCTCCAAGTCCAATTCAGATATCCAAAAAAATGTTCCAGATGGTCTATCTATAGTCAGTGGACAGTCACACGATAAGTTCTAATCAGCACCGGCACCGCGGCGTTCGTTCCCTGGTTTCAACTTTCGCTATGTTCGCACACCACATTGAGGCGGACAGTTTTAATGAGTTTGTTTGTTAACATTTTAATGTTATAATTTAATGCAATACACAAGACAATTCATGTCCATTGATCATGATCACGGGCAGACTAAAGATGGTAGTTCTCTCATAATTTGAAATGTGTAAGTTATCCCAAATTAGCCAAACTGTGTTGGTATTTATGAGCTCACAGTATCGCATAGTCTTGTTGTATTACACTTTTTGTATGGCTGGATCTCAAACTATACATTCCAACCATCTTCTCTAAAAAAGTACTTGCCTAACTAATTGAATCGACACACAATGTAGTAAATCAATAAAATATTGTTCTAACAGAGTTTGGCAAAGACTTCTTTGCTTTTTATGAACTTTTGAGTTTCATTATATTATTACTTGATTTCAATGTATTACCAAGATTAGAGTAATACACATATAAAATATAGAGCAAATAATACAATAAAATATCAATGGGGCGATTGTGTGATAAAGATTTTATGCGGACCCGATTATAGGGTGAATCAGAGAAAAAACCTTACAATTACCTTACATTAATTTGGATCTTTAAAATAGGACATCGATCCTATACTAAGACGAGTCGATATTTACAATAAAATTACTAACTTCACAGGTAAAAGGTACATGCTACAAATAATCTAGACCTAACTGTAATTTATAAAGCAAAGCAATTTTATTGCGCGGGCAAGCAGTCAGCTCAATGGAGATGGGATTAGCCAAACCTTTCATGAGCCATGCCTTTCATTTACATTCAGCCATTAAGAAGGAGGTGGCAACATCATTTATAAGTTGAAAGCACAGAGATAAGAACTCGCGCACCTTTGCGTCCTATCAGCGTTTTTTTATTTTGACCCACTCGGTGAGTATAAATAATGGCGTGGAAATAATATATAGCTCGTGCGGGGAGCTGACTCAGGGACCGTAAGGCCGTGTGACCGGGGGCGTACCGGGAGCCTTTTCATTTACTTAAAAAACTTAGATTTCAATGATATCAAGCACAATTGTTGTAAACAGACCTTATTTCTCTATTTCTCCTGTTTTTCTGGATTCACTTCGAGGTCAAGTGGAGGCTGAATCTGTTGACTACAGAAATCAAAGTTTAAACAAATCCGTTTTCTAATGAAATAGCCAGAAGGATCTAACTGGGATGGGCAGCATTTGGCAAATTGCGTCGGGTCTTCTCCTCCCGTGGCCACTGACGGTGGGGTTAGTCCGTGACCTAAAAGTCACGCAGTGGCCTATGGAGCGAGCTATGCTTGGAGTCTCTTTGAAGGATAGAATTCGCAACGAGGTTATCCGACATAGAACCAAAGTTACCGACATAGAGACATTTTAAATTTAAAGCCTGTGATAATGTGGCGGATATTAACCAAACATTGGGCACCGCTGCGTCCTTATAACATAAATTAATTCAAAGTTTGTACATTACTTCTACCAACTTCTACAATGCGCCTGTCCTACTGGGTCTTGCAAAAACGAGAGGGAAGGGATTGTTTTATAGTAGGTCCTTTTATATTTACATGAATTCTTCTTCATCGAGTCAATGGCTCAAAATAACTTTTTATTAAATTTTGTCGGCCCTTGGCCACGACTACAACATTCTATCACTACGAACAATAATATTTTAAGTGACACTAATATGACACTTCAAGTTCACTAACTACCTTAACAACAACTAGCTTGTTAAACAAGATGACAATAACTATAACAATAATATAATCTGAGGGCACGTCGCCCGGCTGACCGCGGGAGGCAGGCGCGAGTGCGCTGAGAGAGCGCTGCAATCTCCACTCGTTTAATATTCCATTAGCGAGTCTCGCGCGCCGCCTCGCGCCGCCTGCAGCTGCACCTCTCGTCGCTCGTCGCATGCATGTTTCATGAACACTCTGCTCAGTGCTCACTCTACTACCTCTAACAATCTTTTTTCCGTCTTATAACTTATGAGTCCTATCATTAAATTAATTGGATACAAACTCAAATAACAATCTATCCAATAGATTGTATATGTCAGCCAGTACTGAAAATGAATACTTAACTCTGTGAATGTTATGGTTGGTTCTCTGCTCCGCCTTTGTGCTGAGCAATTGTTAAATCAGAGAAAGATGACACGACGCCGCCACCAAAGTCAGACCTACCATTTTATTATCATTGGCTGGACATAGAAGATTTTGTTCGATAAGTAAATCGCCCAGTGAGCCCTGCATCGCCCTAACGTAGCTGATCACAAACTAATCGGTAACCGGGCCCCCGTGGGAGCGCCGAACGGCACGACTCGACACAGCTGTAATGACCCACACCCACAGTGGCCACGCGTCTCGCGTCACTCGCCGGTCGCCGGTCGCCGGCAGTCCCGCGGCCGACTTGCCTCGCGCGTCGTCCGTCATCATTAGTGTGATAGATACAGGCGAGTGCCAACATCTCAATATTTTACATCGACTTCTTAAGTTTTATACATGTTAAATATTTACCACGCTCCAGTGCATGACAAAATATTCATTATATTGTTGAACAAGCGTGGGTGCTTACAACAAATTATTATCATCGAGCACCCTACACTTTAGGCTCTTGTACCTATTGTATCCAGCCCTGGCCTAGCCCGTCGGGCTAGGGCGGCAGGCATGCTGGGCGCGGTGACTTGCCTTATTATATACAGATTAAAATTAGTGCAAGAAGAGAACCCACTCGAACGCCACTTTATAAACTTTAATTCATATGATTTGCTCGTCGTGAGGAGCGAGCGGCGCGGCGCCTCGTCATCTCCGCGGAGGACGACAGTGACGACACCACGACACACTGTGGAGCTTAGCCTTAGCTTATAAATATAACACGACACGAGGCACCAGTCGCACAGTGTGTCGTACGTGTGGCACGCGCGCTGGCGGCTGCTGGCTGAGTGACGTGTGGTAGGAACAATGCGGCTCACGCGCGACTCACGCGCGTCTAACGCGCACGCACTACGCGCGCCTCGCACACTCGTAACGCAATCGTTAAAATAATCCTGTAATATAATTTACGAGCTCAAACAAAGTTATATACGACAAGAATGCTTTTGCGTGAAAAAATGCGAGGCTTAAAAATAAACTGCGCATTTCAAAAATAGTAATGGTTGTATCACTCCCTCACACAAAATGAAGTAAAGATATCTATACGTGGTATGCCTTGCGTGAAGTAAAATAATAAAAACAAATGTGGCCCAGGGTGCAGGGAGCCATGCCGACAGAAGTGACAACAGTCTATCTGTGCCAGTCACTACAAGAAGTAAAAAGTATTCACTTCACAAAAAGTACACAGGAGAATCGTCACTGGCCGTAAGTATCGAATTTAAAAGAAACTATGATCGTGACGCGGCCGGGGTTGCTCACTAACATTTTCTACCAACATGTACGCGCCTTCCTCTTTGCCTAGAGTATGGGCGAGGGCAGTCGTCCCCGGGTGCACGGCTGAAGCGTACCGTTGCTATAAACTCGTATCAATGAAAGCATTTTTACGAGACTAACGATAAATTAAACGCAGTGTACGTTTTATTGTTAGCAGTAAAAGCTTGCAGTAAATAAACTAACGTTGAAACTGTGCCGACGTCGAAGTCCACTCGCCAGCGCCGGCGCCGCTCCCCGCACGTCACTCCGCTCCACCGCGTCACGTAGCCCCACGTGACCACGTGACGTGGTGCGGCGCGAGAGCGCAGTGGCTGGCAGGCGCGGTGCAGTCGGAAATTTTGAGGGGTCACTTTTTTAACAGCGGAAATTCCTTCAGAAAATTCCCCCAAATAAAAACACCTTTTAGAAGACTTTTCAATTAGACGTGCACGATTTATGTCATGGAAAATATTGAAAATGTGAATGAGAACTTCAGTAGCAGAGGTAGGCCCAAAAAAAGATGGATGTGTAAAAGATGATGGCAAGGAAGGGAGTACTTGAGGAGATGACATCTGACAGGCGTGTGTGGAGGGGAGTGACATGTTGCGCCCACCGCTAATAATTGGAACCAGAACAGGCAGATGATGAGTATGCATTTACAATACATTTAATAATAATAGGAATAGCACGAGTTGTCAGCCACGTCAGAGCCCCCCGTAGCTCCACAGAGCGTACGGTGTACGGTGCCTCTATCAGAGTTCCATGACTCGCCGTGGAGTGTGCGAATGTGAAGTGACGTGAATAATTGACTAATGACTTGAGAAGAACCTCTGTCATCCGCACTCTCCCGCAACAACGCGCGCGTGACGTCACCGGCCGGCTGCTGTCAAGCAAAACTGTATTCAATCAACCGCCACTCCGTCCCCTCCCCCCCTCATATCCCCTTCACCCCCTCCGCTGCCCTGCGAGCGCACTATCGCTAACGTGGCACACAACTTATTACTATAAATCGCTCACGCTTGGCAGGGGCGACAGCCAATAATATCTACGCACTTTTTGTAGCCATATATCTTCGGTCACACGGCACACCATCCATCACCGAGGCGAGCTATCTCACTGGGTACGGACAGACTGCTCGGCGCTAATCGTGCGAACTTATACTTTAACTGATACATAGTTATGTTCACTGCTTAGATCATTAGCATGTCTAGTCTAGATAGAGCGTCGCGCTGCAAGCGAGCTGCAGCGATGGGCCGCGTGTTCAATAGTTCTATATTTGGATATCCACGTCTGCTTTCCATTTGTACAGACCTTCACTATTTTTTATTGGAATCGCTGTTAGTTTTCTGTGTAGCAAATACGAGTAGTATGCCAGCTGTTTCTATTCTCTTCTCAAAACTCCGCTTGTATCTGATCTGTCGGTCAGTTTAGTTGTTATAGTAAAAAAAAACACAACAATAACATATAGTAAAGCCGCCAAGGAGCATTACCCTGCTTTTATTTGGACTGAGAGGCATGCGGCGCTAGCGCCTGACGCTCGCCGCGCCATCATAAATGATTAGAAACACTCATCAGCTGGGGGACTGCCCCGCCTCCTTCATAAACAATATAGATGTTGCCAACGGCTCCGTCTGCCGATACAGAATAAATTTAAGGGAGGAGTACTTAATTTAAAAAAAAAAAAGACGTGTGGCACTCGGGGACTGCCGCGGTAAAGCTATTGCATAGCATTTTTATATTGCATATAATTTGAATTTGAGTCTGAATTTGAATTTGAAAACTAACAACTTATGCAATTATAATTACTTACGTTAAGCGGAGCTACTTCGGAGCAGCTCGGCTCGATTCGTGCGAGCTCGGAGTTGGGGGTGTTACCTTTTTTTCGTTACGGAATTTCTGGATTCGGTCTCCACGCTCAAGGCCCGCGATAGAAGCTATGCAATAGCTTAAAAAAACAACTCACCCGAAGGTTGTCGTGGAAAACTGTTTAAAGAATGTGGAGGAAGACGGTAGATGTACGAGCGTCCGCCCGCCCGTGGCGCCGGACGTGCCTACAGCGCGCGACACCGCGGCCGGGCGAGGGCCACTTGGCGGCAGCGCCACCTGCCGCTCGTTGTATGTGCTCGTCGTCCACCTTCCTTGCGAGCTTACTTTTTCGACTGTCGATGTTATACAGAGTACGAGTATTACTTTAAGACAAATGCGTGCAAGATAAACATGGTGCTGTGTTGTTACAGAACCGTGCGACGGCGCCGGCCGGCTGAGCTGACCGAGGCCCGCCCGCTCCCCGCGCCGCCCGCGCTCCCCGCCCGGCAGGTACGTCGGACGTCGCGCACTACGTCGCGAGAAGGTGACATCACCTGAACTGCAGGCAGCGGTGCAGTGTGCCTCAGGGCGGGGCGAGCGCACGTGTGTAGGGCAGTAGGGACACTACGCCCCGGGGAGCTGCGGGGCTCCGGGCAGTGCCGCCAGGTGGCGTGGCGGGGCGCGTGACGCGGCTGAGTCCGCACATCGACCTCTTTATTATATTTGACCCGCACGCGGAGAACCGCCTAAAATTGATGAATTTATTTCCGCACTCCACATAGGTACCTATTCATATAAGAGCATTATGAGTAATAATTGCCTTGCACTCCTGATACTCACAGACTTTTTTCTCTACTTCCGGACACTCGCGCTCGCCCTGGAGCTAGTAACAATGGAAATAGGGTGAAACGTGGTCAACGTGGGATTAGCCGACAGGCGTGCTCGCTCAGGTGTCACACTGGTACAACACCAGTGTGACACCTCCGGGGTGACCGCGCACCCCGCACCCCGCACCCCGCCGTGCGTGGAGGAGCGCGGCTCGTGGCGCGCTCATGTTCACTGAATGTTAAACAGTTTGACACAATGACGATGCTACGTGCGCCTACATTGATTATGCAGCCTTGATTGCGTAGCGCGCTACGGCGAGTGACTTGCACGCTACACGGCGCGTAGCGAGGGTGCTACGGTTGCTACGCGGAGTGGCAGAAAGGCTGCCAATTTTAAAAAACTTTTTCTTCGTTACGAACGTGATATTAAGAGCTATATAATTTTGTTCCCGTACTGACACGGGGGGGGGGGGGGGGCGACCTATTCCTTCGCTGAAAATCACAACTATATTTTTTGATCAACTTTGCATTTAACTACCAATCCATTATTTGTAAGATTTAGGATCACTTAGGTATAAAATGCTGACAGATTCCCGTGAATCCTCAGGTATCTTGAAAAAAAACCTTTTTCTGTTTTTTTTTGTGGTTTGATCCCCCAACGCCAAGAGGAAAGCCTGCGCCGGGGCCTCGTCCGTCGTCGGTCGACAAACATACCGACTCGGTAAAACCCATCGCGGAAGACTGGCTAGAGAGGCCACACGGCAGCCGCCCGCACCGACTGTTACAGGTGATCGCTGGGAATGGGTGTTTCAGACATTAAATGTATCGTCGGATCACAACGGACTCACCGTGGTGCCCACACCCGAGGGGGCCACGTGGAAGGAGAAGGCCCTGGGTCGGCCGGCGTGCTATACATATGTAGGTTACTGACTACCTCACCTCCGGCAACTGAAGACCCTTTAGTTGGTTCGTGTCATCGTGTCCCACCCCTACTGACTCCGACGAGGAGGAGGCTATACGAGGGAATTTCCGTACTATGGAACCTAACACCTAACATAGCACATCGATAGATGAGGAGGCAGTGGGTATCTTATTTCGCCAACTATAATTTTCGGTCTCACATAATAAGATCGAGCGAAAAAATATATATTTTGGGATATTTTTATATAGGTCAAAACCAAATAGCGTTACCTAATCCGGAGTGAAATCAAAAAAATACCGTCCTCGTCTCGAAGGAACTCGGGTCACTTCGACCCAAGCGGTTAGCAGGTAGTGAGCAACGTTGGTCTCGTTTCAGTGGCGCATGGCGCGGCGCTGAGCGGCCAGCCGCCACGCGCCATGGACGACGCCGAGCGCATGGCGCGCGAGGCGGAGGAGTGCGCGCGCGCCAACAACGCGAGCGCGCCGCCCGCCGGCCCGCACTGCGCCGGCCTGTACGACTCGTGGCAGTGCTGGCCGCACGCCCGCGCCAACTCCACCGCCTACCGGCCCTGCCCCGCCTTCGTGCCCGGCTTCAGCCCCGAGCGTGAGTGTCCTTCCTACAGGGGCCGCCCGACCGGGTGCACTGCGCCGGCCTGTACGACTCGTGGCAGTGCTGGCCGCATGTGCGCGCCAACTCCACCGCCTACCGGCCCTGCCCCGCCTTCGTGCCCGGCTTCAGCCCCGAGCGTGAGTGTCCTTCCTACAGGGGCCGCCCGACCGGGTGCACTGCGCCGGCCTGTACGACTCGTGGCAGTGCGTTCGCTTTGTTATCCGTCTTTGTGTCTGTCGAGAACTTCTTCCTGGAATGATAAGAGTTGAAATATACATCTGACAACAATCGGCTCTGCAAATCTTTGAAATTAGAAAATCAAACGTTTAAGTCACCGCAATTAACAGATGTTTAAGCTGTATATATTTTCAGTATACTGTTGAACATAGATCACTCCAAAGATGATAGAATCTGACAGAAGGGTCTCCCAATGGAATACGTAGAAGCGTCGCTAGCTTAGTTAAGGAGGTTACGGTCGAGGCAGTCGGCTGCCGGGTTCAAACCCTGGCCAATATACTACATGATACAGTAATTTGGCTTAGTAGTTGTAGGGGGAGTAATAATATACTTTAAAAATAATATTGGATCCTCATACTTTCGTCATTGAGTCCCACTAACCTAACATTCCCAACTACCTTGAATGGGTGTTACTGGATGGGCATACTCCCAATAATCTCGCTAAGCCCTTAGTGAGAAGAATTTCACCAAACTAGGACTCGCTTGTAGAAATCTGTTAGTTCAGTTTGATCATTTTATCAAATATTCAGTTCTGTATGATCATTGAAGTTCATGTTCGTGCGGGCATCAGATTCGTACTTTATTTCGGAGCACTATTGCAATAGAATAATTTCAAGGCCCTGGGGTCCGGCCACCACACCAACGACGGCTCCGGCCGATGTGGGCACGGGCCCGTCTAGCTGTTTCAAGGCTTACGTTCAAACTCGATTTGTGTTCACGTTCCAGTGATGGCGCACAAGGAGTGCACGGCGAACGGCACGTGGTTCGTGCACCCCGAGACCGGCCACCCCTGGTCCAACTACACCACCTGCATCAAGCCCGAAGATGTCAGTATCGACGCGCGCGTGTGTGTGTGTGTCCACGTGACGGGATCGGGACTCAGGTTACCCACTCGTGTGTTTCAGGACATGAGCGACATCATCGCAGTGTACGAGTGCGGCTACAGCGTGTCCCTGGTGGCGCTGCTGCTGTCGCTCTTCATCCTGCTCTACTTCAAGTGAGTCCCGCGCCGCCCGCCGCCCACCTCCCCGCGCGTCCCCCGCCAGCCCCCCAGTAACGCGCCCGCGTGCCCACAGGAACCTGCGGTGCGCGCGCATCACCGTGCACATGAACCTGTTCGCGTCGTTCGCGGCGAACAACGCGCTGTGGCTCGTGTGGTACGGGCTCGTGGTGCCCTCGCCCGACACGCTGGGCGACTCGCCGGCGTGGTGCTGCGCGCTCAACACGGTGCTGCAGTACGCCATGCTCACCACGTACACGTGGATGCTGTGCGAGGGGCTGTACCTGCACACGGTGCTGGTGAGCGCCTTCGTATCGGAGCGGCGCCTGCTGCGCGCGCTGCTGCTGCTGGGCTGGGCGCTGCCGGCGCCGGCCGCCGCCGTGTACGCGGCGCGGCGCGCGGCGGCCGGCGACGCGCTGTGCTGGTCGGACGAGGGCACGCCGCGGCCCGAGCTGGCCGTGCTGGCGTGCGGCGCGCTGCTGCTCAACGTGGGCTTCCTGTGTAACATCGTGCGCGTGCTGTGCACCAAGCTGCGCGCGGGCGGCGGCGTGGGCATGGCGGCGCCGCCGCGCCCTTCGGCCACGGCGCTGCACGCGCTGCGCGCCACGTGCCTGCTGGCGCCGCTGCTGGGCCTGCAGTACCTGCTGATGCTGGTGCGGCCCGAGCCGGCGGAGCGCTGGTGGCTCGCCTACGAGTACGCGTCGGCGCTGACGACGTCGCTGCAGGGGCTGTGCGTGGCGGTTCTGTACTGCTTCTGCAACGGCGAGGTGCTGGCGCAGCTGCGGCGGCGCTGGCGCGTGCTGACGTTCCGGCCGCGCGCCAACTCGGCCACGGCCACCACGGTGTCGGTGAGTATGGGCGGTGCGCGGCGCGGCTCGCGCCCGCCGCGCCGCTCACCCGTGCGCGTGTTGCAGTTCGTGCGCTCGGGCGCCGGCGCCGAGGACAAGGTGTGACTGGCGGCGGGCGGCGAGGCGCGCGCGCCCGCCGCCCCGCGCCCCGCCGCGCCCGCTCGTACGCGCCACATCCGCTTCGAGTGCGACAGTGACGACGACGCGCCGCCCGACGAGCGCCTGCTCTGAGCGCCGGCGCCGAGCGCCGAGCGCTGAGCGCGTAACATTGTTCGGCGCGTGTCGGTTACACGTAGCGAGTGCGCTCTCGCGTGTGATGTGTCCCGGGCCTAGTGTTGTTTGTGCGTCGCCGAGTTGCGCGCGGCCGGGGACGAGACTTGTCGCACGGTTAAGTTGAGTGTCGAGTGGACTGTTAGTGTTGGTGTAACTAGTTCTGTACATAGTTGTAAATATTTTTATAAAATCAAAATATAAGGGTGTTACAGGATCCGTGTACTTTTATTCGATCGTTTGCTCACTGATCGTCGACCTGTTCCTACCTCCAGTTATCCTATATTTTTATGGCCGGAATCCTAAGTATTTTATATGTAGGTAGGTACCTACATATAAAATACTAAAAATAAATTGTACCTACATATAAAATACGAAATATAGGTTCTATATAGATAAGTATATAAATATCATCATCATCATGTAGACGCAATTTCCAAGGTCCTCTTGGCCACGGGTGCACCGTGGCCAATATGACCGCCTTCCGGCTCTTCCTCCTCTACTTTGCACGA
The DNA here is from genome assembly GCA_914767945.1 of Eilema depressum. NCBI lineage: Eukaryota > Metazoa > Arthropoda > Insecta > Lepidoptera > Erebidae > Eilema > Eilema depressum. Next base: position 21,889,308 of record OU612024.1, read on the forward strand.
TCTTGGGCGTCCATGGTATATAAGTATCTCATAAATTTGATTGGAAAAAGTCAACATCAGACCGGGATTTGAACCCGCGACCCGTCCCTAACAGAGGAAATACTCTGACCAATCAAACGACCTGGACACGTTCTACACTGTGCGCCTCGGGGTGACAAGTGTGACGACGGAATATGTAGCTACCTATCGCACTTGCGTTATAAGCGACATGTACTTGATACAGCCAACAACACGTGCGAGCTGCTCCTACCGACCTCGTGAGGCTGTTATCAGTGTAGGGCTGTAGGCAGAGTGAGTAAGTGAATAGCGCGAATTGTCATACACACAATCCGTATTCCAATATCAGTAATTATGTACAATGTACGTTGTGAAGTCAGTCAGTGTCAGTCAATATCCGCTCTAGTTGATTTATATAAGTGTGTAGTAACAATATAAATCAATGAGTGCGAGTGATATAAATACGCGGCGGCAGGTCGGGTCGATCGGGAGCGAGTTATTGGCGCTCACTTCGATACTAAATTAAACTGTTCAATTGTCACAGCGCGCTATTTATATGTGCGCACTTCCCGCCTTGCCTTGTATGGGCACATTGGACACATTGGGCACATTGGGCACGGTGGCCCACGGGGGACACTCGGGGTCAGGGGTCAGGGGTCGGGCGCGAAATAAACACAACTCCGTTACAAAATTATATTAAACAACATACTTAAACATAGCTCACTTACATGATAACGCAACAGCGTGCAGTCTCCGACAGAGAGTACAAAATAAATACATTGGTATGGCGAACAGGCGAACACACAGAGTAAGGCGCGCTTAGAAGCACTTGCGGTGCACGATGCCGGGGCCGGACTCGTCGTACTCCTGCTTGGAGATCCACATCTGCTGGAACGTGGACAGCGACGCCAGGATGGAGCCGCCGATCCACACGGAGTACTTCCTCTCGGGCGGCGCGATGATCTTGATCTTGATGGTAGAGGGCGCCAGCGCCGTGATCTCCTTCTGCATGCGGTCGGCGATACCGGGGTACATGGTGGTGCCGCCCGACAGCACCGTGTTGGCGTACAGGTCCTTGCGGATGTCCACGTCGCACTTCATGATCGAGTTGTACACCGTCTCGTGGATGCCGCACGACTCCATGCCCAGGAACGAGGGCTGGAACAGCGCCTCCGGGCAGCGGAAGCGCTCGTTGCCGATGGTGATGACCTGTCCGTCCGGCAGCTCGTAAGACTTCTCCAGCGACGTGGACGCCGCTGCGGTCTGCATCTCCTGCTCGAAGTCGAGCGCCACGTAGCACAGCTTCTCCTTGATGTCGCGAACGATCTCGCGCTCCGCCGTCGTCGTGAACGAGTAGCCGCGCTCCGTGAGGATCTTCATCAAGTAGTCTGTGAGGTCGCGGCCCGCCAGGTCCAGGCGCAGGATGGCATGTGGCAACGCGTAGCCCTCGTAGATGGGCACGGTGTGCGACACGCCATCGCCCGAGTCCAGCACGATGCCCGTTGTGCGGCCGGACGCGTACAGCGACAGCACGGCCTGGATGGCCACGTACATGGCGGGGCAGTTGAACGTCTCGAACATGATCTGCGTCATCTTCTCCCTGTTCGCCTTGGGGTTGAGCGGCGCCTCCGTGAGCAGGATAGGGTGCTCCTCGGGGGCGACACGCAGCTCGTTGTAAAACGTATGGTGCCAGATCTTCTCCATGTCGTCCCAGTTGGTGATGATGCCGTGCTCGATAGGGTACTTGAGCGTGAGGATACCTCTCTTGCTCTGGGCCTCGTCACCCACGTAGGAATCTTTCTGGCCCATACCGACCATGACGCCCTGGTGGCGAGGGCGACCCACGATCGAGGGAAACACGGCGCGGGGGGCGTCGTCACCCGCGAATCCGGCTTTGCACATGCCGGAGCCGTTGTCGACTACCAGCGCGCCCGCATCGTCGTCACACATCTCGGATCCTGTAGTCACGCGTCGACACCAACTTGAGCTCCGTTACACCTGCAACACCAACACCACACTCGTTAGTTCTGTTCGGAGCCGACGCAGCTGGGGCGACAGGGGTGACACTCACGGCGGTGTCGCGGCGGCTGCTCGGCGGTAGTGAGCGCTGCGCGGCGGCCGCGCGCTATATACGCGCCGCGCCGCGCCACTTGGCAGCCGCGCGCGCCCCTACAAGGAGCCGCCCGCTCCCGCCTCCCACAATACACTCGCGACTGCCATTTAAGAGCATCATCCGCATCTTGCTAATGCTAATTACATCGATAAGAAAAAATAGTGTCAGTGCCGCATCGGCGCCGGCGAACGGCTTCGAGCGCTATTTACATACACCTGTGGCCGGCCGCGCCCGCCTTACATGGCGACGCTCGCGGCCCGATATAGAGCTTTCATTCAGAGTTAAATGAAGCTGTGCTGTTTTGGCGGTTATAGTAATTATTACAAGAAATAGTCATTTTGACCATTGATGCCGCCCGCCGCTTCACACCCTGGCACAGTGCCCAGGGTAGACGGAGCGGCGCCGTGCCCTCGTAACCATCGGAGCGGCGGCGCTTCAGCTGGCTCTGCAGACCTTGGTACTGGTCACGGTCCGTCCTCGGTGGGAGTGAGGAAGGATGCCAAATCCTACTGCCCTCTTTAACGTGACTCATTAGTGATGCGCACTAAAGAATCCGAAAACGAAAGGGAGAGTTCTTAGCAATCTCCCGTGCCGCAAAAGGCGCGCCGGCGATGGAGATCCCAGAACGATCGAGAAGCAGGCCCAGGGAGGAGTCGGGCGCGTCGTGTTTCGTTTTTATAATTAATTTCATATATCAAATAGGTACAACAATAGTCAGCAAGCTTTTCCGTGGTCCTGCCTCCTACCAGGTGGCCAACGCAGGTGGACCACGGGCCATAAACGGTATTGGAGGTTTAGTCCGGAACCTCGGGGCAACGGAGACGGTCACGCCACTGCCACCTACGGCAGATTCCGGCCAAGGCGAGCAGTCCTGTGGAAGGCTGCTCGGAGGCTTTCCACGTGTCCCTCAGACTAGCAGAGGGCAAAGTGGGGGGGCGAGTTGGGGGTGACAGGTGCGGCTGCCCGTCACCCCTTAGATGGCGTGCGGTGTTCGGTCCGAGTTCGATATAACCACCCCCGATAGGGGGGTAGTATCCGTAGAGATTTCAGAACCACAAAGTTGGCAGGTACTTATAGCGTTATAAGAGTTAAAAAATGTTGATAAACGATTTCTTATCACCAGTGGTCGGAATTAGGTAGAGTGATTCATGTACTTGCACTGATTTTTAATAATGTGGATATGCCTCGAATCCCAAGATTAATGTTAAAGAGCAGAAAAAATTCCGTGATTTATTAATTTAGTGATTAATCGGTATTTGTAACATATCATGGTTCCAACTGTGCAACAATGCATTTAAAACATTTTTTGAAAAGAAATGTGTTACAATTGCAAAAATATTAAACTACCTAGTGAATCCTCATTGAGAAAAGGTTAGGAAAAAATGACTTAGCCCATGCTCTAAATCTTGTTGCGGGGCAAATTAGGAAACAAACCCAAAAGGGCTGTCCACACTGGTCCGTGCCGTGACCGGAACGTGGCTGACTAAGGGTGCGGCCACACGGCGCGGTGCGGCTCCGGCACGGCGGGCGCCTGAGCGGGGCCGCAACGGCTTTCTACATACAAATAGGGGGGGTATGCCACGCAACCGCAGGCGCACCGTATGCGCTCCGGACTTGGGAATGAGACAGGCGGGGCGGGGAGGGCGGCATAATAGGGTGTGGTGCGGTGCCGCGCCGTGTGGCCGCACCCTAAGCATCCGTGCGCCGTCGGAGCTTTCCGTTCACAAACGTCAGTGACGTGACAGTGCCGTGGACACAAAACATATGTACTTCTAGTTTTTATGTTTCGGGACTTATCGCGATTAATTATTATTTGGAACTTACTTGTGCCGCGATAGTTTAAAAATAACATATGTACTTCATTTGTTTTTACTAAGATTTTGTTAATCACATGTACATAATCGTCTATATCTCTTATGTACATAGTCGATAAAGTTCAAAATAGCTTGCACCTATTTCTTGCGATGGTCTCCAGCTATGAATACAAGAAACAAGTAGTGCAATCGATTTTCGACCTTATTGACATCACAAAGTATCGAGTTTTTTCTTATATTTTTGATCAGCGTCATCGCGGAGTGCGAAAAAACATGTTCTCAATAAAATGTCATTAAGGTCGAAAGTCGCTTGCACGGTTTTTCGCAGTGTCTGTGTGAAGATCAATACAAAAATATGTACTTCATTTGTTTTTACAAAGATTTTATTCATTTTATGTACATTAGTCATCTATATATCTCTTATGTAGATAGTTAATAAGGTCCAAAATAGCTTGCATCTATTTCTTAGAAAAGAAAAAATAAGAAAAGAAATGTGTGATCGAGTTTATAGAAAACTTTCCACCCGCAGCTCCGCCTGTGTTGTGTGTTAACGCCACCAAAAATATATTTCTAAACTGACGGACTTGTTGTATAAGCCATAACGATCTAAGGTCCACTAATCAAAATATTACTAGGGACCTATATCAAAAGAAAAGAGCATACGAATTATAATAAATTGGAAAAAGCGAAATCAATTTCCAATTTATTATAATTTGTTTAGTTTAGCAAACTAATTGCTTTAAAATTATCTCAAAAGAGCATACGATTTATTTTTTTCTTTTTGGAGGTATTGTTTTGTGTCGAGTTCCTTAAATTTTGTATTATTAAATTATTTGTATACGAGTATACCTACTTTAAGTTTTTTTAACCGTCGTGGGTGTTTTTAGTTCTTTTTTATATTATACTTTAAAACATTATGTTTGCTGCAGCGCCACCTGCTGAGTTGTTGCTATAAAATCTATCTCAGAATATTTTGTAATCAAACCCGAGCCCATAACTGAAAACTGCATCAAAATCGGACTAGTTTTGGTGAAAAATGGCTATATTATTTTGCTCAAAAAATGTTTGCTGCAGCGCCCCCTGGTGAATTGTCACCATAACACCTATCTTAGAACATGCACCAATCGAACCCGAACCCATATCTGAAAACTGCGTCAAAATCGGACGGCCACACGGGTTTGTCCGTCAGAACACTCGGGAAGATCCACATTAATATCAACATTTCGTCGCAAGTACATAAATCACTCTACCTAATTCCGACCACTGCTTATCACAAACAAGCAATCACTGTAAGGGAAAGATCGCGGGTTCGAGTCCCGCCCGAGGTCGATTCTCTTTTCTCTTTCTTAATCGATTTGAATAGTTAGCATAATAAATGCTTCAAAATTTCATTAAAATGTATGGTAATACATATTATAAGACTTTTATTTCTCTAAAGAATTAAATAAAAAATAAAAAGCACATTAGAACTACCGGTCAGATCCCCAAAAATATGAAAGTAATGTAATGAACTGTTCCTCGTTGGGACTAAAATTGTTGCATCCAGTAACACCTGTGACTCGTTAGGAATTTGTTTCCCAACCAGTAACAGTGTTAATCGTTTGGGTGTCACTGGATGAGCCTACCTACGAGTATACCAAAGTGCGCGAGGAATGCAAGCGAAACCTGGCACGTTACTAGAGGGCGCGAGTGAGCGCGACCACATACAGAATTACAAGTAATTAAATTTAGATGAACCCTGAGCGGCGTGCACCACAGGACACGTGTCAGTGGTTCAGTACACATTTAACTAGGCGCGCCGGTGGCGCCGCGCCGCCGAGCGGCTGTCGCGTGAACTTGCTCGCGGGGTTTGTTGATTGTTTGTTGATGTTTATAAAATGTACTACACAGTGTGTCATTGCGTAGCGTCAGTGTCACATTAGAGTCAATGACACGTCATATAGCCTTTAACTAGCGGACAATCAGGGTTAGTAGCTTTATGCCTATATCTCGATAAGACTAGGTATCAATATGACTAGATCGCTTTATGGCTAAATCTCAATAATTCGCTTTTGGTCTAGATAGCTATACGACCATGTATCTATATGTCTTGTTATCAGATTGATTTAATATCAATATGACGTACAATGGCATCGAAAAGTGGCTCTTCAGGGCTCTTCAATCTCACACCTCACCATACTTCATTGATAAGGAACTCTTTGTTAAGCGCGCTGACCACTTACCAATAGTACAACTAATAAAGGATTTGACATAGGAAAAATTCCTAGTAGCAATTTTCTTTTAGGATTCGTTGACGGAGGTCACTAGTAGTCTTAATTTCGATTTGCGTGATATTCGGTTCATTGCGTTCTCCGCCATCTTGAATTTAAGGGTACAATATTGTTTACCGAATAAGTCGTTAACTTTTAATTTTACACGGAAAATTGTTACTACAAAGTTGTTTAGAATTAAATTTTCTACAATTTTGGTATTTATCATTTTTTCGTAGGATCGGTATTTTTAGATTTTTATTCACCGAAAGATGGAGAATCTTTGTTTGATTTTTTTGTCGTAGGAAAAACTCCTAGTAGCTATTTTCTTTGGGAATTCGTTAAATAAGGTCACTGGTAGTCTACATTTCGATTTGCGTGGTATTCGATTCATTGCATTCTCCGCCATCTTGAATTTAAGGGTGAAATGTTAGTTACTGAATAAGTTATCTTTTTTTTAATTTTACTCGAAAAATGATTACTACAAAGTTGTTAAGAATTAAATTTCCTACATTTTAGTATGAATACTTTTCCCCTAAAATCGATATTTTTCCATGTATACCCCAAAAAAGTTGGTGAAACTTTATTCGAATTTTTTGACAAAGAAAAACCTCCTAGGAGCTAGTTTCTTTGGGAATTCATTAAATAAGGTCACTGGCAGTCTACATTTCGATTTGCGTGGTATTTGGTTGATTGCATTCTCCCTTAAATTCAAGATGGCGGAGAATGCAATGAATCGAATACCACGCAAATCGAAATGTAGACTGCCAGTGACCTTATTTAACGAATTCCCAAAGAAAATAGCTACTAGGAGTTTATCCTAAGTCAAAAAAATCGAACAATGTTTCACCACTTTTTTGGGGTATACATCGAAAAATATTTATCCTAGGGAATAGTTATAATTTCTAAACTGTAGGAAATTTAATTCTTAATAACTTTGTAGTAAATATTTCTCGAGTAAAATAAAAATTAAACGACTTACTTGGTAAACAAAAATGTACCCTTAAATTCAAAATGGCGGAAAATGCAATCAACCAAATACCACGCAAATCGAAATGTAGACTACCAGTGACCTTATTTAATGAATTCCCAAAGAAAATAGCTACTAGGAGTTTATCCTAAGTCAAAAAAATCAAACAAAGATTCTCCATCTTTTGGTGAATAAATCGAAAAATACCGATCCTACGAAAAAATGATAAACACCAAAATTGTAGTAACAACAACTTTGTAGTAACAACTTTTCATGTAAAATTAAAACTAAACGACTTATTCGGTAAACAAAAATGTACCCTTAACTTTAAGATGGCGGAGAACGCAACGAACCGAATACCACGCAAATCGAAATTAAGACTACTGGTGACCTCCCTCAACGAATTCCGAAAGAAAATTGCTACTAGGAATTTTTTCTATGTTTGCCTCTTAATTGAGCTAAATCAGTTGTAGTACAAGTAGTTCCTGAACCCCTAGAAAAATAAATTTAAAGTCCGACCAATAAAATAAAAAACCCGTACTGGGGGCGCCAAAAACATCTATGATTATGACAACACCAAGTATAGTGATACACATGTAAAATGCCAATATTTTTCAACACACTTGCTTATGAACAGGCTTTTATTTCCCCGCAATTAAGCACGGAATGACACCTAATATAAAACTGTGACTTTTTCATTGCTTCTTCTTCCTCCTAGCGTTATTCCCAGTCGCATCCGAAGCTTTCAGCTTGGAGTCTGGGGTCCGCTTTTACCAGTCATAGCTACAGATTTGGCTAGACCTCGATATTTTCCGTGAAGTGATTGCCACCTGACCTCCACGACCCAATGTTAACATTAGGCGATATCGAAGCTTTGCAGCTAGACCGTTGTTTTTGGACTTTTTAGGGCACCAACTACCCGTAACGACTGCCATAGATGTCCTTATGGCAACCGGGACCGACGGCTTAACGTGCTCTCCGAGGCACGACCAGACCAATGCAAATACCCATATTTAATGCACACAAATATTTGCACTGAGCGGGGATCGAACCCGCGCCTCCTGCGTAGCGGCCGCGTTCACTACCGCTACGCCACGGAGGCTGTCATGTTTTTCATTGCTATTATTCACAAAAGTGAGTTATAGACTTCTTTTTTTTAATTTCATTAAGTTGCTTTGTTCTTAAGTTTCGATACAAAAAAGATCGTGTCCAATATTACAAACGAATTAATATAGAAAGAAAAGAAAAAGAAAGAACTTGTAGTACGTGTTTAATATACAAAACTTTCACTAAAATGTATTTTTTTTTCTCTGTTAAAAAGTTAAGTTTTTCTCTGTTAAGTTTTCTGGTTAAAATAGAAAAATAGACGCGGCGTGTTATACTGGTTACAAGGACTGGGCACAAATCACAACACAGTAGTATCCGTATAATAGTTTACTGCTTGGAATGGTAAATACAAGTTAGACATACAGTTACACCATGTATAGAACAGGGACCACGCGATATTGTTTTTCGGACTGCATAAAATTCTTGTATTTTATGCCTAACAGCACAGAGATCAAAATAATCGAGCATGATTTTATTTTTTGCGTTAGGCTTATTTTTCTTAGGCGTAGAAAATACATTTGACGTTTGACCTTCTCTTCGTATTTTTATTACAGAAGATCGGGATATACCTAAAAATGTGAATAATAATTAGTCACAGTAAAATCAGTAGATTAGGCCAATTTCAGTTGCACGTACTCTATGATGTCCTACCCGTCATGTTGACAACAAGGTCCGTGATGTTATTTAGAGGAACAGAGTCCAATCCTTCCTACTTTTTATCCGACAAATACTTTGTTATATTATAAATTACTTTTCTTAACTGGCTTTTAATAGTTTTCGGCATATTACTATAGTTTTGTAGTTTTGTAGCGCTCTCAAACTCAACAACACACACAATTGACACCACACTGACAGATGACCATAATGACATTGTATAGATTGTTACCATATGAAGAAATTAGTTCCAATAGTTTACCGCAATATGGCGAGGTTTTTTATTTTACTGGTCGGGCTTTACTTAATCGTCATTTGTCTTTCAATGAACTGTCAAAAGGTTTATTCGCAACTTACATAGTCTGTATTTCATTTTGGTATTTGTTTATTACACATAAAATGCAGAAAAATGAATTTAAATTTATTAAGAATAAAAAAAAGGAAAGAAGCTCTACTTTACAATGGCTACAGATTTAATTTTGTGGCAAATAATATAAGCGGTACGTCTTTCTAACGTTGCTATAAAAGACAAGAGTGTAGTGCTTCTCTTATTTTTTTTAATCTCTCTACTTCCTTTTCTTTAATAATTAATTTTTTTTTAATGTGACGAAGAGTATGGGACTCTCCGTCACATTAAAAAAATAATTAAATTTGAGTTTAAGTAAAACCTTTTTTTTATTTTCTTGCACACCTTAATCTTTACTAATCTTGGCCACGCAATAATAAATATACCAATAGAACTATGTATCTAATTTGGTGCAGCCGATCGAAAGTTATGCCCGTAGGTACATACCTACCTACATACATACATTCTCTTCTGGACAAATTTTGGTGATACTTGTACTCTTGAAAACAAACGACAATATGGTCTTTACGCTACCTGGACCAATGGCTATCTAGTCTGAATGAGATCTAGTCTATACGCGAACTAGTCATATTGAGATTTAGTCATACAGCGATCTAGTTAATATTGATACCTAGTCTTATCGAGATATAGGCATAAAGCTACTAACCCGACAATCAAGACACTTCTAACGATACCTTAATTGCCGTTCTAATAATTAAGTACTTGAAGAGCTATGATGGAACAAATGAACAAATGAACATACATACCTCAGACTAAAAGAATAGTACCTCCTTTGGCTTCGCCGTAGTCAGGTGAAAAAAAAACTTGACATAAATCTACCGTGTTTGGCATCAAATTAAAGGGATAGCATATTTCAAATACATATTATGTATAAATTATGTACTTTACTACACACCAACGTTAATTATTATGGATAGAGGCGCACGGATCATAATAATACTAGTTTTTATAAAGCGACCTTTGAGTGTAGGTATGATATGAGCCCCACTTTGACCACCAACATATTTGGAGCGAAGCCAGTCTCACCTGCAAGCCGATACACCTACACTGATTGTAAGACGAGAGGGAGAGGAAGGTCTACACCAGAGCGCAGGCGGCCTCACAAGGTCACAGGACAGCCGTTCCCAGAAAAGCCATAACAAACTAACATCAGATGGAGCAGGAGAGCGGCCCCGCGGCTCCGAAGTGTGGGTTCAGCTGTGCAATTCACTAAGCAAGCACAACGAAGCGAGTCGCAAACTCGCAACCTTGTGCTCGATAGAGATTGTCATTGGTCGATCTCCAGTGACGTGACCCAATCCGACCAATGACAATCTCTATCGAGCACAACGTTGCGACTCGCATCGTTGCAGTGCTGGACGCGACGGCGCGGCGCTCGCGTGCGGCCGAGGAGTGGGCGAGTGGAGTAGTACACCGGCATCGGCACTACGCGCGTCGGCTTTAGCTCGGTTGCGCAACACACTCAACAAGTATAAAACATCACGCTTCTACAAAAGGGAGCGGAGCAGTGATCATAAATGTCAACAAATCCGGCAGATTTGGAGAGGAAATATTTGTATTTTTGTATTCGACTAAAAGCAAAAACTACTGGACCGATTTCAAAAATTATTTAACCATTAGGAAGCTGCACTATCACTGACTAGCATAGGCTATATTATTATTATTTTTTAAATAGGGACCTTACTAAAACTTAAATAATGTAACCCAGGGTGTAAAAAATAACCTGAAAAATGTACATCGCGTGCGCTAGGAAAGACATTGAAGATAAACAAAATAATGCACTGAGGAAATGTGTAACTTAAAAAGTTCTACATAAAAGTCCGCGATAGCATTTATGTCTATGTAATAAGGGTAGCCCACTGTATCGAGAGATAGGGCCCTGGGTCGGCCGGGGTGCGAGGGATATGGCTACGACAATCTCACCTCCGGCCACTGACGGCCCACAGACGGCGTGCGTTTTAGTCGGTTCGAGTCCGACATAACGTCTTCTTCCGGTTCCGGCGGAGGAGGTATACGTGGGGATTTTTCGCACGATAAAAAAAAAATAAAAAAAGGGTAGCCCACCCTGTATGGTTTGACCCTGTTTGTACCATGTACCACACATCTTATCTATATCTATCTATCTATATATACTATTATATAATTGTAAAGTGGTCGTGTCTGTACATTGGAGATATTTAAAAAAAATACTTGGCTTATGTTATGTTAACGATACTGAACACGAAAATATTGTTTTTGAATTTCCTGTCTGTTTGTCTGTTTGTCCGCGATGGACGCAAAAACTACTGGACGGATTTTGATGCGGTTTTTTTATTAGAAAGGGCTTACTCAGACTTAAAATCTTACGTTTGTTTGATCGCAATCGGTTGAGTAGAACCGAAGATAAATGAGCAAAGGTCGCGTTAACCGAGGTGCACGCGGGCGGAAGGCTCGTGTTTAGTATCGTTAACGTAACATAATTAATGTAACCCAAGTTTTTTTTTTAAGTATCTCCAATGTACAGACACGACCACTTTACAATTATACATATAATAGTACTAGCCTTCCGCCCGCGGCTCCGCCCGCGTGCATCTCGGTTAATGTAGATCAAAATTGCCATTTACACTACTCGTATATAATAACAATTACATTAATAATATTAAGAGCTATCGTAATATGACAGTAAGCGCGGCGAAATAAATTCAAGCAGAAATGCCGCTCAAAGTCAGAGCACGGAATCCGAATACGTGGTATGGCACAGTGGAGAGCAGGCAAGGGGTGGGCTGGTCGCAGAACGCAGGCGTGGCCTTTACAATTTGGTAGTAGGCAAATATTCCCACTCCTGAAGAGTGCATTTTAAAACCGTAGATGACCCAGGGTCAGCCGGGGAGCGCGGGATATGCTCTAGCTAGGCAATGTAACACCCCGCCTTATCCGAAGACTCGTAACGGTATGCGGTTTTAGTCGGTCTGAGCCCGACACCACTCCTGATGCCCGACGGGGTGGTATCAGGGAGTCCCTCCGAACGAAAAAAAGTTTGAACGGAATCCGAATTCCACGAGGGCCGAGCCGCTTGCAACAGCTATACAACTAGCTGTTGCCCGCGGAGCCGCGGGCAACAGCTAGTTCCCTCGTGGAATTCGGATAATTATGATAAGTATTTACTCTATTTGATATATTAATAAATATTGATATTGTAGGACAGTCTACACAACGCTATCTAGACCCAAACCTTAACTAGCTTGTGTGGCTTCTAGAATGCGGATAAACATACTTACATACATTTTTCTTTTTCGTAAATACATACAAATACATACATCGAAACACCCAGACTAATGCAAGTATTCAAATTCATTCATACAAATATTTACACTGAGCGGGGTCGAACCCGCGCCTGCTGCGTAGCAGCCGCGTTCACTACCGCTACGCCACAGAGGCAGTCAAGTATAGGTAAGTACTGGGTGGCGCAAAAGTAAAGACCCTATTTGGTTCGGCTATAACATTTTTTCTAAATTAGAAAACTAGATTTAGGTTTTTTTAAATGTATATTTGTACCATTAAATTTCGTACCATTAGGATTTAAAGATGATGTCTTTTAAATGGTGACCTCCAGAGTTGATACACATTTGAGCCCTATTTATGACATTTTGCATAACTTGCCGTAACACTTCCTGCGATATGTTCGTTATTTCTTGACGAATGTTTTCTTTTAGAGCTGCGAGAGTCTGTGGCTTGTTCACATACACCCGAGATTTCAAAAAACCCCAAAGAAAGAAGTCTGGACTGGTCAGATCGGGTGATCTTGCAAGTACTCGTAGTATTTAATGTCTATTCTGAATCCACGTCCTACCGTATGCACCATTGACCTGCACCATCAATGGTGCAGATGAGACCACTTAGATATTTCCTCAAAGTATTTCCTTTTTGCTCGTTCTAATAAGTA